>OZ022263.1:81512148-82162148 GCA_963978885.1 Nemotelus pantherinus | reverse complement strand
TCTGCAAAATTTTCGGATCGCAGCCCCAAACACCAACTTCAGTTACAATGCTGCAGTCACTAAGTATTTTCTTCATTGATGTTACATGAGATGCTGCTTTCAAAGTTTTGTGATATCAGCCACGAATAACGAATAAAGTTAACAAGTGATTTGCTCTCATAAACTTTGAAATTCATGCCAGTGGTAATATCTGAAACCTTTCCACCATATGAGTTATAATGTATTCTTAAGACCAAAGTAAAACGTGGTGTTTGAAACATTTTGGCTGTAATAAGCAGCTCGTGTGGTAGAATATGCACTCAAAATCTGCACGATTCTTCTACTGTTCTTCGAACATTAGTGTTTCTAGCGGTTCAGGTGCGCTAGAGTTTTTACTAATTTTCGAAGAATTAGTATTTAAATCGTTTCGCCGAAAATTAATATATAAATATATATATATATATATATATATATATATATATATATATATATATATTTATATATATATATATATATATATATATAAATATAAATATATATATATATACATATATATATATATATATATATATATATATATATATATATATATCAACAAAATGATTAAGGGGGGAGATACATGTAACTGCTAAAAATAAAATCGATTTTTTTTATTACATTAAAATGTTTGAAATGCTCTTAAAATAAACCAAAAAAAGTTTTGAAGCGATATTCGTATTAGTTCTCGAGTTATAGTCAGTTAAAGGCAGCGCGGCGTTCCCCATGTCGGTGGAGCTTTAAAACTTTAAACGCGTTTTTCTCAAAGTAGTACTTTTTCAACTGCCGTACAAGATATCTCAAAAAATATTGAATCGATCCGGCTCAAATTTATACCACATCTACAAAAGAGTATTATCTCCTCGTTAAACCTAAATAATATTGTAATTTCAGAAAAAAAATTTGTTTATTAATGTTTAAAGTGTGATTTTTTTGAAAAATAATCGATTTTTATGTTTAATCTAAAATTAATGTAAAAATTTAAAATATTTTTATAAATTTTATTGGTTCACCTATGAATTACATATTTCATTAGTATATTTTTTTCTCTCTGAATGTTACAAGTTCCCCGGAAAAGGCGTTAAGTTGTACGAGGCAGTTTTTGATGTGTTTTTTTCATTCGCTCGCACCGCCGCCATTTTGTGTTGAAAAATTATTAAAAAAAGATTTTCATTTACTGTGAGACATGTGTTTTAAGGATTTAATATTAAACATTTTCTGAATGAACAATATATATATTTTAATTCAATCTGAAATTAGCAATTTTTTTTCGATTTTACATGTATTTCCCCCCTTAAGGGGAGGTTCTCCTCTTTTCGGCCGAAAATAAAGCGAAATTCTTTAATTTACTGTCGGATAATGAAACGACTCACGAATAGACGGTTTTGATGGTTTATTAAGCCATCTTTCTAAAATACAAGAAAAAAATTTTTTTTTACAAAATCCAATATGGCGGCCCAAAAATGGCGGGTCTTGTCAACCTCTGCAAGCGAGACATTGTTCGGAAACGTCAAGGCTGTAGCCACTTGTAGTGAACTGAAATCAAAAATTTTTTTTTTATAGTAAAGAATATTAAATTCCCTATGACTTATACCTATTTTTGAATAATTTTTATAAAAAATCATCTAATTTATGCATAATCATAGAAAAAGTTCAATTTTTACCATCTTTTTTTCGACTTTTCTTTTGTTAAAAGACTATTATTACACATTTGTTTATATTTGTTTTAGGTATAAGTCATATAAAAAATCATACCCTTTAAGAAATGCTATAGATGAAGTAAATCGGATAAGTAGATCATGAGTTACGCTTGACGTTAGGATGAAAAAAATGGTTTTGAGATAAACGCGTTTAAAGTCGTAAGTCTCAAAAACACATTCTAAGAGTACTATCATCTACTCAATGATATCCATCAATCGATTTTTCATCTGTCGTCTTTTTTGATGCATTGACTGTTTTTTGCATAAACAGCTCGGTAAATAATACCATCTTTACTCCGCTTCGATAAATATATAACCATTTATGGACATCTTTGGCCGCGCAGTAAAATAGCACCAGAGCGTTCCTCCGCGCGCGAAAGTTCGACGCATCAGAGACGCTCCTATGCGATAAATATGCTGCGGATCGAAAAATCCTTTTGCACACATATTCTCGACATTCATACCTTTCATTTCATCAGAAAAAAAAAAATTGATTTTTTGAAAAAAAAAGAGGAGAACCTCCCCTTAAGGGAGATAATCTCTGCTGGAGTGGCCAATCCGATTGAGCTTAAATTTTCGGATGACATAGATACATATAGTAGATAGGTCCATGGCCTTCTCAAATTCAGATATCCTAAACCTTTTGGTGGCGGCGAGCGTTTTAGAAAATTTTGAGGTACTCTTATATATCCAAGCAGTGTAAATTTTTGTTTAAAAAATTATTGGCAATAAAAACAAATTATGTTCTTATTTTGTTTATGATAAAGAATTGAAAATTTTGAGCCGTGTGTGGATACTAAGTGCCTAAAAGTAGGCAAAGATTTTTTTTCAAATTTCGATTTGTCATTACTTCTAAGAAAAACATTGGATCATCGTGAAATTCGCAGAGCATATTGATGTTGACTAAAATTTAACAAACATGGATTTTCAAAATAGTGCAGGGAACCCTGTTTCTACGGCAGGCTCCTGAAAAAAAATCCTTCAAATCATTGACCCTCCAAAAAATTTTTGATTTTTGACAAAAAATTCAAATCATTGATAAATTTTTACCTTTGTCCATCAGGTCTAATTGAAATTTTCAAAATTCCGATTTGCACAAGAGCGGCAACCCATCACCAAATTACCTCTATTTGCAGCACTCGAAAGTTCTGTTCACGAGAACTGACGACCGGGTTATCTGATCATGATGACATCTACAGGACATATTGGTACTAGCTAGGACCAGGTCTGATAGAAGTGATTTTGAAACGCGGGCAACCCTGTAACAGTGGTACCATCTTGAAATATCACTCAGAAAAAAACTGGTTTTTGGCCTATAACTTCCGATTCAGCCATCAGATTTTAACACACAATAGTTTGATTTTACCTTATGTAACATTTGGTGAAAATTTGGTTGAAAAATTAGAATAGAACTGCCAGCTATGCTGATTTTTGTCTCATAAATCTTGCATATTTGCTCAGCAAAATAAAGCTTTTCCCCCATAACTTCCGGTCCTGTGTAGAAATCAAAACGAAGTTCATGCAGTAAATGGACCCAAATGTGAAGTAAATGTCGTAGGAATTTCGTACAAAAGTCATGAAAGGGTTGCCAGCTATGCCATTTTTGTAATTTTGTGGAATTTCTTTACTGAGCGATTATGTCATTAGATTTGCAAATGGGAATGATCCTGCAATGAAAATTAACAAGAAATATTAACGCTTGAAAAATTGAAAAAGTTTTGAGGGTGGTAGCCCTTAAATTCTTTTCACCCGTATACCTTCCAGCGCAGTGATTCTATCGAAACGAAATTTACTGGTTGGGTTTAACTTAACATGAAGCAGATTTGGTATATATTTTGCTCTGCTGCTGACACAGGGTAACCAGCATTGGCCATTTTCGTAAATATTGCACCAACAGATGCTTCAAATTATGTACTCATATGCAAAGCATTTGCAATAAAATTAAGAAACCAATTTTGAAATTTGCCGTGTTTTGAATATTTTAGATCTTAGACAACTTAATCTTACACAACCGCTGATACCACATGATATCAAAAATATACCATGCTATAAAATTGGGATTGATTTCTTTGAATTTAAAAAACAAACCTATCTATAAGTGATAGATTCTTTGTCGACAAACATGGAATTGGCTTTATCAACTCAAAGCTATTGTAGCAAAACTGCTATCACTCATCTCAAATCCATATTTGCAAAACATGGAATTCCAACAACAATTTTTTCTGACAATGGTCCTCCTTTTAATTCGAAAGAATTTAAACAGTTTGTAGACAAATGGGATATTGAACACAAAACTTCAAGTCCATATTTAGCTCGTTCTAATGTTATGGCAGAAAGAGCTATATGATCAGTTAAGAAACTTCTACGAAAATGTTTAGAGTTGTTTAGAATATTGCGTTGCTGCAATTTAGTTCTACTTTCAAAGCTTATCTACCTTCACCTGCGGAACTGTTAATGTCAAGGAAATTGATAGTTGATTTACCTATCGATAAAAAATGTTTGAATCCGAAACTTCTTGAAGTGAAACATAAAGACTTTCTCCACAGAAAACAAGCAGTAATGGAAAAGTATTATGATCGAGAATCTAAGCTTTTAGGTCCTCTTGAAATTGGCCAAAATATTTACTTTAAAAAGAATCAAACATCTGTTTTGCTTCCTGGTACTATAATAAACAAATACAGGGAACATATATTAAATGTTTCTCATAAAGATTCAAGACAGGAATTAAATTTTGGTTTATTTGAAAAAGAAAGTGTATATGAGTGTAGCCCTAAATCTATACCTAACAATGTTATTGAATGTAGTAATAGTGAAACAAGCACTAAAGAGATAAATTCTAAGCAGCGTAATGAAGCGCAAGATGTGTATACTACACGATATGGACATATCGTGAAACCGCGTAAAAACTTGAATGGAAATGGTTAAATAATGTCCCTCTGGTTTCAACATCCAATTGCGTACATAACAATGAATTTTGAAACTATTATTTATTGCATCACATAATCACAATACTTCTTTTACCTTTTGTAATATAAGCTTCTGGCTAAGCAAATATTTTTATTGCATAACCACAAAGTAATTCGTACTGTAAAAATGTGTATAACATTCTTAGTTTATTTCTTTTCGAAAAATGGATCGTATTGTAATATTAGTTAATAAGCATTGGCACTACTGTTCTCTAATATTTATTATTAAGATTTATATCATTGAACTATCACATCAGTCACTGAACTATATACACCATACTTCCGATAGAGCAGTCAATAAAGGTGAGTCAGTCGTAACGCAAGTGTATTTCTTTAATCCATAGAAAACTCAACAATCAATCCATTAAAGTAGTAATAACTATAACATATTCAAACTCAAAAACTTTAGTCCGTTCTCATAAAAAAAAGTTTAGTTAAATCTTGCACATATCTGGTATCTAATACTATCAAGCATATTAAATCAACTTATTCGCAATCAATATTTTATACTTTTCATAATTACGAAAATGCAAACAATCCTTAATTCCCTGTCGCCAACTTTGATCAAATTGAATCCTCACCATTTGGCTCTCAATAGCTCCACTATAACTCAGAATCCGACAATTTTAACTTTTCCAATAAAATTAAACGACACCTGTAGCAATTAATTCCGGATATATTAGCTACATTTTCAAATCGCATGAAACTTATGGTTTGCTTTTATTTCCCTGTCTTTTCAAGCTAAAAAGGTAATAATAATCTGTCTTAGCTAAGCATACCTGGCCAAAACCAAAGTTATGTTATCCTGGCTGTTAAATAAACCCTTTTCAGATTCTTTTCTTTCATTCACTAGTCGCTTTACGTACACAAGAAAAAAAATTCATTTTGGCAAAAAAATCTACCCTGAAAACATTCATAAATCTACAAAATAAGCTTTTGCGAATAAAATCTTATAAAACGGACCCCGGGAACGAGAAACGCAGAAAGAAGAGTAAGAAGATCTCGTATCTGGGAATTTGCTGTTTCTGTTGTAGTTTTCACATTTTTTGCTAGTTTGTTTTTCTTCATTTGACTTGTGTGCTGGAAAGTAAGTGCTTGGACTGACTAACGGTATTGTCTGTCAGTTTGATTGTCGAATCGAAACACAAGCAGCATAATCCTTTAAAATGGCTGAGTCTAGGGGAGCAAATACAATGTTTAATTTATTTTCGCTGTTTCTATTTCATTTTGAATTCGAGTTTTTTTTTTGGGTTTACAATTGATTTATTTACCGACTTTAGGAAAACCAGTTTACGTTAGAGTAGTTGTTTTTTTTTGCTGATTGCTAGCGTTTGCGTGGAGTGACATGTGGAAAGCATTTAAGGGTAAAGGGTTTTTTGATCAAAGAGATGCTGTAAAAATATAGTTCTTTATTTAGCGATTAAACTCTTTTGTTTTAGTAAATTTGTTGTTTTGCCTTTTTCTTTTCTAGACCTTCATCAGTAAAATAAATAGCAAATGCATTCTAAAAGCAATTATTATTTGTGAAAAAAGCCTTGACCCATTATTTATTTCGTTACTATTTGAGAAAAAAATCGTACTCACAGCTAGGTTAACTCGAAGCCTAATATACGGTATTCAGCATTCCACTATCAACTCCCTGACCAACATATCGTTTCAATTCCATGGAGCCTTATTTTTTAAATTTTAGTTTTACTTGACGAAGTTACTTAAGCCTAAATAGCTTCATCAGGCTATAAGAATCCATTATAACAGGCCTCAAAAACATAAATTAATTCAGTTTCCGTTGCGAAGCACTTTAGCTCTCGAATGAAAAATCTGGATAAAACAACAGCGTGATTCTTCCACAAAAGATTTTGGTGATGCTCTTGCACTCATTGCGAGCTTGTCACGCCATGATTTGTTTATTTCACTAACAAACAGATCACAAAAGTTTAGACCCAAGGGAACCTAAATTTCTCCCTAGTCATACAAAACAGACGAGCGTCATTTATTTTTACATTATAAATGAGTAAGCTAGGTTTGCATGCCATCTAAAACAGATGCATCATTGAATACCTCAGTAGCTCATTAAGAGACGTACGGCTTTTAAGGACTAGCTTTGACGAAGTGTTAACCTCAGCATGGGACTGTCTAGTCAAATATTTACTCAAAATATTTGATTACGTAAGATCCAATTGGTCGAAAAAACCATGATGAATGAAAAATAGAAATATCAGTAACCTAAATTACTAACATTTATATTTTTCATTCTTCATAGTTTGTTCTTAGCCGACTTTTTTTTTTGTAAAATTTGTTGTGCGTGAAAATGTATAGTATTTGTGATAAGCTGTGGAATTTGTTTGGAATGGAGCTATATCTTTGTGTAAGTATATTCGCAACAACCTAACTAGGTTGAAGCTCTACAATCATCTTCCAAACTTTTCCTTTTTTAAAGGAACTGATTGATCTGAAGGGTGCTTACAAGCTGCTTTACCAGCCTACAGGTAAATAAACTTTTTTAAACAAAAACATGTTTCACTCCAGAGTTTCATTAAGCCAACGGTCTAATAAAATTTTATCTCTGACGTAAAAGTGTCTTACATCAAGTGCGACCTTAAAGAGGTACAGAGACACAGGTACAGCCACAGTAATTACTGGTAGAATTCCAAGGTAGAATATAAATATGGCTAGGAACAAGTATTTGAGACGTTTTAGCTTGAGGTGTTGCTGGATATGTATCAAACATTTCTTTCCCCATTTTTTGCTATCATACTCTTTCATGACAGGAGTTTCCCGCGCATGCGTAAAGTAAAAGGCTCTTCTGCTCTATGAACTTGATTGGTTGATTTCTGGAGTCTGCCGGTATGAATACTGGAAGCTTTGGCGGACATAGTTTCAGGAACAATTGCAGATGTTTGCTCTTTGGCAACCTGTGCAATCTATTTTGCTAATGTTTTTACAAACTTTGGGTATCCCCATTTCGGTAATTCCTAGTACGGTATACACATTTAATTTTTTTTTTTTTGCTTGATGCTTTACGAATGATGTTGATCACAATTGACGCAATTTGGTTGCATGAAAAACTGTAGCATTAAAGGTGTCCTTTCCGTTTCTTTTACGCTTTCGTATATCAATATACGACAAATCCATATATGGAAAAAAACGCAAATCCATACATCAAAGCGTAAATCCATATGTAAAAAAAGCTCGTTTAGTGGGAATAGGATTTGCTTCTAGTGTCGGGTCCCAGGCTTGAATCTAGGTTCAGACAAGGGATCGTTCACCGAGCTTTAAGGGGAGGTTCTTTCAGATTTTTTCATACAAATCGATTTTTTTTTTTGTGTAAAAAAAGAAAACCACATACGTCTAAAATATGTGCGCAAAAGGATATTCCGATCTGGAACATATTTATCGCATTAGAGCGTCTCAAACGCACCTACCTCACGAGCGCGGGGGCCGCTCAGGTATAGCTGGAGTAAGATATTTTCTTTTGGGCCAATTTTTGTTAAAATAATAATTATTATAATTATATTAGGAGTATGTTTTAAGTTTTAAGTCCTGGAGTAAGAGATTATCTTTTGAACCAATTTTGGTTAAAATAATGATTTTTTCTATCTCTACTGTCCCATTCACAAATAAAACAGCAGAATTTTATATACCTAAGTTGCAATCCTAAAAGAAGGGCAACAGCTTTTATATCTCCACAATAAATTTCATATTTCAGTACAGAAGGAAGTTCATTACCATTATGTAACAGAACAGCCTTTAAACTTGTTTTTGAAGCATTGATAAATAAACTCTACTCTTCAATTTTGTATTTTATCCCCAAAACATTTATAACGCCACAAACATTATTACAAAATATCATATCGTTATCTTGGGAGAAAAAACTTTTTAGCTCTTCGTGTCGATGCCGAAAAAAAGTAATTTTTGTGTTTGGTTGCAATAAATTCAGTCCTTTTAATCTAAACCCCAATAGTTCGATAAATCAGGATCGATACTGGCATTATCTGCTTCCTCTGATACAGTTGATAGATCGGATGGCTGAACTGGCTCTGGTATAGGTAGATTTTCACTGTGAGGAATGAGTCTTTTGGCAGATAACACATCCGGATACTTAACTTGGTTTTTAGTTTTAATTGTAACACCTTTTGTATTAGTAAGACAAAAATAACAGTTTGATGAATGGTCTGTAGGTTCCATCCAAATCATAGGCATTCCGAAAGGTATAGACCGAGATATTTTTGCCCATCCTGTCAGGAGCCCCACGCACGTTACACAACAGATATTAGGAACCCACTGTTTATCTTGCTGTCCGACAGGAAAGCCAAAATAATTTTGATACAATTTTTTTATTAATGGTGTTAAATTTCTCCGTTGACTTATAGAAGTAATTTCACCACAAATGTAACAGAACTTGTCAGGATCAGTTTTATACTTTCTTGACACAGTTTAAGAATCATTCTACTCAACAAACACGAAACACAGTCACTTTACTGAAAAACAAAACAATTTTAATTAGTAAAAGTAAGAAAAAAACGATTATTATTGAATTTAACTGATGAAAACTACAACACAAAATCTAGATCTGATCAAATAAGAATAAATATGATTTGGTATTCAGGTTAAGTAGGTGTTTCAAAATTAGTAAGTATTTTTCTTGTTACAAAATGTTGTTGAATAGTGTTTTTTAAGTTGGAATATATATAGATCTACGCGGTCAAAAGCTTTTCTGAGTTTTTGGGAAGATAATGAACTTAATGCACTTTTTCTATACCGCAAATTTGAGACGAGGCTCAGGACTACCTGTGTTACATAAAATCATGTAGTTTATTGCTCAGGAGTTATGTTTTAAGCTGGGAATACACATAAGGAATATTTTTTGAAGACATTTGCCGAAGCATTCGAAGATACATTCGGCAAATTGGTTTATCTGATGAAAGGATATCGCACCATGCAGAAGGGTGTGCAACTTGAGTGCACAGACATGCATATCGTGTAGGTAGGTAACATTTTTTCTGTTCAGAAATTTGTTCGAAAACACTTTAACAATGTACCTTTTATCCATCCGTACTACTGCATCGTGTCCGGTATGACGCATCTTGTCCATGATTTGGTAGGCAAACCAAATCAGTTTGGAAATATCGTCGGAGCCAGCACCAAACCTTTTTCAAATCCTTTTGACTCGATACCTAAAACCGAAAAAAATTCGAGCGACCCCAAGTTAAGGCGAGCTTAAAGGGTTCCCTCATAAAAGAGGTAGGCGTCGGCAAGAACCATACACGCTCTCGTGCTTGTCATGTCTAGGCACATGAGTGGATTGAGAAAAACAGACGAGAGCCAACGAATAAAGCCATACAAACTCTCGTACTTGGCTATATATCTCCGCACGAGTCTAGTTTCAGCTTTACAGACAATTTTTTCAGGTTTTGGTAATGCTGATAGCACGGTTGAATATTATTTTAATATTCTGCCCTACTAATCATTACCGTTCTATCTACATTTTAGTACTTTCGAGATATTCAATGATTTGCGTTTTGATTTGTACTGGCGATGTATAGAAAGTTCATTTTTCAATATTGATTTTAACATACTTTCATAAAAGTTAGGTTTTTCATATTTTGTAAAATGGTGTAATAGAGTATGAAGTTTCTGTATCTGGCATAAGCTCAAAAATAGGAAAAATGCAGATAGAACCTTTATGCTTAGCAGGGCAGTATTTCTTATCATTCGAATTCATATTCTTTACTACTATGCTTTATTAAATGTACCCGTATATGCAGAGTAAACCTGAATTAAATAAACAAATAATTCAGAAAGAAAGCCAGAAATTTAGATATAAATCTTCACTGCAACTAAATACTTTCAAAACTATAACACTACCTGCGGCGGCATGAACGCTTATCCTGCGTAGTTTTTTACTTAAGTAATGCCCGAGTATAGCGGTATTTGCTCCAGACTTTCAAATTTGGGATTTTCTCAACCAAAATTACTACATATTCACGTTGACTATTCTCATTCAAATGCGAATTGCTACATTATAGCTGAATGTTTCAATATTGTAATTCTAAATGAGCTCGTTTGCTCTTTTTTATTCCAAAAGAATTATGATATTCTAAATATAATATCATAAACTATAATATTCCATAAATAATTTCTTGATACATTCATTTCAAAACCCCATATAAATTTTCAATCTTTGATTAAGAATTTACTATTAAAAACATTTATTAATAAAATAGTATGTCATGAGATCTAAAAAAACAATTTTAAAATAACAGAAACAGTGTGCCATGAGATTTAAGGAATAGTATATAAGGAATGAATTGTGAAGAATAAAATTTTTCTGTTTAGTGGAACAGACTTGACTTATGGTATAAACTATTTTTAAATTCACATCTCTGGGGTTTTATTTCTAAATCTCATATCTAAAGACTATTTTATTTTGGGTTTTTGTTGCTGAAGTAGTTTTTAATTATATTCAAAACTAAAAGTGTTTGAAGCTTTTGCTTTTAAGGTCATTGGTGAAACCATAGCGTTAATACCACTACAAATAATTTAATTATCTGCTGTATTTAAAAAAACAAATCATTTTTCAGAGATATTTTGATATTTCATCGATATTTTTACAACAAACTGAGTTTACTTAGCTCTGAATATATTTCTCAGTTAATCAGAGGTAAAGCGAGTCGTATAAATAAAAACTCCACATTATATTTCACTATATTATTCGATATATTAGCTTAAGTGATACGTTAGCTTAAATGATAAACTAACAACATTTAATTCAATTTCATAGTTGTAAGAAAATCAATTCAAAACTCCATCTTGAGTTCTTAACAATAATTTGAAGTAAACATAACAATTCAATTATAATTCATGGATACAACGCTTACCTCCTCATTCCGATCATTATATCATATTAGTTCTATTACTCACTAGCTTGGGTCACGGTGTGCTAAAAAATACTAGTGAAGATACAAACCAATGTTCAAATCATGACGGATTCCAATTGTGGATCGCTTATCGAAGATTTTTACCATATCATGCTGACGATCTTGCTACTACGTTATCGACTGACTGCGTCTCGCATTTTCTGTGCACCTCCAAAATTTATCTGTTAATAGAACACCAATAATATTGTGTTGTTGTAACCCTTTATTTCTAGAAGACTGTGGTTTTATTTTCAGAAGTGTGTCAGATTTGAAATACAATGTCTGGGGAACAATATCAAACTTAGTGTTATTCTTAAAAAGAACATCAATTAATACAAAATATTCGGCATTATGATCGAAAAGAATAATTTTGAGAAAAGTCTAATATAATTTTTGACGTAATGAGGTGTCTGGAACTATGCCCAGATCATAACAGCTTCGCCATTGCCATGAATTTCCATAAGTCACTCGATCATTGCCAAATTGATTTATTATTAGGATTTTTACACTATGTTACAGGAATAGTTTAAACGTCAATTAATTATATTTTGATTTGCAGCTATTATTTTTCATAGTTAAAGGTATAGAAGAAAATATACTGGTTTTTTTATTAAAAACACAGGAGGATCCAAAAAGAGGGGATTGACATGTCTTCACATTTTTTTCAAAAAATCTTAGCTTTCTAATTTGTAACATTAGTTTTAAGTTTGAATATATTGCTGTACAATTTTAAGAGGCTAAGTGTTATTAAAGACAGGAAATTTTCAACTTTAAACACAGCCTGTGCATGGTATTTTCACCTAGTAATGTTAGAAATTCATTTAATTTATTTATTCACCAAACAAGGTACAAATACACATACAATACCAAATAAAAATTGAAAAGTAAATAAACAAATAGATTGCAATTATTTATTATTGACATAAAGCTTAAGATTAAGGGGAAATCTCACGGGAATATAAATTTCTTATGCTGCACGGGAAAGTATTTTATCTTAGTCTAAGATGAAGTGAGTTTTTTTTATCTAAGATAACACCGAAGTCAATAAAATTATCAACTCGAGCTTATAGATGATTGCCGAGGAAATACGTATTGTGTGTCACAGTGGATTTTTGGGAAAAACTAATAACATAAGCTTCGTGTACAATGTGGTTTGAAAGTGGATTACGATTAGTCAAACCATTTTGTGTATGCGCACCGGGCTGATTTGGGATAAGTCGATGCGATCAGAAAATTATACCGCATTGGATGGACTTCGGCGTTAAAAGACCCCGTTAGAGGGATTGAGGATTGACAAATTCGTGGCCCACTTAAGTTCTATTCATATATGTGACGTTTCGATGCGATATACTTCACTTTAGTAAAACTGGCTGGATGTTATTCGGTTAATCCAGTCGCACCAAAAACCTACTTTGAAGTTTCATTTCAATCCGTTTCAAGCCAAGTCAGTCCAAGTCGGTCCAGTTTGTATACTAGGCTATAGCACTTATCAATGTTGAAAGAGGGAGAGAGTGCTTGCTTACATTGCACCAATGATCAAGTGAATCAAGCTTGGATTGGAGAAAAATTGCGTCAGATTTAGATTCACTGATCTGATTAACTTTGAGATCGTCCACATAAGGTAAATGAGTTATGTGGTACAGATTTGAAGTGAGTCCTTGTGGTCAATCTTGGCCCACTCGTATATAAAAGGGACATGCTGCCAGAGATAGGAAATAGGAAATTCTTGGTAGTTGAGCGACCTTTTCTGAAGCAATGTTTTTGCTTGTTCAGACAAGAGTCAACAAGCGGGGAAAGTTTATCGTAGTCAAAATATTCAAAAAGTTTCGGAATCGGAGATAAGATGGCAGCGCCCCTATAACTTCCGATACAGCTTCAATCACCATTCTTGAATATGGGTGTGACATACGAAAGCTTCCAGCAAGAAGGGAAAACTCCAGACGAAAGTGACCTATGAAAAAACATGTGCAAGCGAGTTATAAGCTGCTTTACATATTTGCGCTAGAAGGTCGAATGAAGAAGATAAGGCCCAGAACCTTTGTTGCAGTCGAGCTCCAAAAAAGCTTTACGTATTTCATCACGTGAAATTTCTAAGTTGTTGAAATAGCTGTTGGAGCTGAATTCAAGTAAGTGTGGTGCATTTCACACTTTTTGGAAACTATTGCGAATAGGTCAAATATCTCTTTAGGAGAAAAAGACTTGATACTATTAAGATCTACGATGAATAACTAGCATTGTTTCACTTCACATCAGTAAAATCGAAAAAATGTTCGAAAAAATATTTCCGCTTGTTGTTTTAATATAAGTATCATAAACCTCAAGAGACTTGGCTAAAAATTGCTTAGCGACTTCATGATACGCGTCCTAAATAGCAGCACTAGCGTTAGGAATGTAAATTATATTATAAGGTTTATTCCAACGATTTCGCTTATGCCCAAAGGCCCGAGCAAGCCATGACTAAGGCAACTTTTTTTTTCTTAGGCATATATCTTTTCAAATATTTTATTGCAAAAAGAGAAAATGGCTGCCTCGAACTCAGGCGTTGAAAGAGTACTCGTCCAATTTGACGTGTCAACCACATGTTTAATGCTTTCATAACCAGCATTACGGAAGTCAAATACAATTAATCTATTGTAAAATTTTTCAGTAGGCAGAATCAGGAGTGGAAAGTCCAAGTTACTGTGATGTAGCTGTTGCAAAAAAGTTGGACTAGCCACTACTTTGTCATAAGCATTTGTGAAGAGCAGAAGACTGCTGCCAATCAATACCTACCATTAAAGGTACTCGCTAGATTTCAATCATTGGTGTCTACAAGGTTTACAGACAGAACATAAGAGTCATTTTCATCCGGAACAAAGCATAAACTACGTCTAAAATGTGATTTTAAAGTGGATTAGGATTCATCAATCCGTATTGTATGCTCTAACCGGGTTGATTTGGATTGATCAATCCGGTCAGGAGGTTTTTCTGGATCCGATTGACTTTGAAACCAAAAGACCTGGATCAAGAGATTGAAAAACTTGTTCTTCAGTGCTTAATCAGCTTGTTTGCATCAGTGAGTCAGGTCGCAGCAGCTACAATTTTACTCAGAACCGGTAAAAGCTTTGAGTCAAATGAAGAAGTCATCACTGAAACAATTGCCTATTTTGAAAGTGTTTATTTGGACGCAATAAGAAAATTGTTAAAACGCTTGACTAAATGTAAAGAGCTAAAATCATACTATGTTGAGGGATAAAACGCTTATTTACCGAAAAAAATCTTGCATATAATAAGTAATTGAATTATCAAACTACCATTGTAGATTCTGTATAGGTGAGGTTGCTTTGTCCTGCGTCCTCATGTTGTTATGCGTCTCTAACGTTGCGTTACGGAGCTTCTAATGGAGTATTAAGAATTTAAAAGAAAAGAAAAAAAAAACTCTAGCGCACCTGAACCGCTAGAAACACTCATGTTCGAAGAACAGTAGAAGAATTGTGCAGGTTTTGAATGCATATTCCACCACATGAGCTGCTTATTACGGCCAAACTGTTTCAAATGCAACGTTTTACTTTGGTCTCAAGAATGCATTATAACTCATATGGTAGAAGGTTTCAGATATTACCACTGGCATGAATTTCAACGTTTATGAGAGCAAAACACAGGTTAATTATATTCGTTATCAGTTGCTTATTTCACAAAATTTTGAAAGCAGCATCTCATATAACATCAATGAAGAAAATGCTCAGTGCCTGCAGCACTGTAACTGAAGTTGGTGTTTGGGGCTGCGATCCGAAAAATTTGCAGAACTTTGGGAATTGAAACATCGGTTATTTATTTTCATTGTAAATGTTTCCAGTGTGAATACTAACTGTAAGCATTTATTGATACAAAAGTAGCACAACCAACTCGTGCTGGCAACCTTTCGGCAGTATCAAAGCCAAGAATATATTACATCTGCTTCACGTTGTTATATTACATTCGAAGTTATAGGAGTATAAAGAAATTTAGGGATACCTGCAGCGAATTTTTATAAAATAATCGAAAGCTTAATATTTGCTGTTTATTGTCACTACAATATCATTACCAATTGAAAATTCTACGATAAAACCCCTTAATAAAGATATTGCAAACAAACACATACCAACAATAGCAGGCAACCCTATCGTGGCTTTTCAATCAAATTTGGCTTGAATAATGTTTATAATAGGTTTCATTATTTGTATGAAATTCGTATTGATTTCATGACTGCACTGGAAGTTATAGGGCAAAAAGTTTTATTTTCCTGAGCGAATTTTCAAAATTAAAGACACCAAAATTACCATAGCTGGCAGCACCCATCGAATTTTTCAACCAAATTTCTATCAAACGGAAACTAGAGTAAGGTTCAGCTACTCTGTCAATTTTATGAAAATTTAGTAACTTATTCACATTTCATAGGGCAAAAATCAGCTTTTTTTCTTTTTAATTTTTCAAGATGGCACCACTGGCACAGACTTGCCTACAATTCAAAATCGCTTCTATCAGACCTGGTCCTACTTAAGTCCAATGCATTCTGTAAGTTTCAATTGCATCTGATTATTGATTCGTGAGTTCCCGTGAACAGAAATTGTTGATGCTAAAAATATAGGTTAACTGGGAAAGGGTTACCGTTCTTGTCCGACATGAAATTTCCAAAGTTTTACTTTGAACGTGTAGATAAAGCATAAGATTTGTATACAGTGTGGTTTTATTGTAAGAAACGGACAGTTTTTAGGATATTCGATGGTTGAATATTTTCACTTCCAAATTTGTATTTTTCAAATTTAAGACACCAAAATTATCATACCTGGCAGTTCCAACCGAATTTTTCGACCAAATTTTTACCAAACGTGTGAATTTCGTTAAAATCGATCGATTGAATCAGAATTTATAGGGCTAAAAGCAGTTATCTTTTTTAGTGATTTTTCAAGATGGCACCACTGGCACAGAATCGCCCGCATTTCAAAATCACTTCTATCAGACCTGGTCCTATTTAGGACCAATACATTCTGCAAATTTCAATTAATTCTGCTTATCAGATCGTGAGTTTCCGTGAACAGAAATTTTTGATGCTAAAAATATAGGTAAATTGGGCAAGGGTTATCAGGCGTGCCCGTTATACCATATCAAATTTTTTTTGTCTATGTAAACGAAGCACAAGATTTACATATGAGTGGCTTTTTTTGAAGAAGCGGCAATTTTTCAAGAGAGACGATGATTTGGAGGTTTTCACTTTCAGTGCCTGCCCTAGCTACAGAGTTGCTAGCCTAATAAAAAGCTACACAAATCTACGACTAAATAATACCAATATGTTCTGAAAATTTCGTAATTATTGAATAGCTCTGTCAAAAGTTAACAATTTTCAAGTTTTCCCATTCTCTTTTTAGGCACCCAGTGCACACATGGGGCTAAAAAATTCCAAAACATTATGTGATTCACATGTAAAACACGTTCGAAATTTATTTCGTCAACTTTATTTTTGCAAAAATTATTTGTGTACGGAATAATAGGTATCATATATTAAAAATATCACTCAAATGGCCGCTGGCGCCAAAGGGTTAAAGATTTTTCTTTTTTTGTGTGACCTGGCACTATTCTGCATATACACCAATGTGCCCTGAAAATTTCAGTTCAATCGGATGGCGCATTCCTGAAATTTTTTCACTGAAATTTTTTGATGATATATATATATATATATATATATATATATATATATATATATATATATATATATATATATATATATATATATATATATATATAGATGTAGAAATATGAATTTTTGGCCGAAGTGATTTTAATACTAATGTTCTTCTTCGAACATTAGTAATAAATGGATCAAAAATTATCTTCAAATTCTTTGTAGCTTTCCATTTTACTCATAATAAATTAGAAAGTAAATAGACATAGCTTTTCAAAACAATACCAAGGAAGAATTACATTGTATTTTAATAATTTTCTGTCGAGACACAGTTTTTATTTTGGCATTGAAAGTCATTTTTAAACGATGTTTGTTCAAACAAAGAAGCTCTCTACCTTCAAATTAAAATACGTTTGTTTTAAAAGCAATGAATTCAAAATGTACAGTTAACAAACATATTTTGGTTTTGACAGAGCAGATGCTTTTATCACAACAGCCCACAAATTTCAAAATGAAAAGGTTCGTTTTTCATAAAAAAAAATTGCGTTGCATATCTAACAGAAGTATTTTTGATATCACTTCTGCTAATATTTATGAATAAAAGTAAAATTGTTCCTTACAAAAATATGTAAATTCGTTTGATACTAGCGGATGTCAAATTACCTTTAATTTGATGTAACGTCCTTAATTGTAACTGTTACTTATTTTGAGATATTTAGTTCAAAACACAAAATTTTGGCACTTCTACCCCG
Organism: Nemotelus pantherinus; assembly: GCA_963978885.1. Classification (NCBI taxonomy): domain Eukaryota; kingdom Metazoa; phylum Arthropoda; class Insecta; order Diptera; family Stratiomyidae; genus Nemotelus; species Nemotelus pantherinus. The sequence goes on along the minus strand of OZ022263.1, from coordinate 82,144,160 downwards.
AAAATTTTGTGTTCAATGTCATTTTTCTGAGAAAACCTCATTATACCATTTTAATTTTATATTTTTTTATAGGCCATATAAATGGCTACAAAAATTGGATACATGTTTATGACTTAGGTTTTACCATTTTGCAAGTAGTAAGCGAAAATACATATCGCTTAAAAACTGAATATGCCATAAAGTTGCCCTCGTTTTCGATCTACACTCTGCTTGAACTGAAAGAATTTAATAATGGTTTTTATGCTTTATTTCAAAATTTTTGAGCTACAGTAAATTTCCAAAATGGCCACCTTCATTTCAAATACACGTTAAAGCTCGTTTTTTTCTTTTCATATTCATACTTCTCAACTGCTGCCTCACTTCTGTTTCAGCCGCATCGATCCTGGTATTAAGGTCTTCCAATGTTGATATTTCCGTTATGTAGACAAGTTGCTTCATCCGTCTCCATGCAAAAAAATGCATAACTGTTAGATCAGGAGATCTCGCAGGCCAGTGTATTGGTCCATTTCTACCGATCCAGCGATTGGTATCATTGGAATTCAACCAATCTCTGACTGGTCGGCCATAGTGAGCTGAAGCACCATAGTGTTGGTAAAACATGGAAACCAATCGTTGCAGCGGAATATCTTTCAATAAGTCCTGCAGATCATGTCTTATAAAATGTAAGTAATTGGTACTATTTAAAGTAGGCGGGAGCCTAAAAGGTCCAATTAAATCCTTACCAATCACTCCTGCCCATAAATTTACGCTGAACCTAGGCTAAAACGATGAAGTCCATCTCATGATTGGATTGTTTTCAGCTCACATATGTAAATTAGGAAAGTTTGTGATACCGCTCCTGGTAAATTAGGGCTCATCTGTCCAGAGAATGGTGTTCAAAAAAATGTCCTTGTCTAATTGTTTCTCAAGGAGCCAAATGCAGCGTTCCATCCTTTTGGGCAAATCGATCGGTAGCAGCTCCTGCACTGATGTGTGATGGTAGAGATGTAAATGGGCTGCTTTTAAAATACTCCAAACTTTCCACGTAGACATGTTAAACTGCAACACTAATCATCGAATACTGATTGATGGGTCAGTTTCCACTGCATGCAGGATTTCTTCATCGGTCCGTAAAGCGATTGCAGGCGCAGGATTTTCGTTTACTCGGCTCGTCCTAACGCTGACAGTTTCCAAAATCCTTGTGTATAATTGTTGAAACACTCCCCGTCCAGGAATCCGTTAATGGGGATATCTCTGTTGATACAAAGATTGCGCCGCGTGTGATCTTCCCGGCACTCTCCATATACGAACATAATATCTGCATATTCGTCATAAGTGTAGTGAGACATTTTGAATTTATGTTTGAAATTTTAGTGATATCTTCTAGTTCGAGTAATGTACCGAAACTGACAAAACTTTGAAAGTGGTTTTGTTTTTATAGGGTCTTAATTTTTTTCCGCTTTCCATTAATAAAGGCGAAGAACTGTACACAATTTTACCTTTAGCAGCCAGGTAGGTGCTTCAATTATGTTGAAACTAATTTAAATTAAGTTTATTTTATTGATAGTTTAAAAAGTAAAAAAATACTTAAAAATACTTAAGTACAAATAACAATTTAAACTTTTATTTTCAACGAGGCCCACTTAACGGCATATTTACTTTTTAAGCGATATGTATTTTCGCTTAGTACTTGGGAAATGGTAAAATCTAAGTCATAATTATGTATGAAAATTTTGTAGCCAACATTATGGCCTATAAAAATATTAAATTAAAATGGCATCTGAGACAAACGACATTGAACACAGAATTTTCGGGGAAGAAGTGCCAAAATTTTGTGTTTTGAACTTAATATCTCAAAACCAGTAACAGTTACAATTTAGGACAATTCATCAAATTAAAGGTAATTTAATTCCATAAAAAAATCAAGCCATAAAATTTTGCGTTATGACTATTAGTTTTCAAGATATAACGATTTAATGGAGTCAGGGTACAGGTCCGATATACTTTTCTTGACCACCCTGTAACTCCGCAGATTTTGAAAACCGAACTACCCAGTACAACAATTTTTTGCTCAAAATATATTAAGAAATGCCTCCTTAAAAAAATGTCCACCGAGTACCAAACACCCTGTATAATATATATATATATATATATATATATATATATATATATATATATATATATATATATATATATATATATATATATATGTCTATATATATATATATATATATATATATATATATATATATGTCTATATATATATATATATCTATATATATATATATATATATATATATATATATATATATATGTCTATATATATATATATATATATATATATATATATATATATATATATATATATATATATATATATATATGTCTATATATATATATATATATATATATATATATATCTATATATATATATATATATATATATATATATGTCTATATATATATATATATATATATATATATATATATATATATATATATATATGTCTATATATATATATATATATATATATATATATGTATATATATATATATATATATATATATATATATATATATATATATATATGTCTATATATATATATATATATATATATATATATATATATATATATATATGTCTATATATATATATATATATGTCTATATATATATATGTCTATATATATATATATATATATATATATATATATATATATATATATATATATTAGCAAAATGATTAAGGTAGATAGTCTTTGGAGTGACCGATATTATTGACTTGAAATTTTCGGAGGACTTAGATGTATATAGTTGGTAGGTCCATGACTTGCTAGAATATAGATATCTTTAACACTTTGGTGGCGGCGGGCATTTTAATGAATTTGCAAGTACTCCTATATTTCCAAGCAGTGTAAATTTTTTTAAAAAAAAATCAGTATTGGAAATGAAAACTTTATATGTTTTAAGTTTGTCTATGATAAAGAATTGGGCATTTTGAGCCATGTTTGGGTGCTGAGTGCCTAAAGTAGACAAGGATTTTTTTCAAATTTTGATTTGTCATAACTTCTGACAAAAACATTGGTTCATCGTGAAAGTTGCAGAGTGTATTGATGTTGACTAAGACTTAACACATGGATTCTGAAAACAGTGTGGGTAACACTTTGCCTACGGCAGGCTCCTGAAAAAAATCCTTCATATCAACGACCCTCCTGAAGAATTTTCGCTTTTTAACAAAATCTTCAAATGATTGATAAATTTTAGCCGTTACCCATCATTTCAAATTGAAATTTTCGAAATTCAGATTTGCAGAAGAACGGCAACTCATCACCAAATTACCTCTATTTTTAGCACTCAAAACTTATGTTCACGAAAACTGAAGACCGGTTTACTCAATCATAATGAAATTCATAGGAAATATTGGTATTACTGGACCAGGTCTGATAGAAATCATTTTGAAATGCAACTAACACTGTGGCAGTGGTACCATCTTGAAAAATCACTGAGAAAAAAAACTTCTTTTTGGCCTATAGCTTCCGATTCAGCTATCGCATTTTAACGAAATTCACACAATATTTGAAATTTACCTCAGAAAACATACAAAAAAAAATTTATTTGAAAAATTAGAATAGAGTTGACAGCAATGGTGATTTTTGTCTCCTTAAATCTTGCAAATTTGCTCAGCAAAATAAAGCTTTTTTCTCCATAACTTCCGGTCTAGTCAAGAAATCAAAACGTAGTTCATGCAGTAAATGGTCCTTTGTGTAAATCAAATGTCGTAGGAATTTCGTAAAAAAAATTATGAAAGGGCTGCCAGCTATGGCCATTTTTGTGTTTTTTGGGATTTCTTTATTAAGCGATTGTGCTATCATATTATTAAATTAACAACAAATATTAATGTTTTGAAAATTTGAAAGTATTGAGGGTGGTAACCCTAAAATTTTTTTCACCCGTATAACTTCCAGCGCAGTGATTCAATCGAAACGAAATTCACAGGGTGGGTTTAACTTAACGTGAAGCAGATTGGGTATACACGAGTATTTTGCGTTGCTGCTAGCACAGGGTAACCAGCATCAAACATTTTCGTAAATATTGCACCAACAGATGCTTCAGATTACATACTCAAATGTAAAGCATTTGCAATAAAAGTAAGAAATCCATTTCTAAATTTTCCGAGTTTAAAAATTTTTCCGGATGGCAGCCTTAAACAACGTTTAACCGCTGAAACTTTCGATGAAATCCTGCAATGAGAACGAAATTCAAAGGATAAGTTAATTTAAATATGAGCTTGGTAGGGTTAACTTATTGCTACTTCGTTGGAAAAGTGCTGCCAGCACTGAACATTTTCATCATCTATGTTATAATTGGGTTTTGTTGCTTTTGATAAGGAATGTTTGATATGATACTACAAAAAAGTGCATAACGCCTTTCCACATTTTTTTGTCACTCAAAGACAATTTCTTCGAAATTCAGTTTTCTAGTGGCTCTGATGTGCTAGACTTTTTTTCCAATAACACAGGAAAGAAAAAATTAAATAAATGTAAAATTTAGAATCTTTTGCGTGACATAGTTTCTTACACATCACCAATTTCCATAGCCTCAAGCACTTTCACATCAACTTTACATTCCCTCAAATGATCAGTTGTTTTATTATATAATTGCCATAATGCAAATAAATCTTCACTGTCACTTTGATGTCCATCGCACATGAATTCTCATATTCAGTTGAATTCAATATTTCACACGTATATAAATTTATATTTAATTCACTTTCTATTTTATATTCGCACAAAAACCTTAAACGGTACGCACCACTTTAGACGCAATTCACTTTATACGCACCTCACATTCCTCTAGAGTGAGAATGAAATATTTACGTGTGTTTGATTCTGGTATTGTAGCCAAAAATAACCTTATGTAAAATTAAAACTAAGCGTACGTAAAATTGAAATTTTTCTATATAGAAATTACATGCGATGCTATAAAGATATGTAAAGACAAAATACCTTAATGTTATGCTTCAAATCCCTGTTGGCCCAACTCAAATCCGTTTGGTTGATGCATGTTGGTGACCAAAAAACCACTCAGGTCGGGAGTGAGCCCAACATCAGCCCAGCTCGCACCAAGGGAGTGTACACATATTGGCCACAGCCTCGATTGGTCTTGCTTTGGCCAATATGTATTTCCTACATGGGATTAACAAATAGAGCTCTTGAATGTGACAAGCATAACTGGATCGCATGTGACTTTGACTTTTTTCAGCTGCAGAAGCTACATATGGTGTCAGAATAGGAACTGAATACTTTTTCAATTTGAAATTGAAAGCAGGCTATAATTAATGCAATTGGACTTATTTTTGAAAAAAACTACAATTTCAACTGTGAAATCTACCGTATTTTTGTATTTTTCAAATAAACTGATAAAATCTTTGAAACAAATAACTTCATTTCCCTGTAACATAGCCAAAAGCCTTTATTTCTATTCCTACGGGCGTGAAGTGTAGAGACAATGTCAAATTTGAAATTGGTGTGTTGTTGAAAGAAACTTAATTTAAAATTCATTCTCAATGAATTTACGTCGAAATCTGATAGAAGAAAAACGAAAGATTGCATTCGTTAGCAGATTGCAGCAGCGTATAAAATTAAAAATATAATCATATAAAATGTATAGCAATAATTAATGTCATTTTAATGAATAAGCCAAAGAAAGCCAGGTTCATTAGTTGGATCGGATCGAACCGATCTCATTTCGATACGATCTGCGTCTAATTGAGATTTTTTTTGGATTTAATCTGGATTCAAGCCGGATTTAATTTTGCATTTATGCGTGTTAAATATCTGCTGGAAACATTTATAATGCTAACTATTACTGAGATTCTATAAATGTGATTCAATGTACGATTCGATCAAATCAACTATCACAACGATCATTGAAATATATTGCTTACTAACGATCGAAGAAATATATTATATATTACTAAAATTGATTTCTCTTGTGATTCTTCCTCTGTAAAATTCTAAACACTTAACACTGAGTTTCAAAGTCACAAATACCTTGTCTACGCTTATTTCCATTATATCTAATTTTGCTTATCGCAAGTCAAAAATAAAACTGCATAACATAACAATCAAATTTAACTTTTTCGAAAACTGAAAATGGTTTAATGACGTCCCGTTTCGGTCAACTTAGCCTTAGCGTTATTATAATATCAGAATATATTTTCCGTATAGTCTAATTAAAACGTGTCGATCACGTCTACTCGTAATCGTTTATTAATTTATGAACTTTTAAGGTATCTCTAATCGGTCCATATTAAGCACGTTATCAATCTCATATACATATTCCTCAATTTGGTCTGGTTTGGATTTCCCAGAATTTCATTACAATAAACACCGCATCCCATTAAACATCCAAACAACATCTACTCCACAACAAACAATTTTTCAATCATATTCTCTGGAGAAAACAAGCAACACGTATCTCAGCTTCCGACAGTTTACGAGTAGTATTCCTAAATCCGCAGGATTCTTTTGCTGTGGTAAGCATCGAAAACTTATTAATGTCGTAAATTTTAATAGGCGTCATGATGGTAGGTAGTTTTCGATTGGTCTCAGACGGAAAAAATCTGAAATTTACATAAACCATCTTTAGTGAAATCTGAAGATATTTCAACGTCAGCCAGGGGGAACTCTTCTTGTATGAACGCAGACATTAAAACAGAGAATATTCTTGGCATGAGCTTTTATCATCTATAAATATATTAACTGACAATTTTAATTTATTGGTGGCATTTAAGTCGTTTTTATAATCGATCATTAATGCGATAAGTTCATAAAAATTGTGAAGAGATCTATAGAGACTGGAATCTGGTTCTTTGTTCGAATGTTGTTGCCCAGAAGATAATATTTATGATGAGTCGATTTGTATGTGGCTACCGCTGTGCAGTAGTGATGGGAAATTTCGTTACTTTTGAGTAATGATAACGAATCATTACTTTCAATCGTAGTAATCATTACTTTTATATCGTTACTCATTACTATTACTACTATCTGCGAGGACAGCTCAAAAAAAATGTGTACCCTTACGACAACAACGGAAAATATGTAGCATATATGAGCATGACATTCTTAAAAGATTTAAAAAAGATTAATTAGTAAGAAAACAGTTTTATTTTTAAGAATATAAATAAATTGCTCTTGACAAATACCAATAGAGAAGGAACTTTAAAAATTTTTTATTCGAAATTAAAATAAACCATAATCCGCAAATTTTTTGGTCTTCGTCTACTTCGCCAGTCCGATATTATGTGGCCTGTTTTTGGAAATATTCTCTCACACAGAAGTTGCTGGTACTCCTAAATATTTTTTCGCGAACTTTCCTAATCTTGGATAAGTTTGTGACCTTGTTTTCCACTATTTAAGAGGATTTTGATTCCTCCGATTGTTGGGCTCTTCACTGAATTGTCATATTTAAATGAGGGTCTTCCGAATGTTGGGGTTGATCTGGCACATGCAACTATTGTTTCTAATACCGACCACAATCTAATCTAATCATCAGGTGTAGTTGTTGTGCTTGGGATTGAACTGGCTGTAGATTCTTCAGTCCCAAGATCATTACTTGAAGTTTGAATGACATCAACTGAAGCTTGCATGTTAGTTTGTTCAGCTTCTTCCTTCATTTCGTCCTTCTCTTTCACTACAGTCAAAGCTGATTCATCGCCGAACTCATACTTTTTGAAACGCGACTTTAAGTATGTTGCTTTGGTAAAATGGGACCAACTAACCCTGTTGTCATCTTTATGACTTTTCATGGATACCAAACTTTTCCTGAATAATCTTAAACAGTCGATTCTCCACTTCGCCTCACTGAAGCAAGAAGTTTGCGGAAAATTTTATTAAGAAGTGTTACAAAAAATGTTTCGCTTATTAAACATGCACCCACTAGGGGGCCAACCTCCTCGGTAAGGCTGGACATGAGTCCAGGGGCATCTTACCTCCCGCGGTCTCGTAAATTTTACAACCCCGGTGGGGTTGGAGATACCCTCGTGGCAACCTGCAGTCACGAGGATGGCCTCAGCACAGCCAGAGAAGCCAACTGACGACCCAAAAAGGATCTCGACCTGTTAATCCTTAGCAATTTAAGTGCTACTTTCAGTTTTCCCGGACGGTTTTCCGGCGGATTTTATTTTGCCGTATCTTCGAAACTAGGCCGCTTTTTCCCAGACTTGTATGAAAATTTTGCCCAAAACAACTGAACAAAGGTTCCCGAATTTACCCCAGACAAAAAAAAAGATTTTGGAAAAAATTGACGTTTTTGCCCAATTTCATCCTATCGACTTTTTTTCGCCCTTAAAATATTACTATTGTACTCCCCGATCACTTTCAATCGTCGAAAGCGCCGCAAAGGCATTTTTTGCCAAACTATGGTCAAAAAACCCCTTACTCCCCTACAAAACTGAAATTTTTGTATCACAGCAATAGGTCTTGGCCCGTTATGTCCCAAACCACTCTAACCCAAAATTAGCCGATTTCAGCTACTTTTGCCGTATCTTCGAAACGTGGCCGCTTTTTCCTGACTTGCATGAAAATGTCGCCCGAAACAACTCAGAGAGATCCCCGAATTCATGCTAGACCAAAAAATAGATTTTAGAAAATATGGACGTTTCTGCACAATTTTCCCTATCAACATTTTTTCACCTTTAAAATATTACTATTGTGCTCCCCGACCACTTTCAATCATCGAAAGCGCCATAACGGCAGTTTTTGCCAAACTATGGCCAAAAAACCCCTCACTCCCCTACAAAACCGAAATTTTTGTATCACAGCAATAGGTCTTGGCCCGTTATGTCCCAAACCACTCTAACCCAAAATTGGCCGATTTGGTCCGATTTCAGCTACTTTTACCCTAAAATCTTTTTGAATATTTGAATAAAATACTTCCAAGTACGAAAATACTCGACAGTACGAAAATACTCGATACAAAAATACGCGATACGAAAACACTTGCAAGTACGAAATACTCGTGATAACGAATTCAAAAGCCATCAAACATCCAGCAATCGGCAAAAAAACTCATCTCATTCCTTACTTTGTGAATCGATCACGAATTCAAAAGTAACGAAATGGTAGCATTCATTATCGTTACTCATTTCATTCCTTACTTTCAATCACGAATTCACAAGTAACGATATGGTCAGAATTCATTATCGTTACTCGTTACTCGTTACTCATTTCATTCCTTACTTTCGATCACGAATTCACAAGTAACGATATGGTCAGAATTCATTATCGTTACTCGTTACTCGTTACTCATTTCATTCCTTACTTTCGATCACGAATTCAAAAGTAATGAAATGGTCAGAATTCATTATCGTTACTCGTTACTCGTTACTCATATCATTCCTCAAAGGAACGAAAAGTAACCATTACTTTGCACACGTAGAGACTAGAGACCGGTCTCTAGATCACCCCAAGCTTGGATATCATTGCTGCCCGTTGACTCGGTAACGAAATGCATTTTGTGTGTCGTTTCGCCTTAGAACGACGAAGGAACGATTGTGAGAAAAGTAATGGTTACTTTCGTTTTCCGGTAATGATTACTTTTCGTTACTTTGACTAACCATTACTTTTAAGTCATTCATTACTTTTTGAACACCACTACTGTGCAGAATGATGTTGACATCATCCGCAAATAGAGAGAGTTATTATGGTCTGTTAACATCTGTTTTATAGATGAAATGAAGCAGAGTTTTCGTTCAAATGAATTTCCCAGAATTAATTTGATTTTGTAAAAAACTGATGAACTGAAAAACTGATGAAACGGCACACCTGAACTTCAATCGTTCTAAAAGCGACGGTAAACTAGAGAAGACAAAATAAATGAATGCATGTAATTACAGAATATATGAATCTGCGTTGAAGAATTGATTTAAATGAAAATCAATTTGAATTGTCCATTTGAATGAAAATGTTTTCAACCCACAATTTGGTATGTCTTCTGTTTTGCATTGTCTCACTCGGGTCTATTCGATCTTGAATAGGACGCCACTGAATGTAATCTATGTATTTGAAACGAATGGGTCTAATTTAGTAAACGGTCATCTATTGTTTCATGGGAAAAATTGGATATGAATAGCTTTGAAATCACGAACGTGGGATAGAATTGAATGCCTCTGTTTAGATTTTATCGATGATTTGGCAAATATAATATACATAAAGCATAAACATAAAGGTGGTAATAGATAGCTGATTTAAAATACATGATCATTAATATTTACAGTAGTTTGATTGTGTGAAATGCTTTAGAATTGATGATGTTTAGAGTTAGTAATGTTCTAGAATTTTCATATATCTAGGCATAAGTTTGGTTTCTCATCGAACTTTTAATTTTTCCACGAAGCTGAGAATCCTGAACTCCATCTTCAAAATGAATGTGCCTTTTTTTTTCATTGAGAAGCTGAAGCACAGCACAATGAGTCATATGTAATTTCAACGTTTATATATGTTAAGGTTGCTTCACAGTTGGTGCGAAATTATGCTTAGACACAGTATTTTTGAATTGTATAGGGTTGGAATTTTATTGTGAAGCAGAAAGAAATTGTTATGAATGCAACTCACGAAATGATCACACTGATCGTTAATTCAAAATACACTTTTATTTAATTCATTTAACTTTCACAATTATAGCCTGGCCATGGTTAAAATATGACTGCCCGGAAGAAGGGCCAACTTAACTTCAAGAAAGTAAAAATGACGAGTACAATTCATTCAGGTTCAGCAACAGAACCTCTGAGCTTCTTAAAAGGTAGGATATATGACAAGTAACAATTCATTCAGGCTCATTCTGAGTTTCTTAAAAGGTAGGGTATATGACAGTCTTCCCCCGGACGATTATTTTCAATGAGGCTGATATCGTTCGACTGGACGCTTAACGCGACTAGACCTTCGCTATGGATTCTGCGATGTTTCCATACTTGAATTATTGTTTTCTTTCACTGAATTTTCGCTCTTGTGATTTTGTTCCGTATCTCCCGTAGTCTTTGAACATTTACCTGTAATTATATTTTTATTATCGTCAAGCAAAGGTAAGCTCATCAAACTTTTTGGTGATTCTTCACTGTTTTGGTTGTTTTCTGGTCGCTTATCTGTCAAATTCCATGGCTGCATACATGCTGCTGGTCGGAGTAATGCCCCTTGAACTCCTATTGATCTTATCTGGTCTATATGTCGGCGAAATTCATTTCCCTCGCATTCTATTATATAATGCAAAGTACCACATCTTTGTTTGATGTAGCCGAATCTCCACTTAACATCCATATCCCTATAGTAACGAAACTGTACTTGGTCTCCAATCTTAAATTCCCTAAATCTATTTGTTTGATCTTCTGACAGCTGGCTGGTTGAATTCACTGAGGTGTGTAATAAATCAATTCGCGTACGAAGGTTAAAGCGGAGCATTTGCTCGGCTGGACTTTTACCCATTGAAGCATTTGGACCTTTTCGGATCAATATTGGAGCATTTGGATCAATAACCGTTGCAATTTCAGGTGTAAGTCTCCGTGATCCTGCATAGTTGATTTGAGACCCTTTTTAAGGGTTTGGACGATCCTTTCTGCCTGCCCATTTGTGGCTGGATGAGCAAGAGCTGTAAATTTTTGGTTGATTCCATTTGTGTCGAGAAAGTCTTTGAACTCTTTGGATGTAAACGTTGATCCGTTGTCAGATACAATGACGTTTGGGATTCCGAATCTAGCGAATATCTCTCGTACTGATTTGATAGTATATGCGCTACTTATTTTTTTCATGGGGGTTGCTTCCACCCATTTCGACATAACGTCAACGACCATTAAAAAGTAATACTGCATAAAAGGTCCCGCAAAGTCAATATGTACACGGTGCCAAGGTCCTGAAGGCGACTCCCATATGTGAGTACGTATTTTTGGTGGCTCCGATTGAACACTTGCGCAATACCGGCATCGTTTTGCTATTTTCTCGATATCTGAGTCGATTCCCGGCCACCAGCAGTAACTTCTTGCCAAAAGCTTCATTTTTACAATTCCCAAGTGTGCCATATGCAACTCTTTCAAAATATTGCTTCGAAGTTTGCTGGGAATCACAACTCAAATTCCTCTGTATATGCAACCGTTTTGTAACATTAGTTGACCGTCCATTCCTTTAAACTTCGTTGCCGATAATTTCTCTCCCGACAGTAAATTTCGGTAAATAACTGTTAATTCTGGATCAAAGCTGATTGGTTGCAAAAAGGCGTACAACTGATGAATGGTGATTACATGATTGAAATCCTCATGTGGAAAATAGATATTGGCCGAGCCCAGGCGAGCCGAGTGTGTGGACGGTCGAGACGAGCGACTTTGACAGGTGTCACAGGCGCTCGTGCCACATCCGAACGGAATGGATGTTGAGCACGAACTAAGGCGATTCGTGACGAGCTGTCAAATGCCGTCCACATGTTGGCGGCCTCGTCTGACTTCGGCTCGCCAGGCCTCGGCCAATATCTATTTGCTACATCAGCATTGATTTTAGAGGGGTAGCGTGAAAAGTAATCAGCATTTACATTTCTTTCCGTATCCCTATATTCAATACTATAATTGAATCCTGATAAAAACTGAGTGTAGTTCAAAAGCCTCTGCGATGTTAATGCCGGCAAGTTCTTGTTTGCGTTGAATATTGACACAAGTGGTTTATTGTCTGTAATTATAATAAATTCCCAGCCGTAGCAGTAATTAAAAAATTTATGAAGTCCCGAATTTATAGCCGTTGATTCTTTATCTATTTGACTGTAATTTGTTTCGCTTTTATTTAAACTTCTTGACGCAAATGCAATTGGTCTTTCTCCTTTAGGTGTGCGATGTGATAAAATAGCAGATAACCCGTAAGGAGATGCATCAGTAGCCAAGACCAGCTGAAGGTTTTCATCAAATGTCAAGTCAAGTTTGATTTCCTCAAAAGAGCGCCGGCATCCTGACGTCCAGACATACTTTCTACCAGCTTGAAGTAACGTATAGAGTGGGTGAAGTTTGCCCGCTAGATCTGGAATAAACTTATTGTAATAGTTGACCATTCCCAGGAAGTGTCGTAGTTGTTTAATGTTCGTAGGTCTTTTTATATCCAGTATAGCTTGAACATTTACTTTGTTCTTCTGAAGACCTTGCTTGTCGATTACATACCCCAAGTAGGTAACACTTCGTTTAAAAAGTTTGCCTTTTGCTATGTTCAAATGCAGATTGTATTTGCGTAACTTAATTAACCACTTAATGTTCCTATTGTAAGCTTCTTGCAGCGAATGATGTCATCGAAGAAACAAGTGGTTCCTTCTAAGTCGTTTACTATATGCTCGTCCATAAAACGCTGCCAGATGTTCGGGGCAGTTTTAACACCGAACATTTACTTCTTTACTTTATACAATCCTTTGTGTGTGCTTATTGTTTGCATTAGTGAGCTTGCTTCGTCCATATTAAGGTGGAGGTAAGCCTTGTGTATGTCAAACGTACTGAAATATTCGCCGTTCTTCAACTTCTGGAAAATATCTTCAATTTTCGGAATTGGATATTTATCATTAATGATAAATTTATTTAAAGTTGTTTTGTAATCGGCACAGATACGTATAGTTTTGTCTGGTTTAATCACGGGTACAATTGGTGTTCTCCAATCTGAATGCTTTACCTCTTCAAATATTTCTGCATCGTGAAAGTAATCTAACAATGGAGTCCGCTCTAAAATTAGCACTTGCAATCGAAGCGACAAAATCCGGAGCAAAAGCAATGATTGCAATTCATCAGCTTCAGTCATCTAAATATACCAAAACAACCGGTTCGAAACCAGAAAACTTAATACAGTTGAAAAAAAGTGCTACAGGTGTGGTAAATGAAATCATATTGCTTCTAATTGTAAATTCGCAAACAAATTGAACTGTAGTTTTTGCAAAATGCGAGGACATTTGTCTTCGGTAAGCATGAAAAGAAAACGGAATAAAAATTCAGAACGAAATATCAAAACAATAGAACTGATAAATGAAGAACCGGTTTATGAAATAAACTCATTGCGATTATTTTCAAAACGTCAAACAAATAAATATTTTATTACAGTAAAAATAAATAACTGTCATTTCGAAATGGAGTTTGATACTGGTGCCGCGGTCTCTGTAATTAATTACGAAACATTTAGAAAAATTTGCCCAAATTCAGTCATACATTCCAGCAACGTTCTTCTAAGGGTACGGACAAGACGGAGCGACGAGAGCGTCGCGAGTGTCGAGTCAAGCAACGCGCTGAAATCGGTCCTATGCTTTCAAATGGAAGTGGCCATATCGAAGCAGCGACCAAAGAGTGAAAATTTGATAGTAGCGACGACATCGATTCGAACCGATTTCGTTGCTCGACTGCTTGCAGCGGTAATGTATGTTGTTGCTGCAAAATGTGTTTTGATGGCATACACTAAGTAGACGAATTACGTTAATGGGTTTTTCGTAGGTAGTTCGAAATTTTGGGTACATTTTTCATGAATGAAAGGTGCGGAATCGCACACAGTCAATTAGATTTCTACCAGTAATTAGGACAATCTATTGATTTATATATATCACCAGTATATTGATTTCAATTTGGTGTATTGCGGTGAGAAAAACTCTTCATCCGACACTGAAGAACTCATTATTTCGACTGCTACTGTAAAATTTCGTTTACAATTTTGCGTCTCGTCGCGTTTACATGAACACAATTCAATGAGCTGTTCCATGCTTGACTCGACGCTATGCTCGACTCGACGCTCTCGTCGCTCCGTCTTGTCCGTACCCTAAGATTGCACAACCAGGAACTCGTCCCAGTACGTGGGGTTAGTGACGTTTGCATACAATATGATAACAAGAGATTTTAAAGTAAAATTTATATAGTAGATGGTGCGTTTGATCCCATAATGGGACGTGAATGGATTAACAAACTCAATTTATTTTAAATACAAGGCATCCGTTCCTTATCATATGTACACGGAAACATTTTGAAACTATCCGAGGAACTATGCACTCAATTTTGTGATGTTTTCGAAAACGAAATTGGATGTATTCCAAATGTTCGAGCTTCGCTTAAGTAACGTGAGGGAGCTCAAGCAGTTTGCATCAAGCTTAGGCCAGTGTCCTACGCATTACGACCTCTAATAGAGGAGGAAATCAGTAAACTAGTAAATGCAGTCATATTTCAACCATGGCCAGGCTATAATTGTGAAAGTTAAATGAATTAAATAAAAGTGTATTTTGAATTTACGATCAGTGTGATTATTTCGTGACTTGCATTCATAACAGAAATCTTTGCAGGGTTTTGGTTTTCATTCGATCTGCTTGAAATATCGAACAGACGGAAAACATGTTGCTAGGTATTAAGTGTTTTTACACCAACCCCTAGTGCCAGCTACAAGGATTGCGGAGTGAAATTAACGTCTAAAATATACAATCCATCTTTGATCCATTAAATGAATGCATTATCTTCATCAGTGATCAGTTTTAAAAAATTTATTTTATTTTTGAAAAATACACAAAAATGTGTGCAGGTGTTTTGCATTTGTCGTTGATGAATATCAAAAACACATCTGGAAATTCATAAAAACTGGGAAAACCAGCTTTATTTCAAAATGATATAGAAAAACCAGTTACGTGTGTAGCACTTCTTTTATTTCTAATTGCAAGTGTTACGAATACGTTTATTATGTCTTTTTTTAAATGTTAGTGAACTTGTATAAGTTGTTTTTTTTATACATAAGCGTCTCAATGTAATTTTTTTCGGCTCAAATTGTATACTCAGTTATCAATATTTTGCGTCAACTGCAAAACAGTGTACACATGCATATTTGCACACTTTTCTCATTTTTTGGGAGTTTTGATTATCAAAGTGATAATCTATGGAGTTAAAGTAAATTGCATACCTTTTACTTAACTTGCACTCTTAAAACACTCTTAAATAGATCAATTGTGTACAATGCTATAATGCAAAATACTATCAGACCTACAGCGTTTTAAAAGCAAATAACACTAATTTCTTAAACATGTGAAATGTTCCAACCTTTGAGGCGAAAAAATTAGTAAGGGTAAGGAGAAGCCGGTTTACGGTGAGAGGGATTTTTTTTAAGTAAAAAGTAAAAACAATCATTCAAAGCCAAACAAGTATTTTGATTGTGTTTTGGGACTTCTGAAGTGAGAATTTGTGTGAGCCGAAAATTCATCTTGTGACGGGAAGCTTGGGAGATGTACTATTGGTGAGAGAGCATCCCCGACAAGCATTCTCTAAGACAAATCAGATTTGCTCTATGGAATAACTGAGTTTATTTGACAAGAAATTATATTAACTCCTTGCGAAATATTTGCTGTTTAACGATCCAAAACGATTCAAAAATATGAGCAATAATCGAGCTCATTGAACTGAGCTTTAAAGTTGAGTTTTCTTAACTTGTCATGAGCTACTTTTTATCTGAATGGTCATTTATTTATTTATTTCTTTCTTTTCAGAAATTCATCTGCCTCAAATTATACGTGTAAACAGTCTAGATTACAGTGGTAATTAATCATTATTCAGCAGAACTCCTTTAAGTGATACTGTAGAAAAATTAATTTCAAACACACAGTTTGTACAGTACAAACACATTGTTCATTGCAATCATACTTGGTTAAATGTCGAGGGATCGACAAAAACCTCAGGAACATGACACGTTTGTCATTAGTATTAAAGTTAAGTTAGCTCACTAAGTAATTTGAGTCAATGATCTCTGAAAATATTTTCGCGGAATATAAACTACTAGCGCTAAAATTACAATTTTAGCGCCAAGATTTCAGCATATTCAAAGATTTAAGCGATACTGAACAGGAGGTAGATGTAAAGGGTCACACCAAAAGAAAACCACGAAAACGTTAGAGCTTCTTTTGAAAGGAGTCAATGTGATCAATAAAAACTTTTTGATACGGAGCCCATATAAGATTTGCGTATTCGACAATAGATTTGACTAGACTGCAAAAGAGGCTCTTCGTCAGAAATATGTTGCTGCATTCCCTCGAAAGACTTTTAACAAAACTTAAGACGCAACAATTAAATCGATGTGGTCGTCCAATGTGAATGATTGGCTCAGCAGTTGATATACAATAATGAGATATTTAAGAAAACCGAATTATGGTGACTTTTGACCTTATATTACCTTTTTGCGCACACAATTCCGTAATGGACTTCTCAAATTGTGTTTCACATCTCACAATAAAACTAGTACCGTCAAAAAAATTTCACTGGATTTTTTTGGCAGACAATATTTCAAATGAATTGGCAATATAATTAAATATTTGAGCACTAACTTGAGTCTAGCTAATATTATTGATATGATATTTGAGACTTTGGGGTCTATTGCGATTGCCGATTGGATAACCATTCGATTGCTGTGGTTCGAAACGATAAAATTTGGTTTGGTATTGTGTAAATGCAATCGACAAATATGTGTATTATTGTGAATTTAAATATAAGAGCTTGTGCATATTTTGGATTTGGCAATTGTTGACAGCGTAAATCAGACGCTTTTGTGATCGTCAGTCGTCGTCCATGTAAAATACCATCGATAAAAAGCGTTTGTCAAATCGACACTTATCAATCACAATCGACATTCACAATACCGAACTTCACAATCGACGAACGATAGTCGATAAGCATCGTTGGTGCTATCTTGAAAAATTACCGAGAAAAAAACTGGTTTTTGGCCTATAACACACAGTAGCGGAACCTTACTTTAGGAAAAATTCGGTAGAAATATGGTTGAAAAGTTTGCATAGGGCTTTCAACTATGATAATTTTTGTCTCCAATAATTGTGAATTTGCAAAGGAAAATAAAGATTTTCCCCTTATAACTTCCGATGCAATAACTAAATGAAACTGAAATTCATGTGATAACAGGGTTTTGCTTATTTCTAATTCTGTAGGAATTTCGTTGAAAACCTATGAAAGGGCTGCCAGCTATGGTGATTTTTGTAGTTTATTGACATTTCTTTATCAAACGATGTTGTCATAAAATTTCTAAATGGGAAAGATCCTGCAATGACAGTTAACAACAAATATTAAGGTTTCAAAACTTTGAAAAGTTTTGAGAGTGGTAGCCTCTAAGTTCTATTCACTCCTTTAACTTCCAGCGCAGTCATTCAATTGAAACAAAATTCACAGGGTGGATTTAACTCAACGTGCAGCAGATTTCGTATTGCGCTAACACATGACTGCCTGCACCAATAAATTTCGTAAATATTGCACCAACAGATGCTTCCATTTTATGTTCATAAGCAAAGCATTTACAATAAAACAAGCAACCAATGTTTAAATTTTCCTAGTTTTGGAATTTTTTCGGATGGCTCCTCCCAGACATAGTTTAATTGCTGAAACTTTCGATGACATCCTTGGATGAAAACGAAATTCAAAGGAGAGGTTTATTAAGCATGACCATGTTATGGTAGACTTATTGTTGCTGTATTTGACAAATTTAGACAGCACTGAACATTTTTATCATTTGTGTTATAGGAGATGCTATCAGAAAATTATCTTTGTTAATTTGAGTAATGATACTACAAAGAAGTGTATTACGTCTTCATACATTTTTAAGTCCCTCGAAGATAATTTTTTCGAAAATCAGTTTTCATACTAATTTGAAAGCTTTGGATCAAGATCTTTGTTGGTTTCTTCTTGAAAAGTACGAATTTCAAATAAAATTTAAACATCACGATAAAAGTGCTCAACCAATCAATTTACAGCTTAGTCGACAAACAGTTAATTTTATTGAAAAAAAGCAGAAAATTGCTGATCGCTATAGTCAAAACAGTGATGCTTTGTGGCCGTCAATGATTAGCACTGCGTGGTTCAAAAGGCACTGGCAGAATTGATTCTGAAGAACTGCAAGACAACGATGTTAATCAAGAGATATCGAGCAAAAAGTGATGCTGAACCGGGAAATTTGATGGAAAATTGTTCCAAAAATGCACTGTACATAGGCAATTATATATAGAATGAAATTATTGTCATGTGTCACAGTTTGATCCAGAAACAAATAATTGATCAAGTTAATGAATCCGAAGAGTTTACGATTTTGGTAGACGAATGTTGTCTCGAGCATCAAGCAGGTTTCAATTTGTGTTCGATATTTGATCAAATGCAATGGAGAATTCCATATTCGTGAAGGTCTTCTGTATTTCATTGCAGCTTCTGATTTTACTGGAGAAGAAATATCGAAAGTGATCTTGGACTTTCTCGACTCTTCGAGTATTGATTGCACGTTTTTTTGAACAAGGTTACGATGGTGCAGCAACGGTTCGTGGAAGGTTTTATGAGATGCATGCGTATGTTAGGAAAAACTATCTTTTGGCATTGTATTTGCATTGTGCTGCCCACAGTATTAATCTAGTGGTCTGTTCAGCTTGCGTTATTCCTCCAATAAGAAACTGTCTTGTAACAATTGGAAGTATTTATAAATTTTTTAGTATTTCAAAACACAGTTTATTCTGTAAGACGCTATAATGAAGAATGAAAAATGAGAAAAGAAAGAAAAACGAAGCTTAGGAAGTTTTGTGCAACCAGATAGGTTGAATGTTTTGAGTGCATATCAACTTATGTTGATTTACAGCCAGCGGTGATTGACGCTCTCTCGGATCGTCGATGCACGCAAAGGAACCAGCGTTTCCCTTGCTAAACAACTTGGTACAAACAAAAAAATGATTAAATAATCAATATGTAGCAATCAAAAGATTTACAATCAATATTTAACAATCAAAATAATAACATTTATTTTCTTGCAAAAGACAAAACTCCATTGCCTCTATGGATAAAATATTTTATTTTATAACAGTCCAACTACAGAGCTTCCAAGGTGAATTTACAGCTAAGCAACGAAAACTCAAACGTTTTACTACAAACTACAGGCACTGCATACCATTCAATTCAAAACGAACAGTTTATTGAGTTATACTACACAGAACACTGTTCAACACTAGTTCACAGCGTCTTGGTGGATAGAGAAATTCAAATAACCCTTGCATCACCCACCCACTGAACGACTTGAAATCTTTGTGAATGAATGAACTTAATACGCTGCAAAGCTTTCCGCGTCTCTGTTATGTTACTGTTCCCCCTCATGATTTATCTGTAGATACACTTCTGCTCCTCATCTTACGAGCCATTCCCCTTAGGAATTGAAGCATTTTCTGCTTTGCTCACGTGTACACATGTTCATGTGATCGGTTTTTTTGTCTGCTTTGCATTTGCTTTCCCAAAAAAAACATAGTTTTTTGGTTCTGGTGCTTTGATGAAATGACCACTTGATTGCTTTGGATGCCTATGTTGACACTGGAAAGTCATCCGCGTCTCTGTTATGTTTCTGTTTCCCGTCATAATCGACGTTACAGAATTTGCAGATTCTTTTCTGCTCCTCTTCTGACGAGTTGCTCCCCTTCTGATTTGATGTCCTTTATGCTTTGTTCGCATGGTGTATGTACGGTGCAAGTTATTGTGATGTTGATATGGAAAATATGTAGGTTTGGTTTTTTTGTATCTGTTTTGGGTTTACTTTCGCAAAATAAGTTTCTCGATTGAGGTGCTTTGGGTGATATTACCACTTGGTTGCTTTCACCTATGTTATTTTTATGTTGAATTTCTGAAGTGCTTTCTTTAGCACTTATAGTTTACATCAGGTGCGTTTTTTTATGTCTTCTTCGCAAAAAAATGCACCTTTTATAATTCTTTTGACTTGCATTTGTTGTATTGTCAGTATTAATACAGTCGGTTAAAGATTGATGAAAGGATAGTTTTGAGAGTAAATAATAACATAAAACTCGTTAAAGTGAGAGCATTTTGAATAGATTCTGTTTCGAAAAGTTAATATTTACCCGTTTAATATGAATTTTAAAGTGGAAAACCATAATTGATGTAATTGTGCCACAGAAGATTTACTGCGGCAGTCTTTTTCATCTAGATTGATTGAGCAGAAAAAGGATTTTATTGCTTCTTGGCAGCCAAGACCACTAATTTCGCTCAGTCAACTGTTCGCAAAAGGTAACTATATTAGCTACTTTTATTGCAAATTATATGAGGAATTTATTTTTGTTGTGGTATTGGCTATCTAATTTACTTTGCTAAAAGATGCATTATATCCTCAACTTTGAGCTATTAAAAAACTTTCGCCACTTATTTAGCCTGTAATATGCTTTCAACTTAACTTTTTTTATAATTTAAAAAAAAAATTATAAAGAAATTAGTAATTTTTCTGAGTGTTGATTTTAGTGAGTAGGAATATTACTGAAATAAGCTGTCGGCAATCAATCACTACCCAGCAAACAATTTAGTGAGGGTTTAATAAAAACAATAGTTTCTAGAATTTTGAATTTTTTGAATTTGAAAAATATTTTATTTTAAATTAACCGTACATTTTTAGCCTACCTTTAAGTTTGATTAACAATAAAACATACAATCTAGCGGCTATACTATTTTAGACCGCTGGCTCTGTGTGGTTTTTTTTCAGCACAATTTTTATTTCCTTACACTCTAATGGTATTACCCAGCCTGTATAGCGGCTGGGATTGCCCTAGCAATGCTTTTCTTAAAAACTAGCTTACGCTAAAAGTACGATCTAACTTATACCTAATTATAACTAACTAAGCCTAATCATACCTAAATTTCAACCTAAGTCTTAAGTCTAACCCCTTCTGTTCGTCGGGTGGCCTGTGTAGGTGAACAGCGCATTTGTGAGCCGCCGCTGCACTGCTATCTTCGCGGGGCGCATGAATGGCTCATTAGAGCCACCTCTACGCCCTAGTGACCGAATCATTCCGTTCCCATGTCCGTTTGTTTGTCTGTAGAATCGTTCTACAACACGGTCCCTAAGCGGCTTCAATCCTGACTCCTGATATATGAGAAGGTTCTTCAGCCACTTTTTAGTTACTGGGTTGTAGAACCTACCAGTGCAGAAGCGGAAGATTCTTCTTTCGAACATCTCCGCTTTGGCCATGACAGTCTCTGAAGAGTTTCTAGACAATCGACAGACATATCTCTCAGAAATATCTCTTGTTCATAAAACGACTAGCAAGAGCGACGCAAGAAATAATGCAAGCCATGTGTATGTACCCTGTGGCCTATGCGGCTCAGTAACAGGCAACATTTCCTACATTTTTTCCCCTAGTTTGCTGGTCGCAGTATGCCAAACGAAATTTCAGTTTAACTCGACTGTGCTGTGAATTCGTCGGCGCTAAAAAGTTGTGTTATGCTACGATGTTTTATGTTGTCCTTAGCAGCCTATATTGCCTCATTCTTCCAGTCTTTCAAATTTACTCTACTATGAGTAGATAATTTTGACTCATTTTCAATTCCCAAAAGCGAATATATTTGAAATCGTTAAAACTAACGCTAATAATTCATAAAAGTATCACTTTTAACGAGTACTTAGGTGATATACAATCGCTAAAAACCAATTTTTTTCTAATTCATTAAAGAATCGTTAAAAATGATTCTTCTCGGATGGCCATTTTAGTAGGACCGATGAATCATTTTCGAATCATTTGTGAGCTCGTTAACGACAAAAACATTAGTAAAATATGACTCTTTTATGAATTAATTACGATGCATTTTGTTTGCTGGGTAACTTTTAATACAAATATGGTCAGCATTGGAATACCTAATTGATTTTTTACACGATATTTAAAAAAATCGCATGTTTGCTTTACTGCGCGCTTCTTACGCATGCTTATCTATATTATATGCCTATATATTTTGCTCGTGCGTCCCTAAGTCTCAAAACCACGAGCCGCCACTGGAATATGCAATGAGCTCATCTTCTGCTTTCCAATTGCTTTCCGCAATAAAAAGCATGCATTTTCAAGTGGCTGCTATGGAACTCCATTCAGTGCACTCCTTGACTCTGTCGTTGAATCGAAAATTAAGATATAGCAGAAACCATCACATTGGCAGATGCAGTTGATAGTTTAAGAACAATATTTCAAAAAGAAAAAGAGTTTACAAAAATTATGATATAACCATTGTGAAACCAAGGATCGCATTTCGTCAAACAACACGCTACATGGACTGACAACGTTGAAGACTATCACGATTTTAAAAACTGTATAAAATCCGAGCAAAACAAACAACTGCCCCTTTTACTGGATTGCAAAACAAAATGGATTAGTCTCTTGACGATGCTCGAACGGTTTTCCATTTTGAAAAGTAGTATACAGAATGCATTAATAGACCTGCAATATCCAGATCGATTAAAAGCAACTGAGTTTGATTCGATGCAGATAATTATTGAAGTTTTTCTCCTTGTAAAATTGACTGTGGAGGCCTTGTGTCGGAAAGATGCAAATTTATGCACTACTTATACTTCGTCAAAAATTTTCTTTAGACAGTTAGGAGAAAAACGGTCCATTCTTGCCAACGCTATGAAAATTGCAATATTGGACCGAATAAAAGAGCGTCAGTGTATCGCGCTATCTGATATGCTAAGCTTTCTCCAGAATCCAATTTGTGCAAGCGAAAATTTACGTAGTTAAATAGAATTTCTATTTTTGAAACCAAGCAACGCAATTATTTTAAAAAAATTACTAGAATGATCTAGATGGTGAACCCTTTGCCTGGTAGGCAAAGAAATGAGGAGAACCCAGTAGATACCAACATTGAATCAGGACAAGGTAGTCGTCAATTGACGCTACAAGAAGAGCTGCAAAAGTCTGAAAATGATTAATCGTGAAATGCCGCAAGAAGCTGATTTAATTAAAACTATTGTAAAAGAAATGAATCTTTTCGAAAGTGGTGGAACTCGTGGACATATTTGGAGCAGGTGTACCAATACTTATCAACCGTCCCACCAACAAGTATCGCATCAGAATGAGTTTTTTTCGCGGCGTCTAACATCGGGAATAAATTTAGAAGCAGGCTTGGAGATGATACTATGGATGCTTTGCTATTGATTCAATGTTACTTCCGAAAAAACCAATGAAAATTGGCAGAATTTTTTATATGTGTCTTCATTATGTATCTCAATTTTAAGAGCTGTGATTTGTTGTTGTAATTTGTAATAGTTGTGGTTTCAAATATTTGTTTTCATACTGTCAACGTCTTGGATAATTAAAATTATTGTTTTTTTTTGCATCACTTATATAAATTAGTAATTATGCAGTAACATAATTTTTATACAGTTTTGATCTTTCTTATTCTTGTAGTTTTGAAATGATGGCACATAATATAATCTGTTTATTAAGAACTTGCCTTATTTTGTTGTGTTTGTTTTTTGAATGCCAAATCCCGGGATTTTCAATTTCTAAATCCTGTAATCCCGGGATTGAAAAACTGTTCCGGGATTGGAATCCCCAATTACGAACCATTCAGTATAAAATATTTCGCTTAAAAATAAAAATATCCCTGCACAAATATCTCTAACCAACTCAAACCTAACCATCATTACAAGCAAGAAATCAATCTACCTGAATCATTCAACTTGACCGTCCACACGTCTCATCATCGTCAAAAAAGTCGCCCTGAAAAAATGCACATTAAAACCACAGGTGACAGGAGCACTTCCCTGTCACGACGAGAATGTGACGGCAGTTAGGTTGTAAAATTTATTGGTTTCAATTGAATAGACATACCAAATTCCCGTCGACTCTTCCTCACTGTCATCGACACCAACTACCTTTTTCCCTCTATATATTGATTCAAAAATGTAACCAGAAAGTCAGCGACATGATAATTTGCTATCCGTGTCACATTTAAATATTTTCGAAAATCTTTCGAACCCCAGGATGCCAGGAAAATGTACGAGTAGATCCTCCTCTGGCTTCTTTAGCTCTCGCATATGAGTTTATTTTGGTGTTGGGTTGGGACCGAAACCCGGGACTCATGTAGAGCACATGCATTTCTTGTTCATTCCGGGAATTATCAGGCTTGTGCCCTTGTTGCATTCATCCATCCACCGCTGCACTGCCACTTGACACGTGATTTAATGCCTATTGAAAACGATAACGTATGCATCGACTGATGAAATGCTGTGTATGAATAAAATGCCAGCAATTTCGAATGCTTCCCGAAAGGTTACATGACGGTGGCTGAGGCAGTGAAATTTCGACTGCAAGTGTGCAGCGCAAATGAGCCTCATTTAGATGTTCATTCGTGCGACACGGAGGAATATGTGTCAAACGGATTCGCGTTGAGAAATATTAATCCAGTTCGAGTTCGATGTTGAGGGCAACGAAATATTTTGGACGGATGACACTGATGAGAAAAGCTAGTGGATTACATGCACAACAAAATGCGACCGTTGAATGTTCGTTCGACTTTGAATTAAAAGAAGCATTGACCCGAGATTTCTGAAGAGTGAATTGTTGCTCTCAGAGAGTCGGAAGGTAAACTTAGATGAGTTTAAAATAAATTCAAAGAAGTCTAAACCTGTGTCACAAATAAAATCAGGTGAAAAAGAAAACAGTTCCATCGCTTTATGCAAATAAAATCATTAATCTTTACACACAATCTTATTTCGCATGCTATTACATACTTCTAAAAAAAATGTAAAATAGCATCCAGTAGCTTTCGACGTTCGATCTTAAGTCCAATAA
Source organism: Nemotelus pantherinus (assembly GCA_963978885.1). Lineage (NCBI taxonomy): Eukaryota > Metazoa > Arthropoda > Insecta > Diptera > Stratiomyidae > Nemotelus > Nemotelus pantherinus. The sequence continues at coordinate 82,118,579 of OZ022263.1, read as the reverse complement.
ATGACTTCTTGAGACCCTGCTACTCTTTTCCACTTTTTTTCGAAAAAAACTGGTTTCAAATAATCTATGAATTCCTCATCTACTTGCATAAGTATCTTCTTGCGACCAAAAAATTCTTCCAACAAAAAAAATTATTCACAGACACCTTCAACTGCTTCCAATTGGTCGATTGCGTTCAACTTGGGGTTGGGAGCATTTTCATTGTTGTATCGTTGCTCTTGTCCCATCTGCAAGCCCGCGAAACACATTACTTAATCGTATTTTCATGAGACCCGAAGCGTCTTTACTTGAGATATTTTGGTATTGCGTGGCGACCGTGCGGAGCTTAAGAACAGGTGCGAATTAAGAATGAGAATTAAGGTGTGTCCGATGTTCACAAATAAAAACACCAATAACATGTCTGTGGGGCTGGCTGAAAGCCTTCAGCAAGCTCACAAGACAATAACTCGACCGCCGTTGGCTGATGAAACCACGCCGAAGACAAAATCCAAAGAAGACATATTTTATGGAAGATAACCGAGCCAGGTTCCGATTGCCGACGGTCAAGGTGACAATATCTTTAAAATATGAATTTCGGAAGTCAATGACAATTCTGATATTCTCTTAAATCGATGTCGATTTTTCTTTGCGTTGTTTTGAGCTCGATTGCTATTCCTCTTTCTCAGTTTTTATAACGGAGGCTTTCATTTTGCCCGGATCGTTTTTATTATCGCTAGACCGGGCACTGAAAGAAGTAGCCATAAAAAATGCTTTTTTCAGCTGGTCAAATTTTATGGAGGCACTTTTTCAAATGGAAACAATCGAATTCTAATGCATCTGTTTGGAGATTGTGTCAATTGACGCTAATAAATTGTATTTTAGTGGATTGTTAAAATTGAATTGTGGATAGATCGGGGCAAGAGATTGATAGTAGTGTGAAGAATAGGAGAATGGAAGGAAACCATTTTTTATTACGGTTGTAAGTCCATTGTCGACAGTGGGCAGAGGATGAGGTCATATGTAGTTGCTGTTTTGCTCGTTGAATGGTTTGTTTGAATTCTCCGAAATATTTTAAGTGTCTTTCAAAACGATTAGTTGGCGCTTTTGCAAAGTTTTGGAAAAATGTCGAAACTGATGATGAATTTGTAGTCACAGCTTGTGACTTGAAAGCATTCCGCAATGTATTTTAATCGATTTGTCTTAGGCACCTTCTTGTACGTTGATTTAATTAGCTCAACGCAATTAATTTGTAAGCGAAGTCAAACATAAATTAATATGATTTTAAAACGTACTTGGAATTAACATTTTAGCCACTGTTCCTTTTAGCTTTATGCTACGAACTTTGCTCTGTGCTACAAGTGTTTTTTATGTCTAATTCACTCTTATCCTCCTCCCTATTCAAACTCCTACGCGAAACATCCGTCTTGATGAAGTAAAATAATTTTCCACAATTTTCAGGAAACCTAAACAAATGTACCTACACCACACCTGATAATTTCATTCATCGCTAAAAAAATATAGCTTGATCTCTTGACTTTCCCTTGAATCCTCAAGTCGTCGTCCTCGTCGTCCTCAAACCATCATACCACCAAATCAACAAAACACAGAAAACCAACAACGTTTGATTAAACGAAATGCAAACAGAATTCTAGGAAAGTTTAATATCTCAATGTAAGGCGTTTCGCTATTTAAATACTTTGAAAACGAATTAGACGAAAGATTTTATTTTCAGGCAGAATATAACGACAGGATAACAAAATACAGAAGACTTATTCATTGAATCAGTTTCGTGTTACTTGTGGGCATTGAAGAAAAAGCAGTGAAAAGTAAAGATAAGTACCAACTTGGGTGCCAACAAAGATGAGTACCAACAATCCCAGGATCCCGACCAATTTCTGGTCCCGAAAACCCCGGGATTAATGGTTTCTAGTCCCGGGATTTTCGGGACCAGAACTTGGCCGAGATTCCAGGACCAGGAGTCAAGCATATTCGGCAATCAAACTACGGCAAGACTCGAAAAGTGCAAATAGAATCCATATTTATGAGAAAGCAATTAGCATGCAATCTCACATCAAAATGCGTAAAGATAGAGCGAAAGAAACCGATGCAACAGTTCACAAGAGAATTCAAAGGGTTTTGTAAATAAATAAGTAACGTAAATAATAAAAAAAAAATTATGATATGCAACTGCAAGTGGTCACATCAGTCAAGTATGCACTGTGAGTTGGTGTCTAATGAGAATCAATGCATACTTTCGAAACTACTTAGTCAAAAAAAAATTTCAATTTTAATCATCCCACAAAAACAATTCTAATTTAAGTATGGACTGTTTCGTATTTACTTCGAACGATTTGAGGAAATCAACACTAGCGAATGCGTACACAAATTTACCAAAATCCTCAACAACAATCAAAAATAAGGTTGTGGGCTATGCAAGTAGGATAAAAAACTCTAGCGCACCTGAACCGCTAGAAACACTAATGTTCGAAGAAGAGTAGAAGAATCGTGCAGGTTTTGAGTGCATATTTCACCACATGAGCTGTTTATTACGGCCAAACTGTTTCAAATGCCACGTGTTTACGGGGGAGAATGTCTATCAGAATTAATACTGAATGATGAAAAAATTGGTTATACTGTAAAAATAAATTATTACTAATTGAATAATTGATTAATGCATTTAAAACAATTTACGTTTTCACAATGTTGTTGCATAACGACAAAAGGGCAAGCTAATATAGTTTTCAAGGCTGTATCGAATTTGGCATTTCGCACAAACCAACTAACTATATGGACTGAACGCAAGGCACTGTTACTATATTTGTTGAATAAGAAAGCAGTCTTCTTCGTGGTAGTCCTCATCTCAGCTTCCAATGAACAGCTGGACAAAATAGCTAATCCGAGATCGAGTTAAATGGCCTCTGTTTACAATTAAAACTTCCTAATGTTTACAATTAAAGTGACAGACGACCGGTTGTCACTAACTAGGAGCAATTCTGGAATTAGGCGCAAGGGGTCGCTCAAGGTATTACCAGTCCACAGGTCATTCCGGACGTTTAGGAAAACGACACAATACAATGACCCGGGCAAGTGCGAAAAGTTACCGGTGGCGCAGCGGTATCTTGTTTTGAACTCGTGTATGGAAATAGCTTTGAAATTTGAATTTGAATTTGAAATAGTTTTTAGAAGATCAGAAATCAGTGAGCAGTTGAAAAGACAAGGTGTAAAGTAGAAGTAAAGGTTGACTTAGAATTTGATAGTATAAATGTGGAAAGTAATGAAATAAATTATAAAATAAAACGATTGGTGTTTTTTTTTTGATAAAGTAAAGATCGCGATTTAAGAAAAAAGTGAATTTGTTAAACGTAGTGATTTTTGGTCCTTCGAACCGGATTCATAAGGTAGGTGAATTTGGCATGTTTTTTTTGTATCTTAGTAGTTGATCTTGGCATGCAAAGTAATAGAAAATAATAGCAGAAATCAGTGAGCAGTTGAAAAGACAAGGTGTAAAGTAGAAGTAAAGGTTGACTTAGAATTTGATAGTATAAATGTGGAAAGTAATGAAATAAATTATAAAATAAAACGATTGGTGTTTTTTTTTGATAAAGTAAAGATCGCGATTTAAGAAAAAAGTGAATTTGTTAAACACCACGTTTTACTTTGGTCTCAAGAATGCATTATAACTCATATGGTAGAAGGTCTCAGATATTACATGGGTTTCAAAGTTTATGAAAGAAAAACACTTGTTAATTAAATTCGTTATCAGTTGCTTATTTCACCAAACTTTGAAAGCAGCATCTCATATAACATCAATGAAGAAAATGCTCAGTGCCTGCAGCACTGTACCTGAAGTTGGTGTTTGGGGCTGCGATCCGAAAAATGTGCAGAACTTAGGGAATTGAAACATCGGTTATTTATTTTCATTGTAAATGTTTCCGGCATGAATACTAACTGTAAGCATTTATTGATACAAAAGTAGCACAACCGACTCGTGCTGGCAACCTTTCGCCAGTATCAAAGCCAATAATATATTACATCTGCTTCACGTTGTTATATTACATTCGAAGTTATAGGAGTATAAAGAAATTTAGGGTTACCTGCAGTGAGCTTTTCAAATAATCGAAAGCTTAATATTTGCTGTTTATTGTCACTACAATATCATTACCAATTGAAAATTCTACGATAAAACCGCTTAATAAAGATATTGCAAACAAACACAAAACCAACAATAGCTGGCAGCCCTATCGAGGCTTTTCAACCAAATTTGCCCTGAATAATGCCTAAAATAAGTTCCATTCATTGTATGAATTTCGTATTGATTTCATGACTGCACTGGAAGTTATAGGGCAAACAGTTTTATTTTCCTGAGAGAATTTTCAAAACCAAAGGCACAAAAATTACCATAGCTGGCAGCACCAATCGAGTTTTCCAACCAAATTTCTATCAAACAGAGTTTCAAGTAAGATGCAGCTACTGTGTTAATTTCATGAAAATCTAGTTACTAATTCACATTTGATAGGGCAAAAAGCAGTTTTTTTTCCATTGTAATTTTTCAAGATGCACCACTGGCACAGAGTTGCCCACAATTCAAAATCCCTTCTATCAGACCTGGTTCTACTTAATTCCAATGCATTCTGAAAATTTCAAAGGTATCTGATTATTGGTTCGTGAATTCCCGTGAACAGAAGTTTTTGATGCTAAAAATATAGGTTAACTGGGAAAGGGTTACCGTTCTTGTCCGACATGAAATTTCCAAAGTTTTACTTTGAACGTGTAGATAAAATATAAGATTTGTATACAGATTGGTTTTATTGTAAGAAACGGACATTTTTAGGATATTCGATGATTTGAATGTTTTCAATTCCAAATTTTTATTTTTTCAAATTTAAGACACCAAAATCATCATAGCTGGCAGTTCCAACTGAATTTCTACCAAACTCTACCAAACGTGGCTTAAAATAAGGTCCAGCTAATGTGTGAATTTTGTCAAAATCGAACGATTCAATCAGAATTTATAGGGCTAAAAGCAGTTATCTTTTTTAGTGATTTTTCAAGATGGCACCACTGGCACAGAATCGCCCGCATTTCAAAATCACTTCTACTAGGCTTGGTCCTATTTAAGACCAATACAGTCTGCAAATTTCAATCAATTCTGTTTATCGGATCGTGAGTTTCCGTGAACAGAACTTTTTGATGCTAAAAATATAGGTAAATTGGGCAAGGGTTACCAGGCGTGCCCGTTATACCATATCAAATTTTTTTTTGGTCTATGTAAACAAAGCACGAAATTTACATATTAGTGGCTTTTTTTTGAAGAAACGGCATTTTTTCAAGAGATACGATGATTTGGAGGTTTTCGCTTTCAGTGCTTGCCCTAGCTTCAGGGTTGCCAGCACCCTCATCAAAAGCTACACAAATTTACAGCTTAATAATACCAATATGTTTTGAAAATTTTGTAATGATGGAATAGCTTTGTCAAAAGTTATCGCAATTTAAAAATTTTCAATTTTTCCCGTTCTCTTTTTAGGCACCCAGCGCACACGTGGGGTTAAAAAATTCCAAAACATTATCCGATTCACATGTAAAACACGTTCGAAATTTACTTCGTTAACTTTATTTTTGCAAAACTTATTTGTGTACGGAATAATAGGTATATTAAAAATATCACTAAAATGGCCGCCGGCGCCAAAGGGTTAAAGATTTTTAACTTTTTGTGAGACCTGGCACTATTCTACATATACACCAATGTGTCCTAAAAATTTCAGTTCAATCGGATGGCGCGTTCCTGAGATTTTTTCACTGAAATTTTTTGATGAGATATATATATATATATATATATATATATATATATATATATATATATATATATATATATATATATATATATATATATATATATATATATATATATATGTATATATAGAAATATGAATTTTTGGCCAAAGTGATTTTAATACTAATGTTCTTCTTCGAACATTAGTAAAAAAATGAGATAAGACAGGCTAGAATCTCAGATGAACGGTTCAATTTGACGTTTGATGAGTGGACCTTGACTGCAAATAAGAAATATATAAATCTTCTCTATAATAAGAGGTCTATTCCAGGTTAAAGAGGTGAAGAAACAGCTGATAGTCTGGACGACGACCACGAAGTTTTGGACGGTCCTGAATCAGCTTTCTACGTTGAACCCAGTCGCCTGCAAGCCACACTTGATCTGACAAAGGATTATAACATCAGCGCATGGATAAAAAAATTTCATAAGATAGTTTTATATTTAAAAATATATCCAACGAAAAATGAGTACGAGTTTCAAAACTATGTAAAATCCGAGCAAGCCAAAAAACTGTCTCTTTTACTGGATTGGAAAACAAGATGGATTAGTCTCTCGACGATGCTCGATGGTTTTCCATTTTAAAACATAGTATACGGAAGGCATTAATAGACCTGCAATATCCAGACCGATTAAAATCAACTGAGTTTGATTCGATTCAGAAAATTATTGAAGTTTTGCTTCCTATAAAATTGGCTGTGGAGGCCTTGTGTCGGAAAGATGCAAATTTATGCACTGCTTATACTTCGTCAAAAAATTTATTCAGACAGTTAGGAGAAAAACGGTCCATTCTTGCCAACGCTATGAAAATTGCAATATTGGACCGAATAAAAGAGCGTCAGTGTAACGCGCTATCTGGTATGCTAAGCTTTCTCCAGAATCCAAATTGTGCAAGCGAAAATGTACCAAGTTAAATAGAATCTCTATTTTTGAAACCAAGCAACGCAAATATTTAAAAAAAAATTACTTGAATGATCTAGATGCTGAACCATTTGCCTAGTAGTCAAAGAAATGAGGAGAACCCAGTAGATACTCACATTGAATCAGGACAAAGTAGTCGTCAATTGACGCTGCAAAAAGAGCTGCAAAAGTATGAAAATAATTAATCGTGAAATGCCGCAAGAAGCTGATCTAATTAACACCATTGCAAAAGAAATGAATCTTTTCGAAAGTGGTGGTGCTCGTGGACATATTTGGAGCAGGTGTACCAAGCAAGCATTTGGAGCAGGTGTACCCACCAACAAGTATCGGGTCAGAACGAGTTTTTTCCGCGGCGTCTAACATCGGGAATAAATTTAGAAGCAGGCTCGGAGACGATAATATGGATGCTTTGCTATTGATTCAATGTTACTTCCGAAAAAACCAATGAAAATTGGCAGAATTTTTTATATGTGTCTTTATTATGAATCTCAATTTTAAGAGCTGTGATTTGTTGTTGTTATTTGTAATAGTTGTGATTTCAAATATTTGTTTTCATACTGTCGACATCTTGGATAATTAAAATTATTGTATTTTTAGTAATAGTAATTTAGTAATAGTAATTTAGTAATTAGTAATTATGCAGTAACATATTTTTTATACAGTTTTGAACTTACGTATTCTTGTAGTTTTGAAATGAAGGCACATAATATAATCTGTTTATTAAGAACTTGCCTTATTTTGTTGTGCTTGTTTTTGAAAAACTGGGATTGAAAAACTGTTTCGGGATTGAAATCCCTAGTTGCAATGTAAGAAATGAGTTCTTGAGTTCTTTTTAATTTTATATGTTTTTCTGGAAAATTCATTTAACACAGGTACTCAAAATAACAGTGAGCGGGCGACACGAGACAGTGCAGATTTCTGGTAAAAAGCAAAGATTCCTGGAGTTTGCTTTTTTTTAGGATAAAAAGAATATTTCTTCCAAATTTCGGTTCGTTAATTTGACGAAATTCATTCGAGATGTGAGAGTAAAGCCAAAGAATTGCCATGGTATTTATTTTCGAGTGTATTTATTTTCGAACTTCATTATGAAAATATTTTTATCTTATAAGAAAGAGTAGACTTATGCACTAGGTTTATTAACACCTACGGGCCAAACATTTTTGGACCCTGATTCCAAACTAAATACTAAACATAAATTTGATGCATACTGAATAATGAAGCACTATCAAATGACGCATACACGTTTTGAAATTGGTCGCAGTTACAATTGAAAAAAGAATGGACTCACCAAACTAAAAGAAAGCATCAGATTAAAAAAAGCAGAACAATGCAATGAGGCCCCTCAGCAGCTAGGCAAGTTTTACCAGCAACAAAGCAGGATATAGCGGTACATTCTTTGCTGACAACTTTCGAAGGAATCTGTAATTCTGGCCATTTGGGAATGCTTTGCAACACTATGATGAACTGCTCAACAATAAAGCAAAGGATTAGGTAGAGATGACGACCAACGGCAAATGCTACCAGCGACCACCAAAGAAAATGTATATTTTATCCAGCGAGCTACTTGACTGTAGGTATTTTCGACTAATCTGCTCCACATAAAAGAAACGAGATACCAGAAAGTGCAGCAATTATACGGGAATTACTTTGTTGTGTGCTGACTATAAAATGTTCCCCGTTGTCTTACTAATCTGAACAACTTCACTAGCTTGCCGCAAGTAATCAGCCCATTATGGCGAGTATTCATTTCAAGTGAATACGAAAATTGATCAGAAATAAATTTTGTGGCAGCTGATGGAAAACTTCTGCAATATAATATGAGGCAATGCAGGCTTTACATTATCATGACCAACCAAACAAATAAGAGTGAAAATGCTACCCACGAAAAATTTGCAAAGTAAAGGTAAATCTTACAATATATTTTTTATGACCATTAGGCATTTTTGTGACCATCAGGCTGTCAGCATTATGGCATTTTTGCAACCTAGCAATGGAGATAATGATCAAAAATGCAAAAGTCTGCATGAAGGGTAGCTCCTATATTATTTGCGCCCGATAATTAAACTTATGCTGACGACGTTGATCTCATTAGCTGGAATGAAAAATCTACTAAAGAATAAAACGAAATAACGCCAACCAAATCGTCAAAAATTGCGTTGGTGGTAGTGAAAAAAGACACCGAATAGCATTTATCTGAAAGAAGCAGGTGTATACAGCTTTGAGAGTCAAGAATTGAGATACTAAAACCTACTAAAAAGAATCTGTGCATGGCTGTTGGAAGCTAACAAATTCGTTTTCAATCAATGCACATATTTCCACTCAAGTTACTCAAAGAATTTCAATCTTTTCGAAATAGTCCTCAAGTATTCGTTTATCAGGAAACAGTCCTCAAGTATTAATATAGTATTAGCATTATACTGTGAGTTTTTAGCTAGGAAAATTATCCAGACTTGAAAAGAGAGCTCTGCTTCAGATATTTGACCCTCAACATTAGGATAGATAAAAATACAAAAAAGAAATATAAAATTATGCAACGGATACATCAGCCTTTCGCAGGTTATGCTGCCCACCAGTAGAAACTTTTCAAACGCGACCAGGAAAAGTTTATCAGGGGACACTACTCAAAACTTACACTATTGTATACGACAATTTTAATATCATGAAACTATTACTGGACCTATTTTACCTATCTGAATTCTGCAGGAACGTTCTTGTAGACCACATCAATATAAGTGGCATATAACTAGAGAGAGAGAGAGAATGCGAAAGAGCTAGAGTCTATTGTTCATTTTTCTATAAACACCGGTTTATATATCCTCCAAGATAAAAGAAAGACAAACTCTGCATGAGTGGAAATACACTTGCTACAGTAAGTAAGTAAGTAAACATTTTTATCACATATTATATAATTTGATTTTAGCTATAATAAAATGTGAAGGATAAGTACGTTGTTCATATTAAAAATATAAATCTCAAATCATTACAAATCGACCCTATCCCCTTCACATAAAGTTTACCAATCGCACAAGTTACTGAGCTTCATGGCTTAAAAGAACTCCTTTTAAACAGTTCCGTGAACCATTTTACTCTACTCTACTTATGTTGAAATCTGCATACTCAAACCGAACGACAAAGTTCCGGAGGAAACTCTAGTTTGGGCTACTTTTTCTGTTGAAGTCTCTAAAAAAAAGTTTTGATTTCCTCATTTGAGCAAAAACTGCTGCCCGGGTTTCAGAGTGCCTAAATTTCTTTTTACCCCTTCAGCTTCCAATGCATTCACCGAATCGAAAAAAAATTAACACTGTGGGTTGGCCTCAACGTGAAGCATATTTGGTATACTTTTGGCTTTTGTGCTAGTTAAGGGCTGCCAGCTCCAGTCATCATTGTTGCATCCGTACCAACAAATGCCACCATTGGGTACAAAGATCTAGAATAGCTGCATTTTTTTTCATCCAGAGTGTAGTAGGTATCCTGCATTCATAAAAAAACTATCCGGAGTAGCATGCGAGTTTATTTCATTCCTAATTGGCAGTTTGTTTGTAATACTTTTGTCAGTTCAAAATTCAAAACTCACATTTCGAAATAACAAATGTATTCCTGGAAAATTAGAATCAGGTTTATTTCTTAAAATCTTAATATCTTAAAATGAAATCGAGGAATATTCCGACTCATAGGATGAGCAATTTGTTGAAATTTTGAAATTCATGCAACTGCTAGCCCTGATAACCTTTCTACCTCATGGGTTTCAATGCACTCTTGAAATTAAAGTGAGGAATGGTCTTCCAAACAGGTTGGCTGTAATAAAGAGCACATGTTGTAGAATGTGAACTCAAAATCTACACGATTCCTCTTGTTTTGTAGCGGTTTTTATGCACTAGAGTTTCTTCTTTATTTTCCTGGGGTTTGCTTTTTTTTCAAATATTATCGAAGATGCTCTGGTTAGATTGAAAATGTATCAATACAAGAAATTGATTTTAACAATCCATCTGAAGATATATTTTCATCAACAGGTTGACACAAGAGCTTTATCCATGCAATATGAATGCACTCCCCCTTTAATAAACATAATACACCAGAATCATGCATCGAACATCCTAAACAAAACCATTATTACTTTGAAACATCAAACGAGATGAAAAATGGGTGGATGAATTCACACTGAAAAAATTACAGGTGAAACATACCGACAGGCGTGAATATGGAGGAAAAAATATAATCATGTTGATGGAACAATCAATCCCCTTAGGACTCGAACTTATCATTTTGTGTTCGCGATAATGGTGTGTCAGAGGGAGCGGCGCCATAATTGCAATATATCCAGACTATACACTTAAAAAGGTATCTACTATCCACTACGATATCCAAATACTACTTCGACTGGTCCTCAGAATTTTAACTGCCTTCAGCAAATACAAACATACAGTTCCGAATGAAATCCGTTTGTGTTGTGAAAAGTGTAAAACTGTAAGTCACGTTTTGTCGGTAAAATCATCGGTATCCAGTCGTCCCCAGGACAAAACTGTGATTGGAAAGGAATAACTGGGATGGAGAGATTTCTGTCTGCTGATTGAAACGGACAAACGTTCCAATGGATCTTGTTTCTTTTTTTTTTGTATTTTTTTAGTGTCATATGCTCGCCTGTAGGGATATTATGTGATAATTGACGTCGTTAAAAATTGACGATGTTTCACTTCTCCTTTTCGCAAACTCCAATCAACGATTTCGTGAACTTTGATGCATCGCAGTCAGTTTTTTTACCAGCCGCTTTGCATCTGACTTGCTTACTTTATCAGCTCAACATATCGTTTGATTGCTGTTAAAAATGAAAATATGTATGTATTCATTTCGGCACTTTACGTTCAGCTGATGATAGAAATGGAACGATGGAGCATTAAAACGGTTACATGAAGGATTTGATCCTTGAGTGTTCGAGATTTCCATGAAATCGAATGAATTCGTTTCTGTGTAAGTACTGTGTAAGTATTTACGGTTCATAAATAATAGTCCTGTGAACATAAACCTGAAACTCATGCTTAATAAAGACGGAGAGATCAAAGTGATGCATTTACTATCAAAGTTGAAGCAAAATGTGAGAGTTTGTAGATACCAATTCGGAAATGATAAATTGCAGGCTGTGATAAATAAATGACAGTGAATATTGATATTTTTAAGCTTTGCTCGGAAGTTGCAAAAATATATTCTATCATGGTAATGACCCAGTTTTTTCGGTGGCTCATAAATGCTTGCATCTTAATTCCACAAAGCATTTTCCATCGATACTTTCATTTGATTGGAAACATTATCCCTCCTCGGGATATATCATCAAGCCCACCTGCACCCTACCACATTTGATGTCCATTGCAATCTGCACTAAGTTAACTGTTTCTGATCAACGTGAACTCAAAATTGGCAACATATTTATCAACACCTTGCTCTTAATCAACTAGCAAGCGTAACATTCGCCACAGATATTCGTGGCAGCGATCTGAAACGGCCACATAAGCCATATAATTGCATGCTGTTAAATCTTTGGAAATGCTTTCGGGATGGGAAACGTGCCTGCGTTTTATTTCTTTGGATCGCGAAGCCTAACTATCTTGATCATTTTTCTCTGGATTCGCAGCTGTTATTATCGCCATTAAATGCGTGGCTGTTTTTTTCGAAAATTCGTTAAATAGTTGTTTGATGGCGCCCTTTATTTTCGTTTCGCCAAATTTCAACACATTGTGGACGTGAGATTGATTTTCGTGGATAACTTTTTTATGTAATTTGGAACCATATGCGTTATATTTATGAGAAAAGGATTAAAAGTGGTGCTTAAAAAGTCGTTAGCTTAAGAGAAGTATACTGAATTTTACTGACAAAAAGTTTCAAACATTAAAATGTGTAAAATTGTTTCTTCATTTGGCTGCTTCCGAGTTCCACCAAGGCTTTTCATCTAAGATCTTTTTCACCCCTTAAACTATTATACTGCCACTTTGAACTTAATCCAACGGAACCACATCGTTTCCATTTTCGATCAAACATCAATCAGTCTCGTCTGATTACACCGCCTATCTGAAGATGACATAAGGCCGAAATGATTAAAAATCTGCCTTCAGCTTAAAAACAAAAACCCATCTCAGTTAAATGACGATCAAACAAAAAACGTCACAAGAAAAAACATCACATTTTACCGAAAAACATTGGATCCAAATCCCGACAACGCTAAAAAAATATCCAATCTCGAGACGATGGCATTAAAGATAGTAGTATGCCGAAGAAGTAAGCGTGAAATGATTAATCCTCTTATGGTTTTTAAAACTGAACTCATCCTCCATATGCTCGGACTCCAAAAAGATCCGAGCTTCTTCGAGTTAGGAAGCGAAGGTGCGCAAGGCGACACAAATAACACGATCGAAACTAGTTTCCGTCGAATTTATTGTATCCGTTCGGTCGGCTCAATATGTTAGATGAAAATATGTTTCTCGGTAACCTGAAATTATAAGACGATCGAAATGCCTAATCTACGGGTATAAAAATCGACCAGAGCTAAAAAGTTTGAGTTTTTAATCATGGAAATTCTCATATGCTTTGTTATATATATTATAGAAGTAATCTCTGTTGTAAGAATAATTGAAATAAGCTTGCCGTTGGCTTTAATTTTTTGTTACCGACGATAGTAATGTCGGTGATGGCAATGAAGGTGTAAATGTTTATTAAGTTAACACTATTCTCAGACTTTAGGGAATCACATCTAACTAGTGCTGTCTGCAGGATGCATAATATGATGATAGGAATGCTGATTTTATTGCGCCCTCGAGAACAAATATATCGCAAGTTGTTATTCGTTACTTAATTGAGAATTTCAGATAAATACTTGAATAACGTTCTGATGATAGCGTGATTCTTTGAAAAAAAAGCCCTTGATGCGTGCCGAAAGAGAGAAAAATTGCAGTGCTAACAACAGTCGACGAATAAACAAAATTATTTCTTGGACATTTCAAGTCTATTAATGGAGGGCCGTGAGTTCTTCAGATTGTGATTTCCTAACGATCTGAAAGTCATTGAATGAAACAAAAGAAAAAAACCAGTGTAGTCAAGTGCAAATAATAACACAAATTTATTTCAATATACTCGCCTGGTATTCTAATACATTTTTCGGATCTTTCCATTAGTTTATTTATACCTTCCGAAACTACGTTCTTCAATTCAACTCTTCTTCCACCTCACATTTTCCAATATCACTTTTTCGACTTTATCACTCATTGGCTATCCCGTTTGTGGGTCGTTTTCAAGTGAGACCTTCCTTGTTTAAAAAGGATAATCCACTTATAAATCATGGTTTCACCTGGACAAGAGTCCCCGAAAACTATTACTATTATATACTATTACTATTTATACTTATAAAGCCACATTAATGACCTACTTATTGATTGGGCGAACTTAATGATCCGCCATCGTACAAATCAAAATAATGACTAGTTTTAAATTTAATTAATTTTTAAATTTAAATTTAATTTGAATTCCAATATTATAAATTTTTTTGTAGTTAAATTTGATAATATTGGAGTTTCCATGTTTTGAAATTTATGTCTTAAGCATTGACGATGTTAAAAAGCTTTCACATCTTATTCGATTGCTACATATGCATATCACGAAGATTTCTTCAAACTATCATTTTCAACAGTCACTGATAATGACCATCAAGAGGCCTTACGACTATAGTGGAGCCCAACTGAATCTGCAGTCTTTATGTCCAGATCATGATTAGCTATCCTTTTTTCTAGTGGCCCAGTGGATTAAGGGGAAAGTGAGGTTGCCATCGTAACGACGTGGAACCAAGAAATACGCCACATGCTACCTGGTTAATACTGAAATTTAGCTTTGTAAAACTATCAAATAAATGTAGCCGATTAACTATGCAACAAACTATTTAGTCAGATTTATGACGCACACCATGTGTAATCCAGCATTTTACACTTAAAGCTAAATTCTATACTTAACAGTTTTGCTTAATTTTTAATTAAGAAAAAAAACTGAGAATTTAGGTGTGAGGTTTCATCCAGCCCCGGCCAGGATCACTTTACAACACTAACACTATACACTAACAATGCAGTCACCAGATCAATACAAAATTCGCAGAATAGGTTGACTTTAACGTGAGGCAGATGTATTCGGTGCTAGCAAGGGGCTACCAGCACGAGGCGTTTTTGTTATTTTCGTACATTTGCAATAAAAATAAGAAAACAATTTTTAAATTTTCTAAGGTGTGCACATTTTTCGTACGGCAGCATCAAACACCTTTTCATCGCTGAAACTTTCGATTAAGTCATCGAAATTAAATTGACTTAGGGTCTACTAACACTTAGGATCTATTGATCTTAAGTAGGAGAAGTAGCTAACGCTACTGGTCTTAAGTAGCTAGTGGTAGAATATACACTCAAAATCTGCACAAATCTTCTACTGTTCTTTGAACGTTATTGTTTCTAGCCGCTCTGATGCGCAAGGTGTTTTGTTTTTTGATTTAATTTATCAGTTTTTACGTCTTCAAGCTAATTCGCTTTACTTAAATTCTCCAATCCCTTCCATCTTCACCAAACCCAACCTTTTTTTCTCCTCTAAGTTCAAAAGCAGAATCCTCATTTTCCCGTTTATTCTCATACTTTTTTCCTCAATTTTTCCATCATACCGCAATGACGGTTCTTGAAAAATTCCCAGCATTTTATTTTCCATTCCAGCTCCAGCAACTTAAATTGCCCCCTAATAAATCAACTGTTAGCCGATCTCACCACCGAACTTGGGAGGAACGTTTCACAGTAAAACATCACATTAGGTGCGTTTATTTTGCTCGCCTTATCCATAACAGAACAATAGGCGTGTTTTTTTGCTTCTCTATTCAGCAGAGAATAGAGCATACGTATTGGAAACAACAACACTCCTGTACCAGTGAATTCACTAGTACAGAAATTATATTCCTCATTTGTAGTTCACGTGCTGAACTATAGAATGTGCTGATAGAAAAAAGAAAAGCTCATGAGAAGTTATCTTTTTTGCTGTGAAGTAGCTTTGGTTTTTTCAAGGTTATGATGAATATTTTGGTAGTTAGGAAATTAGAAAAAGCCCGCATAACGTGTAGAAAGTTAGAAGAGGTAATTTTCTGTTAGTTTTTTTTTCTATTTTCTATCGATTGTGTTAGTGTATACTCGATATTTTCTCTCTTTATTTTCAGCTGTTTTGTGGTACCACAGCAAATATAGCAACCTATGTCAGTCTTATCAATTGCACTGCTGTTTTGTGCTAGAACGTTGTTTTTGCGGCATAGTTCTATTCTGTTCTGCACCGGAGCATAAAAAGCCGCCCAATGCTAACCAATGCAGACGCACTGGAAACAACAACAACTCATGTTATGGATAGGGGGTATTGTTGTTGTTTTCAATGCGTCTGCACTAGTTAGAATTGTTCTGTTATAGATAGGGTGAGCAAAAAAATACGCCTATTATCATTAACCACTGATATACTGTCAAGTCGTTGGCATTTAGGCCCATGGATGTAGTAGACAACGGAGCAGCCCTTCGCATTCGAAATGTACTGGGAAATGTAATGGGAAAGAAACCAAGAGGTAAGGGAAATGCTGTGTTTTGCCTCCCTATTGCTGATTTTTTGTTTCCCGCTTGCAATTTGTTGCCAAGTTGATAGACGAGGTGTTTGGCGCACATCGAAGGGGTGGATATAGCAGTGGTTCACTTTGGGCTACTCCATTATTTTACCTCCATTTTTAAGCCCGAGTTATAATGAAAGCAACATAACATTTACCGTCATCTGTCACTGATTATGTAAACAAAATTGTTGTTTGATTAAATGGACCCTTCAAGGTCTCAGAAAGTGATATCAGTGAGTATTTAATCCCATGAAAGCTGCAGAGTATATTGCAAAGCAAAAATGAGACAAAAAAAACAAAAATTCAGATTTTCATTAGCATATGACATTTCCCGAACGTGCATAGGAACTGGTAGAATTGGATGTTTTCAAAAATATTGTTGCCATGTCAAGTTTGAGGTTTGAACAAATTTTGCTATGCAACAAAAATGTGTTGCATCATTTTGACTGCTTTCATACATTCTCATGTCTTCAAACTCATTTTGCTGCGCAACAATGTTGTGTTGCATGGATTGTAGCTCCAGCATTAGCTGTCAGTGAGTCGCGATGCTTCTTCTCATTTTATCAATTGTCCGAGACACTGCTTTATAATGACGACAATCAGAAAGGCAGACATCATTTTGAAGGATATGCTAGCGTTAGCAGTTACACGCGATCAAGACTTAGCTGCCAATTTCATTGGTATTGGCGCTACAGTAGAAGCAGCTGATTAAAGGACTGCCATCGGAACACTAAAGTCAGATTCTTGATGTCCTGTTACAGATATAATATATCTTTTTAACAACACCTGTTCTCCAATGTTTATTTTTATATCATCTTCAAAAATTAAAGAATTATGTTTTTGAAAACATTAATGAAGATTCGTCGATTTTTGGCGACAATCAACATAGATTCGTTGATTTTTGAGATAATCCACTAAAGCCGACTAAGGTGCTTCCATGATATTTTCAGAGTATTTCGCTTTTAGAGGTAATTTTTTTCCCCTATGAAAGCTACTTGCTGTTGATTTACTTTTAGAGCCCCGGTTCAAACTTTCTTGAGCGTCTTTTTTCCTCATGATTGTAAAATAATACAGGAATATGCCCGGTGAAAGTATCATTCTTTATCGAAACTGTTTTTCCGAGAATTGACAAATTTCAAGAGCATACTTTTCCACTTACATATCCCACTGCAGATCAAATCGGGTCTTTAGCTTTGGAGTTAGTAGAGCTCCATCTTCGTAATCGAAAACTTTACGAACGTGAAATGATTTGAATTGAATTAAGTGGTTTTTACGCCTCATTTTGTCCCTGATTTTACTATTCAGAGTTTTGTCAACTCAGTGAGTGGTCTATCACTTGACTCTAGATTCAAACCAAGGACCTCAGATGCTAGATACTAGTGCTCTGCCCAAGAAACTTATTTTGATTCTTGATCATAACGTTAAAGTTTCATATTTTCTGCTCTCGCTGAAACTCGATTGAAGTGACAAAAAAGTAATTCTACTTCGAATAAACTGATGACACTTGCCTTCCAATAAATTATTTAATTTTTAAGGAAAATAATAAAAAAAAAACACTTTCTATACAAACTTCAGTAAGATATTCGACCACCTTGATCATTCTTAGTTGATTTCTCTGTAACAGATGTCATGAACACTAAGCTCTTTACTGTCTTAATTGAATTGTTGTCTCAACATTTTGGAAACTCATTTTAAAAGTTGTTTTTAATTTGTGTGTACTCCAGACCTGAATTTGTCCTTTTTCGATTCTTTGGAGCCATTATATGATATGCTTTACCCACTTTATGTGAACGTCCTTGAAACTAATCAAATCTTCAAGTGTCATCTGCAAGCTAGACTCCATTGCTGATAGCTGCTCTTTGAACAACTTCTCTCTTAGTATCTTCTCTCAAGCTAAGCTTCATAGGAGGTTGGTGGAAAAACTAAGTTAGCAAATAAGCAAAATAAAGTAAAATCAATTCAAATACTACACTGAAAAAAATCCACATGGCGCCCAGCACCATAATGTCAGAATCTACATAGCGCGTGGTCCTATGTAACATGGCGCAGCATTTATGGTCTCACACGCTATGTACATAGTACCCTGAGCTTTGCAGTATGGCTCCCAGCGCCATAATTACATGGCGCAGAAATTATGGCCCCATACGCTATATTACATAGTACCATGAGCCATGTAATATGGCTTCAGTTGTCATACCGCATATATGGCTTCAGTTCTCATACGTAAGATAACTCCAATTATAGCTCACAGCCATACTGTGTGAGGGGACGTATAAATGATACTACACAGTCGCCAATTACGCAGCATATCAACTCGCTATCTATAATTGAAATTTGGGCAAAACAACCCAGATGATACATGTTGCATAACGCGATGTATGGCATATGTTCAAACATTTAGTAGCGAAAAAGTTTTGATTTGGGCTCATATCAATGTTTTCAATGACAAATACATATTGATCCAATACAAATTATTCATTGAAACAATGGTTCGTCGCTCACCTCTAGAGCAGACGCTGTGCTTATAGCCCTCCACGCCATGTACTATAGTCCTCCACGCCATGTACTACAGTCCTCCACGACATGTATTATAGTCCTCCACGCCATGTACTATAGTCCTCCACGCCATGTAATATAGTCCTCCGCACCATGTACTATAGCCATGTACATGGCGTGGAGAGCTATAGTACATGGCGTGGAGGACTATAGTACATGGCGTGGAGGATTATAGTACATGGCGTGGAGGGCTATAAGCATAGCGTCTGCTCCTATGTATTATGGCGTGTGGCGCTATATTTTATCACAAATCGACCGATATCGACTACGTAAATGGCGCCAGAAGTCTATAAACGATGGCGTCTGGCGCTATGTCTTTTTTCAGTGTAGATGTCAAGTTTGGTAGGATCTGCCCGAAAAATTATGATAGGCTACAGTATGATTTACCAAGCAATGTTATCGTTCAGTTTTCAAATTGTAATGACCTTTTAGTGACAAAAAACAACAAACATTTGGATTTTGAAAATTTGAAATATTTTGCAGCGGTAAAAATACTCAGTACTAGCAAGATGACAGGTGCTGGCAGCCCTCTGTTAGCACCGAATCCAAAAGTAAACGCAATCTACCTCTCTTTCCGTTCAACACACCCAGTGCATTCCGTTTCGATCTGATGTATGTGTCGGAAGTAACAAGCAATTGTTTTTTGAGTGATCTTTCAAAACGGCGCCACTTGCAGTTCGAAATCATTTCCACCGAGCCTGCACCGACAAATATATCCTATGAATCTCGCATTAAGGGGGGAGTAGGGTTAATTCGTGAAAAAAAGTCACATTTTTGTGATTTTTTTTTTAGATGAAAGAGTTAAAATGTATTTATTAAAACCAATAGTACATTATAGAATAACATTTGAAGAACATTTTGTGAAATTTTCATGAAAAAATATTAAAAAATACGGCAATGGCATCAACTCTTCTGGAGCATCTCGAAAAAAAAGTGAATTGCGGTGCTCGGTGCCGGATCATCTGAAATCCTAAAACCAAACGTATTTCGTTAGATAATTGCTTTCCTCAGGTAACGCTGGGAGGTTTTTTTGAAATTTCAATTTTTCACTTTTTGGGAGCACTTTGAACGAAAAAACGCGATTTTTTGCAATAAAAATCGGTTAATTTGTTGCTGTAAAATTAAAAATATATACAAATTCGAAAAAAACTCTCCAGCGTTACCTTTTAAATTATGTAGAAAAATAGTGTTCAAAACTTCAAAAGGATCGGTGCAGTAGTTTTGGAGTTATGATGGGCACCGGTTTTAAAAACGTGAGTTGTGGGAAAAACGCTTTAAAGTTTTGAACACTAAAAAATTTGGGATGAAACCTTCATAAGCGAGTTCTATCGGCTTACTTCACACTGAATCATCAGTATCAGGTCTATAAAGCATGTTGCTATCATCCAAAATGTCTAGAGCATTTTTTTGCTCCTGTCTACGATGAATCCTGCCTTCTTTTGTTTGCTTCTTTTTTAGTCGGCCTTCTTTTTTAGTCGAATGAAAATTAATTTTTCCATCACATTTTATGCATTTCACTACCGTTACAATTGTTCAAAAGACTAATAAAAAATGTATTATCCTATAGTATTTTTGAAGATCCTCCGTAACTTGATCTTCAATGGTCACTTTTATTTTTTTAGCTGACGCGCTACTTGTCGAAATGTCTTAATTTTTACGTTTTTGCGGAGGTACAATTTTTTTAGGTCGATATAACGTCTGCTCGATAGAACGTTTATTGCCACACTAAATTATATACTCTACATTGACTAAAGTTATAAATAATATAATATAAAGTTATTAATTAAAAATCTATTGACTAAAGTTAACACGTTTGTACTCGTTTTTAAATTTCTATATAGAAAGATAGGAGTAGCTTTTAAGGTATTCTATAGAAATCGAACCAGCTGCCTGGTAACAATAGTGCGCTCGAGTCAGGTAGGTATAAAAATCCGAAAGGTATAAAAATAGTCATAGCTTCGTCAATTTGGCTCTGTAAAAAATATAAAATAAGAAAAAATAAAATAAAATCGAAAAAAAAATTTAAAAACCTTACTACTCCCTTAAGGGCTCATTCTACTTTCCAACTTAAAAAAAAACGTTTTCTTATTCGTTTTCGTTTTCTAAAAACGTTTTCTTATTCGTTTTTTTTCGGAAACTATCTAAGCAACAAGTTCATCGTCTCACGAAGATTACAGGTAAGGGTTCATTTACGATCAAATTAAGGAAAATTCGGTAGTATTCCAAATAAAATCGCAGGTCAATACGATAAGGCCGTTGAACCGATTCAGAACAGAGCTATTATTTTTAATTATTCTACACTGAAGTAGAAAGCTTTTGCAAGCAAAGCTGACCACGGCAATAATTCTAGCAGATAAAAATAAAAAAAGTACCAGTCGCACATTATTCTTTGTCTGTGTGTTATCCTGTGTGCGGTTTGATCAATTTTAATGTTCAATATTTAAAAAAAGAAAATATTTTATTTTAGTTAGCAGGGTTTTAACATTTATCAATGATTTTGATTGGGTTTTCATCATTTTTGGACTGGTTTAAGGTTTTTATCTTTGGACAAGGTATTACTTTAAAATAAGTTGTACATCAACCTGATATTTATAGTTTTTGTGATACACCTACTTTTTTTGTATGATAATACTCTACTCTAGTGTACTCATTTACAAGTTGGCTTCACGAGTTATGTTCAACAAACAAAAGTTGCCCTCTATTTAGTTTCCTAGCTATCACATACTAAAATATTTTTATCTCGCATTTTATCAAGTGCCTTCTTAAAAAACGAGACACTTGACTATAGTCTCCAGATAATTTATTTGCAAAAACTTTACATGTGCTCATTAAATTACTTTCAAAATCCTCACATGAAATATTTACTGAATCGTTACTTTTTTAAGATCATAACTATTAATAATTTCTTTTCACTTCAAAATGTACTTCTTCACCGAGCAGCTTTTCATCTGTCATGTCATCGCATTCACTTCTCCATAATTGCCAAAATGCTCACTAATAATTAAAAAAAAAACTTAATCTCGGTGCACTGTGCAACTTACGAGAAACTAACACTAATCGAAAAAAATCTATTAACCTACATCCATTACAGCGAAACGATACGAAACTATAAATTATCTCGCTCTTCATCCTGATGATTTACAACTTTCAATGTCATAGAGCAACGGCTGCAATGTCACAGCCTTTCGCTTTCTTTCAGTAGTCCAGTAGTTAATTATACGCTCGCACTAAAATTCACCGTCTTGTACAAATCTCATTAAGAAAATCCATTTTCAAGAAACCAGGTGAATAGGCGGAAACTTTTCGCCCAACAAAAAAGGCGGTTTCTCCAAGGATATGAGCTTGAGACTCAAACAAAGTCATGTATCTTATGCAAAAGATTTTTTCATCACACTATTATTCTTGCACTAATGAAAATAATTTTGTTATAACGATCCTATTCGAAAGGCTCGATGACAAGAGTAAGTAATTAAACAAAGAAGAAGATTCCACATAACAGAAAAGAATGCCTCAGAATCCTTCAATTGGGGTCAGCAAACAAGTGCATGAAGTCCATGTATCTGATAGTCTTTCAAAGCTAACATTGGTGCCCCGGTGAATGCTCAATGATTAATTACCTGTGGTCTGGTGCGACTGGACTCGATACGAAAAACCTCTCGTGTCGCAAAAGAAATGGTAAAAGTGAATTATTTAATCAACTTTCAACTGATGATCTTTTTCTGCGATAATGAAATCATATACTATATTCTCTGTCGCTACTTGTGTTTCGCACTATCTCCTGTTCAGGTCACCTGCGGCGATAGACGTGCGCAGCCAAAGTGGCAATCATGATCATGAGCCGGCCGCAGTCACTGATCTAGTCGGATTGTTTTGTAATGGATTGGTTGGTGGTATGGTGGAATGAGCATGAGCGTGGGCATGGAAGAATAGGTAAGTGATGCAATTAGTTAGATGCTAATTGTGATGGGATTGGGAGATTAGTGGTCAGGTTAAAATTTCAGTGCAGAAGGTTGATCTTTGATGAGAAATTGTGTTTGCAGAGTAGATACTAGAATTTGGTTAACATGAATTTAATGAGCTTGATCTTAGTCTCTGCAGCAGAGATTAGAATACCAAAAAACATTCTTTAAACAGTGTAGGTGCATTTTTTTAGACAAACCTAACATAAACTAAACAAAATCTTTAAATAATATACAAGAATCTACCGGTACCCATTAAACCACAAGAACGTCCAATCGGCATCTATCTGCCGTCGATCACAGAACAACACACAAAAGAATCAAATCGACCATTTTCTACTTGTTAATACAACCTTCGCGGGCTAATGACGATCATTAATTATCAAATCTTTTGTTTACACACACTCAACTCTTTGATCACGTTGAATACCGCTTGTTTGCCGATATGGAAAACACGATCATTATTTTGTCGATTAGCCGTAGAATGAGTGTGTTCTGTCCTTCTGTGCGTGCTGTTTAAGATTTTGAGTACAAATAAAGAATTAGAGGATGTAATACAAGAATATTATGAATGTTAAATTGTCCCAAGATATTTCTGGATAATATTTTGATGTTGAGGTAGATGCTTTTTTTCTAGTGATATGCAGCATGTTTTTGATTCGATGAATTTATTTCTGGGAGTATCATTTGACATGGAATGAAGGGTGATTGATTCATTTTTTTAAAAATATCAAACGAGTTATTTCTGGAAAAGTTTTATTGCTCTTTGTTTTGGGAATGAAATGACTAAAGTATCTACGATATCAATACATCTCTAAGCACTCCTTTACATAACTCACCGTGTCAATTTAACTTTAAGAAAGTCGACTTGGATGTACTAAATGATCTCATCGCAGGGTGTGATTGGTCCACTGTGTTGTTAGAAAAAGACATTAATAAGGCAGTGTACAATTTTCATTCAATTCTTTTTGGATGCTTTACCCAGTTTGTATCAGTTTCTTTCCCTAATAATTGCAATAAAGTTCCATGGAAATCGAAGGCAATACGCCATATAAAAAATTTAAAATCTAAAGCTTGGAAAAGATATTGCTCGTCTCGTTCTGTTTGTGACTTTTTGGTTTTTGTAGAGTTGAAAAAAATTTATCACTCCGAGTTCGAAAGTTCTTACCAAATTCACCTTAGAAATCTTAGTTCTACTTTTCAACAGCAGCCTAGAAGGTTTTGGAATTTTATTAATTCTAAGAGATACCATGATCGGTATCCCACCACGTTTAACTCAGACGACATGGCCATTTCCGATCCATTAACTATTAGCAATATTTTCGCTAATCATTTCCGTACCGCATATAATACGGAACCTTCTACTAATAGTAATAATTATAATGACAACTTGACAATGATCCCAACTTCTTCGGGAATGAAAGACTTGTTTATAGACGAAGATACCATTTTAACGTTTTCTAGGAAGTTGGACAATAATTTGACACTAGGCCCTGACGGCATTCCTAGCGCTATCTTAAAATATTGTATCTACTCCCTGTCTAATATCCTTGCCTACCTATTCTACCTTTCTCTGTCGCTCGGTATTTTTCCTAGTGGTTGGAAATTCGCAATTGTTACACCTATTCATAAAAAGGGCGATAGCAATGTTGTAGGAAATTATCGTCCCATCGCAAAACTTCCATGTGTTGCTAAACTATTTGAAGCGATAATCAGCAATGTTGTGGCGTTTCATAGTAAATCCATATTATCTCCTTTCCAACACGGTTTCTTGAAAGGCAAATCCACAACTACCAACCTGCTTGAGTTTTCCAACATTGTTATCCCATCAATCGAGGCAGGATTTCAGGTAGACTGTATTTACACTGACTTCACGAAGGCTTTTGATAAGCTGGATCATTCCATTTTATTGTGTAAATTGTCCTCGTTTAACTTTCCTCAGCTATTTATTTCCTGGATAGCATCCTATTTGGAATATCGTACACAATGCGTATCCTTCCGTGGCGCCCTATCGTCTGAAATTGCTGTCTTATCTGGTGTTCTTCAAGGTAGTCACTTAGGACCTCTACTTTTTCTTTTATACATAAATGACCTACCATCTGTCCT
The DNA here is from genome assembly GCA_963978885.1 of Nemotelus pantherinus. Classification (NCBI taxonomy): domain Eukaryota; kingdom Metazoa; phylum Arthropoda; class Insecta; order Diptera; family Stratiomyidae; genus Nemotelus; species Nemotelus pantherinus. The sequence continues at coordinate 82,093,591 of OZ022263.1, read as the reverse complement.
GAAACATTCATCAATTTTGACGCCAAAATCTTTAAAAAGGTATCTAATATTCACGACTGCTTGGAACTTCAAGCTGACCTTAATAACCTCACGACCTGGTGTGACCTTAATAAATTAGTAATTAATATTGATAAGTGTACCGTTGTTTCGTACACGCGTAAAATTAATCCGTTGAGCTTTGAATACTCTTTGAATAGTATTCCCTTAAGATATTCTGACAAAGTACTCGATTTAGGAGTACTTCTAAACAATTCTTTTACTTTTGACGATCATATTAACGTCATCTTATCAAAAGCTTCATCTACCTTTGGTTTTGTGAGGAGGCGATCCAAAGAGTTTTATGACATAAATCTTACTAAGATTCTTTTTTGTGCGTTAGTAAGACCAATAGTTGAATATGCGTGTATAGTTTGGGCGCCTTATCAGCAGGTTTATGTGGACCGTATCGAGTCCATTCAGAAAAAATTTCTTCGGTTTTGTTTGCGTGAATTTGCTTGGTCAGATCCTCTTCACTTGCCTCCTTACATTAATCGACTTAGCTTACTGGCCGTGAATACACTTAATAAGAGACGAGAAAATTTCAAAACTATCTTTGCTGTTAAGATCCTCATGGGTAACATTTCATGTGAAAACCTTTTAGGTTTATTTGGCCTCAATACCAAGGGTCACAGAATGAGACAAGTCAACATTTTATCTGTCCCTGCCTATCGGACCAACTACGCCTTTAATGAGCCCGTTTCGTGCATCAAAAGAAATTTCAACGATGATTATCATCAATTTGATTTTAATTTATCTGTATCATCTTTGAAAAAGAGCTTAGCCAAAAACAGTCCATTTTGACTGATTTGTTGTAAGTTTTATATCTGTAAAAACTACTAGTCTGTATTAGACGAAATTCTTTGAAAATAAATAAATAAATAAATTGTTTAAATAAAGTTTGGGTTTGATGTGTTGAAAGCACAAAAGAGATCAGACTGTATCCAAACTTAGCTTATGACATTTTACCTAGTTTTTTCAATAAGCATGTACTCATCAACGTAAACCAAAACAAGAAAAAAATATTTAAATAACTCCTTGGGCCTTGGCTCATACTTATAGTGAAATGAGCCAAAATTGTTGTCTCCAGCCCAGCTTTCTAGCCGAGGTTGGCCTCATAATTGACAAGCACAGTGTCTATTTAACGGCTTTATAATCTAAAACTGCGAACACGATACCAAGCGAACCAACTAAGTAATCAGCAGCATATACAAGAGGGAGAATGCTATACAAGAGGAAGAGTGCTATACAAGAGGAAGAATGCTATAAAAGAGGAAGAATGCTGCATAGGAGGAAGAACTTTATAATCAGTAATGAATAATAGTACTTTTAAACCAGTAGCTAATAATAGGCACGTTTTTTGCTCCCCTTATTCATAACAGAACAATGCAGACGCATTGAAAACAACAACAATTCCTATTATGGAAAGGGGGAGTAATTGTTGTTCCCAATGCGTCTGGATTGTTCTGTTATAGATAAGGGGAGCAAAAAAACACGCCTATAATAGGTAGCCGATATTTCAGCTATTTCGAATTTAAAGTATAGGCTGCTTTACGTTTACCGAGCTTTACTTATGTTGCAGTCAATGTTACATATAAAAAGCTTTGCTTTTGGTGAAAGACATAGAGCGAATTTACAGCACTTCCCAAATCAGGATTTGGAATATATCGGAATTCGTGAGCTTTCGGCCGATTTCCATGCATGTGTGCGCAGACTGTGTACGTGCACGAAAGCTCCTCATGAGCTTGATTTGCGAATATCGGTTTTGTACGAAGTGTTAATATGTGTGTGTGCAGGTTAAAATTGTATGGTTACACGAAATCGGGATTTTAAACCGGTTCTAATCCGATTTTCGTGTAGCCGTACAATTTTATCCGGCACACACACATATTAACACTTCGTACAAAACCGGTATTCGCAAATCAAGCTCATGAGGAGCTTCTATGCACGTACACAGTCAGCGCACACACGCATGGAAATCGGCCGAAAGCTAAAGGTACGCTGCGGCTGGAAGCTGAAACCTAAAACTAAAACTAAAACTTATTTCGGCTTTCAGGTTAGGAAAGCTTTATGACGTCATTTTTGATTTAGTTTAGCAAGGAAATGCTGCCGCTGGTTGCTCAAACTAAAACGTATATGACAGACACGAAACCTGTAAAGTGTTTTTCTTGTGTGTTCGCGATTGTAAAATGAATACGTTTCAGCAAAATAATCGACGAAGAAAGTGTGTGTTGGACATTGTGTTATTCAATGTGATATGTGATATTGAGGAACTAGAGAATGATTTGACAGAAGTAAAGCGACGTAGAACAATAGCACCTTTCTTCACTAGCAGGCAAAACGAAGGAGCACAATTAACTGTCACTTGGTTGATAACCATATCAGGTTTAAAGAATATTTCCGCCTTTCGCCGCATTTGTTTCAATTTGTTTTAAATGCAATCAATTTAAAACCGATATCACCAAGACAAAAGCTCGGTGTTACATTAAGGTTTGTATAAAGAAAACTATACCAAGTTATAAAATTCATATTTTTATTATTTATTGTAAATTTACTTCATGTTTGATGGACCTGCTACGTGGACCATACCATCTTTAATTGAAAGTCCAAGTAATGGATTCAAACCGAGAGTATAGTTTGAATCCAAAACTTGGACTTGCTGCTTTTCTAATGCCAACTTCATTTGCCGTTGGCACACAATTGTATTTATTGCCATTTTCATGTCTATTTGGTCCTTTTCTGGGAAAGAAAGAACCGTTTCGCACATAGACTGGAAAAAATGCTCCATTGCGTTCATAGTATTTTCCCCTTCTTTGCTATTATCCAGCAAAGTTTGCAGCATTTCCGTGCGTTTTTCCATTAACGCAATGTTAGATGCTGCATCTTTTTCTTTGCGCATACCTCTCCGCTTTTTAGTTGGTGGTTTAGAAGACGATGCTTCTGTAGGGGTTGCAGATACAAATTCTTCGCACTCGAAGGTGAACGTAGTAGCCTTTGATACAACTGACTCCTGTGAATCATGGGAGATTGCTGAAGCTAATATCGAGTCACTTGGCGAACATAGATTGTCATAAACATAAGCGTTTTCAGTCGATAGGTGGTTTGTCATCAGCTTGTGGCATTCCACCTTAATGTTAGAAAGAGGATTCCTAAAAGCGCACGTTATTGTGAATATATGTCCATAAAAAGCACGTTAAATTAAAAGAAGTACTCACTCCTTTGCTACCACAGCAATTCCATCAAGAAATGAAAGTTGCTCCATTCTTGTTCTAATTTTTGGGGTGGCTGATCCTGTCCCCAGTTTATTTTCGCTTAAAACTCTTTTGTAATATTCGCGAATGTTTCCCCATTTCTTCGTACACGAGTTGACTGAGAAAGAAAAAAGTTTACGTTTTAATTTTTTTTAAGATTTTTGGCAACAGGTGAATCTTTTCGATCTCTTGCGTTTCAGTTCAGAATACACAACAGTTACATCAGTCGAATAGTTCATAGCTGTCTTGAGGCGATTGTGAAAAACTTGTTAAATATCGCTATTCCTCCACCAACTGAAGTACAATTTAAAAAAAAATGCAGATGATTTTTTCTCCCGATGGAATTATCCAAATTGTGTTGGAGCTATTGATGGGAAACATGTGCGAATTCGGTGTCCATCTAAAAGTGGCTAATTTTTCTACAACCACAAGGATTTTTATTCTGTAGTTTTACTAGCCATAGTCGATGCTTATTATAAATTCATTGAAGTAGACATAGGATCGTACGGCCGTGAAGGCGATGCAGGCATATATATGAAAAGCCAAATAGGCAAACAAATTAAGGCTGGTACGTTTAACATTCCAGAACCAGCAAAACTACCTGACACCGACATAAAATTGCCTCACGTTATACTTGGAGATGAAGCATTTGCATTGCACACCAACCTTATGAAGTCGTATCCAAGGAGGCAAGCGATCACAGATAAAAGCAAGTTGGTGTATAATTATCGGCATAGCCGTGGTCGCCGCACCACAGAAAATACCTTTGGAATCTTGAGCCAATGCTTCCAAATCTTTTATACACCGATCAACATAAGCATTGATCGCGTTGATAACCTTATTGCCGCTGCATGCTGCCTGCATAACCTATTACGCGATGCAAAAATACAGCCACCAAGCTCAATAAAAACTAGAATCGATAGTGATTCATTAGACTTGCCGGTAGAAAATTTGTTGTCAATCGCTCCTGCAGCTGGAGGCCGAAATTCTTTTGCCGCAACCGACGTTCGCAACCAGTTTAAAAACTACTTTAATGGATCAGGTGCAGTTTCATGGCAAGACGAATGTATCGACGAAAAATATTAATAACTTGGAATATCTTTAGTGGGTAAAAAAAAGTTAAGGCACAAAATCTTAGTAACAACAAAAAACATATTTTTTATACTTTATTTTATTGTTACTTTTACAAAACTTTTTTCAAGCTACACTGAATAGAAATATCAGATTTTTATGACTTTAAGTACATTTATAGGTACTTTTTTCCATGAATTACAAATAATTTCCGATAAAACTGCGCTGTGTCTTAACTTTTTTTGCGCTACTTTGGATCACCAGTGAAAAATGTTACGTTAATCTTGTGCAATTTGTTTTACATCCAGTTTTTTCGATAATGTTCTTAAAGTAAACAACCAAAACTTTTGATTGAATGCAAAACCACTATCATTTATGATTAAAATAGCATTGAAAATAAGTTTTACTGAGAGTTTGTGTCTTAATTTTTTTTCACACTGCATATATTTTGAAAAAGGAAAATAAAGTGTGGCTACCCACTGTCTTTTTTTAAATCGGCAGCTAATCTTGCCCAAACACGATTTCTTTTTTCCACGTTCCGGTATTCAGAATGACATACATTATAAATTAATTCATTCTGTCTCACGAAGTCTATCAGCATCTCTTCTTCTTCTGCTGTGAATTTTGCCATTACACTTTCTTATTTCTGTCCAAATTTACTATTAAAATATGCAACAATAAAATTTCGAAGCCTACTGTTCAAATACTTCAAAACTAAAACTGAAAATAATGAACATGTTCATTACTCACTTTTAGTATCTGAAAGCTCAGTTTGACAGAAGTTTCAGTTTAAGCAAGAGCTTTCAGTTTTAGCATTCTATTGCAGCAGCTGCATGGGAATACTCTGGTTCATTCTAAAACTGAATTAGATTCAGTTTAAGTTTTTAGTTTTAGCTTCCTGCCACAGCGTACCTTAAGGAATTCCGGTATATTCCAAATTTTGATTTTAGTCCGGGGAAATCTAACATGGTGCTTCGGAAAAATTAGGGGAAAACTGAATTTCGGTGTGAACCTTGGTACTGGCGTGTTAAACAAAATGTCAAAAGTCCCCATCGATCCGAGTGCTGTGTCACTTTTTATACAGGGTCAAAGGTCACCAAAAGTGACCTTTCCTAAATATCTCAGTAACGGTTACGTCTTCAGAAAAACAATGAATGGCGAATTTGTAGCTTAAAAAATTTCAAACCAAAAAGATTCTATGACTTTCTCCTGTAACCATAACCATTTTTGAGATATATTGATCCAAACATTTGTTACTAACAGCATCGTCCTTCTCACGGCATGTTAATATTATCCGATTTTGATTACGACTTGGCATGTTTGTGAGTTTGTTTTTCTATGTTTAAGAGGCGCATGAAAAAAACATATAAACAACTTATCTACCATACTCCACGGTGAGCTCCGAAAAGTTCCCCCCTCCCCCTTTGCCATAAAATGGTATCCCTGACCATCCATCCCAAATCTTCAGAAATGAGCTCGTTGCCTACTCTTTGCCCACTGTTAAGCAAGATATGATCACTTATTATCCTGTTAGTTGCCTATTATTGACATCGCAAGACCAGCCCTACACCCACACCGTACCCACACCCTACCCATCCCCGCAAACGAACCATCCCAAAATTACCGGGTTTTTAGGTTTTTTTTCCATACCGTCTCATCTCATGAACGATCAAGGCAAGGTCACGTAATTTCAGGTACAAATTGGTTTCGAAACGTGTTATGTCCCTTTGACGCTATGCAGTCATCACAGGATTGGTAAAAAACTGATTATTCGGGGATAATATGCAGCGGGTTGAGCTCCTATAATGTCAAGAATGAGCGTTTACAGAATTATGCCATGATATTATCTTGCTTTTTCATACTTCTAGGCCCATGATATGTTACAAAACGTATTATCTCCTGCAATGTTGTTTTGTCCTGCTCCTTCGTGGAACATCCCATACATTATGCAGCAATACAGTTTATTTCCGAGAAAAGAGTAGCGAGCAGCCCTACAAGTTTTATGGCAAAAGGAGGCGGGGGATGGTGGGAACTTTTCGGAGCACACTTTTCCACCTACCCTGGAGTCTGGTAGATAAGTTTGTTTACATGTTTTTTTATGCGACTCTTAAACATAGAAAAACAAACTCACGAACATGCCAAGTCGTAATCAAAATCGAATAACATCAACATGCCGATGAGAATGACGGTGCTGTTAGTAACAAATGTTTAGATCAATATATCTCAAAAACGGTTACGGTTACAGGAAAAGGCTTTATAATCTTTTTTGTTGGAAATTTGCTAAGCAACGAATTCGTCATGCACTATTTTTCTGAAGACGAGACCGTTACTGAGATATTTAGGAAAGGTCACTTTTGGTGACCTTTGACCCCGTATAAAAAGTGACGCAGCACTCGGATTGATGGGGACTTTTGACATTTTGTTCAACACGCCAGTACCAAGGTTCACACCAAAATTCAGCTTTCAACTAATTTTTCCGATGTTTCGCCTTTTTTATGTCGGATTTCACTGGGCTATTTGGGAAGTGCTGTAAATTCGCTCATAGTGGAAAGTCGTTGATACATTATTTTGGATACTAAAATGAACGTGCGACCAGAATTGATTCAACTTCTGTGGTTCTAATCGCTTGGTTTTATAACATATAACATTTCCTAAAATTATGATGCGGGCTATTATTCTGATTTTCATCTGATGTGATGGGGTAAATAAGTTTTTTTTTGTCGATTTATGATTCATTGATCGGTCGTTCGCAAATTCGGAACGCTAACCGCCAGCCAACCCTTATTTGGGACGCGCCAATTAGACCTTGTAAGAATGATAATCCTCAAAGTAGTTGTCGCTTTTGCGTGGCGAATCCAACCGCCGCGTAGCAATCGCTCCAAACTACTTGAGTGTAAATTTGAAATAAAAAAAAACTCTAGCGCACCTGAACCGCTAGAAACACTAATGTTCGAAGAACAGTAGAAGAATCGTGCAGGTTTTGAGTGCATATTCCACCACATGTGCTGCTTATTACGGCCAAACTGTTTCAAATGCCACGTTTTACTTTGGTCTCAAGAATGCATTATAACTCATATGGTGGAAGGTTTCAGATATTACCACTGGCATGAATTTCAACGTTTATGAGAGCAAAACACGGGTTGATTATATTCGTTATCAGTTGCTTATTTCACATAATTTTGAAAGCAGCATCTCATATAACATCAATGAAGAAAATGCTCAGTGCCTGCAGCACTGTAACTGAAGTTGGTGTTTGGGGCTGCGATCCGAAAAATTTGCAGAACTTTGGGAATTGAAACATCGGTTATTTATTTTCATTGTAAATGTTTCCGGTATGAATACTAACTGTAAGCATTTATTGATACATAAGAAGCACAACCGACTCGTGCTGGCAACCTTCTGCCAGTATCAAAGCCAAGAATATATCACATCGGCTTCACGTTGTTATATTACATTCGAAGTTATAGGAGTATGAAGAAATTTAGGGTTACTGCAGCGAGTTTTTTCAAATAATCGAAAACTTAATATTTGCTGTCTATTGTCACTACAATATCATTACCATTTGAAAATTCTACGATAAAACCGCTTAATAAATATATTGCAATTAAACACAAAACCAACTATAGCTGGCAACCCTATCGTGGCTTTTCAACCAAATTTGGCCTGAATAATGCTTATGACAGGTTCCATTAATTGTATGAAATTCGTATAGATTTCATGACTGCACTGGAAGTTATAGTGCAAAAAGTTTTATTTCCCTGAGCGAATTTTCAAAACCAAAGACACAAAAATTACCATAGCTGGTAGCACCAATCAAATTTTTCAACCAAATTTCAATCAAACAGAGATTGGAAGAAGGTTCAGCTACTGTCTCAATTTCATGAAAATCTGGTAACTTATTCACATTTCATAGGGCAAAAAGCAGTTTTTTTTCTTTGTAATTTTTCAAGATGGCACCACTGGCACAGACTTGCCCACAATTCAAAATCGCTTCTATTAAATCTGGTCTTACTTAAGTCCAATGCATTCTGTAAATTTCAGCTGTATCCGATTATAGGTTCGTGAGTTCCCGTGAACAGAAGTTTCTGATGCTAAAAATATAGGTAAACTGGAAGAGGGTTACCGTTCTTGTCCGACATGAAATTTCCAAAGTTTTACTTTGAACGTGTAGATAAAATATAAGATTTGTATACAGATTGGTTTTATTGTAAGAAACGGACATTTTTTTGAATATTCGATGGTTTGAATGTTTTCACTTCCAAATTTTTTTTTTCAAATTTAAGACACCAAAACTATCATAGCTGGCAGCTCCAACCGAATTTTCCGACCAAACGTGGCTTAAAGTAAAATGCAGCTACTGTGTGAATTTCGTCAAAATCGAACGATTCAATCAGAATTTACAGGGCGAAAAGCAGTTATCTTTTTTAGCGATTTTTCAAGATGGCACCACTGGCACAGAATAGCCCGCATTTCAAAATCACTTCTATCAGACCTGGTCCTATTTAGGACCAATACATTCTGCAAATTTCAAATAATTCTGCTCATCGGATCGTGAGTTTCCGTGAACAGAAGTTTTTGATGCTAAAAATATAGGTAAATTGGGCAAGGGTTACCAGGCATGCCCGTTATACCATATCTTTTTTTTGGTATTGTAAACAAAGCACAAGATTTACATATGAGTGGCTTTTTTCTGAAGAAACAGCATTTTTTCAAGAGAGACGATGATTTGGAGGTTTTCACTTTCAGTGTCTGCCCTTGCTACAGGGTTGTCAGCACGCTCATTAAAAGCTAGACAAATCTACAACTAATTAATGTCAATATGTTCTGAAAATTTCGTTATGATTGAATAGCTCTGTCAATAGGTATCGCAATTTAAAAATTTTCAAATTTTCCCGTTCTCTTTTTAGGCACCCAGCGCACACATAGGGTTAAAAAATTCCAAAGCATTATCCGATTCACATGTAAAACACGTTCGAAATTTATTTCGTCAACTTTATTTTTGCGAAAATTATTTGTGTACGAAATAATAGGTATATTAAAAATATCACTTAAATGGCCGCCGGCGCCAAAAGGTTAACAATAACTGACATTTAGTGAAACCTGGACCTGTTCTGCATATACACCAATGTATCTTGAAAGTTTCAACTCAATCGGATGGCGCGTTCCCGAGATTATCTCACTGAAATTTTTTGATGATATATATATATATATATATATATATATATATATATATATATATATATATATATATATATATATATATATATATATATATATATATATATATATATATATGGAAATATAAATTTTTGGCCGAATCGATTTTAATACTAATGTTCTTCGAACATTAGTAACAAGTCGCTCGTAGCTGGCTGGCTACTGTTTAGCTTACCGTCACTAGACTGTGCTTTATTCTAAAATTCTTCTCGTATATATATCATACATTTTAGTTGAAGCGATCAGTGTATGGATTGGTTTTAAATTTCAAAAATAATTAATTATTTTTCATGCGGGTTTACGTTTTAACCGCTTAGAGGGGTTGTCGCTGTTGTCGACCAGTAGTAGTGGTTGTTGACGTTTGTCAGTTTGACATATTGCCAGTAATTGTACACAACACTGACAGTATGTATCAATTGAAGATGGAGCTCATATTATTAATCTGAGGCCTGAGAATGGCACAAGCTAAATGCATCAAATACTTTGAGTTACAACTAACGTATTGAATAAATGAACCAATGCTAGGAACATTCGAAGCCAAGTCACAAACTCCAATATTTATTAGTTCCCATGTACGTGCATTTCGTACGAATATCCACTGGTACCATTGCGTCCGTATAAGTTTACGATTTGGATGAATGGATTGATTTGGATGGCCATTTGTATGCATGATACTATACACAACGTCTTATAGTTCACTTATGGGCTATTTGCCCCCGAAACTATCACCCGACACATGACGTCTTTGGTACTGGGGAAGTCATATGCAGTTATGAAAGATTTTTGAACACGCTACATCGTGATCGATGCATTGGTTTTAGTAATATACAGTATAAGAGACAAAAAAAAGACAAAAAATTAACTGTATCAATTTGCAAATGATACAAATTTTTAGAAATAGATAAATAGAAAACCACAAAAAAGCTGAATCTTTAGAATTATATAAACTGAGCCTGTTGTGAAGATATTTAAAAATCGTTGAGCCTACTTCCGTGGTGATCTTAATAATGTCGCAATTCTGAATCCTCAATACTACCGTAAACTTCATCCAGCTTACAAGTAAGCAACAATAACTTTCTTTCATTACCTTCTCGCGTGCTTTTTTTCAGCTCCGACGCGTTCCCAAGTGACTCGCTTACTACTCCACAGTTAAATTTTTGTCGATATTATTCTGTTTATATTCAGAGCTTCCAATTAAATTGTTTGATTTTCATCAGTTTGGGCTTCTAGTATATATAAACCTTTTTGAATATCGATCTACAATTAATGAGAATGAAGAAATTTTAAAATAGTCGCAAATCAAATTTATTATAGGGTGATTTCAAATTGTTTCTTATGTTTGCATTTATTGATACTATTATTCTTAAATTTAAATTGTATTATTCTTTTTCAGCGTCAATTTCAGAGGACTCACTAGTGGTTTATAAGAACCATAATGTGTTGGGTTTTTCTTACATTCCATTACTTTGGAAAATGATCGGCACCTGATGAACATTATTTTCAAATATTACAGCTAATCATTTTGCTTGTTATTATTTTTCAATAAATCTACAACGAAAATTGAAAATAAGACACAGGAGACGATTAAATGATTATGCTTAGTGTGCACCTAATTTGCGGCTGCATGAAGATTTTGATGTTGAGCTCTGTATTACCACCCAACGGGAAAAGTTATACTTCGACATATGTTCGGTAAGAATTTTGCGTAATGCGTGGAAGCATTACCGACCCATTGCATGTTTTTTTTTAACATTGCATGTCCTAGGCTGGGAAGATTTATATAAGAGGAAACTTATGATTTTAGCTTTATAGCTTTATGTATAAGATTTTTTTGGGAAATCCGACATCGTATTCTCGCATTTCCGTCATCTAGGTTTAATACGAATTGAAGCTTTGGCCGGCGACCGATCATACCTCTGCGTGACCCGAAATGTGTGGTTATTGTATGCTGAGTGATTGTGACACCGTGCCTTGATTAGCAATTTACTCTGCCATTTCCGATGGCAGCGACTGTCAAATTTATGGTATGCCATCTGTGCGTGGGCAATTTCATGGCATGCAATTTCATTTCGAAAATGTCTCTGAGCGCGATGGACGTGCGCTGTATCTTGTAATAATTTCACTATTCTGCATCAAAATTCAATGTTTTTCGCAATTTCCCGCCATTTCATATCCTATAGACTATTTTCATTGCTCAACGAGAGCTAAAAATTGCTTTTGATTCAGAATCCCTACATTTTCTAATAAGAAATAAAGCATTCGCACGGTTCAGCGCCATTTTGAAATCAAGAACTGTCAAAATATTGCCAGGCAGATTGCCGAGCAGATTGCATACCATATTGCCTACCATTTATGGCAGACCATAAAATATTGCCTACCATAGGCTGCCTCCACTAGCAATTTAAAATGTTATGCCATGGGAGATTGCTAATAGAGGCGGCCTGTGACGCTCATTGGAAATTCCAATAGCGTATTCTCGCAGCTACTAGGGGGAATTCGTACTCTTGTTTTTCATACATTTTACTCACCCGTGATGATTTGAAATGCTCCGAAATTGTCATCTTTCCGCTTTATATAGCACACTACCTATTTTCCCCTTATTTACGCGAGTAATGTTCATTGGCCAAACATGGACTTTTGGAAAATCCTATGCAAGCATATTATATTTTCATTACCAAAAATATTTGCTGCATATATTCTGTCCGGAATGCATTACAGCGATTTCCGTTGGGCAGCTTGAAAATGATCATCGACAGAGTTTATGAATCAAATTCCTAGCATATATATTTCATCAGCCTAAATTAAAACTGCAAAATTTTATAAAATGTTTTAAAAAAGCTGGAGTGAATCAATTTGCTTCATTCAAAACTTCTTTACAGCCATTAATGGTGTCTTAGACGCCTTATTTAAAATGAAACCCACTCAACTAATCGAAATCAATCAAAACACTTCCTCAAACCATCCATAATTTTTTACGAGCTTTCTCATCAAGCATTCTTTCATAGTTTCATCCAATCGATCGCAATAATTCATCCACAACCCATTAGCTTAAATTTAAAACATCAAACAAAAGATTTATTGTAATGTTTTCCACTTAAATCAATTTCCCATTCTAATAGTCCCCTCCACCAGTCGAATGAATTTTCTCCAAACCATTATCATATCGTTGTCCGAAACCCAGCTAGTACACCCACGAAAGTCAATGAAACTCATTTGTTTGAGCGATATCTTAATCCACTTTAGTTCACACTTCAGAATTTATTACCGTTTTCAGTGTATCAATAATATTCGCTTTGATGGGTTTGGAGTTTCGGGACCCTTTTCTTCTATGTGACCCATAAAACTCGATGAAGAATGGGTTGGTAAATATTTGTTTAAACAGTGATTTTTGGTGCATGAACCCAAATCACTCGGAAACGATGAAAGTTTAGTTTGTGCTCAACTTCCAGATATATTTTGTTTCTTTTTTCATATATCCTCTATTCTTCCGCACTAGATTCACTCAATAGATCTACTCAGCTTCGCATCGTATCCATTCATCGATGCCAAAATAAAACAGAAAAGTCCGCACACTCACCCAAGTGAGTCTTTAATTAAATTACACTTAAAACACCATAAATTCACTTGCACATATGTTGGTGCCAGATATAATTATACGCTTAGATGCGGTAATAATGAGTCGAAGCCAGAAAATAATGTTGAAAAAATCCTACAAGAGTTCTGCTCGTTTCGTTGGTGCCACATCGAGGAGGAACTCTTGGTTCTGTGAAGAGTCATCAAGAAGATCTTCGGATATAGGTGAAAGGCAACGTAGACTGGGGGAAGGAAAGCAGAATGGGCTGAAAGAAGAATTCACATTCACGCCCCAATCATATACGAAACGTGCGTTGTGCTCATACCGGACCGGCATGGGAGCCATGCATGCATATGTGAAAATGTACGATACGTGTTAATTATTCTTACCTTTCTCTAAATAAATTATTGGATCTTTGTTTTAAGATTTGCAATGGAGCCTGGTGAGCAGTCAGTACACAAACTGGCGGGAACATGCAAATATGTACGTTTTCTGGGAAACATAGGCTCTTCGTAGGACTTTAACAGCAATTAGGGAACAGCTAAGTGTCGACTTTTAATTGTTAATTGGAAGATGCTTGGGTCGTTTCAGACGGAAAAGGTTAATTGTTCAAATTGTACGTGATGCCTGCAATGTTGCCGATAAGATTTTTTTAATAGATGGTCTGGTTGGAATAACAAATATGATAGATAGAAATTCCGTTGAATTTTTGGCTAACGATGAAAATACATGCAAGTTGAATTTTGAATCTGCAATCTTTAAAACTTCATTCAGAGAAAATAAAACCCTAAATATGTCTATGACTTTTAAGAAAAAAAAACTCTAGCGCACCTGAACCGCTAGAAACACTAATGTTCGAAGAACAGTAGAAAAATCGTGCAGATTTTGAGTGCATATTCTGTCACATCCAAAATGTTTCAAACACCACGTTTTACCTTGGTCTTAAGAATGCATTATAACTCATATGGTGGAGAGGTTTCAGATATTACCACTGGCATGCATTTCAAAGTTTATGAGAGCAAAACACTTGTTAACTTTATTCGTTATCAGTTGCTTATTTCACAACACTTTGAAAGCAGCATCTCATATAACATCAATGAAGAAAATGCTTAGTGCCTACAGCACTGTAACTGAAGTTGGTGTTTGGGGCTGCGATCCGAAAATTTTGCAGAACTTTGGGAATTGAAACATTGGTTATTTATATTCATTGTAAATGTTTCCGGTATGAACACTAGCTTTAAGCATTTATTGATACAGAAATAAGACTACAGACTCGTGCTGGCAACCTTTTGCCAGTATCACATCTGCATCACGTTAAAATTAACCTACCCTGCGAATTTCGTCTCTATCCGATGACTGCGTTCGAAGTTATAGGAGTATAAAGAAATTTAGGGTTACCTGCCGCGGCATTTTTCAAATAATCGAAAACTTAATATTTGCTGTATGTTGTCACTACAATATCATTAACATTTGAAAATTTTACGATCAAGTCGCTTAAGAAAGATATTGGAAATACACACAAAACCAACAATAGCTGGCAACCCTATAGTGACTTTTCATCCAAATTTGACCTGAATAATGCCAATAAAAGGTTCCATTAAATGGTTGATATTCGTATTGATTTCATGTCTGCACTGGAAGTTATAGGGCAAAAAGCTTTATTTTCCTGAGCGAATTTTCAAAACCAAATTTATATCAAACACGGCTTACAAACATAGAAGGTAATGTGTTTTGTATTCTCTCCAATATGCATTCAACTCAAACTATTCAATTCTTTTCGAAAACAGATCAACTTCAATAACAAATGTTGCTTATACTGGTGCTGCTCTATCACGACGTAGCTCTGAACGAGAGCTGGCCGATGGTAGTAAGGTTCAGCTACTGAGTCAATTTCATAAAAATCTGGTTACTGAATCAGAATTCATAGGGCAACAAGCAGTTTTTTTTTCTTTGTAATTTTTCAAGATAGCACCACTGGCACAGGGTTACCAACAATTCAAAATCGCTTCTATCAGACCTGGTCCTACTTAAGTTCAATGTATTCTGTAAATTTCAACTGCATCTGATTATTGGTTCGTGAGTTCCCGTGAACAGAAGTTTTTGATGCCAAAAATATAGGTAAATTGGGAAAGTGTTGCCGTTCTTGTCCGACATGAAATTTCCAAAGTTTTTCCTTGACTGTTTAGACAAAGCATAAGATTTTTATACAAGAAACGGACATATTTTAGGAGATTCGATGGTTTGAATGTTTTCACTTTCAGTGCCTGCCGTAGCTACAGGGTTGCCAGCACGTTCGTGAAAAACTACACAAGTATGCAACTTAATAACATTTATATGTACTGTAAGTTTCATAATGATTCGTTAATCAAATAAAAAGTTATCACAATTTAAAAATTTTCAAATTTTCCCAATCTCATTTTAAGTTATTTTTTGATAGAAAAATAGACTTAAAATATCACTAAAATGGCCGCCGACACCAAAGGGTCAAAGATTAATAACTTTTTGTGAAACCTGGCACTATTCTGCATATACACCAATGTATCCTGAAAATTTCAGTTCAATCGGATGGCGCGTTCCAAAGATTTTTTCACTGAAATTTTTTGATGATATATATATATATATATATATATATATATATATATATATATATATATATATATATATATATATATATATATATATATATATTTATATATATATATATATATATATATATATATATATATATATTTATATATTTATATATATAAATATGAATTTTTGGCCAAAGTGATTTTAATACTAATGTTCTTCTTCGAACATTAGTAATAAACTGATATACAAATCCTATGCTTTGTCTACAACGTTAAAGTAAAACTTTTGAAATCCCATATAAAGACAAGAAAGGTAGCCCTTCTTCAAGTTACCTATATGTTTAGCATCAAAAACTTCTGTTCATGGGAACTCATGACAATCAGACACAGTTGAAATTAACAGAATGTATTGGTCAGCTTGTGATAGAAGCGATCTTGTAATGTGGGCAATTCTGTGCCAATGGTGCCATCTTGAAAGAAAACACAAACAAAAATAACTGCGTTTGGTCCTATAAATTCTGATTCAGTCACTAGATTTTGACAAAATTCACATAGTAGCTGAATCTTACTTGAAGCCACGTTTGACAGAAATTCGGCTGAAAAATTAGGTAGGAGCTGCCAGCTAAGGCAATTTTGGGGTCGTAAATTTTGAAAATTTGCTCAAAAAAATAAAGAATTTTGGCCTATAGCTTCCAGTGCAGCCATGGAATCATAACGAAATTCATATGGCAAATTTAACTTACAGTGGCTCACAGCTTATTTGATACAGTGCTTCTTTAAAAAATTAAGTTGCAATAACTCAAAAAATAAAAACAATATCAAAAAAATTTGAACACCATTTTGAAGGCAATTGTTTGTTGTTTATTAAACAAGTTTATATTTGTTACAAAGTTCCTGTTTTACATCTTAAAAAACAAAAAAACTAAAAATAATAACAAATTTCATGTCACAGCTTATTTGATACAGTTTGATTAAACATTAAAATTGTTGTGAATTATGAGGTTTCCAGTTTATTTCAATACTTTGTATGATAGTCCTTAGACTTAAGCAGAGCCTGGAGCCTATTCGGCATTGAATCAACGAGTTTTTTTGTGATGTCAGGAGTAATTTTTTGCCATACCTCTAGCTGTGCTTTCTTCAGGTCTTGTTTATTAAAAATCTTGTGTTTTCTAATGTTGTTATCCAACAAAGTCCACAGATTCTCAATGATGTTCATATCTGGTGACTGTGCCGGCGGAGACATCAAATGAGGGCAATCCCAAATTGGCCAGGACTGCACAATTCCCAACTTGTGGTTTGGATCGTTGTCTTGGTACAACCGAAATTGGTCGCGAACACCCAGTTTTTTAGCACTTTGCAGCAAATTGCTTTTGAGTACATCAAGGTACTCTGTTTGGTTCATTGTTTCCTCAATACTCTTTAAATTTCTGACTCCGGCTGCGGACATGCAGGCCCTAACTATCACATTACCACCACCATGCTTCACAGTAGCTTTGAGGTTCTCCTTGTTTAGCTCAGTGTTTGCCTTGCGCCAGACATATGACATTCCGTCGGAGCCAAAAATGTTAAACTTGGACTCGTCTGCAAAAATAACCGTATTCCAGGACGCGGGTGGCTTTCCCACATGCTCTTTGGCAAAGGCAAATCGGCTTATTGTATTTTTTTTTGGAAATGAAAGGCTTCCTACGAGCTACTCGGACCCTGAAATCATGGTCGCGAAGCACTTGTCGGACGGATTCAGCACTACATGACTTCCTTAACTCACGATGAACCTCAGTAACCAATTTTGGAGCGGAAATCTTTGTGTTTGCTTTCACTTTCCGTACAATGTATCGTTCGTCGGATACGGTGAAAATATTGTTTGGCGCATTTCTCCTCTTATTTTCTACCCGATTTTCGTGTACGAAGGGGTCAATTATGTGTTGCACTGTAGAGACACTCAAATTTACACTTTCAGCAATTTTTCGAACACTTTGTCCTTTTGTAAAGTGGTTTAATAGCAATTCGCGCTGTTCAATTGTGGTGCGATGACCCATTTTACAATTTTGGCTCATTTTGGCACTTCAGCTTACAAGATCTTGCTAAAAATTACCTAAGCCAATGTCTAACACAATCAAAAATTCAAGAAACAAAAACAAGACAGATTAACGGCGCGACAAATAGAAGTTTATTCGCATTGAAGTGTCTGTATCAAATAAGCTGTGAGCTGCAATTTATCTGCGCCAGTGGTATTTCTCTTTTACCGGACGCCGAGGAATATTGCTGGAACATTTTTTGTTTGCATTGTATTCGTTGAACATGCATCTAGTCAAATACGTTTAAATTTTTTGGATAGGGTTCTCAATTTCAAAGTTACACTGATTTGCATTTTTAAATAGTCACTGTATCAAATAAGCTGTGAGCCACTGTATATTACGCAATGTTCAGTAAAAATCTAGTTGAAAAAACAATGATAGGGCTGCCAGCTGTGGTTGTTTTTGTATTTTTTTTTTTTTGCGAACCTTTAACAAGTGATTTGATAATAAAATATTCAAATCGTAGTGATCTTGTAGTGAAAATAAACAATGAATATTAAGATATAGAACATTTGAAAACTTTTGCAAGTGATTACCTCAAATTTCTTCGTATCCCAATAACTTCCTATGCAGTCATCGGATAAATACAAAATTCGCAAAATAGGTTGACTTTAACGTGATCCAGATGTGACAGTTTTTTGTCTTTGGTGCTAACAAAGGGTTGTCAGCACGAGGCCTTTTTGTTACTTTTGTACCAATAAATGCTTGAATTAAGTATTCACATCGCGAACATTTGTAATGCAAATAAGAAAACAATGTTTAAATTTTCTATGGTGCTGACATTTTTCGAATGGCAGCCCCAAACACCTGGCTATCACTGTAACTTTCGATGAAGTCATCGAAATTAAATTGGCTTAGGATCCATTAATTCTAAGGGTGTATTGGTCTTAAGTAGAGGAAGTAGCTAACAGTAGTTGTCTGAATTAGCTAGCGGTAGAATATACACTCAAAATCTACACAAATCCTCTACTATTCTTCGAATATAAGTGTTTTTAGCGGTTCTGATGTGCTAGGGGTTTCGTTTTTGAACTAATTTTTTTTCTTACTAATCCAATCATTCAATATCCTGAAAATGTTACACACCTAAAACAATTCATTGACCGAATCTTCCTAAACATATACTTCCTATCTCTTGATTAAACTCATCATTCAACCCCGGCTGAAAAACACAAATTTACAGTACATACTCATATGTTCCAATAAAGTATTCGTCAACTAACTATTAAATGGGACGCCACCAGTAATAACGTTCACAATAAAATCCAAATTAATTTCTCGAAAAATGTTTCTTTCTTCATCGAGTGACTCAAAACGACAAACAAATTCTCACTAGTATCTTAATTTGAATGAGCTGGCGACATATTTGAAGTTGAGAGAGTAACGACACTACGCGCTGCTGAATAGCCTCATAAATTAGATAGAATGAAAGGAAAAAATGTTTAAGATAAAATGCGTGCATGAGCGTGGGTGAAGAGAATAAATCAGTTTTTGATATAAAAGTATTTGTCAGTGTTTTGGAAGCATTGTAAGCAGCATTTTGAACTTTTCAATGATTTTCTCCTGTGTTTAAGATGAGAACTTAGTTTGGTTTTGTTCGAATATCAGATAATCAGATTTTGATGAAAAATTACTTTAATTTTCAATGAATGGTTGGTCAGATTTCAACTTATTGTTGACTTTAAGTTTTTTATAAGGAAGTCGGTTTAAACATTCAATTTATGGTAAATTATTAGTTGAATTATTTTCGCCCACGCACGAAGCAGCGCCATTGAAGAATGGTGTGATATGTTGCCAGTTCTGAGACGAAAATGAATAGGTCATCAAAAAGATGGTTTTACTAATGTTCGAAGAAGAACATTAGTATTAAAATCACTTTGGCCAAAAATTCATATTTCTATATATACATATATATATATATATATATATATATATATATATATATATATATATATATATATATATATATATATATATCTCATCAAAAAATTTCAGTGAAAAAATCTCAAGAACGCGCCATCCGATTGAACTGAAATTTTCAGGACACATTGGTGTATATGCAGAATAGTGCCAGGTTTCACAAAAAGTTAAAAATCTTTAACCCTTTGGCGCCGGCGGCCATTTTAGTGATATTTTTAATATACCTATTATTCCGTACACAAATAAGTTTTGCAAAAATAAAGTTCACAAAATAAATTTCGAACGTGTTTTACATGTGAATCATATAATGTTTTGGAATTTTTGAACCCCATGTGTGCGCTGGGTGCCTAAAAAAAGAACGGAAAAAATTGAAAATTTTTAAATTGCGATAACTTTTGACAAAGCTATTCAATCATTACCGAATTTTCAGGACATATTAATATTATTAATGTAAAAATTCTTGCAGCTTTTAATGAGCGTGCTGGCAACCCTGAAGCAAGGGCAAGCACTGAAAGTGAAAACCTCCAAATTATCGTCTCTCTTGAAAAAATGCCGTTTCTTCAAAACAAAAGCCACTCATATATAAATTTCGTGCTTTTTTTTCATAGACCAAAAAAAAATTTGATATCGTATAACGGGCACGCCTGGTAACCCTTGCCCAATTTACCCATATTTTTATCATCAAAAATTTCTGTTCACGGAAACTCACGATCCAATGAACAGAATTAATTGAAATTTGCAGACTTTATTGGTCTTAAATAGGACCAATTCTGATAGAAGTGATTTTGAAATGCAGGCGATTCTGTGCCAGTGGTGCCATCTTGAAAAATCACTAAAAAAGATAACTGCTTTTAGCCCTATAAATTCTGATTGAATCGTTCGATTTTAACGAAATTCACACAGTAGCTGGAATTTATTTCAAACCACGTTTGGTAGAAATTTGGTTGAAAAATTCACATGGAGCTGCCAGCTATGATAATTTTGGTGTCTTAAATTTGAAAAAATAAAAATTTGGAAGTGAAAACATTCAAATCATCGAATATCCTAAAAATGTCCGTTTCTTACAATAAAACCAATCTGTATACAAATCTTATGTTTTATCTACATGTTCAAAGTAAAACTTTGGAAATTTCATGTCGGACAAGAACGGTAACCCTTTCCCAGTTAACCTATATTTTTAGCATCAAAAACTTCGGTTCACGGGAATTCACGAACCATTAACCAGGTACCATTGAAATTTACAGAATGCATTGGACTTTAGTAGAACCAAATCTGATAGAAGCGATTTAGAATTGTGGGTAACTCTGTGCCAGTGATGCCATCTTGAAAAATTACAAAGAAAAAAAAAACTGCTTTTTGCCCTATGAAATGTGAATTAGGGACCAGATTTTCATGAAATTGACACAGTAGCTGCACCTTACTCTAAACTCTGTTTGATAGAAATTTGGTTGAAAAATTCGATTGGTGCTGCCAGCTATGGTAATTTTTGTGTCTTTGGTTTTGAAAATTCTCTCAGGAAAATAAAACTTTTTGCCCTATAACTTCCAGTGCAGTCATGAAATCAATACGAATTTCATACAATTAATGGAACCTATTATAAACATTATTCAGGGCAAATTTGGTTGAAAAGCCACGATAGGGTTGCCAGCTATTGTTGGTTTTGTGTTTGTTTGCAATATCTTTATTAAGCGGTTTTATCGTAGAATTTTCAATTGGTAATGATATTGTAGTGACAATAAACAGCAAATATTAAGCTTTCGATTATTTGAAAAAACTCGCTGCAGGTAACCCTAAATTTCTTTATACTCCTATAACTTCGAATGTAATGTAACAACGTGAAGCAGATGTGATATATTCTTGGCTTTGATACTGGCGAAAGGTTGCCAGCACGAGTCGGTTGTGCTACTTTTGTATCAATAAATGCTTACATTTAGTATTCATACCGGAAACATTTACAATGAAAATAAATAACCGATGTTTCAATTCCCTAAGTTCTGCAAATTTTTCGGATCGCAGCCCCAAACACCAACTTCAGTTACAGTGCTGCAGGCACTGAGCCATTTCTTAATTGATGTTATATGAGATGCTGCTTTCAAAGTTTGGTGAAATAAGCAACTGATAACGAATACAATTAACAAGTGTTTTTCTTTCATAAACTTTGAAACCCATGCCAGTGGTAATATCTGAAACCTTCTACCATATGAGCTATAATGCATTCTTGAGACCAAAGTAAAACGTGGCATTTGAAACAGTTTGGCCGTAATAAGCAGCTCATATGGTGGAATATGCACTCAAAACCTGCACGATTCTTCTACTGTTCTTCGAACATTAGTGTTTCTAGCGGTTCAGGTGCGCTAGAGTTTTAAAGTTTATGGGCATTTTTTTACAATAAACTCCGGCTCAAATTTCCAATTAAATGCTTTGAAACAATGCTTCTATTTTTTATAAAATTTCTTGAAAAAAATATGCTGTGTTTGCGTATGTAAAATTAATCTATAATGCAATTTTGAATTTTACTGGAGCACTAGTATTTGCAGTGATTAATGCTGACATCGAGTAGCGCTTGCTTTGTCGAAAACAAAACGACTGTCAAAGCGGGCCAATAAAAAATTCAAATTGCTTCTGCTCTCCTTTGGGCATTATTCGAACAAAATAAGTAAGCCTCCGCTGCGAGTGATTTTTTTGGGCATTGGAATAAAATGTTTGTACCCCTACAGCATCAAATCCGCTAGAAACACTAATGTTCGAAGAGCACTGGAAGACTTGTGTAGATTTTAAGTGCACTCGTATATTCTACCACTAGCTACTTAAGACCACTACCACTAGGGGCATTTCACGAGAAGCGGACAAAGAAAAAAAGTCGAGGCTCTGGATTTCATTCATATTGTGCATAATGGTACTTCTAGAGAATATGAACATGGATACGCAATTTTTTTTCTATGAGGTTTAGTTGCCGAGCTATGGGCTTTTGAATAATTGAAAAAACTGATGAGAGCTTTATTTTCCTGAGCAAATTTACAAAATTTAAGACACCAAAATTACCATAGCTGGCAGCTCCTACCCAATTTTTCAACCAAATTAATATCAAACGTGGCTTCAAAGAAGATTCACCTACTGTGTGTATTTTGTCAAAATTTAGTGACTGAATCAGAATTTATAGGGCCAAAAGTAGTTTTGTTTTGCTAGTGTTTTTGCAAGATGGCACCATTGGCCCGTACCCACATTTCAAAATCGCTTCTATCAGAAACTGATAATGCTGTTAACTTCAACTGTATCTGATTATCGGATCGTGAGTTGCCGTAAAAATAAATGTATGACACTAAAACTATAGACAAATTGAGGAACGCTTACCGTTCTTGAACGATATGAAATTTCAAAAGTTTTACTTAAACCGTGCAGATAAAGCATAAAATTTGTATATGAGTTGCGTTTTTTCTTAAAAGCAAATATCTGTCAGGAGAATCGATGGTTTGAAAGTTTTCACTTTTAGTGCCTGCCGTAGCTACAGGGCTGCCAGCACATAAATACAAAACTATATGAGAATACAACTTGTTTTGTAAGTTTCATAATGTTTCAAAATCTCTGTCAAAAGTTATCGTAATTCAAAAAATGTCAAATTTTTCTGGTCTCATTTTAGGCACCTAGCGCACACACAGGGTTAAAATTCTCCAAACCTATGAAGTGTTTATTAAGAACACGTTTGAATTTCATTTCACAAACTTTGTTTTTATGAAAACTATTTTTTGCTAGAATAATAAACATATTTACAATATCACTAAAATTGCCGTCGGCGCCAAAATTAAATAAGAAAACAAAATAACATTTGGTGAGACCTGAACCTATTCTGCGTATGAGTCAATGTATCCTGGAAATTTCAGCTTAATCGGCTGGAGCGTTCCCAAGAAATAGTCACTGAATTTTCTTGATGACATATACATATACAAATCTATATAAATATATATATATATATATATATATATATATATATATATATATATATATATATATATATATATATATTTATATATATATATATATTTATATATATATATATATATATATATATATATATATATATATATATATATATATATATATATATATATATATATATGTATATATATATACATATATATATATATATATATATATATATATATATATATATCTATATATATATATATATATATATATATATATATATATATATATATATATATATATATATATATATGTCAGGACTCAAGTAGAAAACAATTCGTCTCAATTAGGAAAAGAGTTTTATTCATTAAAATTTATACTAATTCACATATAACTTTGCGTCCTTCGGAGTCACGTCCGCACTCGACCACGCGCTAATCTCGTCTCCCACTCATCCTCTTCTCTGCCGAGAGCTCAGTCCAAGCTACCTCCCATCGGTTTTACCGTGACATATATATATATATATATATATATATATATATATATATATATATATATATATATATATATATATATATATATGTATATATATATATATATATATATATATATATATATATATATATATATATAGGGTGTTTGGTACTAAATGAACACTATTTTAAGGAGGCGTTCTTTGACATATTTTGAGTACAAAATCATTCTACAAGATGGTCCGGATTTCAAAACCTACGGAGTTACAGGGTGTTCAAAAAAACTTGTTCGGACCGGTACTCTGACTCACTTGAGTCGTTATATCTTGAAAACTAATTATCACAACTCAAAGTTTTATACCGCGTTTATTAGACACTCAAATTACCTTTTATTTAATGTATTGCACTTGATTGCAGTTGTACCGAGTTTTGAGATATTTTCTTCGAAACACAAAATTTTTTAATTTTAACCCCGAAAATTTTGTGTTCCAGGTCGTTTTCCTTAGAAAACCTCATTATAATGTGCCGCTTTCATTTAAATATTTTGATAAGCCATATTACTGGCTACAAAAGTTGCGTACATTTCAATGACTTAGATTCTACCATTTCACAAGTATTAAGCGAAAATGAATATTGCTGAAAAACTAAATATGCCATAAAGTGGCCCTCGTTGTCGATCTACACTTTTTTCTTGAACTGAAAGTATTTAATAATGGTTTTTATGCTTTATTTCAAAATGTTTAATCTACAGTAAGTGTTCAAAATTGCCACCTTCATTTTGAATACTTGCCAAAGCTCGTTTGGCAAGCGTTCTTTTCATATTCATGTCTCTCAACTGTTGCCTCACTTCTGTTGCAGCATCATCGATCCTGGTATTTAGTTCTTCTAAAGTGGATACTTCCATTGCGTACACAAGGTCCTTCATCCGTCCCCATACAAAAAAATCCATTACAGTCAGATCAGAAGACCTCGCAGGCCAGTGTACTGGTCCATTTCTACCGATCCAGCGATTGGGATAGTTGGAATTCAACCAATCTATGACTGGTCGGCCGTAATGAGCTGGAGCACCATCGTGTTGGTAAAACATGGAAACCAATCGTTGCAGAGGAATATCTTCCAATAAGTCCTGCAGATCATGTGTTAAAAAGTGCAAGTAGCTGGTACTATTTAGGGTAGGCGGGAGCCTAAAAGGCCCAATCAAATTATTGCCAATCACTCCTGCCCATAAAGTTACGCTGAATCTATGCTGAAATGATGACGTTCTTGCAGTGTTTGGATTGTTCTCAGCCCACGTGTGTAAATTGTGGAAGTTTGTGGTACCGTCGCTCGTAAATAAAGACTCATCCGTCCAAAGAATGCTGTTGACAAAATTTTCGTCGTCTAATTGTCTCTCAAGGAGCCAATTGTAGAATTCCATCCTTTTGGGCAAATCGATGGGTAGGAGATGGTAGGCACTCCCCATAGACGAACAAAATATCTCCAGATTCTTCGTTAATGTAGCGAGGCATTTTCCATGTATTTTCGTAAATTTTATTTAAATATTGTTGTTCGAGTAATGCACTGAAACTTACAAGAATTTGGAAGTGGTTCTGTTTTTATGCGTTTTCAATTTTTTAAGTATCCCACTAATAAAGGCGAAGAACTGGACATGCTTTTACCTGTCACATCTAGGTAGGTGCATCAATTATGTTGAAACTAATTATAATATAGTTAAGTTTATTGATACTTTAAATAGCAAGAAATGGGTACTAAACTACTTTAGTACGACTAGCATATTAAACTTTGTTTTTTCAAGGAGGACCGTTTTATGACATATTTAGTTTTTAAGCGATATTTATTTTCGCTCAATACTTGCGAAATGGTAGAATCTAAGTCATTAAAATGTATGCTACTTTTGTAGCCAGTAATATGGCTTATCAAAATATTTAAATGAAAATGGCACATTATAATGAGGTTTTCTAAGGAAAACGACCTGGAACACAGAATTTTCGGGGTTAAAATTAAAAAATTTTGTGTTTCGAAGAAAATATCTCAAAACTCGGTACAACTGCAATCAAGTGCAATGCATTAAATAAAAGGTAATTTGAGTGTCTAATAAACGCGGTATAAAGCTTTGAGTTGTGATAATTAGTTTTCAAGATATAACGATTCAAGTGAGTCAGGGTACCGGTCCGAACAAGTTTTTTTGAACACCCTGTAACTCCGTAGGTTTTGAAATCCGGACCATCCTGTTGAACGATTTTTTACTCAAAATATGTCAAAGAACGCCTCCTTAAAATAGTGTTCATTTAGTACCAAACACCCTATATATATATATATATATATATATATATATATATATATATATATATATATATATATATATATATATATATATATATATATATATATATATATATATATATATATATACATATATATATATATATATATATATATATATATATATATATATATATATATATATATATATATATATATATATATATAGACATATATATATATATATATATATATATATATATATATATATATATATATATATATATAAATATATATATATATATATATATATATATATATATATATATATATATATATATATAAGGGGCCGAACAAAACTCTACGTACACCATATAAAATAGCGGAAAATTGCTATGTATAGCATAAATTAAAAATTGTGATATTGCAAAATAAACATAACCCTTTTTACAACCTTTACATAACCTTTTTTTTATTGAAAGTGCACGAAATTTCAGATCCTACGAAAAAATTTTCACAAAAACTAAAATATCCACAAATAACAAGGAACAAAAGTCTGCGTACACTTCTAAGAAAATAGTAAATATATGTCATTCCTTCTAAAAAAAATAGTGGTTAATTTGTTTTGGGCTGCATGCTGTTATGAGGTAATTCAAGCAGTTGGTTTTTTAGTTGCGGTTAATAAAGATTACAGCTAAAATGTTTTTCTAAATAATGGAAACAAGATGAAAAGAAACATCATGTGACATGCGGGAACTTATTGTGAAATTGAAAAACGAAGGACATTCATACCGCCAAATCGGGGAAATAGTAAATAAATGTCATTTCAGTATTCAGACTGTCATAAAAAAAACTACCGGGTGAGAAATTCTATTGAAAACAAAACGAGAACCGGCAGACCTAGTAAACTAAAGTATCGTGAATAAAGGAGTATATTAGCCGAAATTAAAAATAAACCGGGGACATCTTCAACAATCCTAGCCAAAGAAATTAAGCATACTACCAGGAAGGTTGTTCGTCCAATAACGGTAAGTAGATTTCTCCACAGTTCTGGATACTTCAGTAGATCAGCACGAAAAAAGCCATACATCAGCGAAGTAAATGAGAAGAAACGTTTGGAATTTGCCAAACTCCACGAAAATGTTGATTTGAACTTCTGGGACCCTGTTCTCTTCATTGACGAAAGCAAGTTTAACTTGTTCGGACATGATGGAAGACACAAAATTTGGAGAAAAAATAATGAAAGTCTTAAAAAGAAAAACTTAAAGCTAACCGTTAAACATGAAGGTGGTAATGTTGAGTGGGGAACTTAAAACAAAATAACGAACATTATACTGGGGAATAATATTTACCTTGCAAATTCAGCTGTTGAGAGCTCGTCTACCATGATGTTGCATCGGTAAAAAATGGTAAAACAACCACAGAAATATTCTATGTGAAATGCTTGTCACTCGCGAAAAATTATATACATGAAAGAGGCGATTCGCTGCTATGCGCTCAGCAACATGCGATCTTGATTTTCTCCAAAGAACACGTCTATTAGCTTCAATAGGACAATTCAGAGTCACGTAGAGAGAAAGTCATGACATCCTTCGATCCTCAATGCTTAAATTTTGAAAATCTGTCGGTCAAGACTAACCATGCACTATCTGTGCAGCGCTCAGATGCGCTCAGATAACCTACTTCTATCTTTTTCATGAAAGCTGAACTGCCCGACTAACCATAAAACGCTTTTCAGACATGCGTCCACGCGTCCATGCGTTTTTAGATAACACGAGTCAAGTCAACTCAAATCCAGTTTTTTTAAGGCGGGGCTAAGGCGATAATTGGATGGATTTTACACTCTTATAATGATGCTTTTTTTGCTCCGTACAAATATATTGGTAACAGAAAATTGTATATACTAATCCATATGACTATATATACCTACATATACATGTTTGTGTCTAGATATTCATATACATTCAATTTTTTTCGTAATAGTCATGCACGTAAGGATGGAAAACATATATTATCCACAATACATATATTTAAATGATCACCAACGAATCATCCACATATGCTACTGAGCGAAAGAAATTATTTTAAAATTTATTGTACATGAATCAGCATACTCCACCTCCTTCGCTTTAGACCCGCCTATATAAACAAAATCAAATTGACTCGTGTAAGCAAAACACGCTAGATCGCATGGACGCGTGGACGCATGGACGCATTTTTGAATAGCGCTTATGGGCCATCAATTGAAAAAAAACAAACAAAAAAAACAAAAAAAAAACTTACAACATTCAGAGAAAAAAAAATATGCCAACGAAATTTATAATTCATAGGTGAACCAATAAAATTTATAAAAAAAAATTTTATTTTTACATTAATTTTAGATTAAACAAAAAAATCGATAATTTTTCAAAAAAATCACTTTTTAAACATTAATAAACAAATTATTTTTCCGAAATTACAACGAGTAGATAATACTCTTTTGTAGATGTGGTATAAATTTGAGCTGGATCGGTTCAATATTTTTTGAGATATTTTGTACGGAAGTTTTGTACTACTTTGAGAAAAACGCGTTTAAAGTTTTAAAGCTCCACCGACCTGGGGAACGCCGCGCTGTCTATTACTGAGTATAACTCGAAAACTAATACGAATATCACTTCAAAATTATTTTGGTATATTTTAAGAACATTTTAAACATTTTGATGTAATAAAAAAACGGTATTTTTTTTAGCAGCTACATGTATTTTCCCCTTTAAGAAAAACTAGTGATGAGAGCCCGGGTACCCTGAGTTTATGACAACATGGTAAAAGTTGAGTGCGTACATAAGGGTTAATTAGGTATACCTTGGTTGAGGTGCCCGAATACCATTTTGTGATGTTGAACTCCACAAAGGACTCGGTACTGCATATTTTTCACATAACGGTACAGTACATTTTCTATAGGAAGTGCGTCAACGAGCAGCGCGGGCGAGTAGATGCTAAATATATGGATATCAATTGCATTGAGATTGTATTGCACTCCAAAACCTGTGTAGCATTACGTAGTACTATACTAACGCAATCATTCTTAACTAACTCTGGTTAAATTGATAATTGAATTGCACAAAACAATTTTGAACTTCTTGCATTTGAACAGCAATTAATAAAATCAGTGTATCGTACTATGTTTTAATTATTTCTATATTCTTGAATTCCTTTAAAACTTATCTGCTTATCAAATTCAGTGAGATAAGGTTGAGATTAGCTTCTTATGTCAAGTAAAGTACTGACATTTTCGCACGAAAAAAGTAATTTTTGGACTTCCGACAAAAGTTTATTCAAAGAATGTCTCCAAAATCGCAGTTAATTCACTTTCAGCTGTTGAATGAGTACATCCAAAAGTACCTACTGTCATAAGTTACTATTCATATTATGCTTTTTTATGCTTTTGTGGAGGGTCTGCACTCTTCATCAGAATAGATCTCACATGATAAATTAATTGTCCATATTGTCTCTTTGTTCTACTTTTAACTTCACAATTCTATCACACACGTTTAAATTCGAGGTATTTCATATTTTGTATCATAATTCTACGCATCTTCTCAAAGTCCGAAAACTCTCCGTAAAAACTTAGCACACAAATAACATTACTCACCGGAGCCACAGTCACGTGCATCCATGTGTTTATGATTACTAGTCAAGAGAACATCCTGACATAAGTACTGAACAAATTGGACTCATTCTCAACATTTAATGATGACTAATCACCCTCACATAGCATCCTAAATTGCTTCCTTGTCACACTGTCGGAAAGAACTTGGCTGCACGTATATTGTTGATGATACAAAACTAGACTCTGCAAACCTTCGACTCCAACAAAACACACTTCAATCTCCGTGAAAATTGAAGAAAGTCATGAGTAGTTCGCGGTAGCATTTCTCTTTTTCACATCGCGGATAACCATCAAGGATGCCTGATGAGGCATGTTCTGTGCCGTTGCGAGCCTAGTTGACTTTCGCTTGTTGCTGATATTGTTCCGGGGTGGCATAATACGTTGTCGAAATCCAAAATAAATCTGTTGTCATCTGAGATCAAGTACAACTAGTAGACAAGACGATTTCGCTATCACAAGGCTACTACGCTACTGAGCAAACACAGTTGTCAAGTCCCGAGACGTATCAGTCTGAAACCAACATGACTGCAATCTTAGACGGAGAAGTAAACATGTCACCAATTTCATTTTTATGTAATCAGGAATAGATTCAATTTCGTTTTTCGTTTTTTTTTTTGGCTGTGTATTGTAGTGCTTAGTGGTGATAATGATGTGGCAACGAGGCAAGATTATTTTGTCAATGAGAAATACTTTTGTAAATTTTACTACAGATTTTTAATTTTTATGACAAAAAAATTACAGCTAGTTTCAATATATTTTTGAGTTTCAATTGCGTTGCTGTCATATGACTGAAATAGGTAACAATTTAAATTATCCAAAACAAATTTTACTTTAGCTAATGATAGTATTTATGGAAAATATTTATATTATGTAGAAAATGCCTCTTAGAAAAATTTGTTTGACGCACTTGCTTGCAGTTAAATCCATGTTTTATTATCTCCAAGCCTCAATTTCTTTCAAAAACGGTTGCAGGCATGCAGTCTCCATTCTACCCATGCACCAAATCAATATTTTTCAAAACACTCCATCACATTAACGATTTGTTTGTGAAATTTGACCAAAGTAAACAATATTTAAGTCACTTAACAGCAAGCATGTCATGCATGCAAGTTAAGGGTTTTCGTCCGCCGGATTGTAAAAAAAAGAACAACACCCGTTAAGTTGCACTCTTTATTGATACCAAAATTCAACTGAACCTTATTTGTAATTACAATTCAGCTTATATTCTAAAATCGAAATATGCTTTAACATGCAAACGTGACTTAATTACTAATATGCACCGAATTCTATCGCATTTGATGATTCAAGCAATTTATGGATATTTTCGTGAAACGCGGAAAAATGCAACGCGGTGATAATCAATTTATGGAATCGTATGACCTAAATAGAATGCGTTAACCGCGATTAACCGGAAGCTCGTGTTAACTGATTCAGGCAATAAATGAATATTTTCGTGAAACGAGGAAAAAAATGCAAACGCGGGTGATAGTCAATTTATGGAATATCGTATGACCTAAATAGAATGCGTTAGTCGCGATTGACCGGAAGCTCGTGTTAACTTGCATGTGTAATATCTTTCACAGATCGCGTAAAGATGTACTCGTTAAAATACACAAAACTCCGGAAGATAAATGCCAGCCACATAGCACCCCTAGTAAAATTAGATTTTTTCTTTACTTCCAATCATCCGTGAGGGAGAAAGAACTGTGATTCCATAATTGCATGCTTAGAGTGTTTTTTCAAGCCATGAAGACATTATAAATAAGTCACGTCAACACGCCCAGGCATTGCGACACATCGCTTCAAGTAAAGTAAACACAGACTTAACGAGATTTAGAAAATTTTCCTGTCGCCGCATTGGCATCATCGTTTTTTACCGAATCGACACCGCAGTCGCCCTCTTTCTTGTAGGAGTTTGCCTCTGAATTACGGATTCCGGAATTAAATCATCTCCACTGCGACGCGAAAAGAAGGACAAAGAAAGTTCGTTTTTTGTTCTTTATTTTCAAAATCAACCAAAGTTAATTCGTTCGATAATCTCCCTGTTCCGTGGGAATAATGGCATTTTTCGCCCTACGGATCGTCTGCGTTCAGGCATAGCAACAGTATCAACTGCTTTTGGGGTAAACAACAATTACCAGTTCGAATTCTACGTTCGCAC
This sequence comes from Nemotelus pantherinus, assembly GCA_963978885.1. NCBI lineage: Eukaryota > Metazoa > Arthropoda > Insecta > Diptera > Stratiomyidae > Nemotelus > Nemotelus pantherinus. Next base: position 82,061,411 of record OZ022263.1, on the reverse strand, counting down.
CCACTCACCGTGCTTCGGTTAGCCACGAGGCTCTTAGCCTAGAACCGGGACTAAGGCAACCTGGGATACAACTGGGACACCAAAATCCGGCGGTGGTAATTACTTTTTCCACCGCAGTCTTTTACGAAAGCCATTATTTCCGTCCTGCGCCACATTTACATTTCGGGCCAATCTATGGGATTAAAGTTTTCTCCCGATGAAAAACTCTTAATACCGTACTGTTTTTTACTGAGCTCTGTTAAAAATTTTCTCTTATTGCATTCTATCCCGAAGGAAAATACGCTTCGAGGGCTTTTCGTAACACCTTTCTCGCGTCGTGGTGACTTAAGGGCAAAAAGGACAATGAACCCATCAAATCCAGTACCTTTTTGTTATATTTATTTTCCATCAACAAAATATCGCAGCTGATTAGCATTGTCATACGGCACGGACGTGTTTCTGTGTGTATTTTTCACTAACGCAAATTTAAATTCAGACAGAATTACGTACGTTTGTGTCTTTCGGTGGAGACCGAATGGAAATGGAATGATAGTTGAGAATTAAATTGTTTGAAAAAGTTTTAATTGCTAACATCGGGATTAGCATCCATTTTGGATTTGGTTGGGATTTGCACAAATAGGTAAGTTGTAACAGCTTCGAATATACGGATTGTAAAGGGCGGTGTGGATTAGTAAGGATGTGAAAAAAAAGAAAAAGAGATTTAGGAATGAATCTTGGATCGTTCAGAAAAGGAGAGTTCATAGAAATTTGAAATTATTTTTTTACTGTATATTTTGAGGGTTTTTGAATGTAAAAAAGAATTGGTTTTTAGCGAACTTAGTCCTTTATAAGGGCGGACTGGATTGGATTTCAATATCTAGTACATACTCTGAAGTGTACCAGAAAATTAAATTCCTTTGACAGTTTTGGAACAAATGTGAGATATGTACATGCTAGAAATTTTAATGGATTTTAATAAAATACACTTGTTTTTTAAAAAAAATAGCCAATTTCATAGTTTCTGATTTGCGAGCTTTCGTTATAAGAATGATCTTTTTGAAAATATGTACGTAAGCAAGCAGGATAAAATTCGTCATTGACACTGGACCAATGACACCTCACGATTATAAATCAGGAAAGATACCATCTTCAACAGGTGACAGTAAACTTACCCACATAATACAGTTTCACTCCCGTAACTCAAATTTTAGTTTTTATAATGAATTGAAAAAGTGAAAAATATACCTAGTTTCAACACTCAATTAACTTTCATGGCATCGAACATGCACATGAAGCTGCTGTCTAGAATGAGTTCATACCTCTCAGTATCTGAGGTTTCGTGAATAGAATTTACTCTCTATACTAGTATGTCAATAGCAGAAGACCAAGCAATGATGTCTTTCTTTTATGTCGGCTATTTAATCTTTCTCGCCATTTGGGTGCATTTTCATTAAAGCTGACTTAGCTATTTACTGATGAGAAAAACTCAATAGCCTTTCGCTCTTAATTTTTTGCCAAAGCCCAGAAAACCCTTGTTTCTTATTTTATACTGATATATATATATATATATATATATATATATATATATATATATATATATATATATATATATATATATATACATATATATATATATATATATATATATATATATATATATATATATATCTATATATATATATATATATATATATATATAAATATTCATATATAAAAACCTTGAGTAGCCTTGTTGTGTAGGGGGTACCTGGTTCGCATCCAAGCTCGAGCAAAGGACCGCGCGCCGAGCTTTGAGTTAACCTAACTCTAAATAGGCACCATTGTTAATCAGGGGTAAAGTGAGTCGTGGAACACAGTCATATTCACATTGATTGTAAATTTGTGATGAAGCTCTCCACCAGCTTTAACCCCTAGACCCAACAGGGGTTGCCATGGAATTACTTTATTTTTACTAATGTTCGAAGAAGAACATTAGTATTAAAATCACTTTGGCCAAAAATTCATATTTCTTTATATATATATAAATATATATATATATATATATATATATATATATATATATATATATATATATATATATATATATATATGTATATATATATATATATATATATATATATCATCAAAAAATTTCAGTGAAAAAATCTCAGGAACGCGCCATCCGATTGAACTGAAATTTTCAGGACACATTGGTGTATATGCAGAATAGTGCCAGGTCTCACAAAAAGTTAATAATCTTTAACCCTTTGGCGCCGGCGGCCATTTTAGTGATATTTTTAATATACCTATTATTCCGTACACAATTAAGTTTTGCAAAAATAAAGTGAACAAAATAAATTTCGAACGTGTTTTACATGTGAATCAGATAATGTTTTGGAATTTTTTTAACCCCATATGAGCGCTGGGTGCCTAAAAAGAGAACGGGAAAAATTGAAAATTTTTAAATTGCGATAACTTTTGACAGAGCTATTCAATCACTACCAAATTTTTAGGACATATTGGTATTATTTAGTTGTAAATTCGCGTAGCTTTTGATGAGCGTGCTGGCAACCCTAAAGCTAGGGCAATCACTGAAATTGAAAACCTCCAAATTATCGTCTCTTTTGAAAAAATGCCGTTTCTTCAAAAAAAAGCCACTCATATGTAAATTTCGTGCTTTTTTTCCGTAGACAAAAAAAAATTGATATGGTATAACGGGCACGCCTGGTAACCCTTGCCCAATTTACCTATATTTTTAGCATCAAAAACTTCTGTTCACGGAAACTCACGATCTGATGGGCAGAATTAATTGAAATTTGCAGACTGTATTGGTCTTAAATAGGACCAGGTCTGATAGAAGTAATTTTGAAATGCGGGCGATTCTGTGCCAGTGGTGCCATCTTGAAAAATCACTAAAAAAGATAACTGCTTTTAGCCCTATAAATTCTGATTGAATCGTTCGATTTTAACGAAATTCACACAGTTGGTTGAAAAATTCGGTTGAAGCTGCCAGCTATGACAATTTTGGTGTCTTAAATTTGAAAAAATAAAAAATTTGGAAGTGAAAACATTCAAATCATTGAATATCCCAAAAATGTCCGTTTCTTAAAATAAAACCAGTCTGTATACAAATCTTATGCTTTATCTACACGTTCAAAGTAAAACTTTGGAAATTTCATGTCGGACAAGAACGGTAACCCTCTCCCAGTTAACCTATATCTTTAGCATCAAAAACTTCTTTTCACGGGAATTCACGAACCAATAATCAGATACCATTGAAATTTACAGAATGCATTGGACTTAAGTAGAACCAGGTCTGATAGAAGCGATTTTGAATTGTGGGCAACTCTGTGCCAGTGGTGCCATCTTGAAAAATTACAAAGAAAAAAAAACTGCTTTTTGCCCTATGAAATGTGAATTAGTAACCAGATTTTCATGAAATTAACACAGTAGCTGCACCTTACTCTAAACTCTGTTTGATAGAAATTTGGTTGAAAAATTCGATTGGTGCTGCCAGCTATGGTAATTTTTGTGTCTTTGGTTTTGAAAATTCGCTCAGGAAAATAAAGCTTTTTGCCCTATAACTTCCAGTGCAGTCATGGAATCAATACGAATTTCATACAACTAATGGAACCTATTATAGACATTATTCAGGCCAAATTTGGTTGAAAAGCCTCGATAGGGTTGCCAGCTATTGTTGGTTTTGTGTTTGTTTGCAATATCTTTATTAAGCGGTTTTATCGTAGAATTTTCAATTGGTAATGATATTGTAGTGACAATAAACAGCAAATATTAAGCTTTCGATTATTTGAAAAAACTCGCTGCAGGTAACCCTACATTTCTTTATACTCCTATAACTTCGAGTGTAATATAACAACGTGAAGCAGATGTGATATATTCTTGGCTTTGATACTGGCAGAAGGTTGCCAGCACGAGTCGGTTGTGCTACTTTTGTATCAATAAATGCTTACAGTTAGTATTCATACCGGAAACATTTACAATGAAAATAAATAACCGATGTTTCAATTCCCTAAGTTCTGCAAATTTTTCGGATCGCAGCCCCAAACACCAACTTCAGTTACAGTGCTGCAGGCACTGAGCCATTTCTTAATTGATGTTATATGAGATGCTGCTTTCAAAGTTTGGTGAAATAAGCAACTGATAACGAATATAATTAACATGTGTTTTTCTTTCATAAACTTTGAAACCCATGCCAGTGGTAATATCTGAAACCTTCTACCATATGAGTTATAATGCATTCTTGAGACCAAAGTAAAACGTGGCATTTGAAACAGTTTGGCCGTAATAAGCAGCTCATGTGGTGGAATATGCACTCAAAACCTGCACGATTCTTCTACTGTTCTTCGAACATTAGTGTTTCTAGCGGTTCAGGTGCGCTAGAGTTTTTTCATATACACTCGCTTTATATTTATGACCCAGTGGATAGATTTCAATTATTTTCGTCTGCAATAATTTGTCACCCCAAACTTAACGCAAAACTGATTGACAAGCTGTGTAGAATGATATTTCTGAAAGCCATTTCCTGATGCCGATATTTTTTTTTACTGCAGCACTTAGAAATTCGGCTTTTTTGTGCGTTTCATGTTTAGAACCCAGACAAAGTCTTCAACAAAATAAAATGTTTTTTTTAAACTTACTTCAAAAGCTACAAAAGCTTAATTATTAATAGAATATCATTTTGATTTCATCAGATCGAAAATCCGGGTTTTCATGGAATTGATCAAGTTTTTTAACTACTCAGAATCGAGTTTCCATTCTTCATCCAGAATCGTAGCTATTAAATCTGCCAATGATTTATACTGCCGATTTTCCCCCAAATCCCCCAAATACTTTCAATGGAGTTTAGGTCAGGTGAACACGCAGGCCAATCCATTACCTTAATGGAATTTGTTTCCATCCATCCCATTGCTTCACGACTGGTATGAATCTTCGGATTATCCTGCTGGAAAAGTCAAGTCTTTTTCAGGATGTGTTGCAAGAAATGGCAGTAACCTGCCTTCAAGTACTTGGATATAATCTCTACTCTTTAAATGCGATGAAGTAAGTTTTATGTCCAAGCATCCAGATGTAGAAAATGGGCCCCACAACATCAATCGAAATTCCGCTTCGAGAAATATCGGCATTCCTTTCTCAGATCGCGCCTGTAAAAATTTATTTGATCAAGACGAGGAGGCAGTTCAAAAAAACAGTATTTAACATATAACAGAGAATCAATCTGTAGCCAGGTTTGTTTTCTGCTAATTCTAACCGAGCTTTCTTATTGCGATCTAAAAGTCGTGGAACATTCTTCATTTTAGCTCTATTGATATTATTAGCACGTTGTTGCGTTCTGCAAACCGTTGTTTTGACACCTTTTTTTTGTACAGGAGCTGTCATTTTATTACAAGTTATAGTTGAATTACTGGCCGAAAGTATAATCTCCCTCTACTCCCGCAGAGAAAGGTTTCTTTCCCCTCCCGTTCGCTTCGTTTTTCCATATAGCTCAGGGTTTTTTGAAAAGTAGTTAATTACACGAGCACTGCATCAGCAGTGGCGCCAGCACTCAAAGCACTCGGACAAAAATACAAATTGCCGCCCTTAAAAATGAAAATCAAATGATTCGAAATTATAATAAAAACGTATGTTTAGAAAGAAACATGAAACATAATTAATACTCAAGTCGGGTAAGCCAGCTAAAACTCGAAAGTACTTGTACCTTGTTAAAAAATGCTTACCAGGGGTGTGTTCAATGTGCATGCTATAGCAGCTATAAGCTGCTATTTTAGCAGCTCTGGCTGCCCAATGTCACGAAATAGCTACTTTCCGATGCTTGCTATTTGACAGTCGGGCTGTCCAAGATTCCGGCATAGCTGCTAAGGTAGCAGCTATTTGCTGCTCGCAGTCTGGAGGATCGCAAGAAAGTAGCTAAGGCAAAATGGCCGTGCGTACACAGCTGACATGCAGTTCAAACGTCATTTTCAATTGGAATTTGAAATGAAAAGAAGTTTTTGCGCTTTTGTGACACAGGAGATGAGGAATAAATTTGAAAATAGTAACTGCATAAATTAAATACGGCCTTTTAAACACTTCAACTCAACTCGAATTAAGTCGGTTTTCACACATTGCTGCTCATCTCGAGTTTTTAGCAGGCGAGCATGAAGCTAAAAGGTCGGGTGCACTGATTCATGTGCCATCAAATTTCCAACGATTATTTTTTCCTCTTTTTCACATATATGGCGTCAAAAGCCGGAAATAAGTGATACGTTTTAAATATGTTAGGAAAATTTTAATGGTTTCTGCTGCTGTATGTTGAAGACTCCTAAATTTTATAAAATTTCCAAAGTGCAATGGAAGTATTGAAGTAATCCACGAAAACACAAATATTAAAATTAAAAACAAATTTTGAAAAAGTATTTTTGAATTTGCTGACGTAGCAGCTCTTGGCTGTCCAATATCCATAGCTGCTTCACCTAGCTACTTCAAATTTTGACACTTGCTAAAGTGATACTATGCTATGCTTTTGAAGCAGCTATAGCATGCACATTGGACACACTCCAGGTGCATATTTAATGCTAGCAAAAATCTGTTATTACTTGCACAGCCGGTTTAAAGCTTACATCCTATAAAAACTTAACAAATGTAACACCAACTACGCTAAAGTTACAAGAAACTATTCTCTCACACTTTTATTTCTGCAAGCTTCTGTGTTACCTCTTTTAAGTTCATTTGATTGACAAATTGCTAATTTCAGATTGATTTAAAAAAAAAAAATATTGTTTATTCAGAAAATGTTTAATATTAAATCCTTAAAGTACATGTCTCAAAATAAGTGAAAATATTTTTTAATAATTTTTCAACACAAAATGGCGGAGACGCGAGCGAATGAAAAAAACACACCAAAAACTGCCTCGTACAACATAACGCCTTTTCCGGGGAACTTGCAACGTTCAGAGAAAAAAAATATGCTAGTGAAATGTATAGTTCATAAGTGAACCAATAAAATTTATAAAACAAAATTAAATTTTTAAATTAATTTTAGATTAACCAAAAAATTGATTATTATTTTTAAAAAATTACGTTTTAAACATTAATAAACAAATTATTTTTCGGAAATTAGAATAACATGTAAATTCAACGAGTAGATAATACTCTTTTGTAGATGGGGTATAAGTTTGAGCTTGATCGGTTCAATATTTTTTGAGATATTTTGTACAGAAGTTGAAAAAGTACTACTTTGGGAAAAACGCGTTTAAATTTTTATTATAACTTATTCGTAAGTCAGCGATTCCAGGTCCTCTTAGTGCATATCATTTTGGTGCAATAGAAGGTCACGGCGAGCATTTCGGGCTTCTTTTGAGCTGAAAAGACTTCGACTGTTCTATCGTTCTATCCTGTCGTTGTCGGCTCTCTTGGCATAACTAAATAAGCTGGGGCTTATTTCGATACCTAAATCATTCATTAGGTGCAAGAAGAATGTATGGCTTTTGTTGAACATCCCAGCGGCTATGTAAGCTGATATTTCAACTATTTTCTAGCCGGTAATCTGACGGTTTTTACTACAAAGTTCACAGATACAGGCCCCTTTGTATATTATAAAAACATGCAAGTGTAATTGCACATCGGTATCTATATATCCTTAGGATTTCAGATTTACAAGAATATAGTAGGTAGGAATACACAATTAGAGAACCGCCCATCGCACCCAAGAGAAAGTAGTAAAGGACACGCGACAGGTATGCTCGACCGGCTGGGGACCTGACTATAACTCGAGAACCAATACGAGTATTGCTTCAAAACTCGTTTTGGTGTATTTTTAGAGCATTTTAAACATTTTAATAATATAATTTTATACTAAATTAATAATATAATTTTAATAATATATAAAATAAAATATACATTTTAATAATATAAATTTCAATAAAAAAGTCGATTTTTTTAGCAGTTACATGTATTTTCCCCCTTGAGACGATTTTGCATGATAATGGAAGGTAATAAGTTATTTTTTAATTTTTAAGAGAAACTCCTTTCCACACTTACAACAATTATTGGCATACTCAGCAATGTTCTTGGGGCCACGTTAAGGTTTGGTTTTGAATTCTACTCAATAAATTTCAGCAGATTCACTGCCCTACTAAGCATAAATGTTCCATCTAGATTTTAGTACAATACTTTCTAGGCATTCAATGATTTGTGTTTTGATTTGTACTGGAGATATATGGAGAGTGCATTTTTCAATATTGATTTTAACTTACTTCCACAAAAGATAGGTTTTTCAATTTTTGTTGAATCATGTAATACAGTATGTAGTTTTCGAATCCGGTATTAACTCGAAAATGAGAATAATACAGATAGAACATTTATGCTTAGTAGGGCAGTTCACCATCAGTTAAAATACTTTCCAAATATTGCCGTGTTTTGATAGCGTTTCACCAGACTTGCTTTTTAAATCGTATATATTATATAAGATTGAAAATAGTAGGTATGGCGACAAAGCTGTTCAAATCTAGCATTTTAGCCTTTATTTCAAGCTTTAAATTTTCAACATGCAGTTCGGAAAATATGGTTATATATATATATATATATATATATATATATATATATATATATATATATACATATATATATATATATATATATATATATATATATATACATATATATATATATATATATATATATATATATATATATATATATATATATATATATATATATCAGCAAAATGATTAAGGGAGATAATCTCTGGAGTGGCCCATTCGATTGAGTTGAAATTTTCGGAGAACGTAGATATATATAGTAGGTAGGTAAATTCAGATATCCTATATCTTTTGGCGGCGGCAAGCGTTTTAGTGAATTTTGAGGTACTCCTATATTTCCAAGCAGTGTAAATATTTGTTAAAAAAAAGTATTGGAAATGAAAACTAATAATGTTTTAAGCTTGCTTATGAAAAAGAATTGAAAATTTTGAGCCGTGTGTGGGTGCTAAGTGCCTAAAAGTAAGAAAGGATTTTTTTTCAAATTTTGATTTGTCATTACTTCTGATAAAAACAATGCATCATCGTGAAATTCGCAGAGCATACTAAAGTTGGCTTAGATTTAACACACATGGATTTTAAAGATGGTGCAAGTAACCCTGTAGCTACGGCAGGCTCCTGAAAAAAATCTTTCAAATCATTGACCCTCCTCAAAAATTTTTGATTTTTGACAAAAAATTCAAATCATTGATAAACTTAACCCTTTTTCCATCATGTCAAATTGAAATTTTTTAAATTCCGATTTGCACAAGAACGGCAACCCATCACCAAATTACCTCTATTTTCAGCACTCGAAAGTTCTGTTCACGAGAACTGACAACCGGATTCTCTGATCATAATGAAATTTACAGGACATGTTGACATTAGCTAGGACCATGTCTGATAGAAGTGATTTTGAAATACGGGCAACTCTGTGGTAGTGGTACCATCTTGAAAAATCACTGAGAGAAAAAAAAACCTTTTTGGCCTATAACTTCCGATTCAGCCATCAAATTTTAACAAAATTCACACAGTACTTGGATGTTACTCTATGCAACATTTGATGAAAATTTGATTGAAAAATTGGAATAGAGCTGCCAGCTATGGTGATTTTTGTCTCATAAATCTTGCAAATTTGCTCAGCAAAATAAAGCTTTTTTCCCTATAACTTCCGGTCCAGACATGAAATCAAAAGGAAGTTCATGCAGTAAATTGACCTTTATGTGAAGTAAATGTCGTAGGAATTTCGTACAAAAATCATGAAAGGACTGCCAGCTATTACCATTTTTATAATTTTGTGGAATTTCGTTACTGAGCGATTATGTCATTAGATTTGCAATTGAGAATGATCCTGCAATGAAAATTAACAACAAATATTAACGTTTTAAAAATTTGAGAAGTTTTGAGGGCGGTAACCTTAAAATTCTTTTCACCCGTATACCTTCCAGCGCACTGATTCAATCGAAACGAAATTTACTGGTTGGGTTCAACTTAACCTGAAGCAAATTTGGTACATTTTTTGTTTTGCTGCTGACACAGGGCCTAACCAGCATTAGCCATTTTCGTAAATATTGCACCAACAGATGCTTCAAATTACGTACTCATACACAAAGCATTTGCGATAAAAATAAGAAACCAATTTTTAAATTTTCCGAGTTTTGAACAGTATATAGTTTTCGAATCCGGTGTTAACTGAAAAATGAGAAAAATATATATAGAACCTTTATGCTTAGCACGCCATTATTATTCTCGATAAACAATCTCCTCAAACCAACTTCTCATCGGAAGGCATTCACTTAACATAATCCCTTAGTAAATTGACACATTTCTTCTACCAGCTTGATCTTTTCCATGAACAACAACAATCATTAGATTCGACCACCCTCTTTGTCATACGTCATCTCATTCTAACTTATAAACGGCTTAGATATTCAATAAATTCGTACCACGCCAAGTACTAGTTTAACCATAGACCATGTAATTATAGTTACCCTGCAGACCACTGCCATCCATGTGATAATATATACTCGTATATGACAAAATCTAATCCTCTTAGAGCAGATGCCATAGATAGAGCCGATCATAGACCTTCTTCTACTGTTTGGCGCGCCACTATCATCTTCATCGTTGTTCACAGTCATCATCTTAAGATGAACGACTAAGACTCTGGAACTTGAGAGAATAATTTTCCGTTGACTCATCGGAACGATAGATGACATTAAAGCCGAGGACTGTCGGTCCGTTGGGTGTGTTAACCAATTGACTTTATAGTGTCCACTTGTAAAGCAAAGCGTTGTCCGGACACCCAGTCGAGTAGTTTCGCTTTTAACTTCGTTAACACTTCTTTCGCAAGCTGTCGAGTGAAAAATACTAAAAACAAGTTCCAACAAAGCTCCTGAGAAGCCCCTAAAACACATCGCCAGGTCACATCTTAATCCTCTTTTGACGAATCCATAATTTTTTTTATTTTCGGTGGTCACTTGGCCTGTCTCTTAAGAAGTATAAATTGGACTTAAGTTGCGAAGAACCAATTTTTTTCGGGCTTATTATCAGCTCTTGTTCTCAGACATTGTTTCTCCAGGTGCGTGGCTCTCGTATCACGAAATGTTTACTTTAACATCCATTCGAAAATTATAAGGCGTTAAGTAGCATTTAAATTATGGATTTTTTTGTGGACACTGCGGTCAAGCTATAATTGCGTCTGATGTAGTGCACGTGAAAAAAAGATATACGGCGGGGACTGTAATGCGGTACAGGTAATTTTATGATGGGTTCCGTAGAGGAGTGGTCGCGGAAACAGTTGAAGTAGTCCCAACAGCAGTAGAAAAGAAGTTGGGCCCGCCGCGTCAGCTCATGATGGCCGAGTAAAATATGTACAGCCCGTAAGAAGCTAATGGACTTTTTAATTCAATAATCAACGATATGTGACCATCTAGCTATTATTATTTTCAGCATATCTCAATGAGGGCCGGTAATGGAAGAACAGGAAGTTGAATTTTTGCGTTCGATGCTTTTAGTTTTCCAGAATGTTCCCCGGTTGGTGGTACGATGATTCGACTATGTGCACCAGTTCACAGTTCGGAACATCGTTCTTAACTATTTTCGATTCAAGTAGGCTATCTGTCTTTCTGTTATGAAGCGGAGATAATTGCAGGCTATTAGAGACCGTATTAAGTAAAAAGGGTCCGCGAGACGCAATCGATGTGAGTCGAGTTACACAATTTCGTGTTTTAGAAAGAGTTATGACTAAAAACCTTTTTAGAAGATCGATTACAGTAAGTGTTGAAATGGTCAGAAGGTTACGCAAAGTAATTATTAGCTTTTCGAGTTTTTGTGTTCATTGAAAAATAGTGGTAATTTGATGTGAATGAAAGTGGCCGCTAAGTGGTTTGACAGCGGATATTATTTTTGTGGAAATTTACAGTACCTAGTCAAGAAGTTTTTCGAGTTAAATTCTCGCAGATGTTACGCAATGCAGAAGACAACAAACTTTATTTTTTTCATACTTTTCTAACTATTTATTCATCGAAAGTTACCTTGCACACTACTTTATTTTAAAATACCATGCAATAGTATGAAGGTTTGTTTTCTAGTAACCACATTTTTACCATCCATGTAAAAAATCAAAAAGAATAAGTAGTCTACAAAATAGAGTTAATTTAACAATACTTTTGCAAAGAACAGATCAATGACTTGCAAAAATAATACCTTGATAACGTTAATTTCAAATGACGTTTCGGAAAAAAGATCATGCTTTTCCTCTTGAAGATGAAATGAAAGTATTGAAATTTGTATTATTAATTAATAGTAATTGCTCTGCATTGTAGATGAAATGCACGCTGCTAAAATATTTGTTTGGAAAACGAAGTCATTCGAGCTACTTAGTCTACGTCTAATGACGCTTCTTATAATTGAGCTTTTCAATCAATGCGAAGTAGTATCCACTGTAGTAAGCAAATATTTCAACTGAAGGGTATGCCAAAAGTATAAATTAGGTTGAAAGCGATAGCAAGAATAACGACGTAGATTTGAATTGCTATCAAAGTGGAATCTTTCTATGGAATCAATCTATCTCACTGAAATATCTTTATTGATTGTAAATATACATTTTTCAGGTAAATATCAGCTTCGAGTACAGTTTCCCGGGGAGAGGATCAGCTTTTTATTCCAAATGAGATGCATTCACTATTAACATTTCGTCATATTACTATAATCATGTCAAAGAAAACGACTGCACAACATCATTGGCCAGAATGAAGAAACTTATAGATAAAAGTGTGAAAGAATTATTCTGATTTTTCAAATCAATTATTTATTTTATATATTTAGATACTTTGAACTTTGAACAGCGATTTCTCCAAACGAGAGATCTAAAAAATATGTCAGCTAACAAAAGAGAAAAGTTTATATCATACTTAGATTCTCGGAGGACAATTGTTCTACATTGTGAAAGTATTAATAAGTACGAACACCGCACCTCAAAACTTAAAGTGTCATATGCTGATGTAAATATTCCATAAATCATTTTTATGTATATATTCACGATAGCTTCTGTAAATTAGTTATACATTTACAACTTGCGAGTACAATATCTTCATGCTTGTTGTGGCTATTCATCCAAACAAATATATTAAGTTAAAACTAAATTTGATGCAAACAAAAAATCAAAGAAAATGCAAAGAAAAATCAAAATATTCAGATAAATATTTTCAATGCAAATACTTTTTTGGCACTCCATTTGAACTTGTAAATCATTATCTGTGTTTAATGACCCCGAAAAAAAGAGCGGAGCATCTGAAGGCAAGTTAGAGTAGAGAAACTTTCAAAAAAGTAGGCAAGTTAGAGCTATTGGTAGCACGAAATCTTATGGAGCACTTTTCAGACAGCGATTCTCTAAATTGGTTACTTAACAGAAGTTCAACCTGTCAGTTCACAATTATTTGAGGAACATCCTTAGTGCCTATTGCCCGAAGTTGCTCTCCCGAATAAATTGTTCTCTGAATTGCTCTAGTTCAACTTAGAGCATGAAACACAAGTCAGAGGAACTTCGGGCTAGTTACAGCAACCTAATTGTTCATGGAACTCATTTTACTGAAATATCTCAACTTACATACTATAAATTTAGAGCAGCTCATTAAACACACTTATTTTAATTGCTTGTATTCAAGATGAATGCGAACAAAAATTCTCCAATTTCAAACAAACTGCATTAAAAATATTAAAAGAGCTGAGATCATCTACAAATTATCTACAAATTCCCGGAAGAGCAGATAAAAAATTTTAATAGATTTGTCAGCTATGGCGATTTTTGTCTCCTAAACATTGTAAATTTGCCCAGCAAAATAAATCTTTTTTCTATATAACTTCCCATCCAGTCATGAAATAAAAACAAAGTTTATGCAGTAAATGGACCTTCTTGTAGACAAAATGTCGGGAGAATTTCGTAAAATAATCATGAAAGGGCTGGTAGCTATGACCATTTTATAATTTTTTGGCATTTCTTTACCAAGCGATGTTGACATTAAATTTTCAAATGGGAATGACCCTGCAATGCTAATTAACAATAAATATTAACGTTTTGAAAATTTGAAAAGTTTTGAGTATGGTAACCCTTAAATTCTTTTCACCCCTATTAATACTTACATTTTCGTAAATATTACACCAACAGATGCTCTCATTAACATACTCATATGCAAAGCATTTGCAATAAAAATAAGGAACAAATTTTTCAATTTTCCGAGTTTTAAAAATATTTCGGATGGGAGCCTCAAATAACGTTTAATCTCTGAAATTTTCAATGAAAACCTGTGACGAGAATGAAATTCAAAGGATAGGTTGATTTAAAGATGAAGTTGTTATGTTTATTTTATTGATGTTTCGTTGATTAAGTGCTGCCAGCAATGAACATTTTTGTCATATATGTTATAGTTGGATTTTGTTGTTTTGGATAAGGAATGGTTGATATGACTCAACAAAAAAGTGTACAATGTCCTTCCGCATTTTTTTTGTCACTCAAAGACAATTGCTTCGAAAATCAGTTTTCTAGCGGTTCTGATGATCTAGACTTTTTTTCCTTTAATATTACTAGTATTCGAAGTCAAGCGAATTGCTTCAACTCCCTCTGCTGTTTCCGTTTCCTTATGTCACTCTGTTCTGAGGTAAAAATGAAGAGATAAACACAATACTGAAGCCCCTTAAAAAAAGCGAAGGGGTTTGAAAAAGCTATGTTTACCAGAGCTTGTTTGTTCTTTGATGGTTAGGAGAACAATCAAATGTATCAAAGTCTATTGATAGTATTCGCTCTTAACTTTTACTCATCATCGAGGTGAATAGCAAATTGTGGCGACCTATTTAAACTAGCTTGTGCTCGATTCAGGGCTATATTTTGTAAATTTCGCGCCATTTTCAAACTGTGATTTTAATTTTAGAAAGGCATAAATATTGAACATGATATCAATCAAGAAATAACCTATATCTAGCTTTTAAAATTAAATTCGGTCTTCAAATTAATTGAAATGTTGGAAATGTTGAATTAAACATTTGGGTTTGAAAACGAAAAAAAATGGAAGTACTCTTCAATTTTCTTCAGCGTTCCAGCAACAGTTGAAAAGCAGAAGCTGCATTTCTTTTACGTCAATGCAAGTCTTCTTGATAATCAGGTAAATCAAAATTTTGATTTTAAGATAAGATTTTTATTGATTTTAATTTTCTAAAAAAGCAGGTTGAAAACTAGCACAAATATTCAACTTTTTCTACAAATGAGAAAACGTTTGCAGCTGCTATTTCAAATTCGAAAGCATAAATCATTTTATTACCACCAAATTATAGCCTAAAATATCTTCATTATACCCTTAGCATCACTAGATCATGGCTTACGATTCCGCGAACTAAAAGTACCGTAGCTTCCTTTCCAAACGAAAACAACCACAAAACTTTACAAAATTGTAATTAACCCCATGAAACGCGATTGGATCTTCTGATAAATCGTAGTACAAGCGACTTCTTGCATAAGGTGACCCATTCGCACAGCATGCCTGCTATGCTCCTATAAATCGTTCGCATAGAAATGAACAAATATGAACAAGGCTCCGTTCAATAACAAATTGTTAAGTCACATCCGCACTGTCTGTCCTGTATTCTACTCCAAATTGCAGAAATGCAAAGTTGTAGCATTTGCTGCGTTCTGATTCATCTGAGTTAGCAGCCAAAGATGAATCGATCTGCTTTAAACACCCATGCATTTACATACTCTCCACTAATTCGTTCGGTCATAAGCTTAGTATACATTACGGGATTCAAACGGAATTGAGATTGAAAAAGTGAAATCAAAACCTTCAAACAAGCCTCTTCCTTTCCATTGTTTCAATCTCAATCCCTAAATTAATCCACGATGTATTCGTAGCTATAGATACTTTGACTGCACATTGAGATCAACCTGGCTTTCGTGTTCAGATACAAACCGCATCTTTTGTCGAAATAAATATTTTCGCAATACTGATTCCGATGCAAACGATTTACGTAGAGTCGGTATATACATATAGTGTATAGACACCTCCTACTTAATTAATGGCACTGTAGCATGCATGTAATTAAAGCAACTCACCTGGTGGCATCAGTAAGAAAGGTGCTGGTGTTTCGCCGCTGTAACTCAGTAAATCTTCCTCTTGCCATTTCGAATATCATCACGGTTGTTTCCGAACGATGTAGATTAGCTGCTATGACTCTGAAAGAAACGCGAAAATATATACAAAAACGATGCAAATAAAATTAAATGCATAAAAAGATAAAAGACCACAACTACAAGATAAATATTGAGATCGAAACAGGCGTATGTTTAGTAAAAACATCTTTCAAGACAAAATGCTATTTTTTGCATAAGCCTCCTCCAGGTTGATTCGTTGTGGCCCTCCAATATACACCTCGAGAAAATGCTGAAATTTATTTACATGCTTGCACAGTTTCCATGTACGATGGAACCAACTAACCAGGTATGCATACCCGGCAACGACGACAAAAAATGCATCTACACGAACGATCTACAAGATTGCGAACATCCTGAAAGATTTGTTTATTTAATTCACACGAAACAAAAACAACGGTACTATACAGTAAATTCTCTAGCATACAGTATTTTACCTTGGACCTTGCCTGCCTTTCGATGCGATCGATGATTAATAATTCGATGGTGATAATGATCGCGAATAAATTTGGAATGAAAAAAATCTTATGGGAATCAAAAAGGTATCTACCAGCACACTGGTTGAAAATCGATACGTCAGTGGAAGCAAAACAAACATAGTTTCATTTGTTGGCTGCCTGTTTGCATCGAGTTTGCGATAAAAAAATCGAGATAGAGTCGAAATTTGATCAAAAATAAATAAATTTCAAAAAATACATGCTAAATTATGTAGAAAATTTATTGAGATCTATGCCGGAGTGAGAAAAAATGTTAGCAATCGAAAGTATTTTTTATGACTGAAGATTGTTAGATTTGATTATAATATCACATCGGTGGCATGTTCGATGTGTTTATCGAACTTTATGGAATTTGTAGGCATATCTCTAGTTTCGAAAATATTATTTTAATTTGAAGATCAAAGATAAATCAAAACTATTCAGATAAGCGTGAAAGACTGATTTCGATTTGTTTTAATTTATTGAGATTATGTCTCGATTCAGTTTTCAAATTCAATCTGATCAGATAAGATTTTCAAAATAGATCTTAAATGGAATAAAATAGAATTTTTCAAATCCAATTTCCCGTAGATATTGAATTACTGAAAAGAGCAAAGCAATTCGTTTATTATTTAATATACTGTGTTTTTCATATAGCTTAGTCTTGTCAATTGTTGAATAAGTCACGGTTTTTTCGATTCAAAAGATCTAATTAAAGAATTTTAGTTATCTTCTCACTAAACATTAATCCAACCAAAGCATTCTACAGCCCTTGACATAACAGCTGCTTCAAATCCTACCAAATGCCTCCATAACATTTCTGAAGCTTACAGAATCTGTGCACAATCAGCCAACAAAGCTTCCATTGTATGGCTTTAGTTTATGCATACATATTTCCCGCATAAATAAATATTGACGCATTATCACGACTCGAATTGGATCATTAGCATCGCACCTTTTCTCCACGTCAATGAATTGAAGATCAAATTTTTTTTTTCCTTTCATACTAGCCCAGATCGAGTTCTTTCACTAGCCTTTTCAATATTTGTGTCTATAATAACTCGAAAATTCGTGATTTCTTCGGAAAATAAAACGACTTTCGTTTTTGTTTCTTGGTATTTAATATAATTCAATTCTCGTATCGCAAGCAAATAAATACACTCGAGTGCAACCAGAAAAGTGCTTAAGTTGGGAACGTTTTAGCCTAGCTGAATGCGAATGGGATGAGAAATAAAATCCAAACAGTCACGTTCGCACTTATACTCAAAAGAATCTGGCTATTATTTCGTTCGAAATCTGTATATTTATGATTTGATTTTATCATAAGCAGACTTTTTTCCATGGTATTTAAAAGCTATTGAGAAAATGGTTTTAAATGGTCTGCATGGTATTTAAATGGTCAAGCTAAACGTTTCTGTTATCATGTTGACTTGCAGACCATCTAAGCCCAACATCTTAAGGTGAGGTTTAATCGGAATGGGGCAAATGAATATGGTAGCTAATATGAAATTATGAGTATCGCTGTGTATCAAAGGAGGAGCAAATAAAAATTCAGTGTTTCTGGATTCATGCAAAAAAGTAGTTTATGAATTTTTTTAAGTTTCGGTTTCAAAAAGATGACATCGAGTTTGAAATACATTTAAATTAAATATTCATTACCTTAAAACGAATATTTTTAGAGTGCATTTCACCAAAAACTAACGCCTTTTTCAACTAAATTTCTATGATTGTAAAAAAAATTGAGTTCCATTGAAAAAGTGCTCATTATATCAAAAGCTAGCAGGCAAAACCAAACAAAATTATGCAGTCCGTAGTTGAAAGCCGATTCACTTTCCCTCCTTAATACTAAAATCATTTTGAGAATTCAATACATACCTACGGTTATTTGCGTGTATGTACTTTGTATGTGGCCTAGAAAAAGGTACTTGATAAAAAAATATTTTCAAGAAACAAATTGAATATAACTTAAGAATTTTTTACCTGCAGGTCGGAGCCAGACTAAGTCGGATTATTCACCTCTGAAAAAATCACTCAGTACAGCAGGGGCTCAGATTCTGCAAGTCCCATTCTCAAGTAATATTTCAATGAAAGACTCTGTTTTCAACGGAAAGTCACTGGCTGTAATTATGGGAAATGCCATGACTAGCAAGTTTTTGAACTTGCTGATTGCATCCCCTTTCGTTACAGGCTCCGGAAAAGCGAGTACAGTATCGATATCGACATCGAACGGGTCTTTTCAAAAAATTATTTCTCCTAAATACTCACAAACGAGGTGGGGAAGCACTGAAGGAGACAGCTCCGGAGAGCGAAAACGAAACGCCTGCAAATATAATGTGTTAATCTGTGTACAACCAGTGGCGTGCATAAACAATTTGCACCGGGTAGGCAGTCACATACTCTTAGAAGTAAACATAACAGTCAAACGAAAAATTAGAATTTAATTCAAAATATTTTTTATTGAAAATGTTTTTTTAAATTTTAAATATTTGTATTTATGTTATTCTTAGTCTAACTTAAGGCAGTCGTCTAGTGTGTCAGAAAATAAAAATCGATCATTCATAAACAACATCTAAAACATGTCTAGAAGACGTTGGTAAAAGAATTTTTCGAAATTTGAAGCCGTTGAAAAGTTACAGCCGTAAACCGTAGGAAGTATATAGTGTTATCGTAGGAGATAGGAGGTTTCAAACGCGTTTTTCTCAAAACACGATTTTTTCAAACTGCTGCCATGATATTTCAAAAACTATTTGATTGATTCTGCTCAAATTCATACATCATTTTAAGTACATAGATAACTACAAAATGAACTAAAATATTTAAGATTGGTTCATTATTTTTCATTTTACAAGCTAAACAGACCAAAAAAAAAACACGAAAAACTAATTTTTTTTTCTAAAGCGTAATAAAAATTAGTTTTTAGAATTTCAACTTAATTTTACTTCATTTTGGAGTCTCAAGTTTCACAATCAAAACTGCATTTGGTTTTTTGATTTCAGATAAGCAAAACGGCCGGAATCATGGCAGCAGTAGAGCACCTCTTTTTATATATGTGTTCCTGTTGTGCGGTGTATCTCCGACTATTTTGCATATGATGACTTCAAAAAATGCACAAAGGTTGCTTAATTGTTAATCAAAATGATACATAACTTATGAACTATTTTATTTCAATGGTTTGTCAAAAAAAATTACAAAAAAAGCATTAAAAAACTGCCTTCACAAAAGACGACCGCCTTAAAGTTCAATTAACAAAGAAAATTTCACTATTTTTGACTATTTTTCACGATTTTACCCACAACCAGGTGATTTAACCCAATTAGACAGTTTTTATCTGTGGTTAAAATTTCCAAGCCAACACCCATCAGTTTGATTTTTTTGAAAGTTGATTCCTGACCACAGTTACTGATATTCACAAAAAAGACTTTCAACAAACTGCAAACATATTTCTTGATCATTTGAAGAGTCATTGAACATCAATGAAGCCATACTATTCAATCAGTCGTAGCTCCTTAATCTTATAAACAATTTGGCAAACAGACCAACGTACCTCTATTTTTCGTTTCTGAGCCGAGATAGTCAAAGTAACCTATTTTTGGGTATTTTATTTTACAATTCCTACTATGCTATGGGGTTAGTTGAAACATCATTGAAATTAATCTTTCTAATATTCCACACATTTCCTCCACAAATTGTCTCAAAAATTATTTTCATTTTACAGAGCACGACATTTAAATTCATTCGTTTATCACAAACTGCCTTCTACTCAGCCCATAATCACTTTGATTTTCCCAATTATCCATGACACTAGTGAGATACACTAGCATCAATAGCATTTTCCATGCATACCAATTTCGTCATCGTTTAATTAAATCCGACTACATTTATCTCGTCTGTTACTTCCAAGGAAATGAGGGGAAACATTTTTTACTTTTTCGTTTGTATGCTTATTAGAAAA
Organism: Nemotelus pantherinus; assembly: GCA_963978885.1. Lineage (NCBI taxonomy): Eukaryota > Metazoa > Arthropoda > Insecta > Diptera > Stratiomyidae > Nemotelus > Nemotelus pantherinus. Next base: position 82,040,813 of record OZ022263.1, on the reverse strand, counting down.
TGCTGCCGTCAGTGCTAATTAAAATCAATCTCACTGACGGGACCACTGCGTTGTCCTGTAGCTTTAATGATAGTATTAATTGAAGGCCCCTAAACAGCACAACTTCCCTTCTTAGTTAGTCAGTCTCGCTGTGATGGCAACCTAATGTCGTTTTATTTAAAATTATCATAAGGAGCGTAACACGAAAAGTGTCAACATGTCACCAGAGCCAAAAATAGGAATAGTGACATGTATTACTAGACCAGAAAAATGTGCATCTCATAATATTGGAAAATGCAGGAGTTGGTTGCATACGTCGTCAATGTCAGTGACAGCGTCTTCGTTGTCAACGCTGCTATCTTTGTCATAGCTATTGTCCCCGTTCCAGATACAGCCGCATTATCAATGTCGTCCCAAAACTTGGGGACGCATGTCATGTCACACGAAACCGAGAAAATTGGCTAAACACAACAAAATAGACAATGCCATGCGGAAAGATAAAAAAATCAACTATGCCCGTACCTACATTAAACACGAAGAATGGTGTGCTCGCACCTTGGCCATCAAAGTCTTTTATCTTTTCTGTGAGCTGAGTGTTTACGGGACGAACTGGAATGGATCGCTGTTGCACCGCAACCGAAGAATAAGAGAAAAAGTGTCTAGACGTGTCAAAAGAAATTCCGGACGCTTGACAAGATTTGATGAATAAAAGATGACGTTTGATAAGGTTACGGGTGGAAATGGAGCCGTACTTCTGCTTCGCTACGCTCTGGAGACCAGAACGGACTCAAGCGCTGTAGAATTGAATGTTTGTCTGGTTAGAATAATTGCGTTGGGTGAATTGTATCTTTCTGCAATAAACGAATGATATTTGATGGAATTCCTAATCCAGAATCACAAGACCATCGAATGTCGATTGATTTGAGAAAGAAAAAACACACTAGCAATGGCGTTCAAATGGAACCGCAACAGGTTCATCATGACTCCAAGAACAGAGCGGATAGCGTCAAAATGATGGTTTTTATTGATGTAACGTATTAAGTCTTTAGTAATGTCAATCAATTTACACATGGTAAGTACATTTTTATTTTATTCTCCAACGCTTGTTTGATTTTGCAAAGAAGGACAGATGAATTGGTCATCGTTATCGGAACAAGGCATGCTTGGCCCGCAGGCTACGAAATAAATCATTTTCGCGAATATATTCGATTCGTTATAGGTTGGATGACCCCGGCGTAGACACATACGACATTGGACACTGATTAAAAAGTCCTAAAACGAGTTTCGTTTAATGGCCAATTATACTCGGTTGCCATTCATTAATCACCTCTCTGATATAGGACGATGATGGTACTGAATCAGCGGACTGAGGATCGAATGTATCTTCAGTGTCCATGGTGTCGGTAGTGCAATTGGACGTAGGTTGGTAGGTTGTCGCGTTGTGATTGGATGCATGAAAATGTGAGGTGACGTGTCAAAAGCAGGTGAATTTTTTGTCGAAGGTGTCAGGTTGTATGATGGTCGTTGATTTTGAATATTTTCGGACCATAAATATTTGAAAATATTGCAAAGTGATAGTTGTGTGAAGGTGGGTGAGAGAAGGCAGATGATATTATTATAGTATGTCCTTATATAGAAACAAAAAATAAACCTAGTTCATTATATAGTGACTCTTTAGGTTACATGAACTGAAGAAATTATATCTAATAGTAAGCTCGCACTGCGCTTCTAAATCAGGTAGATTTAGTGCTGGCAACTAAATCAGGTGAGGCGTTCACACTGACCAAAGTGATTTAGATTTGGCGAGCGAAATGTTATTCAAATTTATATGGGGTTTCTTAGCATGAAAGTTGTTGAAAATGTTACAGGAACAGGCAACAATATTTGCTTTTCACATTGTACAATTCACATTCTACTTTTCTGTTCAATTCTAACTATTTTAGAATGAAATTTGAATGATACAGTAGTCCATTTGAATCTACTATTCCTCTCATGGATGGAATTCAGCACACTCTGAGAAAAAATCAGCCGGAACAAAACCCACAATAATACCTACATGATTTACACTAAATTTATATAAATCATATCAAATGACCAGCTATACGTACGGTTTATAAAATCAGAAAATTATAGAAAAAGTAAGTAGGCTAGCAGCTTTATTCAGCAGATACTCGAAGTAAATATCAGCATTTTCAATGACAGCTAAGCGACTTTACAGTTCATTTACAGAGTTTACACCTTTTTCATAGTACGTTCGCACTGCACTTTTAAATCAGGTAGATTTAGTGCTGACAACTAAGTATGGACCGTTCCGACCGAAACTGTTAACAAAACCTTATAATAAGTAGGAACTGGTCGGAACAGTTGCGATCAATAGCCGCGTTTATAACGTGGTTTCAAAGTGGCTTCGGATTAGTCAAACCACGTTGTATACGCGCAATGGATTGATTTGAGATAAGTCGATCCGATCACGAAACTTTACGGGATCGGAACGACTTGGGCGTTAAAAGACGCGGATCGAGGGATTGAGGATTGAAAAATGTGAAGCCCACAGGAATTTTATTCATATATGTGTTGTAACGATGCGATATATTTCCCTTTAGTAGACCTAGCTGTATTTTATTCGGTTAATCCACTTTAATCCAGTCACACCAAAAATCTACTTTGAAGTTTCATTTCAATCCATTCCAAGCCAAGTCAGTCCAAGTCGGTCCTGGTAATATACGCGGCTAATAGCTCTTAACAGTTCCAGCTCCAACCAAATATCCAGCCCTAGTGAACATTCAAGTTATGTACGATGACACATTTTGAGAACGGAACCAATAAGAAATTGCTAAAATTTCAGTTCCGATGCGTTATTGGATCTGGACCAAGAGCTGTTAATTTTATTTATTTTATTTATTCACCAAACAAGGTACAAAATCTGATATAAAATAACAAATCAAAAATAAAATGGAAAAGTAAAGTGAAGTAAAAAGTAAAAACAAACAAGTTAAATAAGTAACAAACAAATGAAAAAAGTAACAAATAAATTAATAAATAACAATCAATAAATAAAAACATTGACATATAAGCTATGGCTTAAGGTTTAGGGGTATGGATGGCATGCAAAAGAGAGGATTTGAAGGATGATTTGGAAATCGTAGGGGAATATAAGTAACTTATGCTGTTGAATATTCTGCAGCATCTATTTATTGGCTCATTTGCTGCATATGTCGTCGAATGTGAATATTCTTTTAGGAAACGATTGGACCTGGTGTTCTTCACAGGGATATTTATCGAAATTTTACTATTCAGGAATTCTACATTAATAGCGCCTCTAATGACGTCGAATGTGAAGCAGGCCGATATCATTATTCTTCTGGAGGCTAGTGTCGATAGGTTTAAATGACCCAGTCGAAACTCATAAGGGGGTAAGCTATTAAAATCATAAGGGTTGTACAGTTCTCTCAAGGCGAAAAGTAGAAATTGTTTTTGTATTGACTCGAGTCTGTCACTGTGGGTTTCAAAAGCGGGATTCCAGCTAATGCAAGCGTATTCGAGAATAGGACGTACAAGTGAAGTGTATAAGGATCTTGTGACCCACAGACTACGGAATTCTTTGGCACGTCTTTTGATGAAACCTAGCTGTTTGTTCGCACGAGAAAGCATTTTATCAAAGTGTAAGGTGAAGCGGAGTTTTTCATTTAAGATAACACCGAGGTCAGCAATGTTATCAACTCGGGTTAGCATATTATTGCCGAGGAAGTACGTATTGTGTGTGACCATGCATTTCCTGGAAAAAATAATAACTTGGCATTTGTTGATATTGAGAGAGAGCTTGTTTATATTGCACCACTGATCAAGTGAATTAAGCTTGGATTGGAGAAAGGGGGCATCCGATTTCGATTCAATAGTCTGATAAAGTTTGAGATCGTCTGCATAGAGTAAATGAGGTATGCCTGCTAGGACGTCAGATAAGTCAGAAATAAATATATTAAAAAGAAGTGGGCCAAGATGGCTACCTTGGGGTACACCAGAGGTAGCACTAACGTTTTTGGATAAAAATCCTTGAAATTTTACACATTGTGTGCGATCGCGAAGGTAGGAGGTCAGCCAGCTGAGTAAAGAACCGGCAATACCGAATTTCTGAAGCTTTAGAATCAAGGTAGAATGGTCAACTCTGTCAAACGCCTTACTGAAGTCAGTGTAGACTGCGTCAGTTTGGTATCCTTTTTCCAATTGTCAAATTCGTGGTAGTTGAGCTACCTTTTCTAAAGCCATGTTGTTGCTCGTTCAAACGGGAATCAACAAGCGGAGAAAGTTTATCGTATACCACCTTTTCGAAAAGTTTCGGAATCGAAGACAAAATGGCAATGCCCCTATAATTTCGGATACAGCGTCGATCACCATATTTGAATATGGGTGTGACATACGAAAGCTTCCAACAGAATGGGAAAATTCCCGACGAAAGTGATCTATTAAAGAAAATATGCAAGGGATCTATAAGCTGCTCTACACACTTGCGCAAGAAGATCGGAGGAAGAAGATCAGGCCCAGGACCTTTGTTGCAGTCGAGATCCAAAATAGCTTTACGTATTTCATCACGGGAAATTTCTAAATGGTTCACAAAAGCTATTGAAGCTGAATCAGCGGAGGAAAGGTGTGAGTTTGTTGCGTCTGGTGCATCGAAAATTTCTTGGAAACTATCAGCAAATAGGTCACATATCTCTTTAGGAGAGGAAGACGTTATATTATTAAGAAACATGGACGATGGATAGCCAGTAGTTTTTCGCTTCACATTAACAAAATCAAAGAATTTTTCGGGTCGCGGACTATATTTTCGCCGGTTGTTCTAATGTAAGTGTCATAAGCCTCATGAGATTTTGCTAAAAATTGCTTAGCAACTTCATTATATTCTTCCTGAATAGCAGGAATAACATCGGTATTTTCTTTAATAAGCTTATAAAGTTTGTTCCTACGATTTCGCATATGCCTAAGGTCCCTATCAAGCCATGGCTCAGACAATTTATTCTTTTTTTTTATCTTTGGAATATATCTTTCAACGGCGTCAAATATTTTGTTGTAAAAAGAGGAAATGGCTGTCTCGAGATCTTGTGTTGAAAGAGTAGTCGACCAATCAGTAGTATCAAGAACATGTTTAATGCTTTCATAATCAGCATTAAGGAAGTCAAATACAATTGAGTTATTGTAAGCAAGTGGAATCTGGAGTGAAAAGTTCGACTGACAGTGTTGTATGGTGTAAACTATTGCAAAAAAGATGCTCTGCGTCACTAGTTGGACTAACCACTACTTCGTCATAAGCATTTGTGAAAATAAGATCTAACCAATTACCATTTTGGTTAGGAGTTTGGGAAACCTGCTGCAAATCATTACCATAAAAGGCACTCGCAAGATTGAAATCGTTGGTGTCTACAAGGTTTACGGGGAGAAGGTAAGAGTCATTTTTATCCGGAACAAAGCAAAGATTCGGACGATTGAAGTCACCCAAAACTATTATTTTATCTTTTTCGCTAAGTGATGTCGCTAATGAAGATATTGTGTCACAAAAATTGCTGTAGATGGATTCGTCAGATCTAGGGGGGATGTAAACAACAGCGATGTAAATTGAGTTGTTATTAGTGGAGATCCGAACAATTATACATTGGAAGAAAACATTTGGAGTGGTATCTATAAGCTCACTTGAAAGTGTGTTGCTAACAGCAAGTAAGACACCACCTCCTCGCGACTGACCCGTAGAACAATAAACTACGGCTCGAAACCGTATCGATTAAAATGATCGATTGGTTGCACATTGATCGGTACATGACAAGGTGATTGCTTTTCTTTAAAAGCGATGTAACGTTCATGCAATTAGTAAGGATTGGATTGTACATATCGACATATGAATATGCTTATTTATAAGAGTAATTTGTTCATTCAAGGGTAATTTGGGAAATGTAATTGGTTCGTGGCATGGGAACAACTAGTACGTGCATAATTGGTGGTCTTTTTTTCATTTTTTCGCACATTACTGTATTATAAATGTTTGCTTGCCTTTGAAACTATTATATGTGGTATACATATTATGTATGGTGTTTAAACTTGTACTTACCTTGAGCCTTCGAATTAGTGTAAAAACCTGTTGTGCCTTTGAATTTGTGTACTCGTAGTGCTTGATAATATATTGTACTTTTGTCTAATTTGCATTGAAAATTAAAACAATGAACAAGCAAATAAAGAAGAGTCCATTGTAGGACCATTTTACCCCAACAAAAGGCTCGCTAGCCAAATGCCACATATGTAGATCATCAGTTAGCTATAAATCCACGTTTGAAAATTTAAAAAGCATTTTACGCGAAACCACCCATCCTTTCAATTGGGCTATCCTGGATAAAGTGTTTCCTATGTGTGTGAATATCCACAATCCAGTACTTCCACAATCTCTAATATAGAAGTCGAATATTCTTATGAAGTAAGTTATATATGATGACTCTTTAGATAATGAGAAAAACGAACACCAGTGTACAATAGCTCAATATATTTCCAAAAAATTTACAAATAAACAGCAACATCATATAAATAGCCAGCCTTTAAAATTGTTCATTTGGGACTATCAGCCATTTAGAATTGTTGAAGGCAAAGGATTTACCAATTTTGTGAAAGCACTTAATCCCAATTATAAGCTACCATCACCCAAAAAAATTAAGAAATTCATGATCCCATTTTTGTACGAAAAATGATTAGCTGATGTTCAGGATATGCTCAATAAAACAAAGAAATTAACATTAACAGCCGATTGTTGGACATCTATCAATAACGAGTCATTCATCGCTTTGAAAGCATATTTCGTTGCTGACGACACGTTAAAAAGTATTCTTATTTCCTGCTAATCCGCAATTTAATGGAAAAATGGCACATTCAGGGTAAAGTCATAGCAATTGTTCCTGATAATGCGTGTAACATTACAGGAGCCATGCAGCAATGTCTAGGCCTGAGTCATCTTGCCTGTGCTACCCATAAGCTAAATTTTAATATATAATAAAAAAATTGTTGAGTGACGTGAATAAAATTGTTGTATATTTTCGGAAAAGCCCAAAGGAATTTAAGAAGATAGCTGAAAATCATGGAATTCGACCTACTACACGCTCCAAAGGTGTGTGGATCATGAAGTTCGAATAAAAACAGCACTGGCAGTAATTGAAAAAGAGCTTCCAATACTTACCACAGAGGAATGGAAAATTGCACGAAATCTGTGCGTCGTTCTAGACCCATTTGAGCATTTGACAAACATTTTATGATTTATCTCTTACCTTCAGCATTTTCATTGATTTTATTGATCAATGGGATTTGTGATGTGTACAATCAAATTTCTGCAGATTTTACCTATGCAGGGCTGCATACTCGTATTTCCGTAAGAAAAATACTTAAGACACTTCTCTTTGTAATTAATCGGCCGGGATGATTTGGTTGCATGGAGCAAAATTTAATTCTTTCAATGTGTACTCTTTTAGATTCAAGGTTTAAAAGCATGCCATTTAAAGATCAAACTCTTGCTGAAACGGCAACAAAAATAATCATTGATAAACTAATTGAAGAAGTCAACATAGAAAACCTGATGAAAAAGATAAAAGTGTTACTTTGAACATTTCTACAGAAAAACAGACGGAAAGGAAATTCAATGTTTGTAGTTCATTTAAGAAACCTGCGAGTGAGAGGACGTCTTATAGTGAGATTTAAAGACATTGTTTTTAGGAACTTAGTGCATATATTATTTTCTAGGTACAGTTGAAAATTTCGCAGTACTTGAAGTAAATAGTAAATAGATATTTACAAGATTGCCTATTGGAGCGAAATGAGCGCCCTGTGAAGTGGTGGTACCCACATCTTCATGTTCTACCAAAAGAAATGCTGAGCGTTGTCGCTACTGTTCTCCAAAGCAGGACTCATAATAAATGAACGCCAAACGAGACTCGCGGCAGAAAAAGCTTAAATGCATCTCTTTTTAAATTGTTATTTTCGTAAATTAGAGTAAGACCTTTTAGATTTTTTGGTGCTATGTGATCCTCTGCGACATATGTTTTAGTGTTTAATTTTATGTTCAGCGCTTTATAATCTAAATAAAATTAGTAATGAAAATGTCCATGTTTGTTACATATTCATTTAATAATGGTAGTATTGCAATATAACTGGAACTGGTTCTACAAGCGGAACGCAACGACTGGAACCAACTCTTCAATTATTGGAGCAGGACTGCGAAGGAATCTCTCCTTCAAAACAAAGCTTTCAATATTTTTTCAAATTTTCATGCAAAACGAAAGGAGTTGAATACGAATGGAGATAAGAAACTTGCAATGGCACGAACGAAAAATAAAATATGAGAAAATATACCACCCTCATTTCAATGTCATTCACATCGGGGACCATGATTACTTTCTACAAAAGCACACCCGTTTTCAAGCATTGCTCCTCTTCTCGAGGTTGGGTTGTATGAAAATTGAAATGGGATTCAATTTTGCTATCTGTTAAAGGAACTCACCTAATTTTTCGACGTGCCGAAACGATAGCGTTTGGCATTGATAGCTTCAAACGTCCTCATAACGTAGCGTGAATGACTAGATACATGTCATAATTTTTGGGGCAGATATTAAAAAAGTGAAATGAATCTTCCTTCTGCCGGTCGGTTAGCAGGAACAACGCTGGCGATAGAAATGGCTGCGACAGAACCGGTGGCATCCGCCTGGAATCATTGAATTTACCACGTTTTATTTGTCATAATGGCATTTTTTGACTATGTCTCTCCCTGGAATAGTGAAATGTGGTAGGCAAGCGATAAAAATCATCCCTTTGTCAATGTCGACGATGACAATGAAATGATTATGTAATGCGATACAGTCAAGTTGTCAGCGAATCATATGGAAGAGTGCAATGAGTGAAGTGGCAAGTTACTGAAGAATCTATCATTCATAAAACTACAGGACTGGAAAGGAAACCATCAGTGAAAATGTGATTCCAGCGTAGAGTATGTAATTTGACACCACTGGTGAGGCTCGGCAAAATATTGCCTTAGGAAATCGTATTTTTGGAGAGATTGTCGAAATTAGATGAGTGATTGTATATGGTTACATGTGAGTGTTGTTTATCAAAACTAATTAGGCTCATAAGATATGGCAGAAATCGAAAATGCATAGAGATACTTGTTCAGCCATTGAAGGGTCTTTAAAAAGCTCGTCAATCGCAATAAACTGAGCTGTTAAAAAGCCACTGCTACCATAGCTATGACACTATAAATATAGGCATATACTATGTAATGACCCCCATGACTCTCAAATAATAGTGATGATGATGTCTCTATTTCTGATTTATTCGAACGCACATAATTGTCATCAAATGCACTCAAATGAAACAACTAATTGGAAACTAAACTCGTATTGCGACAACTATCATCGTTATCGTATTCTAGCAGCTTGTCTTCGAAACTACTAGTATTGCACCAACGCGAGCTAGTCTCGCTCACTCAAGCACATGAAAAAGGATATCGAAAATTGACCCTTGTTTCTCGGTGGCATTATGCCAACTTGTTGCACTCTCCTTATTGAAGCGAATGTGGTTAAGTTACACAGCCAATTAAATTTAATAGCGACAACAAATGTTGTAGGCGATTTAGCGGGTAATATTCGTATCTGAGAGCGTTCTGCATATGCAATGATGTGTTTTTTCTTGTAGTTTTGCGAAAACGACACGATTTGATAGAAAATGAATGTAAATTTGATTTTTAGCGAAAACAACCGAAACATCTTAACAACAGACGAATCAATTTTCAGGATGTTGAAATGAAACTTGCTAAATTCAGATTATGTATCTTGGGGGTACACAAAGCTTTAAGATATTGTGTCTCATTTTTAATTTTTAAATTAATGGAATTACGTTGGAATTTCCGATAATTTACAATTTTATTCGGAATATATATCCTGGTCATTTCCACTACAACACTCATTTTAATAGAATTACTCAGATTTAACTGGCATCTATATCACATGTTGTTATTTAAATTCTTTTCTCAAATTCAAATGACGAAATGAAAAATCTGCTATACCATCGCGTTTATCCACCCAAAATAAAAATTCTCACTCGGAACTGAAATACTACGGAAATTTCCAACATTTTCATGTTTTCGAGAAAATTTTGGAAAATCCAATCTGACATTTAACATGCTGAGAAAATTGAAATCTTTACCAAATGCTTATTTATGTCAGGCAATGTTATTCCTGTTAATTTGTTTATTTTAGTTGGTTGGTTGGCAGATACGGTGGCAGAGTGCTGTGGATGGAATGTTGCGTGAATGTTTGTAGTATGAATCAGTCTGTATAATAATGTTCCCCAAGGCATGTTTCAAGAAGAATTTACGCATGGTGGATATTTTTATTTAACTTGGTTGATCGATTCAGTTTTTTTTTTAGCAAAATACGAAAACCATTCAAACATGAAGCAATAGGAGTGAGAATATTTTCGAACATTGAGAATATCTTGGCAAAATTACGAATATGCGGATTTGTAATTTATTTAGATTTACGACCCTGAAAATAACTAATAGCTAACAAAATTTTACTAACCAAACTTGTGAATATTACATATGCAGTTTTTAAATTTCGTTTATTTAAATTGATAATGCTAAATTTACGTAGAAACTGAGTATTTCAAATCATACGAAAAATGGTGATCCGTTTGCGTTATTATCCTGTCCATAATCAATAAGCTATATTGTGCCCTGATTCGACTTTGCACCAAGTCCGCTTTTCTCCTTCTTAAAACTTTTTAACCATTCCCTCGTAGTAGAACAATATGTCCCATCAAGTGTGCAGGCCACATACAATTTTCGTTTACCTTTGAATTTGAAAATATACTTTAACCTAAAATTTCATTTAACCGGAATGAAAAATGAAAATATATACATACGTATGTGCAAGGACCGTGCGACCGTGTTAATGTACATATGTATACATATACCTACTCGTACATATTTCGAAACGTTGATTTATCGATTGTGTTATTTGCAGAAACTGTTTCTAATGCCGAATTTACATGCTCGCCAAGGAATGCCAAATGAAGACAAGGTGAGTGTGTAAATGGTCTCCTTGTCTATTCTCGGCTGTTTTTTTCATGGCAAGCACGCGTGTGTAAATGGTTTGCTCGTCGGCTCTTGTTTGTTTTATGAAGGGATAATGATCCTTTTATTGCTGTGCCTGAGTGTTTATGACCGCCTCGTCCTGACTCGAAGCCGCTGGAAGCGAAGTCGGTTTTATGCATCAAGTCAAAGGGATTCGAGAGGGTAGCATGTGCTCATTCACATTTTCGAATTTTTCGCCGGGACTTCAAACATGTTTTTGCGTGTCCCAGATTGAAATAACTTAACGCACACCAGGCAGTTGCAATAGCCACAACCTGTACCTCAGCCATCGTTCACTGAACTGAACAAAACAGCTCACAACTGTCGAAAGATGCATGGTGCAATATCCTAAGTAAACAATTCACCCTATGAAAGGTCCATGGTGCATGGTCCGTGTTGCTTGGTGCAATATCCTAAGTAAACAATTCACCCTATGTCTTGCGGAGTCTCGTCCAATGTCTTGTTGAGTCTTGTTGACTTTTGTACACAAGACGCTCGTCCCAATGTCTAAATCGGGCATAACGATAACTAATGAAATGAGAGCATATCGTTTCCTCTTAAGTGATTTGATTGCCCATTCGAAAATACTTTCATCACTTGATAAAAAATACTTTCATCACTTGATAAAAGAGAAATTTTTTCAAATGTACCAGGTTGTTCAATAAATTTTGCCGTTCAATGCGAGATAACGTTTATTAGGTTTGTAGTTTATTTAAAAAAAGTAATACTACTGTTTTATGAACACGTGTGAAATTTCATGTAGATCTGACAACTCATTCGTAGAGTTGCAGCTGTTGAAAGCTGGTTTGTCACAGTATTTTTGTATAATTGAAAAACTTGAATTTGGTGCGGTGTTCAAAATTTTATTTTTGGAAGGTGCAGTGCCAAAACATATTCATGAACTATTGTTAAATATGTATATAATGTGTGTATATGTGTATGCACCTTCAATTCGAACAGTTAAAAGATGGTTTGTTGTGTTTTTGTTATGTCTTCATTTTATAATTTGAAATTAAGACTATTTTTGTATTACATTAAAACTCACTGATTTATTTTCTTAATCCAAATTTAACGTGTACGCTTACAAAATGGTTTCAAACAACTTAGCAACTAGTTACAAACAACGATAGAGAGAAAGTATTATTTACGATTTTGTGTGTAACTTGGTAACTTGGTCGTAGAGACATTTATCAATTCACTTAACCATATTAAGTATATTAAAGCCTAGACAGACAGGCACTTAAATTACTAATTTACTAATAATCATTTATACCTAAATTAGTAATTTAAAAGGTGCTGACACACAGCCCTTGTGTCAATGATGAATACTGTCACTGCCTGTCTGTCACTCAAAGGAATTAGTTTTTGAAAAATGGAGAAATCGAATGTGTTTTAAGTGTATGTTGCCTCTTGTGTGTTCTAATTGATTAAGTAAGAGTACAAACCGCGCAAGAACTACATTAAAATTCTGTAAATATTTTGAATTTAAATCTGACATCTCAAAAAAGTTATCTTCTTCCTCCTTTTCTATGCGAAAAGCGACTTTTTACAAGAAGAATTTGTATTATATCGGGCAACTCTACTTCATTTAAGAATAAATGACCAAAGTTTGATGATCATTAGCGATTTGCTTAATCATTAATAATTTGGTCGTTTAGTGGCAATTAGGCCAAATTACTATATGACATACAGCACTTAAATGATGATTTACGGCAAATGATCATTTATGTCTAGGCTATTACAGTTTTAAGGTATTCATACAAGTCTTGAAGACGATCTATGTGAAGGACGTCCGAAAAGTGGATCAGCATCCGAGAACATAGCAAAAATACAGGATATGATTATGCACGATCGTCGATTAATCGAGAGAGGTTTAGTAGAAGCCTTAGGCATCTCATTAAGCATTATTGAACAATATTTTGGCTCAAGTTTTGGGTTATAGAAAGATTAGTGCAAAATGGGTACCGCATTTGCTAACAATGGAACAAAAGCACACTCTTATGCGACTTTCTCAACAAAATTTTTATTTTAGAAAAGAGCATTTTAGACAAGATAAAACAGATTCGGGCATCGTTTTATTACTGTAGAAGAGACTCGAGGCTACAACCAAGATCTTGAATCAAATCAAGAGGCTAAGAACTGGTGTGAATTCATTTATTTTCCAAAACCAGTTAGGATCCAGAAATCGGCCAAAAATGTGCTAGCATAAGTTTTTTTTTGGAATACGGAAGGAATTTTGTGCGTGGTAAAATAATAAACACAAGTTATTACTGAAACCTTTTTGCGCAGTTGTGTGATAAAAGACCTAAAAATGTGTGATAAAAGACCTAATTTACAAAAAAAAATATTTTTTCACCAAAATAGCGCAACCGCTCACACAGTTAAAAAAAACCATCGCGAAAATCAGTGAATTAAAATACGAATTGTTGCAGCATCCACTCTATTCGCAAGACTTGGCATCCTCTGACTTCTGGCTGCCCTCATATCTCAAAAAGCTCCAGCGTGGAAGCCGTGCAAGCGTATTTCAACAGTTTTCCGGATTTTCACTTTAGGGCTGCAATCAATAAATTAAAAGATCACTGGGACAAGTGTACTGCAATTCAGGGAGATTATATTCAATAATAAATACCATAAAATCGTCTCTTTCGTATCGAACGACAAATTTTTTTGAACAGCCTGGTATGTTTTTCTCAAAACCATATTAATATGAATTATGTGCGAACAGCCTTGTAGCTATGGCAGGCACGTTTACCAAAGATTGATAATTTGGTGCTTTATGTTCACAGCCAAATTAATATTTCATAACTTTTAAATCAACCGGATTATCAGATCCAATTAAAATTCACAGAATGAGTAGGATCCATCATTGAATAGGGCCCAGCCCAATAGAAGTTTAATGAGTATGCTGGCAACCCTTTGTAGGGCTATTTTTAAAATTCGCGCAGGAAAATAAAACCACTTTGAATAGAATAAGAATACTACGAGAAGCTAACTTAAAAAACAACCAATGCTTCAATTTAAAGAAAAATTTAATTTCTACAGGCAGCAGCCCTTAATTGGTTTGGACCCAATTTAACTTTCAATTTTCGTTGGTCTCAATGGGAAGCAGATTGGTCTACTTAACATTGTTTTGTTACCAAAGTCTTTGCAGCAAGTATCTGGGATGCAAGGTAATTAGATGGTAGTTTGAGACGCATGTAGATTTACTAGCAGTATGTATTGAGAAGATATTGACAATTGAGTGGAGTTGGGTGAAGTGTCAGATGATAAATTACTGTTGAACAGGATGAAGAGAGGGCCAATCAGTAATGAGGACAGTAATTTTTACTCTAATTACTATACCATTATTTGCATATGCATTTATCTCATCAAAAAATCAAACAACATTTACATATAAAGGGATATTTATCACATCAGCAGCGAACAAATAATCATATCCATTTTATATATCATGCTTATAGAAACACATAAATCCCTTCCAAAACACTAAGCGGTACAAAATCTTAAAAACTTTATTTCGTACAGCCGATATAGAGGTTTTGCTTAGTGATAACATTATTCAGACTATAATAGAAATCACTGTCCTACGTACTAGGTGAACGCGGTGGGAGCTCGTCACGGAACTAACCCATAAGTTAAACATTTCGATCAAATTACTAGCTCGGTGCAATGGGTAGTGACGACCTAATGCATTGTTGACAATACTCGCCCGCTTGCAGCGAGCTTTCATTTGCTAGTCTCAACGAGCTTATTAGGCAAATCAATCCGTATGCTTGGCGTTTTAGCACGTACCACACGAACATTCACATCATCAATAAAAATTTTAATTGCCTAATTCTTACACTATTAACAATAAAACATCAATTCGATGTTTCGATCTTAAGCGAATGTTTTCCGAATCTCCAATGTTTTGAAATTACCGTTTATTGAGGCTTCAGAATTGAGAATATTATCAATGAAAACAGCAGAGTTGTCGTGTACGTGAAAAATACTTTCCATGCGACTAGAGTAGAGGAACACGTTCACGGGCGCAACTGGTCTAACAATCCATGTTTTTATAAAAAGCCAGATTCCTTTAAACATTTAAGCTGTATATAGATCGCTGAGTTTTAGCATAGACACATTCTGCTTAGAATAAGAAGCAGTTTTAAAAGAAATTAAAATTAGTGGGAGATTTTAAGTGGGAGATTTTAATGTGAATATCTTGATTGAAACTCAGCAGGACTACTTGAGCTTATTAAGCCAATTAGGTTTTAGTTTTTACATCAACCAATGCACGAGAGAAGATAGATGTTCAGACCACATATTTTCTAGCATACTCGTAACATCATCATATTGCAATAAAATTGTATCAGCTGTAGTAGATTCAGATATCTCAGATCCAAAAGTACTGTAGTGCTATTGCTGCAGAAACAAACAAAAACCAGATACATACTTAGCCTGAAATTGTTAAAAAATTAATGATGAACATCTAATTAACTTAGAAACTTGGAGCCCAGGATGGTATTTCAGTGAGTTGATGGATTTGATGGTATTTCAGTGAATTCTTTAAAAAAATAAAAGCTTACGTTGGCAAATCCCTAAATTTACAAAACCACTATTATAACTCCAAAACACAAAAACAAATGAGATATTGCAAATGTCAAAGAGAAAAAAATCGCATAGTGAAATATATGAATGCGCCTAAATTCAAGAATGAGAGGCAATTCAGATTCAGAGCTGGACGTAGCACCCAAGATGCCACAGCAAAATTAACTACGTTGGTTATTGAAACCCTAGAAATAGGGCATAAACCATTGGGTGTTTTTCTCTCGTGTGACTATGTTCCGCACAGAATAGTTGTGGATAAATTGAGAAAAATTAACTTTAGCCCAATGTTGATTTCATGGATTCAAAACTACACAGTTGCAAACACGAGAGCAATCGGTAAAAATTTTTTGAAAGCTAAGTCTGGAACTTACTTTTTAATACGGTATTCCGCAGGGAACAGTATTAACCGCAGTTATTTTCTTAACTTTCGGTAATAATATTTTCGCACAAAAAATCAAAGGGAAATGGGTATCATTTGCAGGTGATACAGTACTTTATGTTGAAGATAGCGACTAGAGTGGAGCAAAAGTAAAAATAGAGTACAGTCTTGGTAGTCTAAAAGAATAGCTGGATGTTAATACCATTGCACTTAACTATCAGAAAACAAACAATATGACCTTCGCAGCCAACCAGCATGTCCTACCTGGCAGACTGAATATAGCCATCCACTTTAATGACAGTAATACCAACTGTCTCTGTGGTCCACTTAAGAGAGTCACTCAAACTAAATGTTTAGAGGTGATTTTAGACCAACATTTAAGATGGAATCAACAAGACCAAAATGTCACCAGTAAATTAGGAAAAATAATGCCTGCTTGTTTTGAAATTTGGTCTTTTCTGCCGTTACACGCAATTAGAATTTTTTACTTTGCATTAACACACAATATATTACAGTATGGAATAATTACATGGAAGTGTGCATGACAGACAACCTTAAATCCTCCAAGTAGGAAAGTAGTATCAGTGAGTTAGTAGAAATGGAGTGGACATGCCTATAAGATTTACATCGAAGGGAATTGTAGTAAATTTTGCTCTCTTTTTGTACCTTTTTGTAGTACGTATTGAATTCTTATTGAAGAAAAAAACAATTTTTTTCATAGTGGAACAGCTCCCACCTTTCGAAATATGGGCCAGTATTCAAAAAATCAAACATCAGTTCCTCAGAAAACAAACTAGCTCTTTGAAAAGTATTCTTAATATTTTTGTATTCTGTGAGTTTTCTTATGGTGTTTCGTAGGCCTTTATAGCTATTCCAAGGTTTTTATTTCCAGTCTTTGTGCATTAACTTTTATGTTTATAATTGGATTAAGTTACTATCTACACTTTGGAAGAAAAATGCATTGAGCTGAATTCAAGCCTACCATAATATAGGTATATATGGCATCGGGGCATTTCAAATAGACAGACTTTAAAAGTTGATTTTGACTTCTTAGATTGGACCTTTTCGAAACGCTGGTATATAATCCATAAAATACTTTTTTGATTGTAGTGTGAAATGTACATTGAGAAATTGTGATAATGCACATAGCTGAGATCGAAGTATAGTTTAATACTCAAGCCTGTTTTTTAATCAATTTCAAATCTACTTCAATTTGATGGAAGCTTGGAATGAAAAGCTAGAAAAAAGGAGCTACTTTCAGTAGCCACAATAGCTTCAAAATGAAAGAAATAGGAGCGAGCAGGCAAAAAAATGTAGCCAAGTGACCGAAAAATTCAAATTGTTATATTGAATTGAATTTTCAGTTAGATTTGAGAATGTAAAGTTGAAGTAAAACAGGAAAATTTCAAAAATAAGGAAATTTGATACACCATTATACCATGTTTTTTTGGAAAAATATGTTGTCATGATTATTAATAAGTGTGGCTCTAGTCTTTTTGGTGAAAAATATAAATAAACTCCATTGGCTATCACCTTGAACTGGAAACATGATATGTTTAAATGTTGAATTCATTTTTGGATGCAAATTGGAGCATAAAATAGAAATATATAGTAATTCTTTACTGTGTAGCACTTCTAAGAACAAAACAAAATTTTATTCGTAAACGAAACAATTCACAAGCAAATACCATAATTTTTGGATCCTATCTTGCTTTCACTTTAGCTATCAAAATCATTCACAGCAATCAATCAAACTTACAAAGCCTAATCAAAACTAGCGTTTCTTTTCATTCATAGACTTCAACCTGTAATCTGTGGAATAGAATTAGGCTGTAGAACAATTCTGATCTATAGCACGCCTGCCAACAACAGTGCATCATTTTTGCCACAGCCATTACCGTGATTCAATCTAATTGTGATTGCTTATGGTACCTTTGGCTGCCTGACTGCTTGTCTATATGCTTGCCTGACTGATAGCCTGACCCGTTTGTCGAAGGAAACGAACAACTAACAAATCGTTTTAAGTACACAACCAAATCTCATATATTTCCCCAAAAGGTTGAAGTGATGTTGTATGTCGTCCTTTTTGCTGGCCTTGCACACTGCGATCAAGGCTAACAACATCAAAGCAATGAATCGAACCTTACTCTTACTCTTGTTACTGTCCATTTCCACCCAATCTTCGTACCCTTTTTTGAATTGGACGGGGTCGACGTCGGATCACCTCATCCGTTCACCATCAATCAAGTTGGCTCAAGGTAAAGCAATCCGCTTGTCGATAGTCTTAACAACTGTAACTTTGTCCTGATGTTTAGCATCCCTGCACAAAACATCAGCTACGAAAAAGTGAACTATTCCTGGATCTGAACTGCCCGTCCGGATTCACAACTACCCACGACGCGGCTCCGACACAAGAAGACGAGATTTCATTTGATGTCTGTGAACAGTTTGATTGGCACTCATTTAATTACATCGAATCTGCCTCAGGGATACCAGATCGCAATGAAACTCTAACGATGGGAATCAATTTTTTGGTTGAATCATTTTAGAGCCAGGGCGTGTGCACCAGTGTGTCTGTGCGACCAAGAAACTTCCAAACAAAACAGTATTCGATTTTGCAAAAGTGACCTAGGACCTTCGGGATGGTGCGAGTCAATGTTTCGAGCATTGGCTCAGTTTGTATTGCATAGGGTGAGGTGTGTTAGTTTGTTGTTTTGGTTTTTACCTGTTATTTTTTTAATTGTCGTCTGTTTTACTGTTTTTTGCCGTATGGATCAATCAGATGGGATTTTGAGAGCCGGACGTAGTTGAGAGAATGAACTTTTCTGGCACGTAAAAAGGACTTTGAAGTATGCAAAGGGACTATGTGAAAAATAGAATAGATTGAAGCATTTGTCAAGTTACAATCAGAGCTCACTTGTCCTGAGCAGTGCATGAGATACGATAAAAGGGAAAATGTCAGGCTATACTGGGCTTTGATGTAATCGAATCGAATTAAAGAAGGCAGATATATCGATTTTGATCAAGCTAGAGTTTACAACTTGATTGATTTCCAAATCCTAGGAAGTGAAGGCAAATTTCCATTTACTTATTTATTTCTTTGTAAGATTCTTGATTTGCCAGGTATGAAAAGCACAAGAGTTGTTAAAACAGAGTGTTTGCAGGTAGTTTTCAAAACATGGTTTTTATATTTTCCATATAACATATCAAAATAAGTAAAAGCAATCTAAATCAAACTTACTGTATCCCACGCTGGGCGCAGATTTTCCATGCTGAAAATACGTCTCTATGAATCCTTACTCCCCACAAAATCAACCTCTGAACCAAACCACAGCTCTGTTTCGCATTTTCTTCACCCTATCGCTCGTCACAAACTCTACGTCCATCCGAACCGAACATTCACTTTCGACAGCCTTCAACCAAAATCGTTCGTATCTCTTGACAACGACAAGGCCGAAAGTGTTTTACTATGAAAATTAATTACAGAAGTAATTAAAGTTCGAGGGTCTGTGGATAATTTGCTCACGTGATTGATTGACAGCGACTTTCTCTAATAACTCATCGCCGTCGTCATCCATCCACTACCGTTGTTGCTGCTGTTATCTATCAGCTTCGCAAATGCTTTCAGCTGTCTATAACGTTGAGCCCGGCTGCACCAGAAGATAGAACGTTTGACCAAACTGCGCTGGTGGAATTTCTATTCAATTTGGTTGGATTTGTCAGCCACTAGTTTCCCGTGAGTTGGCTGTAAATTTCCATCTGGTAGCTGGTTTTCAATATGTCCGGCAGCGAAAATTATAGAAAAGTCATATTATTACTAGAAAGTGTGCAGTATGTTCTATTTTTTCCATATTTCCTTGGTATAGGGCAAAAAAGATATACGCTGGTTCCATGTAACGGGATGCTTAGATACTACAAACTATGGTCAGATGTGATGTTGATGAGTTCAGAAAAAAAAACTTAATTATTCTCCTCATTATGTTGTGGGTGTATTTCGTTCGATTTGCAGTAGCGGTAAAGAAAAAAAGCCAAGCAATTAATTGAATGGTTACGGAGTTCATGTATCTATGGTCATACCTTTGTTGCATCATACAATCGATTTTGATGTTCATCATCAGATATTTTGCAGTAGATATGCGAAAGCAAGTAGACCTGAACAATATTAAAGTGTTACGTATAGACAGTAGTATGTTTTGTTCATGATCAAATAAGTTGAGTAATATGAAATTGGTTTTCCGGACGAAAATTTTTAATAACTTGTTCGATGTAACATGAAAAGTAATTATATGGTTCAGATGAAGTTCATAATGGAAATAGCTGTGAGGGAAAAAGTGGACCATTGAAATTTCGTATTCACATTCAAAGATAATTCACTGAATAGGTAGCTAGATGATGGCTGACGGTTTCAAAATGATGCTTAAACCTATTTGCATTCCGATCATTCTGAAAAATATTGCCTCTATGTATTTGCACAAAACCGAAGGTAAATAATCGAACCTTATAATATGAAAGTGAAATTTAAATATGTGCTTGTAAAAGAAATGGGTATGAGCAAATAGTCAAAATACACTCAACGCCGAAAAATTTTGGGCAAAGGTCTATGAAGTGAAATCTGCTGTTGGAGTACAAATTTTCAAAGAGATATGCGAACTCTCATTTTTATTGCTATTCCTTCCTGCATCTTATATAATAGTCGATAGAAATTTTAAAATGATAAATACCATAAAAACTAGAATTCGAAATAAAATGCAACTAGATATCTTGATATCAGGTAGTTTCATACCAAATGTCGGATTTCCTGACAGTCTTAAAAGTGATCCCATGGTCAACAGAGTTGTTTGGTAAAATTCAAAATAAGTATTGTGTTTGAAAATAGAGGTAAATACCTTTCTTTTAGTGCCTAATTTATTACCCGTGTGGTTTCCTATATCTGTCCTTTTCGCTCTTATAGACATGTTTACAGTAAGAGATATTCGGGTCCTTTACCTGTTTATGTTTAAAAAAGGACAAAATGCAGCTGCAGCGACGAAAGAAATTAATCAGGTGTTAGGACCATATACCTGCAATGAACGCACAGTGCAACGATGGTTTGCCAATTTCCGAGAAGGAAATATTGGCTTGGACAACGAACCATGTGGTCAACAAGGTAGCAGTGTTAATGATGACGAACTGCGAGCAGAAGTTGAGAGGAATACATCGACAACTTTATAGTGCCTTGCTGAGACCTTCAATGTATCGAAATCAACCATTAGTCGCTGTCTCAAAAATATTTGAAAAGTGAAAAAACTCAATCAAATGGTCCCACACGAATAGTCTGAAAGGAACAAAATGCTGAGAGTTAAAGTAGTCTCTTCACTGCTGATGCGACATAAAAAAGGACCATTTCTGAAGATGATTGTGATTTGCGATGAAAAATGGATTCTCCATGATAATAGGAAGCGTTCAGGACAATGGTTGGATCGCGGAGAAGCACCTAGCTACCAAGCAAGAGCGGGACTGCACCCTAAGAAGGTCATGGTTACTGTTTGGTGGACTTCAGAAGGCGTCGTGCTCTATTCATTCTTGAATCCTGGTGAAACGATAACTGCAGAGACCTATTGTGCACAATTGGACAAAATGCACGCCAAATTGCGTTTAAAACAGCCTTCTCTGGTGAATAGACAGAGACCAATTCTGTTACACGATAACGCACGACCGCATGTATCCCGTTTGACCATGCAAAAACTACAGGAGTTGCAGTACGAAGTTTTAGCTCACCCTCCATATTCTCCAGACCTGTCACCAACAGACTATCATCTTTTCCGGAGCCTGGGAAACTATTTACAAGAAAAGCGCTACTCCAACCAAAACGCTGTAATTGCGTCCTTTGAAGATTTTTTAGGGCAAAAAAATATAAATTTTTTCAAAAAAGGAATTTTTGATTTGCCAACACGTTGGCAACAAACTGTAAGCTCCAATGGTGAATATTTTGAGGAATAAAACCATTTCATTTGAAAATAATCGAGTTTTTCTTAACCCTTCAAAATCCGACATTTGGTATGAAACTACCTGATACATTTGATGCAAATTCGAATTCACTAGAATTCCAACAAAATATGTTGCAAAGACCATAAAAAAACCACCTGATAAGATGCAAATAATAGATTTTTAAATTCACACGTTAACTGCATCAGAAAATAAAAATTATATTGTAAATATTATATAATTTTCAATGTGGGAATTTTGTTCATAAATAAACACCTGAACCGCTAGAAACACTTATGTTCGAAGAACAGTAGAAGAATCGTGCAGATTTTGAGTGCATATTCTACCACACGAGCTACTTATTACGGGCAAACTGTTTCAAACGCCACGTTTTACTTTTGTCTCAAGAATGCATTATAACTCATATGGTGGAAGGTTTCAGATATTACCACTGGCATGAATTTCAACGTTTATGAAAGCAAAACATGGGATAATTATATTCGTCATCAGTTGCTTATTTCACAAAACATTGAAAGCAGCATCTCATATAACATCAAGGAAGAAAATGCTCAGTGCCTAGCAGCTCTGTAACTGAAGTTGGTGTTTGGGGCTGCGATCCGAAAAATTTGCAGAACTTTGGTAATTGAAACATTGGTTATTTATTTTCATTGTAAATGTTTCCGGTATGAATACTAACTGTAAGCATTTATTGATACAAAAGAGGCACAACTGACTCGTGCTGGCAACCTTCTGCCAGTATCAAAGCCAAGAATATATCACATCTGCTTCACGTTGTTGTATTACATTCGAAGTTATAGGAGTATAAAGAAATTTAGGGCTACCTGCGGCGAGTTTTTTTCATATAATCGAAAACTTAATATTTGCGGTTTATTGTCACTACAATATCATTACCATTTGAAAATTCTACGATAAAACCGCTTAATAAAGATATTGCAATTAAACACAAAACCAACAATAGCTGGCAACCCTATCGTGGCTTTTCAACCACATTTGGCCTAAATAATGTTTATAATAAGTTCCATTGATTGTATGAAACTTGTATTGATTTCATGACTGCATTGGAAGTTATAGGGCAAAAAGTGTTATTTACCTGAGCGAATTTTCAAAACCAAAGACAGAAAAATTGCCATAGGTGGCAGCACAAATCAAATTTTTCAACCAAATTTCCACCAAACAGAGATTAGAGTAAGGTCCAGCTACTGTGTCAATTTCATGAAAATCTGGTAACTTATTCACTTTTAATAGGGCAAAAAGCAGTTTTTTTCTTTGTAATTTTTCAAGATGGCACCACTGGAACAGAGTTGCCCACAATTCAAAACCGCTTCTACCAAATCTGGTCCTACTTAAGTCCAATGCATTCTGTTAATTTCAGTTGTATTTGACAATTGGTTCTTGAGTTGCCGTGAACAGAAGTTTTTGATGCTAAATATATAGGTTAACTAGGAAAGGGTTACCGTTCTTGTCCGACATGAAATTTCCAAAGTCTTACTTTGAACGTGTAGATTAAGCATAAGATTTGTATACAGATTGGTTTTATTGTAAGAAACGGACATTTTTAGGATATTCGATGGTTTGAATGTTTTCACTTCCAAATTTTTATTTTTTCAAATTTAAGACACCAAAATTATCATAGCTGGCAGCTCCAACTGAAACGTGGCTCGAAATAAGGTCCAGCTACTGTGTGAATTTCTTTGAAATCGAATGATTGAATCAGAATTTATAGGGCTAAAAGCAGTTATCTTTTTTATTGATTTTTCAAGATGGCACCACTGGCACAGAATATCCCGCATTTCAAAATCACTTCTATCAGACCTGGTCCTATTTTAGACGTATACATTCTGTAAATTTCAATGAATTCTGCTAATGGGATCGTGAGTTTCCGTGAACAGAAATTTTTGATGCTAAAATTATAGGTAAATTGGGTAAGGGTTACCAGGCGTGCCCGTTATACCATATCAAATTTTTTTATTTGTCTATGTAAACAAAGTACAAGATTTACATAGGAGTGGTTTTTTTTGAAAAAGCGGCATTTTTTCAAGAGAGACGATGATTTGGAGGTTTTCACTTTGAGTGCCTGCCCTAGCTACAGGGTTGCTAGCACGCTCATTAAAAGCTACACAAATCTACAACCAAATAATATCAATATGTCCTAAAAATTTCGTAATGATTTAATAGCTCTGTCAAAAGTTATCGCAATTTAAAAATTTTCAAATTTTCCCGTTCTCTTTTTAGGCACTCAGCGCACACATGGGGTTAAAAAACTCCAAAACATTATCCGATTCACATGTAAAACACGTTGCAAATTTATTTTGTCTACTT
This sequence comes from Nemotelus pantherinus, assembly GCA_963978885.1. Taxonomy (NCBI): domain Eukaryota; kingdom Metazoa; phylum Arthropoda; class Insecta; order Diptera; family Stratiomyidae; genus Nemotelus; species Nemotelus pantherinus. The sequence goes on along the minus strand of OZ022263.1, from coordinate 82,016,415 downwards.
AGTTTTTGCAAAAACTATTTGTGTACGGAATAATAGGTATATTAAAAATATCACTAAAATGGCCGCGGATGCCAAAGGGTTAAAGATAATTTACATTTAGTGAAACTTTAACCTATTCTTATTCTGCATATAAATCAATGTATCCTGAAAGTTTCAGCTCAATCGAATGGCGCGTTCCCGAGATTATCTCACTGAAATTTTTTGATGATATATATATATATATATATATATATATATATATATATATATATATATATATATATATATATATATATATATATACATATATATATGTATATATATATATATATATATATATATATATATATATATATATATATATATATATATATATATATATATATATATATATATATATATATATATATATATATATATATATATATATATATATATATATATGGAAATATGAATTTTTGGCCGAATCGATTTTAATACTAATGTTCTTCGAACATTAGTAATAAATACTCATGATGCGAAAATGAATACGAGATTTTCTGTATCCAATAAGAAAAACGTTTGGGATAATTTCTTCCAAGCTGCAGCAGTTCGGAATTGCAGGATGTTTACTGATGTGGCTTAGCTCTTACCTCCAGAACCGCTCACAATATGTGAAATTCCAAGGGCTTATCTCTAAAAAAATTCATGTCAACTCTGGAGTACCTCAAGGTAGCCATCTTGGCCCTTTGCTATTTAACATTTTTATATCAGACCTGTCGGAGGTTTTATCTGATGTACCTCATCTACTCTATGCGGACGATCTGAAAATTTTTCATACTATAAAGTCGTCATCTGATGCCAACTTTTTTCAACTAAAACTAAATTCCCTGGATCATTGGTGCTGCGTAAACAACCTACCTCTCAATATCGCAAAATGCCATGTGATTAGCTTCTCTCGAAAAAGTACGCTCGTACATCATACTTATCTTTTAAGCAATACAACACTCAGTAGGGTTAACAATATATTAGACCTCGGTGTGGTGCTGGATGAAAAGCTCCGCTTTAATTTGCATTACGACAAAATAATATCTCAAGCAAGTAAACGACTAGGCTTCATTAAGCGGCGAGCCAGGGAGTTTCAGAACCTTTGGTTTACAAAATCGCTATACACCGCGCTCGTTCGCCCTCTTCTTGAGTATGCTTGCATAATCTGGAACCCGGTTTTCGAAATTCACAGCCACAGATTCGAATCTGTTCAAAAGCAATTCCTGCTATTCGCTCTTAGAGGTCCTTACCACCCCTGTGATTTTAGCAATTTACCGCCACATGAATCTCGCCTTAGACTTCTAAATTTGTCACCACTTGCATCCAGAAGATTAATGTTATCTGCCTGCTTCAGTTTCGATGTCATTAGAGACGCTGTTAATGTCGACTTCATTCAGGAAAGATTTGTGCTTAACCAGCCCGTAAGAGTCACTAGATCCCGACAAATACTAGTTGAATATAGACATAGCACCGCATATGCTGATAATGAGCCAATAAATAGATGCTGCAAGATATTCAACAGCATGAGCCAACACTATTCACCCACTATTTCGAAAGCATCCTTTAAAAACAGAGTAACCAAGGCTCTCTTATCCTACCCTCTCTAGTCTACCGGCCCAATACCCTTTTCATGACTAACAAAATATTTAATTTAATTTCCTTTTTGTATTTAATAATTATGTGCCCTACATGTAATATTGCTGTCATATTTTTTAATAGAATGTTAATTTATTAATTTGCATTGCTTTCAGTGTATTTTTACCTGTTATTAATCTGTTTTGTTTAGTTTTGTTATTTTGAATTGTAATGTCAATTTATATTTTTTTTTTATCTTATTTATAAGTAATTGTATACCTTGTTTGGTGAAATAAATAAATAAATAAATAAAAACCAAATTTGGCTCCTCGAATGAAAATTTTCCGGCAACGCTAGCCTCATACAATAAACTTGAATAACTTTCAAATGCTTTACTCATAACACATGTTACGTAATTGAACAATAATTTGATATATCTGTTGATACACCTCCTTTGTAGATATGTAGGTGTTAAAATTTTTATTATTTATTTATTATTTCGATTTGAATTTGGCGTGAAATGATTGGAGACAAACAAATAAAATTTCACGTGTAGCCTTAGTCAATAATATGCTCAACATAAAAAAATTCACTTCGGAGATTTTTCATGCATTGAAGTAGGTTTTGGGGTATTTTAAAATTTTTTTGGGGGGATATAGTGAGATGTAACCTAAACTCACGAAGCGATCTTTGAATTTGTACAACTGGAAACTGTTTTCCAAAATAAATTTCCACGACTTGTGACGCTCACTGAGTAAAAATAACTATGACGCTGACAGCTGTCATCAATTCATTTGGAAGTGGTGAGTATTAAACTGGAAAACCTGTAAAAAAACAATCTTTACTTGAATTCAAGGATATCATACATCTTTGTCCCAAAACTCACATTAAATTACAAATTAAAAAAAAAAGAAAGTGATAATTGCTGTAAATATGTTTTTTAATTGATTACGGTGAGGCTATCGAAAACCAATTCAGTATTTTTCAAATGAATCTGTATTTTATAAATTTAAAAATATACACTAAAATCCCAAAAAAAACAACTGGTTTGACATTTCATCATCAACTTTAATTACTTTTACACGGATGTGAATCCTCTTCAGATTTCATATGCATGTACTGCGCGAATCAAAAATTACAATCTTCTCGGAACACCTCTTCACATAACAGTAACAACTACCCACTAAGTTATATTTTAATCCTTGATTAACCTTCCTGAAACGTACTTACCTATTTATTTGTTTTTATTTGCTAAAAACTTATACATTTACCTGTTCATGTTTATTTCACTTATTTTCCATCTTTTGCCATCATTTTCACTTTAGCTGATTTTTCTTTCGATTCGCTGTCGTTGTCCAGCTTCAGTAGTAACTTGAGTCAAATGGCAGCTTATCTTAAGCCCCAAACTGAACAAAACGCCCAACAAGAAGAACAATCTGCATACTTAAGAAGACACATGAATGTTTCAGACACACACCAACATATATGTATATTCACATACATATGTGCAAATTTGCAAAAGGTGCAATTTTCTTACCATCTACGTATAAATATAAGTCGATGTGAAATCATCCTTACTCGGCTAGTTTAAGGTAGTATAAGTGGTTTATATCTTACTAGACGAATCTATCTCGCCTCAAGATCTTGACATGAATAATTTAACATGCTACAAACATATTTTTCAATGCTTAAGGAGTTTTATGTCGGTTTTAAGCTGTTGACATTTTTTCTGTCGTATTTAACACTTCTTGTGGCAGAATGTTCACGTTCAGTCAGATCTTCGCTTTTGTTGTTGACACCAACAGTAAGAACAAACTGCAACATATGCGATGACGATAAGAGTGAAGTTGACAACGTGGATATCAATTGCTGGAAAGTGGTTGAGAAGTGATTTATTTGTCGTAGTTGCATTTATGAATGATTATAGTTTCGACATTTTTGTGGATGTTTGTTTAATATCTTGCGGTGAATATATAATAAAAAATATATATAAAATAAAAAAAAACTCTAGCGCACCTGAACCGCTAGAAACACTAATGTTCGAAGAACAGTAGAAGAATCGTGCAGGTTTTGAGTGCATATTCCACCACATGAGCTGCTTATTACGGCCAAACTGTTTCAAACGCCACGTTTTACTTTGGTCTCAAGAATGCATTATAACTCATATGGTAGAAGGTTTCAGATATTACCACTGGCATGGGTTTCAAAGTTTATGAAAGAAAAACACTTGTTAATTATATTCGTTATCAGTTGCTTATTTCACCAAACTTTGAAAGCAGCATATCATATAACATCAATGAAGAAAATGCTCAGTGCCTGCAGCACTGTAACTGAAGTTGGTGTGTGGGGCTGCGATCTGAAAAATTTGCAGAACTTAGGGAATTGAAACATTGGTTATTTATTTTCATTGTAAATGTTTCCGGTATGAATACTAACTGTAAGCATTTATTGATACAAAAGTAGCACAACCGACTCGTGCTGGCAACCTTTCGCCAGTATCAAAGCCAAGAATATATCACATCTGCTTCACGTTGTTATATTACATTCGAAGTTATAGGAGTATAAAGAAATTTAGGGTTACCAGCAGCGAGTTTTTTCAAATAATCGAAAGCTTTATATTTGCTGTTTATTGTCACTACAATATCATTACCAATTGAAAATTCTACGATAAAACCGCTTAATAAACATATTGCAAACAAACACAAAACCAACAAGAGCTGGCAGCCCTATCGTGGCTTTTCAACCAAATTTGGCCTGAATAATGCTTATAATAGGTTCCATTAATTGTATGAAATTCGTATTGATTTCATGTTTGCACTGGAAGTTATAGGGCAAAAATTTTATTTTCCTGAGAGAATTTTCCAAACCAAAGACACAAAAATTGCCATAGCTGGCAGCACCAATCGAATTTTTCAACCAAATTTCTATCAAACAGAGTTTAGAGTAAGGTCCACCAACTGTGTCAATTTCATGAAAATCTAGTTACTAACTCACATTTCATAGGGCAAAAAGCAGTTTTTTTTTCTTTGTAATTTTTCAAGATGGCACCACTGGCACAGAGATGCCCACAATTCAAAATCGCTTCTACCAGACCTGGTTCTACTTAAGTCCAATGCATTATGTAAATTTCAATGGTATCTGATTATTAGTTCGTGAATTCCCGTGAACAGAAGTTTTTGATGCTAAAAATATAGGTTAACTGGGAAAGGGTTACCGTTCTTGTCCGACATTAAATTTCCAAAGTTTTACTTTGAACGTGTAGATAAAGCATAAGAATTTGTATACAGATTGGTTTTATTGTAAGAAACGGACATTTTTAGGATATTCGATGATTTGAATGTTTTCACTTCCAAATTTTTATTTTTTCAAATTTAAGACACCAAAATTATCATAGCTGGCAGCTCCGACCGAATTTTTCAACCAAATTCCTACCAAACGTGGCTTAAAATAAGGTCCAGCTACTGTGTGAATTTCGTCAAAACCGAACGATTCAATCAGAATTTATAGGGCTAAAAGCAGTTATCTTTTTTAGTGATTTTTCAAGATGGCACCACTGGCACAGAATCGCCTGCAGTTCAAAATTACTTCTATCAGACCTGGTCCTATTTAAGACCAATACAGTCTGCAAATTTCAATCAATTCTGCTCATCGAATCGTGAGTTTCCGTGAACAGAAGTTTTTGATGCTAAAAATATAGGTAAATTGGGCAAGGGTTACCAGGCGTGCCCGTTATACCATATCAAATTTTATTTTTTGTCTATGTAAAAAAAATACGAAATTTACATATCAGCGGCTTTTTTTTTGAAGAAACGGAATTTTTTCAAGATAGACGATAATTTGGAGGTTTTCACTTTCAGTGCTTGCCCTAGCTTCAGAGTTGCCAGCACGCTCATCAAAAGCTACACAAATTTACAATTAAGTAATACCAATATGTCTTGAAAATTTGATGATGATTGAATAGCTCTGTCAAAAGTTATCGCAATTTAAAAATTTTCAATTTTTCCCGTTCTATTTTTAGGCACTCAGCGCACACATGGGGTTAAAAAATTCCAAAACATTATCCGATTCACATGTGAAACACGTTTGAAATTTATTTTGTTAACTTTATTTTTGCAAAACTTATTTGTGTACGGAATAATAGGTATATTAAAAATATAACTAAAATGGCCGCCGGCGCCAAAGGGTTAAAGATTTTTAACTTTTTCTGAGACCTGGCACTATTCTGCATATACACCAATGGGTCCTAAAAATTTCAGTTCAATCGGATGGCGCGTTCCTGAGATTTTTTCACTGAAATTTTTTGATGATATATATATATATATATATATATATATATATATATATATATATATATATATATATATATATATATAGAAATATGAATTTTTGGCCAAAGTGATTTTAATACTAATGTTCTTCTTCGAACATTAGTAATAAATTCAAATTGAGTTGAATAATAATTTTTAAAGATTCAAAAAGACAAAATCTCAAAAATAGTAATGTAAATCTTCTTGAATTCAAACTTTAACTTATACCTCTGCATCTTACTTGAACCAATTCATCATTCAACCCGATGATCAGCTTGATTAAAGTAGTCGTGTTTTTTAAACTGATTGCGATGTAAAATTAGTTTTTCGTTAACGAAGTGTAAAAGATACTTTGAATTCTCCCTAGGTACAGTATTTAGTCTTGATATTACTCATGCGTATTATTTCCTGGCCGTTCAGACTCGTATGTAGCATATGCTAGCGCTACATAAGAAGCTGAAACAAATCTTCGACGTGTATTCCCAGCCCACACTCACCTTCTACCGGCATCGAAGGAAGATGATGATTTTCTTCTTTAATTACATGCATGCAACATGGCCATTAATTAAACCGGCTTCTCTTGAACGGTAATCCCTGTGCCGAGCTGATTGCAAGAACAACAAGTCAAAAGTCTAATACAGCCAAGACTTTGTTTATAACTCGTCCAGCTCGTCTCCCTTGCCCGCCAAGTGGTCTTGCGATGGTTTTCAATTTACTCTAATGTGGACATTAAAGCGTCGAAGCGAAGAAGGTCCCTTCTTGAGTATCGCGTGGCATTATATCAGTAGCTCAGATTTAAGATTGGCGCTGGTCCACCATTGGAGACTGTTCATGCTTTTGGATTAGGTGAGATGAAAATGCGCTAACATATGTTTGCCTGATTAAATAAGTCCAATTGATAATCTTTGACAAAACGTTTGTACACTACGAGAAATAATACATAGAAATAAGAATTATAAAACGGAGCAGAGTCCCAGGAGCAAGTGATATGGGATGGAAGACCAGACCAATCCAGACTACGATGATGATGCAAATTATGCTGCAGTTCTGCATGTTGTGCATGTTGACTTCGAGTTTTTGATGATTCGAGTGGTGCCCGGGAAGATTTATGTGATTTTAATTAAAAGAAACATGTCGAGGAATGGGTTGAAAAAATCATTGACATGAGTGTTGGTATTGTTTGTCTGTCCAATATTAATGCAAACGGGTGAGTTATGTTTGAGGTAATTGGTCAAATGAGAATTAATGTGTTTTTCATCTAAAATGGCAATTATAAAGGGGTATATGAATTTAAAACTATGATTTACGAGTGGTTATTCATTAGCATCGAGTTTCGCATGTGCTGTGAATAAAGCTATTTAAGTAAATATTTTCTTTAGTTTCCCATATGCTTTAGTGGTAGAACTTCGTTAATCTGGCTGACGTTACATTGATTTCCTATCAAAGCTACTGTTTCCAGTTAGGGTCAGTTAGAGTTAATTATTTTTAACCCACAATACATTTTCATAATAAACGTCATCAACATGATGAGCAACTGCAAGACGAAAAAATCCTACCATGATATCGAATAGGCGTCTAGCGTTTGAGTGTCCTTTTTTGGTTACTTGTGTAATGTTTCTTGCATAAGTACTATAAGTTTGTTTATTTTAGTCAGTGTAAGTTTGGTGTTGAAGCTAATATAAGCCCAAACTTAACATTTTGATTTTTATAGAAAATGAGCTTTTATTTTTCATTGTAAATTTTAGGAATTTTGTTTGTTGTTGACCAAAGTTGAAGCCTTTAAGATGTGTAGTATAAGGTTTGTTCATGTGAAGTCTAACAGGTGTAGTAAGGTGTGTCAATGTGTAGTATAAGGTCTCCAAAAAATGGTATAAGATTGCTTTGCAAGAAGCACGTGAATACGATATTGCAAACAATATAAGAAAATATAAATATTAACTTAAGCTTTGAGCGTGGATTTACAAAATTTTTAAATTATAACTTGGATTTTATTTCAATTTCTGTAAACTTAATTGCCACATTTAAAAATGGAAGCGCTTATATGCATAAGTAGGCTGCATCAATAGAGTTATATTAGCGTTTGCTATGTTTCCCGACTACCATTCGACTCTCGGCTTCTCCTTCGAATAACTTGTTAGGAAATCAATGCTCATCTATTCGCTGAACGTGACCAGTCCATTGCAGCTTCCACTATCTAATGATTGTGGCAACCTATGAATCGTCAAATGTTTCGTATACCTAACTTGTCATTGAGCGAATTTACAGCACTTCCCAAATCAGGATTTGGAATATACCGAAATTCGTGAGCTTTTGGTCGATTTCCATGTATGTGTGCGCAGACTGTGTACGTGCACGGAAGCTCCTCATGAGCTTGATTTGCAAATACCGGTTTTGTTCGAAGCCTAAATATGTGTGTGTGCCGGATAAAATTGTATGGCTACACGAAAATCAGATCAAAACCGGTTTAAATTCCCGATTAAACCAAAAATGCTGTCAAAAAATGATATTTGTTCTTTTGAGTAAGAAATGGTTGATATGATACTACAAAGAAGTGTATAACGTCTTCACGCATTTTTGAATCCCTCAAAGATATTCTTCGAAAATAAGTTTTCTAGCGGTTCTGATGCGCTAGACTTTTTTTTTTTATTTTTTGACTTTTTTTATTCTTATCTGCGTTCCTATTTTAGAGAACCATATGGTTGAAAAACTAAAGAATCAGTAGCCAGCTTACAATGCGGTAACAATTTCAAATCTGCATATTTATTGTCAAAGTCGTGTCCCACGTAATTTTTTGCTAGTGGTAGGCGAAATTTCTAAACGTAAGTATTCCCCTTCTGTAGTTGAATTTCTGGAATTCTTTGTTCTGCATGCATAAAGACCATTGTGTGTAAAGTTTTCTGTCTTCGAAAGGATATTTTATGGAAATATTATTGGAAATTTTTCATGTCCGAAGACTAGAGCCGTTTTTGAGCAGTTTTTCAGTATCCGGACAAGAACGTCTCACAAAACCAGTAAAATATGATATTGCACATATTGGTTACTTGATAAGATTAATATTAGCTCTAATAAACTCTGAAAGAAAATAATGCTGGTATGATAGCTATTTACATCCTTTCAAATAAAATATACCACCTGTTCGAAAAAATTAAATTAAAACCAAATATTACGGTTTTAACTAGTAATACTGAACTAAAGTTGAAATATACACTAACTGTCTGAAGACTAGTACATTGACTCTACATGAACCATTTATGATTATGGTTGCGTAAATTAATGAAAATGATAAGACTTTTGTTGGCGTTTGACAATAAACATCAAAGGATGCCATGGGAAGCATAAATGTATCTATATAGGGTAAATGCACTAGTCCCCGGAAAGTTAGTGCGTTTTTCAATTTTAGTTCGAAATTAATAATTAGGAGCTTAATATTTAGTTTACAAACACGCTTTTTCATACATTAGTGTTAGTTGTGAGTCTTCTGTATAAATTTATAATAAAATAAATAAGTATAATAATAATATAATAATAAAATAAATAAGTATAATAATAATAAAATAAATAAGTAAATAATAAAATAAATAAGTATGCTGATGTTCCAAGTAAATAAACTTGAGCCAAATTGTGCTAGGCTCCGAACACTATGAGTCAGTGTTCAGACAGCTTTGAGTTACAATGAATGTGTTGGCAGTAATAGTGAAAATCTCGTTTGCATTACTATACTTATATTTTTTGCTTTTTATATGCCAGATGACATTAATTTCGCTGAGCATTTCTCAAGGTCGCTCCATTGCCACATTCATCAAATTTTTATAATATATGCTCTTAATCAGGGTCTATCCATTCTGTGATTCCATATTCACCTGATCTCAAATCTGAGAGTTTTCACGAACACTAATGACAACTGACCATAAACGTAATTTGGTGAAGGACTACCGCTCCTATATGAGATAAGCAAATTTCTAAATGTTTATTTGACTGGAAAAATCAGTGAATCAATGAGTGTTTTGCATTTTTTCAAAACAAAAAAAAAATAGCAGGGTCAACGGTGTGAAGAGTTTTTGTATTTAGCAATCAGATCAACTAAAATCCACACAAACTTATATCTAAAACACATCAATATGCTCTGTAAGTCTATAAAGTGTCTGGTGGAGACGCAAAATAATATGATATTTTTTAAGTCTTGTCATTTCTGTTCAAATTTATGTCAAAACAGAACTGTTAAGACATAACTTTTAACACATTCATTTTCAAAATGGCACCAGCTAAACCTGGGTGTAAGAATTTGGTCAAATTGACAAATATTCAACGTGCAAATGAATGAAACGTTATCAATAATGGAATGACCGCCTTGTTTCTCTCATGAAATTCAATTTGTAGTTAAAATATATCATAAATCTAAGAGATATCGTTTTGTGTGATTGTTTCTTGCCAAGCTGGAGTTCAAACAAAAGAACAAAATATCATACCGTGAAATGCCACTACAGAATTTCTGTCAAACATTTTTTCTACCACAATTTATGTTATGCTAGATTATCTGTCTCGCGGAGTCACGGCCTTAATTGCTTGGTGAACATACCACAATTTGAAATTGTTCACATTCTGCGAACACTTTGAAGCATATAGGTGTAAATTAGCAAAATGTGTCTTCCAAATATATTTTCTCTCACAAAAATCAATCAGAAATTGAATCAAATACCCGCTCTGCCCTGATTCGCATAAACTTTCTATCTACATTTTTGTCATTTTCGAGTTAACACCGGACTCATAAATTGCATACTCTATTGCATCCTTGTGCAAGATTTCAAAAACCCATCTTTTGTGGAAGTATGTTAAAAATCAATATTGAGAAATACACTCTCCATATATCTCCAGTATAAATCAAAACACAAATCATTGAATATCTAGAAAGCTGTAGACAGGGCAGCGTTGCCGCCGATGGCCTACACCACATAACCATAATCGCAAATGGTTCATCCATAAATATTCGCGAGACACGCACCGACTAAGTGAACAGCACTCGCCAGAAGCCTCAATATAGTAAATTTCCCTGTTTCCACACGCTTCAACGAAGTAAACGGTGAATTTCAGAAGCCGCCACATTGTAATTCCCTTACATGTATACGCTTCTACGAAGTGAACTGCACACGCGAGAAGCCGACATATTAGAAGTTTGCCCGTTTGTACACGCTCTTGCAAAATGAACAGCGTTCTTCAGAAGTCGCCATGTAAGGAATTTTCCTGGATGGAAACACCCATACGAAATCAACACCAATTGGCCTTTCCACACTTGTTTTCTTGATGCACTCCTCAAACCGGTTTTCTGGGCAAGAGGCAGAAGAATCAAGGGGAATTCTCTACAAAAAGTGATGCATGTGGAGAGAATTTTGAATCACGTCTGAAACTGATTGATCGAGCGGCAACTCACTAACACAACTATAAACATAGTTCACGGGTCAGAAATTTTTCATGAAACACTCAAGTCGAAATAAAAAAGCAACAACACGCACACATTCATATGCATAATCGGTATATGAACGCTTCCGTTGCTGATGCACACCAAGTATGGAAATGGTGATTGTTGTGAAACCGGTTTGAGGAGTGCAGCAAGAATACAAGTGTGGAAAGGCCCAATCAGTAGAAGCCGCTAGGGGAAATCTTCTGCACGAATATGCTCGCACGGTATGAACAGGATAAGTCAGAATCTGCCATATTGGAAATCTGACTACACGGACGTGCTGACACGAAGCAAGCAGCGTTGGTCAGAAGCCGCCATATCGGAAGCCTCCGTGCATGTACATGCTCGAACGAAGTGAACAGCAGTAGTCAGATGGCGCCATATTGAAAACCTACGTGTACGCACACAGAACTATCGTGTACACACAAATACAATCACACGTAGCGAAAGCTCAACGAATCGGGTATATTCCAAATCCTGATTTGGGAACTCGTGTCAATTCGCTCTATCAAAGGAAATTATTTCAGCGATAGCCTTCGTTGCCTCTAGGAGTTGAAAATGGTAGGGAGCTTCATTCAACTATCAAAGCAAATTAATTCAGCGACAACCTTCGTTGCGTCTAGGAGTTGAAGATGGCAGGGAGCTTCATTCAAAACTTTACAGTCAATGTGAATACGAGTGTGGTGTGATTTGTTCCACGACTCACTTTACCCTTGATTTATATTATTTAAATACTAATTCAAAGCTAGGTAAACTGAAGCCTGGGTGCGCAGTCCCTCTTCCAAACTTGGATTCGAATTAGAGAGGCCTTACACTAGAAGCCAGTACTCTTGTCTTTTCAAGGTCCTACGAAACGAAACGATTGCAAGAAGAAGCAAAAGCATCACTGAAAAATATACTGCAGTTTTCGCTCACCTTCAAAAAATTTCGTATACTTGTCAAAGTTTGAGGCTCTTTGAAAAAAATATTCTGTGACGTATTCGATTCCAACAAAATGACTGAAAAAATAACAGTCCCACCATTAGCTTTCATCATTCGCCAGCTTCCTATCCCGATCACAACCAGCATAATTTCGCATCTTTTTGTCATCACTGGTCTTTGTTTCTTTTAATTGTGGTCAATGCGGCAAAAAGTCTATCTTTTTTGCTAGATACATGCATTCTACTCCATCTACGAGGAAACCTATGTATGTACATACATATATAGGTATGTACAGAAACAGCAAACATACCATTATTTGCTTTCCCCAGAATCAAAATCCGAGAATTTCAAGTTCTCGGAGTTCCAAGTTCCATCGCTCCCATTCGAACTTTTCTTATGTACACAGAGGTTAGCATCGTCACTGTCGGTAGATAGAAGTATGAATCCATTCTATACTTTGCACTTTGTTAGTCAGAGTAGCATCAGATCCCGCATTTCAGGCCAGCACCATGCGATACCTAGGATGGATACTCGCTAGTACATTAAGACTTAAACACCAGGCAATTACAGAAGAATTTAATTATCAGTCTTTCGCTTTTTCACATGACCCCGGCAAGGTGTTAAATCAACTTACGAACATTTTAATTTTACTGTGTTTTTTGCTTGTTTCTTCGAACAAGATACATTGCTCATTGTGTGTGTGTTTGGGTGCACGGTGTTGAGACGGGATATCAACCTCAAGCCCATGTCAGATTCCGTAAAGTGTTTGATTCTAATTGTGTAACGAGAAAATAAAAAATGGGTTGGCTGCGGTTAGAGGTGTCTAGTTTGGGAACTGCACTAGAGATGGGTCGTGAAGAACAAATTCGAGCTGATTTAAATGTTCGAATTATTTAAATGAGATCACAGCTGGTGATAGACTCGTTGCTACTTGAATTCAGTTGATTGGGGTCGTCAGTGTTGAACATCACAGTATGATGCAATATACATATGTATGTATGTAGATACGAATCTAGTCAGATAATCAACTGAATGTGGATGTAAGTACTTAGTCACAGAGAGTGAAGACATCATTTTTTAGTCGAGGAAAAAATCTACTTTGAGAAAATTAATTAAAATTGAAATGGCAGACAGCTTCACAGCAGTTGTGGAGGAAAATCATCAAAGTAGATACTCCTTTGACAAAAATATACATTTTTCAATCTTCGGTGAAGTAGTGAAAACTCCATTTTACTGAGAGGCATATTGTCTGCTCGAAGACCTTGTAATCAGTGTTTGTCAATCGAAAATTTCACTTGGAACAAGCAAGAGTGTCAAGCACATAGTTGATGTCTATTGAGCTACGTACAAAGGAGTCTACATGCATATGTATTTCAGAAGATCATAATCATCTCACATTCAGAAAAATCAATGCAAACAAGTGATACATAGGTCTTGCCCAGATGGAAAACTACTCTTATCCTTGCCATCTTTTAGTTCAAACGAAATTTATATCGAGGAAAAAAGGTTCACATGCTATATCAAGTTTGTTCACATTGAAGGAAAGGACATTCCAAGAAATAAATACGACAATCATGCTTCAGAGAGAAATTATGATTCGGCAAAATTTTTGTGAGGAAAATACACAAATTTTTTCACGGAATCAAATTTAAATCATTTGTTTTTTTTTGGTTCCAGGAGCAAAATGAGAAGGAACTTATTGTGAAAGGATATTCAAAATATTTTAGCTAGCAGAGGAAATGGAAAATAGTTTCTGTCTTTAACCGTCTACTGGCTATGATAGCTTGTCTCAAGTGGTCCTATAATTTGGTGAATGAAATCGTGTTTTACCACAGTAGTACACAAAACTAAAGTCCATCTCTATGAGTAAATTGTCAGTCAATTTTGATGACCTTATTAAAAAATTGCACAATTCGAACTGGTATTCAAAGCCATTTCATCACAACGCCTATAATGTGCTCCAACATCAAGATATTGGGAAAAAGGTTTCTTTCAACTCAACGATGTATAAAAAATCCAGAGTTGAAGAGATATGTATGTTCATTGTCGTCTATGACATATTACGTTGAAAAATGAAAGTGAACAATTTCATTTATTCTGTGCCACCCATCGAATCTGTTCCTCGTCTTCTTCGTGAGCCATCATCATCATATCACACCCATCAGCAATCTCCCATGATACACACACCCGCTGATCAATTTCTCCAAACGCATATGGAAAAGGTCTCACTCAGTCATCACATCATCCATCCGTCCCAATTCAAATCATCTCAGACAACGAGTATGTCTTTTCTTTTCGTTTTATGTTCCGTGTACCTGGGCATGGCTACAGAGACCTGTCAAAGAATTTTTGACTTTTTAGGTCGAGAAGGTATCGATGAAAAATCGTTTCTTTGCTCTTCCGATGAAACGATGACTTTTGCTCTTTTGAAATCCGAGAAAAAAAACCACTTTTTGCAAACATACGATGCTGAAAATGAAAGACAGAAAAAGAAGTCACCACTTGAACGGATTATGTTTTCCAATTCTGATTTCTATTAAAGTTGGACAAAAGAAGCATCTATGACGGGATATTGTCAAAGAGTGGCAAGGTGATTAGCAAAAGAGAGATGAATACTGGCCAGTTTCGATCAGAACAAAGATTGCTATGAGTTTCTCTGCGCTGAATACGATTGCAATGTAAATTTGTTCAGGGCATTGTTCGAAGTATTACTTGAAGGTGACTGCGATTGATTTTCCATTACAGATAAGATGATTTTTGATTTAGGCTTTTGAGAATAGTAAAAACAGAGATACAGTCCAAACGTTTCCGAAGAGAATAATTGACAAACTAACAAATCGTATTATGATGGACCGACCAGTGTGTCAGCTGTATGACTTTGAAATCAATTCATGATTTAATATTGAAAAGTGAATGGATCTCTTTGTTAATTGTTAACGAGTCTTAAGTGATTTCACAGATTTAATTTCGCAAAAAAGAATTTGAGTGCAGCTTTTTGTTCAAAATGTGATTTATGATTTATGTCAGGTGAAGATAGGTTAGAATAGAGCTAGGTCACTTTTGATGATTCACTCGGAAAAGTTATAAAATATATAAAATAAGTGCATTCATAAATGCCTGATCATAGAATTAAAAAAAAGAAGAGATAAAGTAAGCATGAACTCTTTGCTGTGCGACTTTTTGTTAATTTTCGCACAGGATGAAAATTTCTTCGAACTCTATCGGACCTCGAAAGAACAACTGATAATGAATAAACAATAAGCAAGTTACGAGATTTTTCGGTCCTCTAAGCCAAAAATGGCAATTATTTAACGATTTAATTCTAAAAACAGGCTCAGTCCAAGGAGGACTGTGATCTATTTTTATAAACCAATAAAAACTGTTATTGATGGAGACTTCAACATATGGGACTCTTATTCATTGTGGTAGGTGATGGCAAAGTAAAGTATGGTTTTTAATACGAGAAACTAATAGCAACCAAACAAAATCGTTTTTTCGAGTTGACCACGGAACCTGGCTAAAAGTGTACTGTTAAAGGGATAGAGAAAAGTCGTTTAAGCCCTAAGGGTAAAACGTATTTTAATTAAAACTAAGGCCAAATTTTAGCAAAACATTTTTCATAATTTGTGCCCGATAATCCGTGAAAAGCGACAAGGAATGCTGCAATACGGCGTGTCTAATATTTTCCAAAAACTAAGAAACCACTCCGAGGAATCCGTTTTCCTGACTTAAATACTCTGAATGAAATAGTGAGCCAAAGGATCCGTGAGCTCAATAATGATGGTGTCGTATGTGGCATTCAAGCGTACCCGAACCAGGTCTAATCATGTATTGACATGCAAAGTGATTACATCGAAAAACTATAATGTTGTGTTTCATTTACAGTAAATACTTTTTCATCTAGAGCTAATCATGCATTACTTTTGAAACGTAGTCTGAATACCACTCTCCATGTATTCCGGATCATTTACTTTGCTTAACTTCACCTTATCTTACTTGTTATTCAATCGTTCTGCTAATAATTTCAATGTTCCCAGAGTAATTGATTCTTTCAACGGTTGCCGATGACTTGGTGTTACCTCGAACGTATCAAAATGTTATCTCAAGCCTCATACTTGTGAAAAGCTTCCTTTCATATTTTTCTACTCTTTTTTCTGCATTATTTCTCACTATTATTGAAAGGTTCAGAAAGATCTTTGTTTCATTTTTGATTAGATACTTATGGTCGATCTGCATGTTGTGCAGGTTACATACAAGACATCTCGTTGTTCCGTGTTTATCGTCAGTTCTTACAATTCTTTCGTTAGTGTGTCTACTAGTGTTTTCCGTTTTTTACTATATGTTCAGTAAAAAAATAAATTTAAACAATCAAAAGCGTACGTAAATTAATATTAAATTTCTCTTTTACTCTAGTTCTTTACTACAGGCACAGTAATCGTTTATCCTTCCTGCAAATCCCGCCTTCAAAAAGTTTCATGATAAGAGCTTGTCATTGGCTATTTTACCTTTTCGGGTATCGGCTATAAGCTGCTGCTTCAAAAAAATAGTCGTTCTAATGAATCATCATTAACGTTTAGTATTTCTTTCCCGTTAATTGTCGTATATTTTCTTTCGCCCTTGTCTTATTCCCGAAGAATCGTATTCTCCGAAAAATTTCTGAACCCCAGCTTGGTCCTCTATCACAGAGGCTTCTACAATTTAAGCTTTAAAGATTAATGTATGATTCCTAGCTTCTATCATTCTTATGTTGATTCTTAATTAGAAATATTGGAGTCTTTCAAAAAGTTAGTACACGCCTAACTTTTAGGTTTTAAAATTAATCTTCGTATTGAAAACATTGTTGACTGCATTACTGCATCAAAATTCTTTTTTTATACTTTGCTGTTGATTTTCGATTCATTACATACACCTTTTTCATCATTTTTTCAGCAACAACATCTTAACAAGTGAATAATTATTATGCCGGGTTTACATTCTCGCCGAGGAATGGCAAATCTTAACAAAGTGAGTGTGTAAATGGTCTCCTTGTCTATTCTCGGTTGTTTTTTTCATGACAAGGACGCGTGTGTAAATGACTTGCTCGTCGGCTCTTGTTTGTTTTATGAAGGGATAATGATCCTTTTATTGCTTTGTCTGAGTGTTTATGACCGTCTCGTCCTAGCTCGAAGCCGCTGAAAGCGAAGTCGGTTTTACGCATCGAGTCAAAGGGAAATTACTCAACGCACACCAAGCAGTTGCAATAGCCACAACCTGTACCTCAGGCATCGTTCACTGAACTGAACAAAACAGCTCACAACTGTCGAGAGGTGCATGGTTCGTGTTGCATGGTGCAATATCCTAAGTAAACAATTCACCCTATGTCTTGCTGAGTCTTGTTCAATGTTTTGTCGAGTGCCCTCACGAGACGCTCGTCCCTATGTATAAACGTGACATTATAGTTTCACAATACTACTATCTTCGTTAAAACATCATCACCTCTAGCAGGAAATATTCATAGCCAGAGCATTAATAAAAGGAGCGCTTTCGTAAACATTCATACTGAATGAGCATAGCATGTAATATCTTCATCATCATAGGGAAAGGACTTCAACTACACCGATTACACTCTTTCCACAATTTCCATATCTATATCTTATGCCTGTTTTACACATATGGCAAACGTTTCGTCGAGGAACTTGTGAAATTACTTCCCTTCATATCTTCGGATGTAAAAAAAACAGCCGAAAGTAAACAATGGGACCATTTACATACTCGGCTCGCAAACATTTGCAATATGTGTAAACGCGGCATTAAAGCAAATAACCTGATAAGACGTCCATCTAATGCCTGGTTTACACATATGGCAAACGTTTTTGCCCACGATAAACTTGAGCTGAGGGACGAGGGACTTGTGAAATTACTTCCCTCCATATCTTCGTATGTAAAAAAAAACAGCCGAGAATAAATAAAGTGACCATTTACACACTCGGCTCGCCAACATTTGCCATGTGTGTAAACGCGGCATAACAGGATACTGTTGCAATAATCAACACAATGTGCCATAGTTTATGGTTAATAGGCCATCCGGGAAAAACTTATCTGGATGTAGACTGTCAAAATTCTTAAGGAACCGTCGTATAGTCCTCGACAATATGGTGTCTGATGCAACTTTGTCGAATTGAAATGCATAATTCCTGCGAGTAGATATCCTAGACGGACTAGTTAAATTTTAATGACGAATCAGATTGAGCACAGGAATGAGAATGGTATCAACACTTTTAAGTGCGGTTTTATGACAGTGAGATAAAAGTTTGTGAATGACGGGATGTAACTTCCAAACAATAAGTGGTTTTTGGTGGCCAGGTTTATGACTATGATTTTATGATCGGTGATTTTCGTGAATATTTTGAGACTGCATGATATCCTGGCTTTTGGATCGCTATCACAAAGAAGCTCCAGTGCAAGGGATTTTCAGCGATGCACGTAGAAGTCATTTTGACTGCAAAATATGACTAAGAATTTTCGTGACATGTTTTGCGAACTTTAGATTAAATTTGCATGCTTTTTCAGATTTCTAGGTTGAAAGTAATAGCTTCGCAAAAAAAATCAAAAAGAGTTCATATAAGAAGATTAAAATAGAGATAAACGCATCATCATATCGCTTTGATTTCTTATAAGCTTACACTTCTAGTCCAATGGCAGTACTCGACAACCACTATCAAACCACTTTTTCATAATTTGTTTTAAGTAAAAAGTATGAAATATTCCAATATATAGTTATTATTCGTTTGAATCAACTAATAACTGAACAATTTACATTCGCAAAAAACCTTACATGTATTATTAACTTCTCATTTTTCTCATAAAGGCCAATACAATTATAGCATAATGTATCATAAGATATTTCATCGTAATGCACATTTTTGCGGTGAACAATTATATGCTAGGTAATTCAATATTTTACCCACCCATCATCGTCCTTGCGAATCCTGAACGCAGCTTGGTAGTACTATGACAGTACTTACGTACATACATATATTAAATCGTCAAGTCATATCGTGACCTGTAACTACAGTAAACAGGGTTTCATGCTTATTAACATATTGAAAACATAAATCATGACACAGGACCTATGTCCTATTGGATTTCGAAAGTGATAAATTTTCATTTTATGATCAACTGTGTGATCCATTTGAAATGATAAGGATTTTTATGGTTGACTACATTTTACGATCACACACTATGGCACATACATGAATGTCGATAAGTGTAAGCGAAACATAGTAGGATACGGAAGGGACACACGTTGCCACGCTGGTGCTCACCACCTTCATTCAGTAGTGCATGTTCGTGCATCGACCACGCAAATAATAACAATAGTTGCTGATAGACAATGCGATGATGCATTTTTGTTTGTCGCGGAGACCATTGCCCGAAGGCTTATTTTCGTTGTTTTTGTCGGCATGTGAACCATCATAGCACTAAGGATAAAAGAGTTCATTTATAAAAACAAGTCATCGAACTGAAAATTTTAATACCTTCGTAGTTTTCAAGGGTTGCATTGATAGTGGCAGACTCAAACCATTTCGATAGCGTTTGATGTTGTGTCTGACGATTGTTATGTCGAACCATGACTCTTTAGTTGCAATGGCAAAACCGCACTATTGAAAGAATGATTCAAATGGTACTAGCCATCGAAGCTCAATGATAGTGCGTTTATACGAATTGTGTGGCACAAGTTAAAGTTCGATTAGCTCCGAGCTAGGAGGGACTTAATTTATTTGAGTTTCGTTAGAGGAGTATATTAGCCTGAGCTCGCAAGGGTGATTTGTTACTATAGTTGATTACTATGAACGTTGCCAATCTGCAATCACACTACATTTGCATTACTGAGGTAATGATTTCTAGACATGCATAGTGAGGTCGTGAGCAAATCTGCCCTACTAAGCATATAGGTTCTATCTACATTTTAGCACTTTAGAGATATTCAATGATTTGTGTTTTTCTAAATGCTGCAGATACCTCCAAACATGGGTACAAATACGTTTACTTGAGACACATCTCAAGTAAAAGCTTTCCCATTGAAAATGGTTGTGGAAGATAGGTTTTATCTATATAGGACTTTTTTGTAGTAGCAATAAACGAAAAATTGGCCCCATTACTAAGCATAAAGATTTTATCTACACATTACTCAGCATAAAGGATCTATCTACAGTAAATAGAAAATTGATGCTTAGTAGTGCGACGTTCTTTGTAAATGGGGAGATTTTTCGCTATTGATTTTAACATACTTCCACAAAAGATAGGTTTTCCATACTTTGTAGAATGATGTAATTGAGTATGTAGTTTTTGAATCCGGTGTTAGGTCAAAAATGAAAAAAAAGGAGATAGAACCTTAATGGTTAGTAGGGCAGAAACCATTATATACTAAATAGAAAGTCATTTTAGTTGAACGAATTGTTTATTACATTTTTATCTATGTATGTAGAATGAGTTCATTGCAGTCAATACGCCATTTAGGATTTAATGAAAAATATCAAGCTTGTTTCCCTCCAAAAAAGCTATGTCGATGCGTTCATTCGTGACTCTTTTTGTCTTATTTTCGCTTTGTGGATGACACTGACAAACAAACGCTGGTCTAAATGGTCTTAATCTGACCCTGCGAGCGAAAAAATACCAATGATATCATGTTGAAGCCAAGGATAATATCTATACCATATAATTGACTATACACGGAAAAAAGTTTTAAGTATATTTTACCCAATTGTATGTATCACTCATCCTATAGTGTATAGGGTATATGTGGACAGTGACCATTTATCGTATTTTTAGACATAGTTGCATAGTAGAACGCTTTGAAATATTTTAACATAGTTTTATAGACTATAGGACTTTCATCTGAGAATCTTGGCGAACGTAGAGATACACGATAGTATTTCTTACAATAACTTATTTGATAATATACAAAATTATTTCGATTCCAATAACTAATACATGTTAAACTTTCCCATGTTTCCTTGAACAAATTGCCAGTAAGCATAGGTTAATTTCTAAAAACACTGCACACTGCATCAGCTGGCAATTTAAATTTTGGTGATAATTTGGTTCGAAGCATAAAAGTGAAAATGGACCAGAAATTAATTGAGCAAGTGCGAAAAAAATCACTTTTATATGATATAAGAGAAAGAAAAGAGAAAAGAGAAAAGAGAAAAGAAAAAATAAATGACTACTTTCAATGTGATTTACAATGCGTTCACTGCGTCGGCACTGCACTGCATCGCAATACGTTTTATTTACATACATACATTTATTTACATACAACGTACATACAGCGTCATACAACGTTGTATAAG
The DNA here is from genome assembly GCA_963978885.1 of Nemotelus pantherinus. Lineage (NCBI taxonomy): Eukaryota > Metazoa > Arthropoda > Insecta > Diptera > Stratiomyidae > Nemotelus > Nemotelus pantherinus. The sequence continues at coordinate 81,994,819 of OZ022263.1, read as the reverse complement.
GACTTTGCAGCATAACATGAATATGAATTATATCGAACAGCGAACCGAACACAATTTTGCTATGTGGCATATGAAACTTCTATGATAAAATAGGAGGCAACACTTAGACCGTAGATAAAAGATTAGATCAGAACCGTTACGACACATTTTGCAATGGATACCATATAATATGGTTGAAATTATTTTAATAATAGGAACAATTCATATAAAGAAAAAGAAAATTTTGTTGTTATAATATTTATGAGGGAAGCGACCATACAATTTTCTGTAAATAGAACCTTTTAATGTGTAGTTGAAAGCCATTACAGATAGTAATATATTCTTAATGTTGCTTTTGCTATTTTGCTATGAAAAATTCATTTAAGTACAGTGCGGTTGAACATAAACATGCGAAATTTTACGGCGAAAGAATGCATTTTTTCCCCCAATTCAGTGTTATAAATTTATAGAAAAATTAACCAAAAAAATGTTTCTCAGTGTACTAAACCTATTTACGGCAATCAATCAGTAAGTAGATTTGACTGTTGCAATATCCTTTGTAAGCAGTATTCCAGCCTATCTTTTATCGCAACATTTTGTTTCATCAAGCCCATATCTAGTTGTTTTACTAATGGCATCGATGATCACATTTTCAAAGTGAAATAATTTTTACCAGACTTGACTGTTAGTAGTTATGGGTCTTACGTTTATCTCACGGCAGCTTAATGTTCAACACTTGTGTGGGTTGCTGAAAATGTCAATCTCAACACGCAAAACACAAGATTGAAATAACATTTTGTGAGGTCTGCTAAATAACCAAAAGTGATCATATACGAACAGAACAAGGAGACAAGAAAAGAGAAAAAAGACCAACTGGAGTGTGATCGAGAATAGGACCATGGACCAGATTAGCTGCACAAAAATTTGTCCAGTAGTACTTGCTAATCGGACCAAACGCTTTTAAGACCAGCATGAAAAAGTGTAAAAAATAGATTTCCAGAAAAATATCAGCTGGTCAAGGTCAAGAAAATTTTCCATATGATTACTACAAGACTTTCTGCTGAGAAATCACTTAATGGGTAGAATTTGGTACGTTACAGACTGCTTTAATTTTAGTGGTAGTCTGATAATAGTAAAAGATTGATTTATTTGAGTATTATTGTATATACTCCCTGAAATGAGTGTAATTTATTTTATAGATAGCTGGATTGAATGACTCCGAAAAAAGAGCAGAGTATCTCAAGGCAAGTTAAAACAGAGCAGCTGTAAAAAAAGTCGAACAAGTGAGAGAAAGTGAGAGGCTCAAAAAGTCGAGCAATTGGGGGGCGATTCTCAGATTTGATCGCTTGTCTGAAGTTCAACCTGTGAAAACTCTACTTGTCACAAATTTTTTTTTAAAGTTGATTCCGTGATAGTTGATAAACAGCTGGTTGCTTGCTCTATCAAAATAGATAGAGCAGAAATTGTGCTCTAAATTGCTCTAGATCAACTGAGAGCAGGCTCATGAAATACAAATAAGAACAACTTCGGACAAGTTCGAGCAGACAGATTGCTCATTGAACACATTTTGTTGAGATATTTCCTCAACCAATGCCTTCTAGAAGTACGGGCCGTCATGCTACGTAATCGTTGTAGCTTTGACGTCATTTTTCGTTGTCATTTTGACATTTCCACCAGGCAATGCCGATATGCACAGAGATTTCACGTGCGAATTTTCAGCTAAAGTATAAATAAAACGTTAGTTTTTTGTGCGTGGATGCGTTGTAATAATAATATTTAGTCATAACTTGCATTTTGTATCAATCAATTGTATCGACAGTACAACAACTGATAAATATTTCGTAGCTAATTTCGCCAATTATACCGCACGCACCGCATTAATTTTTGTTTTAGCTGTTCACTAGCACTGCTCTGCAGCTCTTACTTTATTTTCACTTCACTCACTTTAACACAACCCGCACAAATTACGATTTCCCGCTGACGTCCCATAAGACTGCGTGTGTTTTTCGCGACACTTTGACAGCTTTCTCTGACGTCATTATTCTGCATTACGGTCCGTACTTCTAAAAGGCATTGTCTCAACGTAGCTCAACTTAGAGCAACTCATTGAACACAGGTATTATGGTGTAAATATGTCAACGTTTGTTCGTCAAAACAACTGAAAAAAGTCTAATATGAGTGGAAAATGCCACTAACTAATTGTTTGCAAAAAGTTAGAAATAATATAAGCATCCCAACAACAATTGCTGGTATTTCAACATAAATAAAAAACCATCTAAAAAGGGAACTGGATAATTTACCACACTGCCCGTTCGATAAATTTTTGTATCAATGGCTATCTAAGGTACGCTTCAACACTTTGACAATATGCGGCCCGATGCATCACAGTAAAGCATATCAAATCGCTACAAAATTAAGATTTGCGATTTCAAGGCATCAAACGGATAGCTAAAACCCGTTAAAAATGGTAATAATATTCACTACGGCAGACTTTGTGAAAAAAAAGCTGATGTTGATTTATACAGTCACAGCGAAGAATGCTATGTGATGGCTATGATGCTTCAAATATTTTTCCTCTTCAATGCCACAAAAATCACTATGCCTTAAATCGGAAAAATGTACAAATGGAAAACCTTCAAAGGAACGCGTGACAGTTGCAGTGCTGTGCAAGTGGCGAAAAGAAAGATTCACTGGTCATAGGAAAAGCGAAAAGACCAAGATTGTTCGAAAGAATTGACATTGAGCGAATTTTGGGCATAATTTGACGATCAAACACAAAATCTTGGATGGTGGGTGTTGTTTTTAAAGATTGGATACACACACTTGACATTGAAATGCAGACTCAAAACCGAAGAACCATAATCTTTTTTGATAATGCTAATTGTGACAGCACATTAATAATCTGGAAAACATCAAACTGCAATTTTTTTCCACCAAATTGTACTTCTCATTTACAAGGTGATTGTACCAAATATAAAAGCAAATTACCGCACATATATGATGAGCCTCATAATGTGTACTCTAGAAAATACTGAGCACTTCAGATCCAACAAAATAAGCTTTTATATTTGAAGCTCTCTGTTAGCTACGATCTGCTTGGAATAAAGTTTTTACACTACCATTACAAAAGTATTTTTTGAAAATGTGGGTTCCCTGGAAATCTGAGAGTCAAAAGCGGAATCGTGATGAGAGCTCAAATTCAAATGATGGGAATTCAAATTCAGAGTGATTAGAATTCAAATGTTCCAGCAGACATTCAAAATTTGGCAGGAGTCGATCAATTTGCGACCACAAACGAGTCTCTCCCAGAAGGTTGGGACAATGTATTTTTTCAATGGGTTTCAACTAAACAAGCCATGGCAACTTTTATTTGAGTTTTATTTTATTTGAGAGTGAGTTCGAATCACAGTATTTCGAAGCAAAAGATGAAGTTCATCAGCAAAATAATTATTCCATTGTCACCATAATCAAGAAAATACGGAACATACCTAAAGTTTTCAGCAAAGTACTTGCAAGAGCCAGCAAGCAGCTGGGATTCATTAAGAGGCACGCAAAAGAGTTCAAGAGCATATGGGTCACAAAAACTCTGCACATATCTTTATTTCGTCCTTAACTCGAATATGGGTGAGTCATTTGGAATCCTACTTTCAATATTCAAAGCAATGTACTGGAATCCATCCAAAAGCAGTATGTGTTCTTTTTCCCTGAGAGATCTATACCGTCCACGTGATTTTGAAAGCTTTCCATCCTATAGTTACAAATTCAACAAATTTTCCAACTACTATTTCCCGGCTATCTCTAAAGCTAGGTTCAAAAGTGCTTTAATTCAAGCGCTAAATTCCTAAAGAAAATTTGATTTCCTTTCCTTGGAATTTCCGCCCCAAATTGGCAGCCACACGAAAGTCTGCGACAAGTTATTTTATTAATTTATTTCTTCTAGTCTAGTTAAGCTTAAGGAAAATGTAATTTGTTATTTTTTTATGTATACACCTTGTTTGGTTTGAAATACTATATAAATAAATAAATGATTGCGTACTTCTAATTGAACAGGCACATGTTACGAGTGCATAGAAGCAATCTTTTATTTCTAATTATTTTAAATCTTTAAACTGAACATATTTTTGTGTGAAAAATTAAACATTTGTAGAGCATTCACGTGAAAAATTTATATTTTGCATTAGCAATAAATACTCAAGATGCGATAATAATAAATATACGAACATAAATTGCTGTAACCTTTGATGAAGATTCATTATTGTGGCATCACAACGGGCCTCACTTGTGCCTATGTGTGCCTGTCGACAGGTCTCTGTCGATCGGCAGCCATTTCAACCTAACGTAACGTTGATAAAGATTAGGAAAAATATCTTCATCATTCTTTTTTAAACCTTTATAATCGGACCACCTGTGAAATGGAAACATTTGCTTTGTGACGCTGAGGTGGTCCGATTCCGAGGTTTCACTGTGTTCATAAAATTTATGCATATAAACATGATATATCGTATCCATTTCACTGTCAAAAATATTATTCATTTTATTTCAAAACAGGCTTCAATATTTTTGCGAAACGTAGCTTGGATGCACGCAAGTTGAATTGCTTGACATCTCCTTTTGAAAATATTTAAACTTCTGAACATTACGTCAACAGCTGATCGTCTAACCGAAAAATTATTCATTTCAAAACTTGCGGATTAATATTAATATTTGATTCATTTTTAAAAAAATTTGTGAATTTGTGTCTCACCCAAATTGGTAAGTTGTGTTTGCAAGCTTCTATTTTCATTCAATAGAGAGGCATTTATTTGTTCCAGCACTTTTCCAAAACTTTCAAACCGTTTCTGCAATATATTCACATTTTTCCTGCTTTACTTATTCAAATACGTTATAAATAAAATTGTACCTGCATATAGTATTGGATATTATTACTGTTTCAAACTACTTCTATGCTACAATTAGAGCAATTATGTTACATGGTATACATTATTATTTAAACAGCTTAAATGAATTGATTTAGTTATAAAAATAGTTAGAGCCTAGACAGACAGCGCAGCCTAAATGATCATTTGTCGCAAATGATCATTTACGTGCTATGTGCCAAATGGAAATTTCGACTAATGCCCACTCAATGATCAAATGATCAACCATTAAGCAAATCGCTAGTGATCATCAAACTTTGGTCACTTATTCTTAAATGATGTAGAGTTGCCCGATATAATACACAATCCCCCTGTAAAAAGTCTCTTTTCGCATTAAGAAAAAAGAAAAGGACAATTTTTTTGCGATGTCAAATTTAAATTCAAAATATTTAAAGAACTTTAATGTAGTTCTTGTGCGGCTTGTACTCAAACTTCATTGATTAGAACATAAAAGAGGCAACGTACACTTTTTCTCCATTTTTCAAAAACTAATTGCTTTGATTGAAAAAATTGTAATGAAGCTCTCTACCAGCTTCAACCCCTAGACCCGTATGAGGATTGTCGTGGGATTACTTTACTTTAATTGTTTTGAGTGACAAACAGTCAGTGACAGTATTGATCATTAACGCAAGTGCTGTACGTAAGCAACTTTTAAATTACTAATTTAGGTATAAATGATCATTAATAAATTAGTAATTTAAGTACCTGTCTGTCTAGGCTCTTATCTGGTGTGGCGGTTTTTGGGCTAGAAGTAAAAAATCTTCGCTATTTTGGGCTATGGAAATATTTAGTTGGGCTGTAGCTGCTCTAAAAGCATAGCATAGCATCAATTTAGCAATTGTTGAAACTCACGGTAGCAATGCGAAGGCCCTGGACAGCCAAGAGATGCTTCGAGATTGTATGAACTTTCTGAATTTGCACCGTGCTGTATGGTGTAGCAAGTAAACTTTTCATAAAATATTTAAATCGTTTTATTTACGGATTTTTGTTTCACAGATTTCGATGCCAGATCTATGAAAATTGAGCCGAGCAAACGAAAAAATGTTGAAAACTTCATGGTACTCGAATCATTGTACCTGGTTTTTTTGCGCTTCTAAAAACTCAAAATGAAGTGAAAAACTCGTGTTCAGTTAAAGTTTAAAAGACTGTAAAGTTTATGAAAGTACTATTTTCAAATTTAATGTTCACGTCTTTTGCTACCAAAATGGAAAAACTGCTTTTCGTTTCTATTTTTAGCCAAAAATGACGTTTGAATATTATGTCACCAGCATACACACATGTATTTGGTCTTAACTACTTTCTTGTTATCCTCCAGACTGAGAGCAGCAAATAACTGCGACCATAGCAGCAATTATGAAGTCTTAGACAGCTCGACTATCAAATGAGCAGCTATTTCATATCATTGGCCAGTCAGAGCAGCTAAATTACTATAGCAAGAATATTGAACACACTCCTGATTTAGCACTAACACAGGTCTATGCCATGCTGCAGCTTAATCCTTTCAATATTTACTCTTTTCATGAATGATCTGCTGTTTAGTAAAATTTTGTAGTTCCGAATTAAAAGCATTTTTTATGCAGATGATATTCAACCAAAACTAAATTTACTAAAACTAATTATGTAGTACAATTCATTATCTGTATAAATGAGTTCAAAATGCGCATTTCTCTTGTCGAATCAATGAAGTTTGATAGCTCGCACATGACAGAAAAATTGCAGAATGCGCTGTTATCATAAATTTTCTTTGCTATAAGCTACAAATATTATTTATTACTAATAATGCTACAAAAGTTGACATGGCGGCGAAAAACATGACTTCAAAAACCCGTTCGCGAATATTTTGCTCTTAAACTTACTTCGTGTATGCGAGCTTATTAGCAGTAAAAAAAATTATGATAGGAAAACTTGGATACTGAAAATGCTTTGAGATCACGGATAAAAGTAAGATTGATTTGAAACATCACATAAGAGAATTGAAAAGCAGGCAAAAAATCGAACCAAAGACCAAAGACAGACGACACAAGTTAATTATCATTAACACAATGATCATTGAACGCTAATGATAATTTGTTTGGAGAGTGACACACGGTTATTTGAATGAGGTTGTTTAACAGCTGTAGGTTGTTTGAATTTAAATGGTATTATTTTGACAGTTATTGTTTATTGAAACACATCAAAAAATCAGGAATTAGTACAAGTTTTACTGCGATTGAGCCTTTGTGTAAAATTATGGAAATTTTACACAAAAAAACGTTTAATCACGATAAGGAAGAAAATATAAAATTTTCAGGTATTGAAGAAGAGAATACGAAGTAATGTGCAAAAAATGAAACATTTGCATGCCATTTTGTAATATATTCGAAATAATATGTTTATGATTTTGACAGTTAGACATGGAATTTCCCGAATTTCCCCAGTAAATTTCATAATCTTCTCCGTAGATGGTGCGACAATCGATAAGAGCAAATGAGCATTAGCTTCCAAATGATAATTCGTAGAACCTCATTGATGATGTTATAAATGATGATTAACCATGACACACGTAATGGATAATGATCATTGGGCTCGAAATGATAATTAACTTGTGTCGTCTGTCTAGGCTCAAAGTTTGTTTACGCTGGAAAATCAACCATTTGTACTCACAAGCGATATGAAAACTCGCTGAAATCTATTAAGTTTCACTACATTGAATTACATTTTCTAATTTCACTTCAACGAACCTTCAAATGCTTACTGATAAAAAATGGTATAAAACACTTGAAAGTTTTACATTCGCTGCTCGTTCTGAAAATGCAGTGAATGCTAACTCTCTGCAAGCAAAATTGTACTTATACCTGCGTGTCTCAAAAAAGTTTTTCGAATTGCAATTGATGCAGCAAAAACAATAAACATACGAATTTGAGCAGAAAAATCACATCAGCAGTTACACCCACGTTTTAATCCAAAACTAATGTGTCTTTTTGTACTTTTTTAGATCCAGTTTTCAAATTGCATGTAACAATGGACTCCTGAAAATATTCGGACTAAAGTATAAGAACCTACTTATGGTCAACAAGGAGCGCCACAAAATGCTTCTAAATAACTTTCTTCTTGGCCTGAATTCGATTAAATAATCTCAAAAGTGCAGCCACCAACAACCACTGCCGGTTAAAATAGTAGTGGAAAAACATATTGGTGACGGAATAATTGGAAGGAAAATTGAGCCTTTGGTCTGATGGGAAAAGAGGAGCACGCAATGCTGAAATCCAGGCAAGTTGGTAAAGTTCAAAAACGGGCGTGATAATTACATACCAACAGTCGAAATTATCGGATAATAAAATCGGTAAACTATTACTTTTTAAACATAACTCATAACTGTTTTTTTTTCAAGTGTGCAAAATTAATCTGCTGTAAATAAAATCCACACATGTAATGTTTTTAATCTCAATGCTTTTCTTCGCGTTTTCAAAATATTTTGAAAAACAACAAGAAATATATAGCCGTGTTGTTTTTGAAATAAATTCAAGTTAACTGGTTCTATTACGTTAAATATAATTTCAAGCATAAAAACTCTATAGAAAACCATTTCCAAATCCAATAGGCAAAATTACATTCAAATTATGTAATTCAAATAACATACATAATAACAGCATTCATGGGTAATAACATCTTATTTTATTTGTGCATAGTTTTTACAGTAATATATGTATCTACGAAGCATATACTCCTAAAAGTATATGTTTCTTTTTCTTGTAGTATGTTATGCCCAAGAACTTATTGAACAAAAAAATACGTAAGGAAAACTTTCTAATAAGCCAAAATGAATCCTAGAAGAGGTGTTTAAATTATTTGCGCACAGCAATTTCGTGGACCTATTATTTGTGCACGTCAATAATATTGCTGAAGAAGAATAATGGATGATTATATTGGCTATTGTGGCTATTACTGGCTACTTCGGTTTTGTTGACGTAACAATATGTTGTGTTTAAACTGTTTAAAATGCCTGGAAAATAAGCAGTCAGCAATGATTTGAAACCCATACATTTCAAAAGTTTTGACCCACGAATAAAGTTGTTTTACTCATCAACAATAGCTCATTTTCATTTCATTATCTTCCTAAAGCAAAATTTCGCACGTTGATAAATAACTTGGCACCTCTTCTATCATTAATTTTGGTTTGGCAAGCGCCAAATCAAAGTACGCAGCGTATGTATTTACATTCAACAAACTTATACACCACTTGACTTTTTTTTAGCGTGAGTATTTATTGCCACGGCAAAACGCAGACGCTTTTGAAGCACATTATGCGAGCCATAGCAATCAAAGGCAGCAAGGAAGACCAACTATAGATAACGAGTAATAGCAATCGCAGGCAACGAGCAATCACAGGGAGTGAACAATCAAAGATGTTCGTACACACAAATCTGCTGCTTAGTGAAAAGAGCAGTTTACCACATCTCTAGTAAAGAGCATCAGCAAAAACCCTACAATATCATTACACGAATAAGCTTGTTGTGAATAATAATTTTTGTCCCCATAATTAACATTTTTTTCGTAATAACATGGAAATGTTTTATGCTCATCACCAAACAAGGCAATATTCATCACTCTGACTAGATACCATTGTCACAAAATTTAATGGCTTTTAATTATCTTTAACTAGCTCGAACTATCTGTGCGTGTGCTAATGATGATGAATACACTTTTCAAAAGTAATGAGACATTAAATGACCAAAAACTACCATCCCAAAATTTTAGTTTGTTTTTGTCTCCAACAAACCCAAACAAGTACAATTTTAGGTTTTTGACTTAGGTTTCCATTACCACCATAAACTAACTATTCGTAGGCTCCTCAAAAACATTAACAAAGATTTATCTGCATGTTGCTCAGATTTTTTTGAGTACCGCAAACGGAACGCAATAATAGGCAAAGGTCGCAATGTCATAGCTTTGCTGTTGTATTCTGTCCTGTCTCGAATTCCCACTGTTTCTAAATAGGAATTAACTAAATACACAAAATGACCAATGTGACGCACCGTCGCGTCTTTTATTAATAGGTGGGTACGCAAGTAATTTTATAGCCCTGTAAAGGTTTATTACGGGTATCTTTTTAGATAAATTTTCCTAAACGGGTATGATTACTCTGAAAGCTAGTCGAATGCTCGTACGTTTCATGTGAATCCAAGTAACTGAGATTGTACATACATATATAAATTGGTGTAAGTGTGTAAGATGACTCCTCATCGTTCATCACCCATTGCAGAATTCTCCCACAGTTCAAGCGCTACAGCGGAATCCGAATTATTCACAAAGCTTCAAATTGCAAGACTATTAAACGCAAAACAATTTGTTAAGTATTTTTCCTCACTTTAAGTATCTTTGGTAGGGGCCCGATGCGATCTTAGGTGAAATAGCCTGCGTCAAATGCTGCACTTGCGATAAGGAAAATTAGCTGAGAGCTGTGCGATGAAAATGCAGAGAATCTAGAAAAACGATTAAAAATACTGGCAATGTAGTTGAAGTGAAATATTTAGCGTGTTTAGATTTTCACGGGGAATATTTCTGTGGCATTTTAATTTGATTCATGAGGTTCGAACAAGAGAAGAAAAAAACGTTCTTCTGACTAACCGGGGCAATTGTTGAGCTATTGAATGATGGTTTGCCAACGTAATATGTACGCCGGAAGATTACAAAAGAATTTATGTGCTTTTATTAGTTAGGAAGTTAATGATGATGATAATTCGTTGTGACAGTTAAACTTGCCGTTTCTGCAATATAAAAGCATATTTTAATTGTACCGTCATTGAGTCAAATACGTCTACAATTTTTATCACCACTATACTTTTGCTCATTTATAAAATTTATTTCTTAGTTTCCCATTATCTGGTTTACTTGAACGTTTTCCACTCATAATTTTTGTTCCACATTTTTCTTTGTTTTTCAACCTCTGACCTCGTGATACCAAGTTCGCCCGAAAAATGTTCACATCGTAGAACTATGTCCTCCATTTGTCATTTAATTATTCAGTACTGCGACATGACTGCAAAAATTCTACTGTCATGCTGCTGGCTGTGTAGGTTGAACTATCAGTGTCGGTATAGTTAGGTATCTTAACTTGAATTTGGTGCATTCAAATATGAATAAATGTAGATGTGAATTTAGGTGCTATGTATGTGTTTTTCCGCTACTATAGCAACTTTTACATTATATAAATTCTGTAAAGTGTATGCATAAATGTTTTTACACAGCTAGTGCAATTTGGTTGAAAACCGTCTTTCCGTGTGATGTACACCACCTTTTTTTTTAATCGTATCATGCTCTTGCTGTAACAATATCTAGGAAATGTCACGATAAAAAAAATGTATCCGTTGTGTAATTTATAAAATTTGAGTATTGTTCTGATTATATTTGTTTCCGAGTTTGTTTTAAAATGAATGATTTATTGATTCGTTTATTAGATTTCATGAAGAAGAGTTAAGTTAAATTAAATGATTAAAAGTGATGCTTGTCTGAAACTGTTTGCTCTTCATCTTTATATGAAGATTTAACCGAGTAAGATGACTAACATTACGAAGTTTCAAATTTTCTTAAATGGGTACTTATCTGATTTGACTAGTATGAGGAGACAACTAAGATGGCAATCACTTACATTAGTAACTAAGCTTAGTTCTGTTAGATTGCTGATCAAGCAGAAAGCCTCGAAATAGCAATCATTTTTTTCTCAGGTCGATTATTTTTGGACACCAAAGATTAATCCTCAACTGATTCAAAACCGTATTGTTTTAATACTGGTGATATACCAAGAGACTCTGAACAATGTTTGTTTTTTAATGATAAGTGTTGCAGCAGCTCCCTAGAGTAGGACGAAACAATTTTTCAGCATATAACGCCACTAGTGACATCTAGTTGCAATTAGTAATATATATACACACATTTAAAATCAAATGGAATTCTGAGTTATTTTGTCTCTACTGCTATGTATACTAAAAACACTGGAATTAAGAATATAAAAATTAAAATCATGTATCAAAAAATAAACTAAATATCGTTTGTTTTTTTTCAAACTGAAATTGGCGCCTTAAAATCATAAATAATAACATATGGGAAAGGAAATACACGAAAATCTGCCAACTTTATAGTAAAGCGAAAGTGGAGACCAGGCCGCCATTTATTGTGTGAATAAAATTATGGGAACCATGAAGTTTTATTCAAATTCAGTTAAAAATATTCAATTAATATGTCACTTATTTGATAATCAAGGAAAATTAAATTCACCAATTTCTGAGATAAGAACATAAGAGGTTCGGATCTAATGATTATTTTATCGTTTTATCGTATTAGTTCGGATTTAATGATTATCATAAATGTGGAGAATTTCCCCACTCAAGTTGGAGAACAATGATATGCTACAAAGCTCATAGATATGATATGCTATTGATATGCTACAAAGCTCATAGAACATACAATATACCAACGTTTATTTTAGTCCCATACGATTTTGATAAAGAAATATTTGTGATTGAGTGAATTTTATTGTAAAATTAAGTTATTGTTGTAATTTTTTGGTTAAATGAATTTGAATTTGTTTGCAATACAATTTGTATGAATAAGGAAATAAGTGATATTTTCATACCGCTACACACCTCAATTATTTCGTATTCAAGGATACTATTTCTGTGCATTGGTGCATAAAATCTGTGGAACATTTTTTGGTGGTTCCATCCAGGATAATTTTGTGTATTGGTGCATAGTTTGTAGAACAATAAGCTTGTGCGAATGAGAATGAGTGTCAAAAGTGTATGAGGTTTCGTAAAACTTTTTTCGGAAGAATATTTCACAACGAATCTCCAACTTTTTAAAACAGACTAAAAACTTAAACTTAAACCTTCAATAAATATATACATAATTTTTCACAATAGACAAAATTATTTCCCAGTTTGTTTCCCAGCTATACCCTATCAATCTTATGGATTCCTCCATACTGCTTCGACATCCCTCTGTTTTATTCATGCTAATTTTCTAGAAATTAAGTCTCTTCTTGAGTGTCTTGACGTTATTGTCAGTTATATACTGACGACATCCCGCACCAGTTGTCTAAATCACTTTCATGATCTCTGTGTGCTTTTTTTACCTCTAACTTCACATCTACCTCTTATCTTTAAGATTTCAACTATATATTATTTTTTATGCTTGTGGCCTATCATTTAAAGACTTTGATGTGCTTTGGCAGGATATATTCGCGGTAACGTGGTGAAATCATTCTCTTCACCATAGCGTGCTTCTGTAGTTTTGCCACTGGACATACGTACACTGGGACAAACATTTTTCTAATACACAGGACGGGCTATCGAGCTTATGTATGAAGCAGAGTTGCTTTCTTTCCTGCATTAAGAAGCTTCTCGAAGAGATTCTTTGTAAAGAAATTAAACCCTACCGTCAACGCTTCTTAGCACAGTGTATAGTGTATCAGGAGGAAATATTATTCTCTCTGTCTTGTAGCGTTTTGCAATATATAAGATGCTTGGAGGCATCTAAACTGAACCGAAGTGGAACCATCAAAAGGGCAAATAAAAAAAAAACAAAAACAAATAAGGCCCCGGGAGCAGGGTACCCTAGAAATGGCCGTGAAGTCACCCTTTAGTATGGATGCCGTTTTTACTGAATTTTCGAAGAAAACTTATTTATTAGAACTTAAGGGAAATTCATTGGTTGCGACTACCTTAGAACCCAAAGCTGATCGTGTCTTCGCTGAACCGCGAGCACTCCTTCGACGTCCTTCTACAGTACAGCAAGTCTTGCACTCTTGAAAAACAAGACCGTACGGTGGTTGCTTGTTTCCGCATCGAAATTTAGACCGCAGCAATTTCAATTGATTTTTTTGAATGCTACAATATTTTTGTCATTATTTATATATTGTTGCTTTACGACAAAAGAAAGAATAATATATTTGATGCAGTGGCGTTTTAAAACCTTTAATTTAGTTGATCGTCAGCTGCTTATGTTAAAAGAGGAAGATTATAGATTATCCGACTTTACTCTTTCTTAATTCTCCCCTCGATCACATTTGTGTAGTCAATGTCATTCGTTCTCGTTCTTTATACAACTTATATCCGTACTTTCACTGAAAGAAAAACTCTTGGTTGGTTCAACTATTTTTAATAGTATTGCAACGATTCATTCAAAATCGTTAAACGAACTACGGAAAATAGTTATTTTTATTATGTTAATATAGTTAATTTAAAGATATAAAAGTAGTTGGTTCTGGTTATACAAAAAATATCACAACGTTCATGAAATCAACTGTTTTAATTGTTTCATAACCACGAAAATTAGTTGATCAATAGAAAAATATTCATCAATTCACTCAACACTTCAACGTTTCGAATTATCAACCGTTTTTATGGTACTTAAACTACTTCGCAATAGTTGATTTCAGCAAACGTAATTCAGTGAGCAACGTCTTTGGAATTATTCTACGCAAAGTAGAATGGTTTCAACATTTGGACGTTTTTCATGCTCCGAATGAAATTGTTTATCAACCACGCGTCATGGTGCATAAAAGCAATCAACAATTTTCTTATGGTTGTTTTAACTATAGCCCTAGTTGATGCAAAAACAACTAAGGAAAACTGTTGATTTTCCATACTCCTCATACTCATACTCCTATTCTATCATAGAAGTTTCATATACTATATGGCAAAATCGTGTTCGGTTTGCTGTTCGATATAATTCATATTCATGTTATGCGGTGAAGTCTTTATATTACGTTGCATGACGCTTTATAAGTTAATCACATGACAATGTCTTCCACTGTGGCAAACGCAGTGGGCTGCGGCAATACATCCATTTTTTTTGTCTTTTGTATTGCTAAATCCTGTTGTACGAGGATTAGGTTGGCTTGTGACAATACAAATCAGCCATTGCTTGTCTATTAGACCATTCAACCTAGTAGTGATGCCAACCTATGGTAGGTATGACAGCTAGCAGTGCGGCAAAATTAGAAATTTGGTAAATTCTGCCGCAGAGGCAAATTCAGCCGCAGCCATTGTGCGCGTTACCATACAAATGCTAAATTCAACAAACATAATTCCGTACTGCATACTATGCACACTGCGTACTATATATATTGTTGGAATACCATTGTTTGTTGTTGCTTTTTTTTTGCACCACGGACGTTGTTTAACAACCACTCGTCATGGTGCATAAAAGTAATCAACTATTTTTTTATGGTTGTTTTAACTATAGCCCGTAGTTGACGCAAAAACAACTAAGGAAAATTGTTGATTTAACTAAGATTTTTCTTTCAGTGTTTTAATTCCTCCGTCCTTTGAATTCAGGTGCGAACGGAAGGCCGCGCATAAAGTTTTTAGTTATCTTAGCTTTGAGTAGATCCCTGCAATAAATCAGGGCCAAAGTCGGGCTCGAAACCATCATTCTACACACTAAAAAAATTCGATTAAGAAAATGGAGTGAAGAAACGTGAAGGTTCCACGTTGGCACGCTCATCACCTAAAAAGTATTATCTATGCAAATATTACTTCTGTGGTAACTATTCTAAATAGAGATAATCATATTTAAGTTTCAGAAAAAACAAATGGTTGCTTATACTCATTTTGCGAAGGTTTCGTAAAATATCACTAAATAGAAGAATACTGTTTCGCATACAATCCTATTTGACGAAATCACAAACAAACTTAATAAGAACTGTAGTTACATGCAGTTTCTCTACTGAACATTGTTTGAGAAAAAATTATTCAAGCAAACTAGCATCATTTGAAGCGTTACATCTGAATGCCAATTTTCAAACAAGTTTTTTATACCACGCCAACCATTCACTAGGTGCTCTTAAGAAGATTACATGCGTTTTGCCACACTTACACAACTAAGCTATTTATGCCGTACTACTAAATCAGATAATCCTAGGCAATCCAGCTCTTTACATCAACTCCAGACCAACTTATTCACACAGAGCCCCAATTAATCGCAATTTCAATTGATTTACCGAAAAAGCTCATATCACCTGTCTGCTGCCTACAATCTCAGTACTATCTAACACATGCATAACTTTCATGCTACAAAGCTCTTTTGTATGTTTGCTTATATCTTATTCAGGAGTTAAATCAAAAGGACTTCCAGCTTTATTCCATTAGAGAATTGAACAAAGTCTTTGTTACCACTTTGCATCAACTCAATATCCGACTCCGTTCAGTTCTGCCAAGTTACAATCCATCCAATTCAAATGGATCCACAATTCCCCCAGATAGCCAGTCTTTGACGCATGACTTCATTGCAAAGCCACTCAGACAACTTACTGCCCCGACCCAATAGGAGGTCGAACGAACAGACTGACTAGCTCAAATTTGGGGTCAGGTTCGTATAGTAAGTATCGGGACCAACAACCAAAAACTTTTGGTCCGCGTGCATCGAATGAATCGAACAACATCACCAAGTTCATTAAAACTTTAACGCTTCATCAATCCATGGATGAATAGCCTCGCAGTTAGTTGCAAAAGGATGTGCCCATGCTCAGCAATCCAAGTGTTATCAGCATTTTCAATAATCCCGTGCCGCAGGATCCGGACGATTCGAGAGTGCTAAAGTTGAACGCACACTTCAAAATCCATCACGAGCCCCACGACGAGCATTGCACGTATTTCTCACAATACGGCCACCAATGTGTGCATGTGTACAAAGTATAGAAAGTACGGCATCAATATGAATCCGGTGTACAATGATGTCTCGTCCTCGTCGAGTGTACTCAGTAGAAAATCTTCCTGATTACAGGTGCTACTGCTACTAACCTAGCATAAATGATAGGCGGATATAGAGTTTGGTTTTACCACGATCATTGCAGTCAGTACTAAAAACTGCATTTTGTCGACAATGAACTGAACCAAACGTGCGAGAGTGTGAGTTTGGGACAAATAGAGCAGTGAGTAGAAACTTTTTGACCGAAAACATCTCTTGGAAATGTTTTTAACGAAACTATAGATGGTACACGAATTTCTATGGTATCTGGTGGTATTACATTCACTTTTCAGTTCACTGTTTGTTCGCATTTTCTTCCTTTTTGGGTCATATGTGCATACATGCATTCATGCCGATGGTGGCAGAGCAGATGTAACAGGGAATGTAGAGTAGTGTGTATGTATACCCTCAATCAAAACTCACTTGTGCCACTTGGAGCTGAAAAGTTTCTGCGATAGGTTTTTGTATGAGGATATTGAAATTTTATAAAATGGTTTTCCCAAGTTTGGTAATTTTATCAAGAGAGTGGTGTAGGTATTGATTCAGTTTATTCGTGCGCTAGGAGAATTTTTTTGAAGGCTTTTGTTTCTTTCTTAGTTCTAGCTAGCAATTTTATTCACATTTTACTGAATAAGTTTTGATTTTCAGAGAAAACATGTGAATTTTGATTTTGAAGGTTGCCTCC
Organism: Nemotelus pantherinus; assembly: GCA_963978885.1. NCBI lineage: Eukaryota > Metazoa > Arthropoda > Insecta > Diptera > Stratiomyidae > Nemotelus > Nemotelus pantherinus. The sequence continues at coordinate 81,977,512 of OZ022263.1, read as the reverse complement.
CTTTGGCCAATGACAAACACGGCGGTTCCAGCGAGGCATTTCCCGAGAGGAAAACCGAGTCGGTTCAGTTTTGCACTACAAAACCGAGAGGCGTCCAAACCACGGTGTGTGTCATCACAATGCTAAATGAACGCACGACTAAACCCACTTGGTTTTCCTCTCGGGAAACGCTCCGCTGGAACCGCCGTGTTTGTCATCATTGGCCTTTGTCTGAGGGTTTGAAGTTGACAAAGAAACATACCCATGCATGCGAACGTGCAGTTACTCAATTTATCGCTTATGACTAAAGTAACTACTCCCAGCTAAGTAACTATCCATAACTTCCTTAAGTCCGTTGTGTGCTCATTCTATGCTACAGCTGGTGTTATATCCACTCAACTCGTATAGTGGAATAAAACTTTTGCAGAACGAAGATATCGTTGAGGAGTTAATCAGAAGAAATGTTCAAGAAATGTTTCTGGAGAAAGGCTCTATATAGACAACCCAATTTCCACATAAAACGCTCGAGAATAATCCTTATTTCTCAAAATGATCCATTTACCACTAAGAAACGTAAAATGAAGAGAGAGACATATGGTCTCACGATCCAATCCTAAATTTTACAGTAATTTCAGGTTGAAAAGTTTCAAATTATCATACAATCACTCAAGCAACAGTAAGGTCATGCCTAGTATGGAACTCCTTGTTTTTTTTTTCAAATTAAAAAAAGCATTTTCAAACATTTTACCTTTTATAATGATCATTTCCAGACCAAAAGATTCAATAACATGACTCTACTAGTCCTTTTGATTCACTTTAGTTCGAACTTCCAGCCATTTAAACATCCAAAAAATACTATCCTTACATCAGTCTGCACCATACATTCGATCCAAACTGACCAAACTATTCCAAATACTAGCTGAGTAATTTCCGGATCGGAAACCTTATGCTTAAATTTTATCGACGCCTGCAGCGCACATAATCATACAACTACAAATAGTCAGCACGCAAGCAAAACATCAAGAGTAAGCACTTATGTACCTGCAGTGCATACCTAATACATATCAAGTATGTATCTGCTATTAATTTTGTAGCGTGGCGAAACATTGTAAATAATACTCAAAGTGCACTTACACTGCTAGTTTTTGTCATAAACTGCATGCATCACGTTAATTAGAGGAGGTGTTGCACCCATCAACCAATTCATCTACCTCCTCTCCACGAATACAAAGAGCAAGGACATTTTATAGAATGCTTCAGTGAACGCTTTAAAGTTCCTAGTTGATGCGTTTAGGTGATTGCAAGTACCGAGTAATTTACACTCAGCATACTGCTTGGGAGTTGCGCAAATTGTAGCACTATGTCAAGTATGAACTTCCACAGTAGTCAAAAGTTTCGATAGAGAAGGTACTCTGGTTTCCTTTCCGTGTATTTAATTAGTCCATTATGACTATCACACAGCGTTTAAGCCCAATATTTTTGAAATTTGATAAGAGTATTAGTATGAGATAGAGCTATTTTACTGTACTAGAAATATTTATATCCTCGTTGGGGGTCAGGATATTCTGAAAGGGTTGCTGCCGTACAGTCTGGTATTGTTTGGCTGATATCGTAGCGTGCATTGTAGCCTGTGAATGATTGGCGCCTGTAATCAGGATATGTTCATAGGAATCAGACTGCATCAAAACAATGGGGTTGACCGAATGATCAGGCTAATGAATGCATCAATGCTGCGGTGCAATTGTACTCGGTTAAAGTCCTAAATGAATAATTAATTGCATTAACAGATATAGTCATTGCGATTAAATTATTCAAGTGAATTTACATGTGCCAGAATTAAATTTTCAATTATGTCGATTGATTGTTTTATTATTATGATTTGTTTTATTATTAATTATGAACGAAAACATTGATCTTAAAAATCATTATATAATGTGTTATTGGTGATTATCCTTTTATGTTAGTTTTATTTTAATGCAGTATTATCTTTTAAAAATTTGTTAGCTTTCTAGAAGCAGGATCAGAGTAATATGCTGAAATAAGTGGGTCATCTATAATTTTATTTTCATAGGCATTCATCATTTGAAAATGATGAATGTCCGATTGATAAACTAACCCTGGGTGATGATAGGATTGCCAGCTATGATTGTTTTTGTATTTTTTACCATTTTTTTAGTAAGTAATTTTATCGTAAGAGTTTTAGATGGGATTGACCTCATAGTGACATTAAACAACAAATATTAATGTTTGAAAAATTTGTAAACTTTTACGACTAGGAAATTTTTTTGTACCCCTATAACTTCCAACGCTGTCATTGGATAGAAACGAACTTCACAAAGAAGGTTACTTTCAACGTAACGCGGATGTGGTATATTTTTTTGTTTTGAAGGGTTGCCAGCCAAGGTGGTTCTGCTATTTTTGCACAAACAAATGTTTACATTAGGCTTTCATATCGCGAATATTTACAGTGAAAGTAAGTAACCAATGATTAAATTTTCTAAGTTCTTGAATTTTCCGGATGGCAGCCCCAAACACTTTTCTATCCCTGTAACTTTTGATAAAATCAGAGAAAACGAGATTCATAGGGTAGTTTGATTTTGACAAGAAGCAGTTGTGGTAGACTTTTAGTTGCAGTGCTGGTAAAGTGTTGCAGGCACTGAGTATTTTCATCATTTGTGTTACAGAAGATGCTGTTTTCCAAGTTTTGGAAGATAAGCAACCGATTATAAATATAAGAAGCAAGTGTTTGATGATTAATATTAACTAATTAAATAATGATTAATATTTAAGTTCATGCAAGTGACAGCCCTGGAAACCTTTCCGCCCTATTAGTTTAAATGCAATGGTGAGACTAAAGCGGTACATTGCCCTCCAAACACGTTAGAGCACATGTGGTAAAATATGCACTAAAAATCTGCGCGATTTCTCTACTGTTCATCGAACATTAGTGTTTCTAGCGGTTCTGCTGCGCTAGAATTTTTTTTTTGCTTATACGAGCAAGATGTTTATCTTTTTATTTATTAAGAAGCATTTAAGAAGAAACAAAGATTACACTACTTCATATTCATGCTCCATTATTCTGATGATTTAAGTAACTCTAGGTTTTCTATTTTTATCATTTTGTTAATAATGTTCCCAATGAAGTTAGAGATGTAACTACCGCTCGCTTTATATGTAGAAAAGTCGTTTGTCTGAGAAAACCACTTGCAGTATCCACAACTGATAATCATTGATGTGATATACAACTTAGGATTCCGCCACAGCCTTCTATGCACGAATAACGTTAGCTTTGCATAAGTTATAAATGTCACAATTTGTCAAATGAACCAATTTTTTGATCAATTCACAAATCGAGTTTGAATTCATCACTTTTCATCGCTTTTGTTATTTAACTTGCACTTATTTGCAGATTATACAGTGCATAAGTCAGAGCAGGCAATAAATAAATATTCAAGGTAAGTAGCTGAGTTCATAGTTCACTTTTCGATTTTTTTTCATGTTACCCAACCAATCCATACAAAAAAGTATAAAAAGCAAACGCTATCAGAGTCAAGCAAAGACTCTAGACACCACGTAGACCCACAAGCTGCACCCCACTTGAATTCAAATGGTGTCGTCAGTGTTATCCGTTGCATCGGCGAACTGCTATTATGTGTTTAGCAAACACCTAGAGCACATGTTGGACGATATACAAACAAAACTATTCGTCCTGCTTCCTTTGGTAGTGATTTAATCTTTTCTGGCTCTTCAACAAGCCCCATTTTTTCATATTCATGAGGGCATTCCAGAGTGCACTCCGTTTATCTGTATAGATGCCAAAAAGCATACGGCATTTTCCTTGTTTCGATTTTTTCCTATTTTTCCAGCATTTTTCACAATGGCTCTCAAGCAACACAACCAAGTTTACTTGTCGGCTAGCCTTCTCAACTAGTATTCACCTCTGCTCTTGATTCCGCATAGTAAGAAGCACTTGATATGTGCGGCTCGTTGTGTAAATGGCAAAACGTGACGATCTCTTTTATCAACATCGCTAATCGATTTGAAATTACGATGCAACGACGTCTAGGCTTTTGTGAATAGAATAGAGCAACTTGTTGGAAAATATGCATAAACGTGGATTCGATAATCTCGGGAAGTTCGTTTGTAGTAAAGGGTAATTTGGCAGTGAAGGTAAAAGTGGAATACTGCTAGATAAGTTAAACAGTTACGTAACACCTTTTCAGGAGACATTTTGAGAACAAATTTATATTTGTCTCCCTGAATTTTTAGGGACTACTGCAATCATCGTATGTTCGTAATCCTAACATTGGCTTAATATTTTGCCCTTCAAAACGTATGTAAAGTGACCAGAATAAATTATTTTCTGCCTTTAAAATGATACGAATATTACAAAAAGTATATCATATCATTTGTTTTACATTCAGAAAAATGTTTTTATTTTATTTTTATTTTTGAAAAGAAAACAATCGATTGACATTTTTCTCAGTCTTTAACCAAATCGAACTATGTTCGAGAACAAAATGCTCCTAGTCAAAGCCTCCATACACAACGTCTGACCTTAACAAAATCTCAGAGCATTTAAATAGTGAGAAAATCATCCTTTTATCGCAAATCTCACACAACTCAAAACCTTTCCAAACTAACAAACGATTCTGGCAGATAAATATAATCGATTCTCCAACGACGATGCGGCTCTGGGCTCCATAGCTACTTCCATAACAAAATGGTACGTAGTACAGTAAATCTGTCGAAAAAAAAATCGATTTACGGAAATTAGTGCCTAGGACGTGAATCTTTTTTTATTCGATGACAAATGAGATTTACTAAGCAACCATGGGGGTGGACCAGTTCAACCCTTAGCGGTCTTTTGAAAAACTCAAAAAAACAACCAAAAAATTTTTGAAATGCGTTTATCTCGTTTGCTATGCATTTCACAGAAAAATCGATTAATGATAAAATGTAGAGGACGTTAAAATCTACAATTTATGTCATTAGAGCAATGCTGTACAACAAAAAATGCACACGGTAGGTGGCGCCAAAGTATCCAAAAAAGTGTTTTTCCACTTTTTCGCCCTGAAAATATTATTTTAACGCAAAAATGTAAATGCAAAAGTTGTTCCTTACATTTTTATCAACAACTTTTATTTAAACATTTTTTATATACGACTTACCGTTTCAAAGTTACAGTGCAATATAGCGCAGCGTATACAGCACCGTGCTGTTAATGGTATGTAATTTCGTCGTACCTACTGTGACTTTCTCCGGCGACGTTGGCATAGTTCTAAGAAAAGGGACTATTCGACCATCTGCCCTATTGACTAAGGACCGTACATTTTTCAGTTGCCATGTGAGTTTCGGAGAGTAGAGACAGCAAAACTTAGCTCTCTAAAAATGAGTGATAATGTGTCGATTTGTTTCGTTTGTGGCGAAAGTGTTTTAAATAACGTCCGTCACGTGGGTGTAGAGGCTCGGAAAACATTAATAAAAGCAGCAATATTTAGACGTGATACTAAAAACCTGGAATGGCTCGACGACAACAGCATCCCAGTTCCAGACCTTCACAGCAGTTGCTACCGCAAATACAGCAATTACGAACGCGCTGCTAAACAGATTCAAAAACACCAAAAACAACAAGAGTTGTCAAGGTATTTTGTCAATAATTTTTATTGTAGTTTCTCTTTTGATTTGGAAGATTTTACTTTTGTTTATACTATCGAAATCGGACCTTCCCCCCCCCTCCCTATAGTGCGTAATAACATTTCACCCTCTTGATATAAAAAACATATATTCATCACATAATATAGGATATTATATACAATAGCATTTCCCGCTATTAATATCATAAATATACATTTATCATTATCATCTAATCTCAGTTCAGATTCGTAGTTCTGGTGTACGGCTGTACTACAATTGCTTGTTTATATGAATATTTGTTGTGTTCATAATGGTCTTACAATTTTTTATCTTGAGCTTTATTGTAATGATTTTTTAAGTAAGCATTTTAATTAAGCATTATTTATAAAACCAGTATCCAGAAGTTCGTCACAACATCTCCGGAATGAGTTTTTGCAATGGAAATAATATTGATTCGTCAAATTAACCAGTTTTTAAGTTAGTGTTATAAAGCATAACGCATATAATAAAGCATATATAAAGCATAACTTCAAATAAAACCAATCGAGATAGAGATATCAAACGAATTACATTGGTATTTTTGGTAATTTTTCAGCAATCAGCTAGATGACACGAACAATGACGCCGCATCCGATTCACCGTCTACCCCCGAACCAGCCGTAGTGAATTGGAAGTTCTGTTTCATTTGCGGTTCCAACAATAAAACCATCACTCATAAGGTAAAAGGTTCTACTGTTAACGAAAACTTGATGAAAATGTTAGCTTATCGAACTGATCCTGAAAGTGAAAAACTTGTAGCAGCGATCAGAAATGTCGATTTGGTCCAGGTGGGAGCTTGTTACCACATTAAGTGTTTGAACAAATACAAGAGAAACGATTATGCAAACATACAACCTATAGGGCGCAACACAGAGCCTGTAGATACAGCCATGCAATTTATCTACGCTTATATTGATGAAAATTATGACCGTTGCCAATTTTCCTTGTCAGAATTACGTACTCTAATTCCCACTGAACCACGACCATAATTGCTTGTCAGTAACTGAATAAAATTGTTAAAATGTTATAAATAAAAAAAAATAATAAATCTTGATTAAAACGTGTACCTCCGATGTGCACTCATTGCGTGCAACCGTATTATTGGAATTTTCGTACTTTTGCAAGCTGCAGCTTTGAAACGGTAAGTCGTATAAAAAAATGTTTAAATAAAAATTGTTGATAAAAATGTAAGGAACAACTTTTGCATTTACATTTTTGCGTTAAAATAATATTTTCAGGACGAAAAAGTGGAAAAACACTTTTTTGGATACTTTGGCGCCACCTACCGTGTGCATTTTTTGTTGTACAGCATTGCTCCAATGACATAAATTGTAGATTTTAACGTCCTCTACATTTTATCATTAATCGATTTTTCTGTGAAATGCATAGCAAACGAGATAAACGCATTTCAAAAATTTTTTGGCTGTTTTTTTGAGTTTTTCAAAAGACCGCTAAGGGTTGAACTGGTCCACCCCCGTGGTTGCTTAGTAAATCTCATTTGTCATCGAATAAAAAAAGATTCACGTCCTAGGCACTAATTTCCGACCTCAACCTGCAGATTGACTGTACTAACGGTGCCACCCTGGTCTGGCGAAAATTTATTCAATTATGACGGCATCGGCGCGGTGTACTAAGAAAGTTGTAAATAAACATGAGGATATCCATTCGTGGTAAAGGATTCGTTTTCGTTGTCGTCGTTGATGATGATGGTATTGCGGCGGTAACGGTGCCAAAGATAACGGCTATGTCGCGGACTTCGACAGTGCAGAGGATGATAGCGAAAATCATAGTTTCGTTGACGTTGAAGACAATGGCAAAAACAGTTCGGTTTTGTTTTCTTTGCTTTGACTCGATCCATTATCGGTCCCTTTTGCATGCATATAGTACTTGAAAGATGCTGTGAAGATGATCCAAGTAACTTCTTATAGAAGGACTAAAGAAGAATACCAGGTTCAATCATAAGATGAGCGATGAAAATGCCATTTAATTTTGATTAGCTTTGCAGCAGCTTGGTGAAAGGAAACAGCGCAGCAACTCACTAGAGAATGATTTCAATGATTTGTAGAAACAATGTATGATTATTCTTATAGTTTTTCTTTCTAAATCAATCGAATATTCACCGTTTATGAGACATTGATCAAATTATTTAAGATTATTATTTCTAGACATTTTTGGGTGCATATATTGGACAAGAAATTTTAGCTGTTGGGTAAAAGTTGCTGAGCGAAAATCAAAAACTTTAAACGTCATTGTCAGAAATGGAGCATCTGTGCTTTTTTTCTTTGAGCCTTTGATTTAAGCTCCCTGATCGTCATAGTTTATGCGAACTATATTTTATTTTATTTTATTTTATTTTATTTTATTAATTCACCAAACAAGGTACAAAAACTTATATAAAATAACAAAATAAAAATAAAATGGAAAAGTAAAGTGAAGTAAAAAGTAAAAACAAACAAGTTAAATAAGTAACAAACAAATGAAAAAAGTAACAAAAAGATTAATAAATAACAATCAATAAATAAAAACATTGACATATAGCTATGGCTTAAGGTTTAGGGGTGTGGATGGCATGCAAAAGAGAGGATTTGAAGGATGATTTGGAAATCGTAGGGGAATATAAGTGACTTATGCTGTTGAATATTCTGCAGCATCTATTTATAGGCTCATTTGCTGCATATGTCGTCGAATGTGAATATTCTTTTAGGAAACGATTGGACCTGGTGTTCCTCACAGGGATATTTATCGAAATTTTACTATTCAGGAATTCTACATTAATAGTGCCTCTAATGACGTCGAATGTGAAGCAGGCCGATATCATTATTCTTCTGGAGGCTAGTGTCGATAGGTTTAAATGACCCAGTCGAAACTCATAAGGGGGTAAGCTATTAAAATCATAAGGGTTGTACAGTTCTCTCAAGGCGAAAAGTAGAAATTGTTTTTGTATTGACTCGAGTCTGTCACTGTAGGTTTCAAAAGCGGGATTCCAGCTAATGCAAGCGTATTCGAGAATAGGACGTACAAGTGAAGTGTATAAGGATCTTGTGACCCACAGACTACGGAATTCTTTGGCACGTCTTTTGATGAAACCTAGCTGTTTGTTCGCACGAGAAAGTATACATATATATATATACATATATATATATATATATATATATATATATATATATATATATATATATATATATGTATATATATATATATATATGTATATATATATATATATATGTATATATACATATATATATATATATATATATATATATATATATATATATATATATATATATATATATATATATATATATGTATATATATATATATATATGTATATATATACATATATATATATATATATATATATATATATATATATATATATATATATATATATTATTATATGTATATATATATATAAATATAAATATATATATATATATATATATATATATATATATATATATATATATATATATATATATATATATATATATATATATATATATATATATGTAATGTTTAGAAGACAACCACTCTTAGTTTTTGGCCATTCAAGTCCGTTTCGAAAGTTGATCTTCTCGATTTCCCACCATCGAGTCCCTTAAAATTAATACGAATTAAAAATATCTTTGACTACACTTGTTGTTCCTGAGTCGATTGCGCTGCTACGAAGTATATCAGCCAGTAGTCAGTATCAATGCTAGTAGTCACACTACGCGACCTCTGTTCCTGACGAACAGCCTAAATGTGGATTTGCAAAAATTTGATTGTATGCTTTGGCGGACCTTTCGCCGCGTAGCGTGCAATAGGAATGAAAGCGCTTAATAAAAGAAATAAATCTTATTCTTTCTTTTGGCCTAACATTCGATATTATTCTCTCTCAATGATGCTTATATATCACACTTTTAAGAATTAGAGTTAAAAAGGGATTTATTTAATTTGTTATCTGCACATTCTTAACCTAACATAGAGTTAAATTAACAATGAAAAACTTAAAATCTGCCGGCCATACTGCATCGGCTTCCTGCCACTTGTCGCCTTTATTTTTTGTATATAATGTATTTTACATTTTAGATCCTACACGATAATCATATTACCCAGCCTATACAGAAGCTGGGATTATCTTGGCAATAATTACTTATATTCTATATTTTCTATAAATTAAATGCTATTATATACTATCTTATACCTAATTACTTCTAACTTAGTCTAAATTGACCTCAATCTTATTCATAAGGTCCAACCAGTGATGGGTCTGCGTCCGTACGTGCGCATATGCGCTGAGGTAAACCACGCAAAGCATATGTTGCACCCAAACATAGCTTTCCGAACAGCCAGAAAAGTGGCATGCTCATTAAGCAATCTTTTGCTCAATTTTTGCTATGAGCTGTTTGTACGTAAAGTGGTGATGAGATACGGCTTGACATACGTTCGCTTATGCGCTATACGGGCACTTATGTTCACTCCTGTTTGCGTATGTCAAAAAGTGTCTTTTTTGCTCTAAAATCGGTCGGTTTTGACAGACGATTATAATCGCAAACTCACCTTTGGTTAGGGCTATGATCTACACCCTTCTGTTCGTTAAACGTTTCAGTGAATTGAGATATATATGAATTAATTTTGCAATTTAAATATTTCCATTAACAATAGTTATTTTATGATCCGCCCACCGGAGTAGTAGTCGCTATCATCAATAAGTGCGCCTGGTTAGTGACACAATCATGCTTGTTCATAATATATCTATATCTATCTATATCTAAATTTCACTTCATCGACCATCATCTAATTCCACTCTGACTTGTTTTCCCCCTTTTAGAATAGTAAGCATAGTACCGAGTTCGATTTCACGTGAAATTTTCATACAAAATTTCACGTGAAATTTTCATACACAATTTCACGTGAAATCTGTTTCGGCGAAAATTTAGCTTGAAAATAAGCAAGAGTTGCACTCTGTTCTTAGCATGAAAAGTTGCTTTGAAGTTACTTTCGCTTTGAAAATGCAGATGGCACTGACACATGTCTCCAATCATTTCACGCCAATTAAGTTTGTGCAGTTCATTCTTTTGAGCTAAAAAGTGACATTTGGTGTTTCAATTTGAAAATTGAATTGTGCAAATGTCTTTCCAATAAGAAAATCGATCGAAAATTCAAATTCTTGACATTTTATCCGTCAAGAATGAGGAGTGTCTCTGCTTTTCTCCATTGCCAAAATTTTCGCTCGAAAGAATGACCAGATAATGGAGACATGTCAAAATTTAGCACCACGGTTAGCTCAGTACCAGCCTTTTGAATTCAATTCAATACAATGCGCGTCATCAATTTGCAATAGATTTTACCTCTTGATGATTTTAGATTGGCCGAAAAAAACGATAACAAACTTTTTAGTCCAGTAACTTTATACATCAGACCTTGTGTTAAATCCGGTAGTTTTTTTTTTGCTGATTTGTTTATGATGTTGTCCCAATAAATAACCCAAGTTTGCGACCTCGAGCGTAGAGCACAGCCTTGTCAAAATCGAAAAATTGTGATATCTCCGACTTTTTTTTAGTATTTGAAAATTTACACCATAAAAGACTTGTTCTATGATCAAATCTATTCACTAAGTTTATGTAGATCCAATAGTTTCCAAAATAGTCTTTCAATGTTATCAATTTCTTTAAAATTGTGGAATTTTTAGCAATAGTATACCGTTCGAACTGCATTTTTACTCTGGAAAACTTTTTTATTCGTTAAATGCCCCCTCGCCCTATCATATTCTAGTAGGCCCTGAAAGTTATGGGAATATGGGATTATTAAATGAGGATTATATAAATGATTATTCAATGCAAAAGCAAAAAATAATATAACCGATAATTATATAAAAGATTGCACAGAAAAGATTACATCAATCAAACACTACCTTAATCGATTAAAATAATTTTGACCTCCTAGAAAGGCTCAGTTGAGGTTCGTCAGTTTCTGGAGCGTAAAATCTCGATGCACCCTTCAAGTCTTGTGACTGACGTGCCCATAAAACATACTCCATCATGTCGTCATCGGGAAGATCCTGCACGTTTTCACAAGAGGCCCCGTTGCAGTGCCTACAGACTGTCGAGCACTTCAGCCCGGCCTTCCAGCAGCTGCACGCGTTCCCACAAGATTTGTTGCAGTCACACCCAATCATCCATGTTGTGGGGCTGCATGCCCTGGTCATCATTTTAGGGCTGAGGTCTCTTGAAGTGGATATCAACCCCCAGGAGAGGCTTCCAACCACCTCTGCACCTGTGAAAAGTTATAATCATACAGAAAATGATAAAACAAACGTTTTCTGTAAATGCACAGAATTCAAGGACAATTTGTATCTGATAATAGGTCCTTAAGGAGTGAAATTGAGCAGCATCTCGTGAAGGAGGTTACCAGGCCAGTCAAAACTGGTTTTAGCCGCTGCCCTCGCGAATAGCTTGTACCGCACCTCATCAGGGTTGTGGGTGTTGGTGTAACCTCCATACAGAGCAACTACTATTCGTTCCTCTACTGCTACTATTTCATCAGGTGTAGACGTGGCATTGAGGAAAATTGAGTCTTTCTCTTTCAACAATTGCCATCATTTGCTTCTTTCCTTGACCAAAGCAAAATCTCTGATTTAAATTAGGACTTTGAGGAGGTTGCGCTGGAGAGGCAATAGTGACAGCTGTAGTAATGACTGTGATAGACTACCTTTCTCTGCCTGGAGTACTTGAATGTTGTTATTTGCCATTTTTGTTGTCGGCAGGTTGATGCAACGATTTTTGTTTTGGTTGTTTGACAAGAACTTCGCTTTTAAAACCTCTGCCACACTTTTCTCATCAAAAATAATCTCTGGACATGAGTGTGACTGGGCTCTTCGAAAAGGCCCACAAATTCTTTGTTGTTTTCTGTGTAGCGTCAGTGGAGTGCCCATAAAAAATAACTGTCACGTTTTAGCCATAGTGAGCAGTAACGTACTGGATGTATCTGCCGGCTATCGCACCAATTGAAAACTTTGTCAAGAAGGTGTCCTAAATCTCACGCCACAAATTTTATTGGTCCTGTTTTTCATCTAAGCTTACAGGTTAGAATGCTAAATACAACGTGAATGCTGTGCCCTTTCTCATTTAAATTGGTTTGTGATACACTCTCGTATGTGATAAACTCTCGCAATTCTACATCTAACTTTTTTAGGACACATAATCTATGAAACAATCTTAGAGGATTGACAGTTACCACTCTATGACTCACAGTAGTAGGTCATTTAGCTGATGAAAGATATACCATATTGTTTATATGCTTGAATTTCACTTCCTAGAAGTTCTGACCAACTTCTGTTAGCATCGATTCTTTTTCAATCTCTAGAGCACTGTGACTATTAACAGTATCTTCTGCAAACATTTTGTAGACTCACCAGGCACAGTGTCCACGTCTTCGGGTAAGCCCTCCATAGCTTTTCATGGATTTCGCGATCACTTGTTTAATGGTTATTTTTGACTATATACCCGACCAAAATTCGCTAGTGAGCCTGATGGTGAAGTAACCCTTCCTCGTAAAACTATCCTATTCAAGAGCGTCCATTTTCACTTTCCATTCAAGCATATCTTGCAAACATAACTGCGCACACTTTGCGTAAAAAAGTGGCCTACTGCGTGGAAGATTTTTAGAATTTTCTGAATGGTTGCCAAATGTAAATTTCAATTGCCTGTTCGTTATGCTTGGATGAATTGCTTCACCAGCATTGCTATTCGAAAATAAAGAACCCACAGCTTTGATCCATTAGTTTCAAGCTTGGGAACGGCGTTTGTGTATTTCTTAGTAACTACTTGAAACTGCTCATTTGAGTGTGCTGTCAGAATTGCAGATCTGTCCAAGCTTGAGAGAAAGTCTTTAATAATGTTGTTATCCTCTTCAGTCAAGTGAATTGTTTTCATAGCTTCACTTGCTAAGGCATGATGGACCAACCAGCGTACTCTTACTGCTCTAGAATAAGCTATTTTCCACATAAATTGTCGACAGCAGTTCTTTAGCCCACTTTCACCCATAATCATACCAATTGTTCCCGTGAAGGTCATTAGTAAATGAAAACCCCCCAGCCTCACCACGACGCTGCTCAAATCAGTGTACTTGCAGTTCTCGACAATCTCTCGGGCTTTAATGTATAAAGGTTGGTCATAAGTAACAATGCAGGTTTTCTGTCGATGGATTTGACATTTCTCGTTGGCGACGGTTTTTCCTGAGCTTTCCTGCTGGTGGTGAAACCGATAATATCTCGCATCAAGGGCTACCAAATTTGTGTCCTCATATATACGCTGTTGTATTTTGATTGCCCATTCGTCACCATGTTTTTCAGCTGCTTTCGAAATTGTTGAGCTGAGAGACGTATTTTCCAGACTAATGACACAAAATTGTTCCTTTTTCTGGCTTCTTCCTCCTATCAGCAACAAGAAACTTTTCAGTTATTTTGTCTCCGCAGAGAAAACAGTGTTCTCTAAAATTGGACAGCTGGGACACTGATCTCGTTGGTCTTGATGGTATCATACTTACTTACTAATTTTTAGACCCCTCTCCTTTATAAACCGCTCTGCACCTTGACTTAAACTCAAACTCACTCTGGGACTGTGATTAGACATTTTGCAGATTTCGCATTTAAACTGCAAGGGAGACACGCAAAACCCATATAATGAGATTCCGGCCAGAAGAAAATTAAATAAGGACTGGGAACTGAGAAGTAAGATGAAATGTGATGCGAAGTCAGATGAAATGTGTGCTTACAAAAAAAACCCTTATATTGATGTAAACTTTTCTGTACATTCTTTTATAATATTGTCTGGACTTCATTATATTTTTGTTACTAAAGTTATTATTTTACATTATTTTGCGCAAAAAGTTTCAACAAACTTTGAGAAATAATCAAAAAACTTTTAAAGGCTGTATCTTGGAAGCTATCGAGTCTACTAAAACGGTTTTGATCTCAGAATGTAGCAAATTCAGCATTGTTTAAAAACTAACTGAGAAGATTTTATCATAAAATTGTGGTATAAATTGGCAAAAACTAAAATGTTTCTCGCTTTTTTTCGATTTTGACAGAGTTGGGTTCGGCGTCCGAGATCGCAAACTTGGATTGGGGCAACATCATAAAGAAGTCAGAAAACCAAAAATCAAAACTACCGGATTTGACGCTATGTACCTATCCTTAGAGACAGCTTTGTTGACTATCTGAGCACAGTGCAGTTTTTCATCCTTCATTTCTCACATTCAAACATTGACATTTTAAAAAAGAATGAGGATTTACCCTTTGCAGCTCGAACCTTAGGGATACTTCTATCATCGAATATAATTATCGAAATAAGCTGGGGATTTGTTTGAACCTAAGATCAAAACTTTTTTGTTAGCGGTGTTTACTATATTTTTGTTAGATATTTGATAAGATATGATATTTGATCTTTCGAAAATGAACCTTTAATCTGACATCCACCACTAGGCGGTGTCGTATTTAACACTTAATATTGCTGCAAGTATTTCAGTTCTTTCAGTTTTGTATCTAGATTTCTCATCGCTTTATGAGTTGGAGTTTTAAACCCATCCATCTCAGTGCTGGCAAAATTCAGGTTTTACCCAATTACTTAAAATGCATCTCGTTGTGATTTCGGTTCATGATTAACAGCCCGAACGAAATATTTCACCCACGCAATAAGAACCTGGCAAACCAATTTAAAAACATTTTCTAGTTTGTGAAATGCATGCATCCAATTAAGGCTGACCCAATTCTGTCGCTGCTGAATAAAATTGCCAACGTAGTGCAGTTTCCATAAAGTGTTCTGATGCAAATTAGCCGATTGTGAAATGCCAGCAAATATCTTCGAAAAATAAAAAAATTCCACTCATCCTATAATGAGCCTCAACTCAAGTCCCGTTCATGCACGAATATGTATCCGAGTGTCTGCTTCCGCAGCTGTCTTGCTGTTAGTCGCGCTAGAAAATATGCACCTCGTACCGCAACATAACACTCTTATGCAATATTTTAATGCGCCCAGGAGTGTAACGAATTCAAGCACGACCTGATATTTATTATATTGTGAGTATCAAATACTCAGCGTCAAATGGGGGGATGCATGTATCTATTGCATGGAAGCAGAGTGTTCAAACACACCCGAACAGCACATGTTTGATATCCAAGATGTGAAATGATGAACTGTTCGCAATTATCTCATTCAAATATCGATTTCGTGTTTGCAAGCACGGCGCTGATGTTGGTTGTGATAAGGTGTACACGCCTTGAGGCATCAGCATCACCTCAGATATTCAGCATGTTTATGAAGAAGATATTTGCACTTGGTGGAACACTCATCACAGTTCATATCGATTTTGCTTGTTTTTTAAGTTCACTGTGCCTTACCTGTTTGCAAGATGACGGGTATGCACGCAGAGGTGTAATTTTCACCTACACCTCGTGGTTTGCGAAATTAGCGAAAATTGAAGGGTTGGTGCATCACCTCCACCAGGAACAACCACCGTCATTAACACCAACTCACCGACCGAGAGACCGGGCCCAATCAAGTAGGAGGCGGCTGAGCATCTCATCATCGCGTCGTCGCATCGTTATCTTGATGGCTTCAAGTCTGACATTCATCATCGCACAATCGCAATCAGCAGAATAATCAGCCGGCTCAAGCATGACTGGTATGTAAAAATCGTGTTCACATGTAATTGCAAATGTACCAAGGGCGAACTTTTTTTTTATAGTATTTGACTTTAGAGAGATTATGAAGAGTTGAGTTGAAAGGTCGAGGTAATAAGGAAGGGCAACCAAGAGTGCAGATATGCAGAGTAATGTTAGTGTTGAGTCTGGTGGAAAGGTGCTGAGATGCAAACTACATCTCTAATGGTTCTCAAACTATCACCTTTAAGCTGTTTCTATCTCATCCATCACCAACATCTCACAACAATCACATCATCAAGACCTTGTCCCAACATTTATCACCTGAACCTGCATTAAGTTCAGAACAGCGCGAAACGAAGAGATTCCATCAAATCTGCTGAAAGAAAGAATCACTTTAATTTCGGTCGAACCGATCGTTTTTCGTCCCCGTCATCTGCAATTGTATACAGTATCTTCAATGTGCACCTTACCAAGCGCTTGAATGCTGCAATACATCGTGAGCAATTTTCACCAGCATCGTCGAGTGGATCAAGCTAAAAGTCAATTTCACAGTCAATTGCAAAAATTATTTTCTGTCGTGTCTTTGATGCGGTTCTAGGTATCTACCATCTATACTCATACTCGAGTCGAATATATGGGTACTGTTGTAAAGCTGAAATCAAGCACTCAGTTTCTTAAGCACGAAATCATTTGCAAGCTTAGGAGATGCGCAAGGATGCTACGATGATGGTCGCGCAATTTCATTTTACCTTGGTCGCTCGGTGTGAAAGCTTGTAAATCGGATCGAATTTAAGATTGAGTTTGTTTTTGTCATGCATATCACGTCCAGGTTTAGATTAGGTTAAGATGTAGAGTGCCTTAGGTTGTCGAATACATTTCCTGATTATCGAGATGAATCCATAGTTTTTTTTTCGGGAGCATGGGTATAGTGTTCAGCAAGTGGTTTTGGGTTATGGGTACAATGTGATGGACCAAATTTTGATTTGCATTTTAAAGAGATTTTTGGAAGAAAAATTAAAAGTACATATTAATACTTTAGCTTGCATGAACCATTTTTAATTTCGAAATATCTATATAAATACTGCTAGAATGTAATTCCGATTCTCTTCATATGAATGCCTATAGATATCTACCTACTCATATAGATACGAAAAGTTCTCACCGTCAAATGCAATACAGTAACAATAAGGCTGCTCAATTATATCATGTAAGTGAACTAACTGCCCATATTTTCGAATATGACTAAGAACTCGTCAACATACTAAGCCATACGCTTTGTCACATTAACTATTTAACATCAACTAAACCAAAGCCGATGGTTATTTCAAAAACATATTAATTTAACATATCTGAACCCTGTGACGTCGTATTGTAGTTCAAGACTAATTTTTCTCTTCATAAAATTTTGCGAATTCACTTTCTGTTTACCTTGAATTAAGTCGTGTAAGCCGACTGTCTACCTCTCTAACTGAAACATAAAAATTTTGATGTATTTGGATTAGAGACTAACATATATTTATCCACTAAAGTGCTTTTTACTGATTACCGAAAAAAAGTATTAGACTCGTTTCGCCGAAAATTCATATATATATATATATATATATATATATATATATATATATATATATATATATATATATATATATATATATATATATATATATATATATATATATATATATATATATATATATATATATATATATATATATATATATATATAAAGGAGAGTCTCTAGAGTGGCCGGTCCAATTAAACTGAAATTTTAGAGGATATAGTTGTATATAGGGAGTAAATCCATGATTTATTGAAACTAAAATATGTTGGTGAAAAATATGTTGGGCTAAAATATACGGTGGGCGTTTAAGTTAATTTTCCGGTACCCCTATATTTCTATGTAGAGTACATTTTTATAAAAAGTAAGTATTGGAAATGAAAACTTGCTATGTTTTATGATGACCTATTGTCTACAATAAGTTTAATTTGCCATATGAATCTCGTTATGATTCCATGACTGCACTGGAAGCTATAAGGGAGAGTGCTTTATTTTTCTGACCAAATTTTTAAAATTTTAAGAAACCAAAATTACCATAGGTGGCAGCTCTAACCAAATCTTTCGACTAAATTTATACCACACTTTACTTGGAATAAGATTCACCTTCTGCGTGAATTTCGTCAAAATCCGGTGGCTGAATCAGAATTTATAGGGCCAAAAGCAGTTATTATTCTTAGTGGTTTTTCACGATGGCACCACTAGCACAAAATTGCCCACAGTTCAAAATCGCTTCGGTTGGACTTGGTCCTATTTAAGGCCAATACATTCTGTAAATTTCAACTGTATCTGATTATTGGATCGTGAGTTCCCGTGAACAGAAGTTTTTGATGCTGCAAATATAGGTAAATTGGGGAAGGGTTTCCGTTCTTGTCCGACATGGAATTTCCAAAATTTTACACCAAAATTTGTGGATGAGTTGCGTTTTTTCCTAAAAACGAAAATTTTTCAGGAGAATCGAAGATTTGAAGGTATTCCTTTTCAGCAGCTTCCGCAGCTATAGCGTTGTGAGCACGTTCATACAAAACTACACAAGTATTTAACTTAGTGACATTCATATGTTGTGTAAGTTTTGTGATGATTCAATACCTCTGTCAAAAGTTATCGTAATTCGAAAAAGGATTAAACATTTTAAAAACTCTATCAATTTTTTTTAAGAACACGTTCAATGTTCATTTTGCAAACAAATTTTTTTTTTTGAAAATTATTTTTTGATTGATTAATAGGCGTATCTTAAATATCACTAAAATGGTTGCCGGTGCCAAAGGGTTAAAAATAGCTAGCATTTGGTGATACCTGGGCCTGTTCTGCATATACACAAATGTATCCTGAAAGTTTCGGCCTAATCGGATGGCGCGTTGATGCTCAAGAATTCGTGGTCGGCTGGACACTTAGCTTGCACGAGCGAAGATGATCCTGCTCGAAACTCTATAGGAGTAGAATCATTGAAAAGAAACACCACGGTATATCTTATCCTAGATCGAGCTCTGCCAAACATTAGTATGGCAAAAAGTGCTTGAAATATTCAGCTGGATGCGAAAAGTGCAAAGCTCGGGTGTTTCAAACTCTTAACTGCACTAAGCTTAGGCCAAAATAGTGTTTGTGACACCACTGATGATATTTTTCATATTGAGAATTAGATTTATGTGATTCAATTTTCGCCCAGCTCACCAAATTTTCCAGCAGTTACATATGTTTATTTGAGGACTCCAGAAACTATATATATAATTCATATATAAGTTCATTCATCTTTTTCATCTGAACATCTAATTCCTGCCGGAGCTCCCCAATGCTCTTGCATTAATCTGACGTTATATATCTGTCAGAGATTCCTGAAACTACACACTGCGAGCTTGCTATGTATGCAGATGATACTGCAATATACTGCAGGTCGAACGACCACCAAATCATAGCCGCAAATATGGAATTTCCTCACTTAGCCAACTTTAAAAACTTATCACCATTTTAATTTAATATTCGTATGACTGTTTCTTTTTCTTGTTGTCTGAAGCCCGCTGCTAACTGATCCTGCTACATTTTGTCCTTATTCTTGTTTATAAAGTTTCCAATTATTTGGTCGTCAAACCCATTTTTCATTGCTATATCTTTCATGTACTTGATCTTCGAGTCCAAAAATTCCTGGTTCTTTGGCAGCAGTCGGTGTATCATAGAGCTGTAGGGTGCCATTTGTTGTTGGCTGGGTGAAGGTAGGTTTCTGATATTGGACTCAAGAAGACTATCGTCTCTGATTATCATCAAATCCAGGAATGGCATCGTTTTATTAATTTCAATTTTCGCTAATGTTTGAAGAACATTTTGTATTCATATTTAAAAATGCATATTTCTATATATATATATATATATATATATATATATATATATATATATATATATATATATATATATATATATATATATATATATATATATATATATATATATATATATATCATCAACAATTTCAGTGAAAAAATTTCAGGAACGCGCTAATAAACATACTCCCCGTAAGCATTCCGTATTATGCCTGGAAGCATTACAGATCCATACCCGGCTAATTTCTGGTAAACATTGGAAGTGCTAGGCTGGCAAGGTTTTACAAGGGAACTTTCAGCTTTATAGCTTTATAAGAAGAACTTTTTGGAAAGCCTGACATTGTATTCTTGCATTCCCGTGATCCATGGGGAATGCGTATTGAAGCTTGGACCAGCGCCTGATCATACCTCTGCATGACCTGGAATGTGAAGATAATGCGTTTTGATCCGGAATGTGTAGATAATGCGTGCTGTGTAGATAATACGGGCTGTGCAGATAATGCGTGCCGTACATGTTACCAGAGGGAATTTGTGCTGCTGCTTGGACCGGAGGCCAAACTTTGCCCTACATGACTCTTAATGAATAATATCCTATACATTTTACTTACCTGTGTTGATTTGAAATGCTCTGAAATAATCATCTCTCCGTTTTTTATTTTTACTAATGTTCGAAGAAGAACATTAGTATTAAAATCACTTTGGCCAAAAATTCATATTTCTATATATATATATATATATATATCATCAAAAAATTTCAGTGGAAAAATCTCAGGAACGCGCCATCCGATTGAGCTGAAATTTTCAGGACACATTGGTGTATATGCAGAATAGTGCCAGGTCTCACAAAAAGTTAATAATATTTAACCCTTTGGCGCCGGCGGCCATTTTAGTGATATTTATAATATACCTATTATTCCGTACACAAATAAGTTTTGCAAAAATTAAGTTGACGAAATAAATTATGAACGTGTTTTACATGTGAATCGGATAATTTTTTGGAATTATTTAACCCCATGTGTGCGCTGGGTGCCTAAAAACGGGAAAACTTGAAAATTTTTAAATTGCGATTACTTTTGACAGAGTTATTCAATCATTACAAAATTTTTAAAACATGTTGATATTAGTTAGTTGTAGATTTGTGTAGCTTTTGATGAGCGTGCTGGCAACCCTGTAGCTAGGGCAGGCACTGAAAGTGAAAACCTTCAAATCATCGTCTCTCTTGAAAAACTGCCGCTTCTTCAAAAAAAAGCCACTCATATGTAAATTTCGTGCTTTTTTTACATAAACAAATAAAAAAATTTGATAAAGTATAACGGGCACGCCTGGTAACCCTTGCCCAATTTACCTATATTTTTAGCATCAAAAACTTCTGTTCACGGAAACTCACGATCCAATGAGCAGAATTAAATGAAATTTGCAGAATGTATTGGTGCTATATAGGACCAGGTCTGATAGAAGTGATTTTGAAATGCGGGTGATGCTGTGCCAGTGGTGCCATCTTGAAAAATCACTAAAAGAGATAACTGCTTTTAGCCCAATAAATTCTGATTGAATCGTTCGATTTTGACGAAATTCACACAGTAGTTGAACATTATTTAATACCACGTTTGGTAGAAATTTGGTCGAAAAATTCGGTTGGAACTGCCAGCTATGATAATTTTGGTGTCTTAAATTTGAAAAAATAAAAATTTGGAAGTGAAAACATTCAAACCATCGAATTTCCAAAAACTGTCCGTTTCTTACAATAAAACCAATCTGTATACAAATCTTATGCTTTATCTACACGTTCAAAGTAAAACTTTGGAAATTCCATGTCGGGCAAGAACGGTAACCCTTTCCCAGTCAACCTATATTTTTAGCATCAAAAACTTCTGTTCACGGGAACTCACGAATCAATAATCAGATACCATTGAAATTTACAGAATGCATTGGACTTAAGTAGGACCAGGTCTGGTAAAAGCGATTTTGAATTGTGGGCAACTTTGTGCCAGTGGTGCCATCTTGAAAAATTACAAAGAAAAAAAACTGCTTTTTGCCCTATGAAATGTGAATAAGTAACCAGATTTTCATGAAATTGACACAGTAGCTGAACCTTACTCTAAACTCTGTTTTATAGAAATTTGGTTGAAAAATTCGATTGGTGCTGCCAGCTATGGTAATTTTTGTGTCTTTGGATTTGAAAATTCTCTCAGGAAAATAAAACTTGTTGCCCTATAACTTCCAGTGCAGTCATGAAATCAATACGAATTTCATACAATTAATGGAACCTGTCATAAACATTATTCAGGCCAAATTTGGTTGAAAAGCCACGATAGGGTTGCCAGCTATTGTTGGTTTTGTGTTTGTTTGCAATATCTTTATTAAGCGGTTTTATCGTAGAATTTTCAATTGGTAATGATATTGTAGTGACAATAAACAGCAAATATTAAGCTTTCGATTATTTGAAAAAACTCGCTGCAGGTTACCCTAAATTTCTTTATACTCCTATAACTTCGAATGTAATTAAACAACGTGAAGCAGATGTGATATATTTTTGGCTTTGATACTGGCGAAAGGTTGCCAGCACGAGTCGATTATGCTACTTTTGTATCAATAAATGCTTACAGTTAGTATTCATACCGGAAACATTTACAATGAAAATAAATAACCGATGTTTCAATTGCCAAAGTTCTGCAAATTTTTCGGATCGCAGCCCCAAACACCAACTTCAGTTACAGTGCTGCAGGCACTGAACATTTTCTTCATTGATGTTATATGAGATGCTGCTTTCGAAATTTTGTGAAATAAGCAACTGATAACGAATATAATTAACCCGTGTTTTGCTCTCATAAACGTTGAAATTCATGCCAGTGGTAATATCTGAAACTTTCCACCAAAATGAGTTATAATGCATTCTTGAGACCAAAGTAGAACGTGGCGTTTGAAACAGTTTGGCCGTAATAAGCAGCTCATGTGGTGGATTATGCACTCAAAACCTGCACGATTCTTCTACTCTTCTTCGAACAGTAGTGTTTCTAGCGGTTCAAGTGCGCTAGAGTTTTTTTTTATTCCGTTCTATATAACAAAGTACTTTTTATATAACAAACTACTGCTCGAAAGTACTTTTCTTCTTATTTTGGCGAGTAATGTTCATAGGTTAATGATGGACTTTTTCGGAAAACAGCTTATGTCTGCTTTGCTGAGCATATGAGCCGTTTCACACGAGACACTCGGTGTCCGGCCACTGAATCCTCAGCCACTGCTTTTGTATAAAATTGTGGCCCGGACACTGTGGCTCTGTGTGTATGCTCTCATTTATTTCTATGCCCCGGCAGTGGCTAGAGACACAGTGGCCGGACACCGAGTGTCTCGTGTGAAACGGGCCTATTTGCTTCATACAAGCTGTTAGAATGCATTAAAGCTATTCCCGTTGGGTATGACCTGATTTCGTGCTTCACAAACAAAATGGGCAAAGAGAAGCCCAATTGACAATGAAAAATTGTCGAGCTTATCGTACATGTAAACAACGTGATAATCTTCGTCGCGCAAGAAGAAATGCTTTATTATCGCACGAGGTGTGCGATAAGTGCGTTTCATCCTGCAAATAGTTTAAAAGAAAGTAATGCAACAATGTTGCCCTAGTTAGCATAAAAGTTATATGTAAATTTTTCCATATTTGAGTTAGCGCCGGATTTGAAAGCTACATGCTCTATTACATCATTTCACAAAATGTGAAAAGCCCATCTTCTGTGGAAGTATGTTAAAATCAATAATGAAAACTTCCCCCATCTTCAAAAAACGTCACAATACTAATAATGAACATTCTTTTTACCGTAGTAATGCGAACATTATTTCGTTGCATGTTCCTATAAAAAAGTCCTATTAGCTTAAAATTTATTTTTCACATAAATTTTCCACGTGAAAGCTTTTATTTCGGATGTATCTTAAGCAAATGTATTTGTATCCATGTTTAAACTTTTATTCCGTTTGAAGGTGTCTTCAGCATTTAGAAAAAACAGAAATCATTGAATATCTCTAAAATGTAAATAAAACGTTTAAGCTTAGAAAGACAGAATGCTGCGCGAATCATTTTGATTCTCTTCATTAAAGCAAATGCTTTGCTGCCACGAGAATTACATTCATTTCAAAGTAATTAAATTACATTTATTGAACTTAATTCACTTTGGTCTTAATAAAAAAGTGAATTTAAATCAGCCAATAAGTCAAAACTACATATATTGATTCTGAGGCGGTACGACCGTATGAAATAAGCAATATTTCAATTTTTCAAATATCATAGTTCATACACATTTTTTAGCGTTTTTAGGAGATTCCTACATTCCTTTCTTTTGACGAAACTTTTTTATTTTAAATAAAAATAGGTTTTAATCGTAAACTTTTAAATGTTCTCAAGATATTGTTTTGAATTTTTGATCTTGCAAAGACGCAACTTAGATTAGCTCAGCATAGATTTTTACGTCACCTGAATCGAAATCGGCAATATCATCGCCGAAGATAGCCAGATTAAGGAGAGGTGGACCTGCTATTTCAAAGAGCTCCTTAATCCTGCACATGGCTCAATAATATCAGAGCCGAAAGACATCTCTGACAAAGTCCCGATCGCACCTCCAACGCTGGAAGAAGTCAATTCTGCCATAAAAAGCCAGCAAAACAATAGAGCGCCGGGCATTGACGAGATTCCGGTTGAACTTATCAAATACGGTGGAAACTGCCCTATAAAAGCCATCCACAAATTGATCCAGCACATCTGGGGTCAAGAAAAAAAACCGCGGGAGTGGTGCAAATCCATCATATGCCCTATCCACAAAAAAGGAGACAAACTTCAGTGCGAAAACTACAGAGGCATATCGCTACTTTGTACGTCCTATAAGGTACTGACGAAAATATTAACAAATAAAACAAATGTATACGCTGAAAATGTCTTTAGGGAGTACCAAGGCGGCTTTAGGTCTGGTCGATCAACTATGGATCGGCTCTTCACAGTCAATCAAGTGCTCGAAAAATGCTGCGAATTTAACATCGACGTCCACCAGATTTTCGTGGACTTTAAGCAAGCATATGACAGTATTGACCGAAACATACTGTACAAAATAATGCTATACTTCTGCATCCCGGCAAAACTAGTCCGGCTGACCAAAATGACGATGACGCCGACAGTAGCACAAGTCAGAATCAACAACAGTCTGACTGACGCCATTGGCATAAATGTCGGACTAAAGCAAGGCGATGAGTTGGCCCCTCTGTTGTTCAACCTAGCATTTCAGTACGTGATAAGGAAGATTCCTGTCGACACAGGGGGTACGCTTCTGTATAAGTCGAACCAATTAGTGGCCTACGCAGATGACATTAAAATATTGTCACGATACTTCACATCCGCCAAAGAACTCCTGTTTAAACTTGACCAGGAAGCCAAAGAAGTAGGCCTGAAGATCAATCAGACAAAAACAAAAATCATGACGCAAACAAGAAAGCAGACCTACATTAGACGAAATATAATTTTGGACGAATATAATTTAGAAAATGTGGACGAATTTATATATTTAGGCTCGAAATTGACAACGAAAGGCAGTGAAACTGATGAAATTAAACGGAGAATACAGCTCGCTAATAAAACTTTCTACTCCGTTCTGGCCCTACTGAAGACCAGCTGCATACACAGGAAGACGAAGCTCCAAGTCTACAAATCAATAATCAGAGCTGTGTAGTGCTACGGATGTGAAAATCTGACCCTTACCCAAGCATCCGCAAATATGTTGAACGCCTTCGAAAGACGGATCCTCAGGCGTTTAATTGGAGCTAAACAAGAGTGCGGCCAATGACGGATAAGGTACAACCACGAGTTGTACGAGGTTTTTGACAAGCCAGAGGTTGCTACAATAGTCAAACTGCGGAAGCTGCAATGAGCTGGTCACGTGCAACGAATGAACGAGCATCGAGTACCTTACAAGGTATTCGACGGAAGGGCCGAGGGTCGAAGACCAGTGGGAAAACCCAGAAAACGCTGATCTGACTCTGTCGACGAATACTGCGCAAAGCTGCTCGGCTTTCGTAATTGGAGGACGCGGTTATTGGACCGAGACAACTGGAGGCGTCACCTGCGAGAAGCCAAGGCCGGAGAGGGGCTGTAGTGCTACGACGACGACGACGACGAGTTGAAATTTACAGCCCCAATTATCAATATTAACACTTGTGAATTCAGTAAAGTTGGAACTCGTGCACTCTGTTCAACGTATTTCGAAAAGTCATATCAACTGGAATAGTTAGAATATTCAAAAATTTCCATGTCACTCTGGCAATTAGGATAATAATCTTAAGGCCCCCACTCACGAGCAGTCCATCAGTCCAAATGGCCTGTGGCCAGGCCAAAATCTCACCGTGTGTGGGAGAACTCGGACGGACTCATGGACTCATGAAGCCAAATTAGATTTCCAATCAATCCAAAGTGCATGGACTCAGGCCATCGGGCCATTTTTTGGCTTGACCGTGTGTGGGTAAATAGTAGGGCGAATTTGGACAATTGATAAAATGGACTTGTCGTGTGTGTTGAAGCCTGAGTCCAAACAATGTGGCAGTCTTGCTTTGCACGCTGACCTGTGACAAGCTCATTGATTGTTTCTGTGATTATTTTATTTAATCGAAAAAGTCAGCATAATGGATAGTGGTGGCCATGATTTTGTTTTGGAAGTTATCGAATAATATAGGTCACATGAATGTAAATTATATTATTTGACCCAAAGCCTGCAACCGCTTGCTAAGTACCGCAAAGTAGCGGTCAATCTTTCGTGAGGAGTGATAGTTTGCCTCATATTTGTATCCTTTCGTTTGATAAATGGGGTGGCCAACTATAGCAACGTGTTATATGTCGTATCATCCATTCTCAAATAAATTTGACAATCAGAAGGCTCAAGTGTGAGTTCTTTTACCAAATCTACAATTTTTACCACTTCCTTTTGGCTATCGTTGCTTTATATAGATACAAGTTGCTATAGCAAAAAACTCCCCCACATGCTTCTGATCCATTAATAGGTTTAAAATATTTTTTTCTTCAAATTTATCCTCATTTTTTTTTCTAAATTATTGACAGAAAATGAAATGGACTGACTGAATCGAGGCTCTATCGTGAGTGGCGAGCTAAATTGGACTTAAACCAAACGGACTCAAGCCAAATAGACTCAGGCCATTTGGACTGCTCGTGAGTGGGGGCCTTTTACATTTGAAAACGGCGTTGGTTATATGTCAATTCAAATTTTGAAATGACAACTGTCTACTAGAAATAAACTTGCCTGCTGCTCTGGATCGTTTTTTTTGTGCATGCAGGATACCTCCTCTACTTTGGATGAAAAAAAAACCCCCAGCTGTTATTGTCTTCAACATTTTTGAAACTTACGTAAATTTCGTAAAAACTACAATTATAACGGGCTTTAGTTCGCTACATGTAGTAATCAGCATTTCACACGACTGTCTTCACGTCTAACAAGCTCAACGTTTCGTCAACAAAAAATATTGAAATAATTATCCAAATTATCAAGCAAAGAAAACTGTTAATCGCCAAATCGCATTACCTTTGATCATAATAAAAAAGCGTACTATTATCTTCTAGTAAAATATAACTCAAAACAAAGTGAAAATTAGATTCGATTAGCAACTGATGCTAAGCACACTCCAGCACTGATGCTAACGATGTTGCGTGACACGCGATCGAAATTAATCGAGAAGGTGGATAGATTTGGGATCAAACCAACATCAAATCTTGGTCGTTTTTGCAGTGTATATAGTAAAAACTGATGAAAATCATTGCACGAAAGAACAGAGGTCAAGAGACTCAAGAGACTTCTTTCAAGCTCAACCATTTGCTAATTAATTATTCTGTTACTTCACTTTTGAACTGTTCTACCATGACATCTCGATTCAATCATAAACCAAATGGATTTCCCTCCAAGCTATCATTATTTCAACAGATTAGTCGAACCATTTCCTAATTGCCTGTCTTTGGTGCGTCAGTAACAGTCAGTGTTTTATTCATAATTCGGAATCGTATCACTTACTGCTATGGATATCCTGCTTCGCGGCAGTAGTGCAGCAGAAACGGCCGGAGCAGCTTGCAACTTATAATTTCGCTTCGATTTGACTTCCGTTCGGTAGTTACGGAGACGTGACACATATGCACTTGGAACCAGGGTGCATCTCGGCCACGCAAAACACCTTCGGGCCTTAATCGAAATGATAGTGACCGACCACTTGCTCCATCCACAAGTCAATGGCCGGGCAGAGGCAATCATCTTGCAGTATCTCCCCATAATCAACGTCATCATCATCATGAACAACGACATCGTTGTCGTCCTCTGGCAGTCGCATGCTTGCAAGCAAAGTGTAATCCATTGCAGCCTGCAAATATCTGCATGTCATGGTGCACATCCGATTGCACCCCGTTCTCATCGATGGCATGTGTGTCCATTGCTCTCGTTTGCTAATAAAAATTTCTTATTTTGATTAACATTGCAATTATGCTCATACCAGTCGGAAGACGACTCAAAGAAATTCTTTCTGGCATTATCAGCTCCCCGAGCCCCGACTCAGGTCTTGTCCTTTTATTGCCTGGCTGCTTTATTTTACCATTTTCAAAGAAATGCACATTTTACAAGGCCCAAGCCGAACCAACAGGCCTATCATAGCAATTATGTTTCTGTCCATGTCCATATCACCGTACGGTGCTAGAAGCCAATTATTGGACACATACATGCATCTCAGCCAGCCAGCCTCCATCTCGTGGACCAGCAGACACGACTGTGTCATGAGCGCACTTGCTATGGTTTGTGCGCAGACTTGCACGCGGGCCTGTAATGTCCGCGACCATTAAAATTTTTGCTATATCATTTTCAAAAGGTAATTTTTGTTCGGTGATTGGTTCTTAAGTGTATGGCCATAACAAAAACAAACAAATTGCCAAGTGCCATGCAAGTCTATCAATTGAGTGAGCCGGTAAGTAAGTGTAAAGACGCAGGTACGTAGAGATCGATGATCGGATCAGGTTGAGTATGTTCACATATGAGGAGCTGAATCGAAATTGAAGAACACTTTAAGGAAGTAGTTGCTTGTTTGAGGTTCGAGAGATAGTTTGACGAATAATATTGAATGACTTTGGTGAAAATATCGGAAGAAAAACAAGCCCTCTGGTCCAAAAAATAAGTTCCTTGGTTCTTACGAAATTATGCACGGCCGTTCGGGAAGAAAAATAGTTATAATAGTTAGTAACGACAAGCCCGTTAACTGCAATATATGTATTTTTTATGCCGGCGGGGTTTATATACCCGCCACTGCCATCAGCTCTTTACCATGATAATGATAAGAAATATGTGATCATTACGCCGTTTCTAGTTGTTTCTATTGCCTACCGTTAAACATACAGTATGCCTGGCGATGTCAAACAAGTTGATCCGTAATTACACATTAAAACTGTCATTCATTTTGTGCAACCGCAATATCACATGGCAGCAAATCAGCCTACTGCAGACTTTTCCTCAGATATCTTCACATCAGCTTTCTACACAGATGTAACCAGTCTATGGACACCTGAAAGGCTTAACAGTCAGCCAGTGGTCTCGAAGAAAAGCACAATTAGCCAATGCCAGCAATTTAATTTTTCTCGATCATCAAACGTAGTCGGGTAATTGAAAACTTACACACGCATATTTTACAATGATTGGAGCTTTTATGCTGGCAACACTGCTTTCGAGTTGGTTGATCATAGCCATCATAAAAAGACGATTACACCAGACAATATAATATATTGAGGGTAATAGTCATGGTACTAAAGTCAAACTGAACATATGCATCTCAGGGCGACCAACCACATAACCAGCGACAGCATTGCTTCAGAACGTTTATCCTCGGACATCTAACTACTTTCGAGTCATTGAGGAAGTCAAGATAGAACGCGTGGCATGGCCTCATGCAAATGATGGTGACTTTCCAAGTGAAAGACTCGACAAGGAGCCATCAACTGTTTTGCTGAGACTGTTTAATGCTGTAGTACTAAGCCAGCCAGAACATCGATGGTTATTAAAAAAAGGTTTTTGCTTGAGTTAGGTGATTGCTTTCTCATGATCATGTTGAAGTGAACGTATGAATACTTGCATGCAAGACTGATGTTCTTATGAGTGTATGAAAATGAGGAATTGCAGAAATTTCCATTTTTTTCATGATTGTTGATGTATTTTACGATGAGTAGCGAAAATTTCATCTCTGAGATAGTACTTGGCTGGCAACTATCATGAGTGAATAATAAGCAACTTTATTTGAGTTCATTTAGGCTAAATAGGATGCTGGTTCAAACTAAATGTTACTTGATGTAACAGAATTAAGAAAAAGCATTAAGGAAACATTGCACCGGTTTCTAACTAGCACTCTTTATTTTGGCAGTGAGCAGAAAAAATTAGAATGGGAGGTGCCACTGGTCGTAATCTTTGAAGATTGGTTTTATTCAATGTATTTGTACATCAATTGATTTGTGAACTATTTTTTCCTTTAGATAACAGTCATCAAATAAATAATACCAATATTGGTTTCGAAAAAGAATTGAAGAAAATAGTTTTTGCTAGTTTATCAATGCTTCCATTTTTTACCAAATGCGTAATCTCCCTCCCCATCTCATCCTAGGTTAAACTCGTATGAGCCTCCATTATTTGTCCTTAATTTCTGTAATGATCATAAATAGTTATCCTAATGTCTACTACAGGCTTTTTGTTAATGGCCATATATTTTTGGTAACATGTTTCCTCTACTTTAAAATAAATTTTTCTAGTGTGGTTACTTTATTCCGTGTGTTGATCAAACATTGTGGAAACTTTGCAGTCTTTTCTGTTGTATAAGTGGCAACTTTTTATATTCTTTCACGATGAAGATTCGTCACTTCTGACGTTGTATTCAATAGTTGCCAAACTAAATGGGTTTTAGCATAAATTTTTCTTTAATAACTAACCTTCACATTCATCTTCAGAATAGTGTTCAACGGTTGCTAACAGTTTATTTATCTATTTGCCTAGCACGGCATCATATACAATAGGAAAAAATACTAACAATTCATTACAACCACAAAACGCAAATTTTCCCAACCGGACACACATTAAAAAAACAAAATACATCACACATTTTATGGCAGTTACTTTACTTAATTATGTTTTAATTTTAATTTAGGCTTGTTTTGATGGAAATTTAGTGGAGCCAGTAAGCCTATAGTGCGTTGGAAAAGTTTTTTTTTTTGAAAGTGGACTTAGAAGTCCCGGAAGAGCATTGGCTTCTCATAGAATGGAATATCCTACAACACCTATTTACGGGCTCATTATATGCATAGGTATTGTGGTGATTGTACTCCTTAAGCAGTGTTACCTAGTGCGTCTTGGCATCATAGAAAGTAATTTTTTAACAGAGATTTGCGTCACTTATAATATCAAAAGTTAGGTAAGCGCTTAACAGTGTTATTCTAGAAGAGAGAGATACATTAAATTTAAAAGAGTCAGTCTGTATTTGTATGATAGAAGTAGTTGAAAAAATTTTTCTCGAAGCGAAAAGTAAATACTGTTTCTGAACGAACTATACTCTATCACTATACAGCTCAAAAGCTGGGTTCCATATTATGGAGGCATATTCCAATAGAAAACGCACCAGAGCTATATACATTGACTTAGGGGGTTTCAGGGCAACTGTGAGACCGATGAGCTAGCAAGGCTTGGAACGTTGTTACCGGAGGTCTCTTGCTCCACAATAGGAATACCGATGGCATCGGTGAAATTGGCCATCAGGCAAAAATATCTTGAGGACGCTAGGAAGTCCTGGGCAGAGGAATCATCCTGTGCGATAGCAAGGCAGTCCTGGTTATCCATGGATGCGCATCGCACCAGGCAGCTTTAAGGCTTAACTCGAAGCGCTCTGCGTTGCACTGTCGGTGTGTTAACTGGCCACTGCCTCATAGGGCGGCACGCGCAACGACTGGGCGTAGAGTTTAACGATTTTTGTCGGAGTTGTGGCTCTGAGGATGAGGAGGAATCCGTCCTCCATCTCATGTGCCAGTGCCCGGCTTTGGCAAGGAGAAGGTTGGCGGCACTTGGTGCACCCTTTCTCTCAAATCTGACGGAACTGTCTCCAGTCAATTTAAAGGCGATAGTCCGTTTTATCAAAGGAAGCAGATGGTTTCCTGATTTTAGTGAATAAGAGAGAGTCACTAATTTAGTATGGTATCACAACGGGCCTCTCTTGTGCCTATGTGTGCCGGTCGTCAGGTCTCTGAGGATCGGCAGCCATCTCAACCTAACCTAACCTAACCTATATACATTGACTTAATAACCCATATATTCTTGAGCCCTCTAATTCCTTTCTTAATGAATACGACATGCTTATTAGCCCTGAGTAGGATTTTGCCTTAGTGGAGGTGGGAGCGCATCTTATCGTCAAATACTACGTAGGGATCGACATTTAAAAAAAAAAAACTTTTTAGATGGCAATTATCAATGTTAAGATTCAGATTATTTTCGTTGCACCACTGTTCGAGAGATTTATGCTTGGACTGTAGAAAGGTTACGTCAGTGGCCTAGATAACTGCTTTTTTTATTGCAGAAGACGTGAGAACTTTTCTAAATAAGTAACAAGCCAAGTTCGAACGCAAACAAAAGAGAGAAACCAATAAATAAGGGACCCGGATACACCAAAGCTGCGAAGTTTGTGTACCAGAGTTTGATGGTTAACCGGGTGGAAAACCTTACTGAAGTCCGTATAGATCGCGTCAATTTGGCTTCCTTTTTACTAATGTTCGAAGAAGAACATTAGTATTAAAATCACTTTGGCCAAAAATTCATATTTCTATATAAATATATATATATATATATATATATATATATATATATATATATATATATATATAAATATATAAATATATATATATATATATATATCATCATCAAAAAATTTCAGTGAAAAACTCTCAGGAACGCGCCATCCGATTGAACTGAATTTTTCAAAACACGTTGGTGTATATGCAGAATAGTGCCAGGTTTCACAAAAAGTTAAAAATCTTTAACCCTTTGGCGCCGGCGGCCATTTTAGTGATGTTTTTAATATACCTATTATTCCGTACACAAATAAGTTTTGCAAAAATAAAGTTAACACAATAAATTTCGAACGTGTTTCACATGTGAATCGGATAATGTTTTTGAATTTTTTAACCCCATGTGTGCGCTGGGTGCCTAAAAACAGAACGGGAAAAATTGAAAATTTTTAAATTGCGATAACTTTTGACAGAGCTATTCAATCATTACCAAATTTTCAGGACATATTAATATTATTTAGTTGTAAATTCGTGTAGCTTTTAATGAGCATGCTGGCAACCCTGAAGCTAGGGCAAGCACTGAAAGTGAAAACCGCCAAATTATCGTTTCTCTTGAAAAAATGCCGTTTCTTCAAAAAAAAGCCACTCATATGTAAATTTCGTGCTTTGTTTACATAGAACAAAAATACAATTAGATATGGTATAACGGGCACGCCTGGTAACCCTTGCCCAATTTACCTATATTTTTAGCATCAAAAACTTCTGTTCACGGAAACTCACGATCCGATGAGCAGAATTCATTGAAATTTGCAGACTGTATTGGTCTTAAATAGGACCAGGTCTGATAGAAGTGATTTTGAAATGCGGGTGATGCTGTGCCAGTGGTGCCATCTTGAAAAATCACTAAAAGAGATAACTGCTTTTAGCCCAATAAATTCTGATTGAATCGTTCGATTTTGACGAAATTCACACAGTAGTTGAACATTATTTAATACCACGTTTGGTAGAAATTTGGTCGAAAAATTCGGTTGGAACTGCCAGCTATGATAATTTTGGTGTCTTAAATTTGAAAAAATAAAAATTTGGAAGTGAAAACATTCAAACCATCGAATTTCCAAAAACTGTCCGTTTCTTACAATAAAACCAATCTGTATACAAATCTTATGCTTAATCTACACGTTCAAAGTAAAACTTTGGAAATATCATGTCGGACAAGAACGGTAACCCTTTCCCAGTTAACCTATATTTTTAGCATCAAAAACTTCTGTTCACGGGAATTAACGAACCAATAATCAGATACCATTGAAATTTTCAGAATGCTTTGGACTTAAGTAGAACCAGGTCTGATAGAAGGGATTTTGAATTGTGGGCAACTCTGTGCCAGTGGTGCCATCTTGAAAAATTACAAAGAAAAAAAAACTGCTTTTTGCCCTTTGAAATGTGAATTAGTAACCAGATTTTCATGAAATTAACACAGTAGCTGCATCTTACTCCAAACTTTGTTTGATAGCAATTTGGTTGAAAAATTCGATTGGTGCTGCCAGCTATGGTAATTTTTGTGCCTTTGGTTTTGAAAATTCGCTCAGGAAAATAAAACTTTTTGCCCTTTAACTTCCAGTGCAGTCATGAAATCAATACGAATTTCATACAATTAATGGAACCTATTATAAGCATAATTCAGGCCAAATTTGGTTGAAAAGCCTCGATAGGGTTGCCAGCTATTGTTGGTTTTGTGTTTCTTTGTTATATCTTTATTAAGCGGTTTTATCGTAGAATTTTCAATTGGTAATGATATTGTCGTGATAATAAACAGCAAATATTAAATTTTCGATTATTTGAAAAAACTCACTGCAGGTAACCCTAAATTTCTTTATACTCCTATAACTTCAAATGTAATATAACAACGTGAAGCAGATGTGATATATTCTTGGCTTTGATACTGGCGAAAGGTTGCCAGCACGAGTCGGTTGTGCTACTTTTGTATCAATAAATGCTTACAGTTAGTATTCATACCGGAAACATTTACAATGAAAATAAATAACCGATGTTTCAATTCCCAAAGTTCTGCAAATTTTTCGGATCGCAGCTCCAAACACCAACTTCAGTTACAGTGCTGCAGGCACTGAGCATTTTCTTCATTGATGTTATATGAGATGCTGCTTTCAAAGTTTGGTGAAATAAGCAACTGATAACGAATTTAATTAACAAGTGTTTTCCTTTCATAAACTTTGAAACCCATGCCAGTGGTAATATCTGAAACCTTCTACCATATGAGTTATAATTTATTCTTGAGACCAAAGTAAAACGTGGCATTTGAAACAGTTTGGCCGTAATAAGCAGCTCATGTGGTGAAATATGCACTCAAAACCTGCACAATTCTTCTACTGTTCTTCGAACATTAGTGTTTCTAGCGGTTCAGGTGCGCTAGAGTTTTTTTCCATTTCACAGCCTACAAAATGTTCACTTCAATTAAATTTTAAATTAAATTTTTAAAAGATTGTGTTCATTAAAATAAATTATACTTTTTCGTGTACTTTATTTTGGCCAGCTAACGCTAGATGCAACTTAATTAGTTCAGATCTCGAACTTCACTTTTCTAATGTTTCTTACTCCGTTATATCTGTATCTGTAACCCTGTTGTAGTGGTACTATCTTGAAAAATCACTGAGCAAAAAAAAACAGCTTTTTGGCCTATAACTTCCGATTCAGCCATCACATACAAACAAAATTCACACAATATTTGGATCGTACTTTAAGCAACATTTGTTGAAAAATTGGCTGAAAAATTAGAATAGAGTTGCCAGTTATGCTAATTTTTGTCTCCTAAATCTTGCAAATTTGCTCAGCAAAACAAAGCTGTTTTCCCTATAATTTCCGGTCCAGTCATGAACTCAAAATGAAGTTCATGTAGTCAATTGACTTTGATGAAAGGGCTGCCAGGTATGACCATTTTTGTAATTTATTGGAATTATGTCATTGGAGTTGCAAATGAGAATGATCCTGCAATGAAAATTAGCAACTTATAGTAACGCTTTAAAAATTTCAAAAGTTTTGAGGGTGGTTACCCTAAAATTCTTTTCACCCGTATATCTTCCAGCAGAGTGATTCAATCGAAACAAAATTTACTGGTTGGGTTTAACTTAACGTGAAGCAGATTTGGTATATATTTTGCTGTACTACTGACACAGAGTAACCAGCATTAGCCATTTTTGTAAATATTGCACCAACAGATGCTTCAAATTACCTACTCATATGCAAAGCATTTGCGATAAAAATAAGAAACCAATTTTTAAATTTTCCGAGTTTTGAACATTTTCTGGATAGCAGCCTCAAACAACGTTTAACCGCTGAAACTTTCGATAAAATCCTCCGATGAGAACGAAATTCAAAGGATAAGTTGATTTAAGTATGAGCTTGTTGCCAGCACTGAACATTTTCATCATTTGTGTTATAGTTGAGTTTTGTTGCTTGGGATAAGGAATGGTGGATTTGATTCTACAAAAAAAGTGTATTACGTCTTTCCACATTTTCATTCAAAGACAATTTCTTCGAAAATTAGTTTTCTAGCGGTTCTGATGCGCTAGACTTTTTTTAAATTGATCCTCTTTGGTCTTTCACAGAAATATTCCACTTTCATAACAACTGTGCGCAAAAAGTATTTTCCTTGCCGCGCATATTTGAAAATATCTATTCGCACCACAACGTTTGACACTTTTCAGGATCTCTCACTAGATCAAGAGGGGAAGTTTTTAGTTAAACAGAATACAAAAACGACTTCATAGCAATGCACGGAGTACGCGGACAGACCTTTCATTGCAACCATTGGTATATTGTTAGTATATTTTAGTTGGGGCTTATCACCTGGGAACGAGTCCTTGGCCGGGGCATGATCAGTCTAAAATATTTAAACATGTAAACTTTAACGATAGAATTAATCATTTTTTTCACTGTTTTGAATTAATTTGGGAGACAACATCTGGTCACTATACACTTTTCACAACCATCATGGCTATAAGACAAAGTATTCATGATAATTGCATTACCAATAAATAACGCTTGTCACTTCTGTCCATTTAATGATGATAATGAAATCTCCCTCTTTTTTCCAACCTCAGCCATAATCATGCTATTCACCTCCGTGAATATCAATTGCTCCCATGTAACTATCGCATGAATATTGTTCATTAAACTGAGCCCCCAAAAAGATAATTTGGCTCTTGAATTCGGTTGGCCGGTATTGCAAATGAACCTATTCCAGCCTTTCAATTCTCTGCCATCGAATTGGATTAGAATTCCAGTCGAAAACCGTACAGTCATTTTTGTTTAATGATCTCCGCTGATGATATTTTCTTGCCCTATCATTGTCAAGCCATTAAAACGTTAACTCCCTTGTATTGTCTGTTAGTTTAGCCGGTGTCCATTTTCAGGCTCATAACAACTGTCCATTCGATATCCATCGCAACTTCTTGAACATACCTATGTACGTGTGCTCTGTATGTGCACGAAACAGCCATTTTGGCACTCTGTACTACACTGGATGCCATACGCCAAGGCATTCACAGCAATTCGTGGACATAACCCCGGCAATAATCTTTTACGGAAATAATATTCCCATCAAAAATTATTGGTGATTACGAGGATATACTTCGAGCTGTAAAGCATGTACGCATGATATGCATGCCAGTTTTATTAGTTTTCAGCCGATATTGACTTTGAATCGAAGGTCATCGTTGCGTCCGACTTCACGACCTGCCTATTCGTTCCTTTGGAAGGAAACTAGCGTTTTCGTCTGAGGTAATTAAAATGTAGGTAAACACAAGTTATTTTCAAGGTTTCAAATAACACTTGACTCAGGCGACGGTTCGACCCGGCCAAAGAGGGTGGGACTCCAGGGAAGCAACAAGATGATTGTTTTTCATCTTTATGGTAATTGAATGAGGCGGTTACAAATAATAATAACCGAGGAACGCGTTATGGTCGACACCGGTGTCTTTGTTCGATGTTGATGGTGATGATGAGCCCACCGATAAAGAAAATCTGTTGTGAAGTAGACCAGGTGACTGGATGTGGCGAGTGCTGCCATTTGCTCAATTAAAGACTGTAAGTCATGAAATAAAAATGGGAAAATCTATAGGGTACCACTTTTGGTACGTCTAGTCCAAAAGTGAATGGTTTGATTCAACATTGTGCCGAAAATATTTCCGGATCTTCAGCTTGAACTCGCATACTGATATCTAATGCATTATTCATCTAACTTAATTTCTACACGCAAAATTTAACTCAGTATGAATTGAATGTTGCGCTGACTCCCTGATTCTATGGCACTAGCTTCAACCCAAAAAAATTTGATAAAATTCTATTCAAACTACAACGGCAGCCCTGGAATGTTTCTCCAGCGGCAGCAAACAAGAACAAAAAAGAAACAATCCAGAAAAAAAACGATTCTTGCATATTCAAATGAAATGAAATAAACAAACTGAAAAAAGTAACTTCATTTCGTGAGTGCATTAATGATATCGAA
Source organism: Nemotelus pantherinus (assembly GCA_963978885.1). NCBI lineage: Eukaryota > Metazoa > Arthropoda > Insecta > Diptera > Stratiomyidae > Nemotelus > Nemotelus pantherinus. Next base: position 81,939,010 of record OZ022263.1, on the reverse strand, counting down.
AAATTAATTTAACAATCCATTAAAAGAAGCTCATTAATTCATGAGTTTTGCTGATAAAACATTCGAAAAAGTATTTTAATGGTTTGACGGTTGTTTTTATCTGTTGATGAGTCGAAGAATATTTGTTTGCTTTTGCTGTTCTTGTAAGTTTTAGTTAATGGAACAACTTGAAGATTATCTCAAGTTGTTATGGAGGAGAATGGTCTTTTAGATGGTAAATTGATCTAAATTAAATGAGAATGTCTAGCCGGGAAGAGATTCAAGTTAGTTTCCTTTCCAGAGGTTTATAATATAAGTCAATATTTGGTATACTTTTTATAATTTTATCTGTAAATTATCTTATATTAACTGTGAGAAGAAAAACTTGTATTATATACCTATGACTAATTATATTATCTGATATGTTTCAACCGGAAGCTACTCTAACATAGATTCAAATATTTATAAAGTACCAGATGAAAAATGTACGCTAGTAGCAGTCAGACTGATTTTGAAAATGATTGACTCCTTTAATATGCATGGATATATGCCAGATTATACTGGTTGTTTAATTCAGGCTCTTAAATAACCAGCATATTTAGTTCACACATGAAGTAGCCAGACGCTTTCAAAGGAAGCTAAGTAATGACATCATAATTGAATCAGAAGCTACGATTTTTTAATACACCCTAGAAAATTTCTCGAAAATTGCTCAAAGAGGCACTATGTACAAAAACTGCTTGCTAAAAACCCATTAGTGTGTTTTGAGAGATCGGCAGCTAAACAGTTCACGCTGAGGGTATGTTGCCTATACTAAAATAACTGGAAGCTTAAATTGGACTTTATTTAAATTAAACTCGTTTATTTTTGACGTCGGCTGCTGCAACCAAGCTCAAGTCAATGGTAAGCATAAGCGTCAATTTCGCGCTGGTGATTAGTGTAGACACTATTATTCAAAAGATAAGGCCGTACATTCTTCACCTTTATTGGGACTATTCAATTATAGCCTTTGACTAAACAAAAATTTCAGTTTCACATTAATCCTTTCAACTTGCTTTCTCCTGCAAAATGTTTTCTGATATGATCGCAATCGTGATTTATCAAATAAAGCAGACAGTGGTGGAGACTTAATTGCCATTCGTAAATCTCTGTCTAGTAAACTTTGTGCAAGCTTCGTGGTGTCTCATTCTGTTCAGTGCGTTGCCGTCCACATTTCCTTGCGGCACATCGTCTGTTTATTTCTTATATCTGCATATGTGCTCTGTAGTGCATCCCTCTTCACGTATGAATATTTTTTTAGTGAGCTGTCTGACTTTATTATGTATTGCTATCCCCATTCTCCTATTGCTGTGTGACGATTCCTACTTACCGTCGATTCAGTGCGACCTCTCGTCTTTATAGCCATTTTTTCTACAAATGCACTTTACATTTCCCTCTCATTTTTCCTTTCTTCCTGTTCCTTTTCCCAATTTAATTGCATTCCTAAAAATCCCAATCGTTTGTCGGACCTTGTTTTTTCTAATTTTCCTTCTTCTAATCTATCTATTTCTATATCTATCTATTTATTTGATCTTGACCCTCATCATCCTCCTCTTTGCATCGATTTTTGTTTATTGAACAGACCACGCACAAAGAGCATAGCTGTTCTGCCTTTCAACTTTTTTACCACTTTCGGCGCCGCGTCACCCGTACTTGGGTGACAGGTATACTTTCGTGGGGGCCCCGTCACTCAAATATGGATGACGCTCTTCTTGTTCAAGTTAAATAAAATTTTCAGTTGCATTTTGAAAACAAATTTAATGGAACAAGCACTGAAGTATAAATATGGACGAAACTTCTGCTTCTACTTCACAAGACATTTCACTTCTCCTTTCACCTCTCCTAAAATTGCTTTAGGGGTTTCTGCTGCGGCTGTGTCTTTTCATGAAGATTTTGTGATGACTAAGGTGTATTGGAGGTGTATAGTTTGATTTTTCTGCAAACAAAGGGGCTGATGGTATTCCTAATGTGATTGCTAAGTCTCTTGCATCCTCCTTATGTGTATCTTTGTCTATTTCATTTAACTTGAGTTTGTTTGTTGGTGTTTTTCCTTCCAGCTAGAAATCTGCCAATGTTTTTCTGATTTTAAAATCGGGGGTCATTGGTAATATTACCACCGTTACCGTTCTGTATCCATCCTGTCTTGCTTTCCTAAATTGCTTGAGCGGATCGTTCTTGAAAAAATTCGTATGTCTTTTAGTCACGTATTTTCTAAACAGCAACATGGGTTCATTAAAAGATGTCCTACGACTACTAATTTAGTGGAAATCACTAACTTCGTCGCATGTACATCAAGATTTGTTTACCCGAGTCCAGAGTGGATCCGTGCGGTCGGAGGAAATTCATGCCAAGGATGCAGTCGTCAGTGATGTTGGCAACTAGGGACCGATACTGGAATAGTAAATCTCCAAGCCTGACTTGAAGATTGATCTTGCCATGGACTGGTGCATTTTTCCTGTAGTTGTTCGCAGCGAGAATTTCCGCTTCTCGCAAAAGAATGACTTCTTATAAGGTCAGGTCATAGTATCGATTTTGTTGCGCCATTTTCGGTTATTACGACGCACTGCTCACTATCGTTCAGACATAGTTTTGCTTTTTCGCGATGTAGCCTGGAGACGGTGATGGTAGTGCTAGGGGTGAGGAAGCTGGCTTTTACATGTTTGCCGCCTTCTCAGTCTAAGGAGATGGCTCGTGCAGTTTAGGCTTCTTTCGAGCTACACACGCTGGGCACATTTGTGCCGGCGGACTTGGTGTAGATGTCCGCGTTCGTCACAATTCCAGCATCTCGGCGTATCATTTTCCTGTGGCTCCTTGTTCACATCAACGGGCTTACACCTGCACTCGTTTAGTGTTATTTCTCGAAGTCGGACTGCATTCCAGGTGGCACTTTTAGCTGCTTCGAATGTTATTTGAATGCCAGTGCATCTATCACCGTTTGCTTCTCCACTAATTGAACAGTTTACTGGAGTTCCTGGTCCTGTAATATAAAAATGAGGGTTCCGCCGGCTACATCATGTTCCTGGTCGTTGGCTGGGTAAGCCAACAGTGCCAGCCTTTCAATCTTCTGCGTTAGTTAATGCGGGGTTTCCGCCTGGTTTTTGCACTCTATACCGCAGCTCTGACCTGTAGATTTGTTTCATAAGATCGACACCGTAACGCATATCAAGTGTGCTCATCAATATGTTCCAAGCTGTCTGCCCATCGAATATCGGATCTTTTACATTCCTTGATCCGGCAGTGTCGGTTGTCTCATTCGTTTCATTATCTTGGTTTGTTCCAAGTCTTTCTTTATTTTTTCAACCTCTTCGCTTACCGTTTTACGTCTTTATCTATGTGGTTTAATTTTTCCTCAAAGCATTTGACTTGGCTATTCAGCTTCTCATTAAGATTTCTCAGGTCTATTGATTTTTTTGTTCAGCTTCACCCTCGAATCTGTCGATTGTTGGTCCAGTTTCATGGATTGTTGTTCCAGCTTGGTCATGAAATCTACCAATAGCATCTTCAGATATACTTCTAACGACGTTTTGATATCCGTTGATTGTTTCGTTATCGATTCCATATTTCTCTGCATCACCATCATCATTTATATCAGCGCTTTCACAGATTCTTTTTTTCTGCATCTTCACCTTCTCCACATCTGCTCAAACATCTGAGAGTCCTGCCCTTCGGACACAAGTGCGCCAACTAAGTGGGCAATTAGAGGGTTCGGTAGCTCTGCTCGCTAAGGCGTCAGGCCAAAAAGTGGCGTGCTACGGGGCCTGCGGGTTTGAATCCCGCCAGTGCCATGGCTTTTAAGTGTGAATGCGTGAGATTGTCTATGAGGGTGGCAAATGGGCCCAAGCTGGTAGCCTAATGCTGGCCGCGTTCCCGGCAGCCCTCTTAACTAACCTAACCTAGCCTAAGTGGGTAATTAATGTCACCTTGTTAACTTGAGTGGTAACTTTACGCTTTTCCAACTCCTCCTTCAATTTAATCAAACTCTGATTGGTCCATTTTTCACTTTTCAATTTTTTTTTAATAGCAATTTTTGAATATTATTTACATTCGCCATTCAAACTATGTTCATACAATTGTCACTGTCGTAAAAATACTCCACGTCTGTCACAAATGGAGTCCATTTAAGGTTCGTGGCCCCTGAATTTAATGTCTTTACGAAAGAAACAAAAGAATAGAATGAAAGAATGAATTTTATTAATTATTTATTGATTAATGATTTTGTTGATATTAATTTTATTATTTATTACACACGATGTCTGCTGTCAAATCGTAATTGTCGGTTTTTGTTTTTTTTTCTCTTCGGCCTTCTTGTATGATTGGTGCAATTTTTGTTGTACTGTCGGAATGATTGAACGAAATGAACAATGATCGTAAAATTCATGTAACAATCATATTTTCCAAATTTTCAATAGCTGGACCTTACTTTAACAAATGTGGTTGATAAATTATATTGCAGCTGCCAGCTATGGTAGTTTTTGTCTTTTGAATCTTTAAAATTCTATCAGCAATATAAAGCTATTGAGATTCATATAGTAGATCATTTATTCATATAAAGATTATTGTAGGCCAAATGTACTAGGAATCTGGTTGAAAAACCTTGATAGGATTGTCAACAATGATAGTTTTTGTAAATTTTGGTCATTTCTTTACTAGGCGATGCTATCATGAAATTTTTAAATATTAATGACCTAATAGTGCCGATAATCAACAAATATGTGGACTTTGAAAATTTGAAAAGTTTTGGAAGTAGTAGTCCAAAGTTTGTCTATAACCCTATAACTCTCAATGCAGACATCGGAACAAAACGACATTCAGAGAATGAGTTGGCCTCAGTGTGAAGTCGATTTGGTATGCTTTTAGTTTTGGTACTAATAGAGGTTTGCCAGCACCAGTCATTTTTATTATTTCCGTGCCAACCAATAATAACCATTAGATATTCACATGACAAACATCTACAAAGAAAATTAATAGTCAGTGTTTCAATTTTCTAAGTTCCCAACCCCAAAAATCTTCACTTGCCTGCAATTTTCGATGAAGTCATCAGATGAAATGAAATCCATAGGGTAGGATGAGTCTCAATTGAAGAAAGCAAATTATTGCAGACACTTCGCATTTTCTTCATTTGTGTTTTAAGAGACTCTGCTTCCAAAGATTGATAAGATAAGAATCCGATAATGAATATAAGTAGGAAATATTTGATTTTGCTAAATTTTAAAATTCATGCAAGTGGTAGCACTGACAACCTTTTCAACCCATGAGATGCATCCTTGAGACCAAAGCTTTATATTGCCTTCGGTTATATAGTAGCAGTTCGTATGCGCTTAAGTTTTTTTTCTCTATGGCTTATCGAATTAATTTTTGTGTAATAAGAAACCATATATCACTTTGAGGCTGAAACTTTTATTTTCTCATGTCACGAAGCTTCTATATAAGTACTAAATGTATGTATGTGCTAAATAAATATCTAACATACACAACTTTAAGCTGTTTTAAATCAACGTAGCAGCACTTACCGGCCCATCCTCAGTTTGTCCACCGCATTTACGAAAATAGCTCAATAAGTCTTCTAAATCCGATTTCATAAGATACTTTTTTCGAAATCAAAGCCGATTACCAATACCGATCACATTATTAACAATCCACCTCATTAACATATTTGTCGCTGCTTGTCTAAGCCACAAAACACACATCCGCTCAACATTCAAAGAGATACTTATCAAAACTTTGGAATAACTCACCAGAACAATTTAAACGGCTCGTTTAACAGATATAAAACAAATAGGTATAATTTATAAATATAAGAGAGAACAAAGAATCTTAGCTACTACGTAAGTATGTTTGCGTTGACAAATCTATGAACATAAAATGTTTTGAAAAAAAATCTTCTTCGAAATCCGAATCAACTGCGTCGGCTTTGGAAAAAACATCTCGAAACTATCGGACAATATTAATCTCCAAAACTGGTTCGTATACGAGTACATGTGTCGTTTACACAGAATCGACTGCTGTTTTTTAACACCCCATCAGCCACCGGCAAAACTACTTAACTTACAAATCCCGACAGCACGAAATATTTCTCATCATCAATTTTTACCAGCATCGATTTGTTTCCGCCAATGATTCTCTTCCTCTGTTGCTTGTTGGAGTCGTTGTGGTTGTTGCGGCGAACGGAGCTGATTTTTTAATCGGACGGCCCCAAAAACATTGATAAATTCAAAATGTTCCAAAAACTATTTTCGAAGAAATGTTACTCTTGTAGATGATACAAAACGATCTGTTGTGATCGCAGTCGGATCAATGTTTTTCCAAAACAACATTCTCCGTACGAAATGGTAGGCTGTGTGGACAGGAATACAAAATAACGAGAGATGGACCACGTCGGGAACAAGTTGCATGCCATGGTATGCCCAATTTTTGTTAATCGAGTCAAAAGATATCATTTCAAATATCTTTTCGAGAATAATGTCAACATAAATTCGTAGGATGGAATTTCGGTATGTATTTGAAATGATGTTGTCGTTGCCGGAGGACATATAAGACAATTACAGAGTCTGCGAGAATGGACGGACTGGGCGAGGTAAACCCATTAAGTTTGATGATACTCAGATGAATATTTCTGACAACGATGGAATCTGCACATGATAGCCAGACTCAGGCGCAAAGATCGCTTTTCCGTATGGAAGGATGGCAATGCATTCTTATGAGCGAAATGAATATAAAAAGTATAATTCGGAGGTTTGATATCGGAGTCGAAGTGCCTGTCGTACCTACATGAGCAGCTTCTGGATAATGCAGATGTGAATCGACGTCAAAAGGAGAGTGTAAACTGTGATCAAGGTGAAGAAAAACCTGCTTTTAAGTTTGCAATATAAGGCATTGAGTCCGGAAGCTGTTTTAAACATTTTGAGTGTCTTATGCCCCCAATGTATATATTTTTGCAAATTTAAATCAACACATCGAAATGCTCCAAAACACTCATTACAGGTGTAGTGGGGGCTTTACACAAATCACATTGAATCTTTTCCAACACTTGATCCTTCCAAATAAAGAAACATACACCCATCCAGATGCATTTTTGATGCATCTGAATTCCTGTTTTGGTCCGCAGCATTGTCCACTGCATGAACGAACATCATTAAATTCACAAAAAACAGCTATATTTCCATTTCATTATTTTGTTTCAAATGTATAATTTTGTCGGATTGCGTTTTGATGACAGCGTTTTCATTTCGTTTTATATAGACTTTTAATTTTGAACGACCAGCCCAAGAGAAAAGTGCCAACCAGATAGCGGCATCAGTCTGACAAACTTGCGAAAAGTCCAAAAAGACCATGAGGTGACTGCAGGTCCGGGATCAGTGCAGATGCCAGAAGTCACCATCATCTGTAATAACATCATCTTGGTGTTCATTGTCGCGTTGATAATGAAGGCAATTTGTTAAAATACTTTTAGCGGTGAATGTATCAAAAGTGTATCTTGCTTCATTTGTCTGAAATTATATTTTAGTGTTCGCATTTATGTATTTCACTTTGTCGGCATGTCAGGTATGTGGTAATATTGTGGTTTAATGTGGTTTGAATGATATTACAGATGGACTCAGACTTTTTCGCAATGTTATTGGTATGCATTTTTTGTTTCGTTGAAGTTAAGGATAATGATAATTCACAAACAATTTGTAGTCTTATAGATTCAAGACTGCAAATGTTCTACAAGACAACAATTTGTTGTCTTATAGGCAAACAAATTTGCAGTCATATAGATATATGTAAGATTATTTTTATATAATTTGTGCACATGTTGAGTTTCAGATGAAGTCCAGACTTCGTTCCTCAGGGCAAATGCTTGACAAAAAATTTGATGTAAGTCATAATAATAGCCAAGAAAGCCAACAAAAACCCCAGGATTCACTCACAGTTTATGTTTTCGGGTTTTTTAGGCTATATGTTTAAGTTACCGGACCCGTACGCTTTTACAAACTTCACAGAAATGGTTACTTCTGTCCATTATCTACTCACTATAAACCCCACTCAAAGCCCGGCTAATTTCTGTAGGGTTGTAGCCATGCAAATACGGAATGTTCAGTGAAAGGTTTTAATTGTCATACTTAACAAACCTGAAGATGGCTTATTTATTTATCAACCCCAAAAAACTGCTATACCATTAGGAAAAAATATACTGTCTTCAAATGTTCAACTACAACTGAGTCAATCAGCACTAAGATTGCATTATCTTTTAATTATTCTTTACATTAGAGCTAAATAATTCGAAAGTAAGGTTTATTTGATCTTTTTTTAATCTGATCGATATACTTAGTTTATATAAATTTCTCAAGTGAGCTATCAGCTAAATATTACATTAGAGTCATGATAACTAAAATTCACCTCGTCAGTAGATTGCTTAAGAGTATAACATATTGAAAGTTTCTTTAAAGTGAAGTATGTGAAACTTTTAGATTATTCTAGAGGGTATAGCCACAGTTAATTTTAGTTACGAAGTCTGGACGTGTAAATATTTCTTCTCCGAATCAAACATACATATCCAAACATACGACATGATTAACAAGCATACAAGTTTGTTAATTATACTGTAGGGTATACTCATACTACTACAGCTCCTGAATCTGCACTGCGTCTACCGTATTATACTAATACAACTACTGTATTATCCTTACTGGGCACCCAACGGGAATCGCGGTAATGTATGCTGGCGTAATGCATGAATCAAACAATGCTGATAATGCACATTTCCGACTTCCAAAGCTATTTTCCAGCAATTATAAGATATACTCGTAAACATGACTTGGAGCATGGAAAATGCTGCAAGGGAGAAAGCTCATATGTTATAAGTCCAAGACTGGCCAATGAAATTCACTCGCAGAAACAAGTGGAAAAGAACTTGCGAGCATACATCGGTTATGAGTAGTCTGCTATATAAAGCGGAAAGATGAAAATTTCGAAGCATTTCAAATCATCACGCACGGGTAAGTAAATTGTATGAAGACAATTCCTCCTAGTAGCAAAGAGCATGCGCTATTGGAATTTCCAATGAGCGTCAGCATGCAAAAACCACACATGCAGAGATACGATCGGCCGCCGGCTAAAGCTTTCATTCATATTGAGGCGTATAAATGCGAGAATACGATGTCGTACTTTCCAAAAAGCTCTTATACATAAAGCTATAGAGCTAAAAGCATGAGCTTCCCCTTGTATAAATCTTCCCAGCCTAGGACATGCAATGTTAAAAAGAAACAACGCGTAATGGTCCGGTAATGCTTACACGCATTACGCGTAATGCCTACCGAATATATCCGTAAGCATTATTTTTCCCGTTGGGCAACTCATACGTGGCTAGGTGGTGTTAGCAACGATAAAACAGAGGCCATGAATCGACAGAGGCAGTCGAGAGTAAGCGGTTGGCGTGCGAAGACGAATATTATTACGAATATTAACGCGATTAATTCTTTTAATTTTGTTTGAATCAATATATACATTTCAAACATATAACCGGCGTTAATTTACTTAACAAACTTATAATACCATGTGGCTATAAAACAGCCAATATCATTTTTCTCTGCAATTATCTGATGAAGGAATTTACGGGCTCTTAGCAAGACAATATTTTTCTTGGCATTATTTCTGGCAGTTCTGACTTGGAGGTCTTTGGAAGTGGATTGCATTTTGGCTCAATTTTTGTAAGAAATTGCACCAAAAGGGCGAAATAGGAGAGAGAAATCAATACTGGTGTTTCCCTTGAGACTGGATGTCAGGTAATGAGACCTCTAAGCTTACCTAGAACAGCGAAAGAAATATTGATTGGTGATGCTAAGGCTGCCAGTTTGGAGCAGAAATGTTTTGAACTGATAACTGGGTGCAAAATCACGCCGAACAGCAGCATTGCAATAAAAGCGATATGAGCCAACAGACCAAAATAGTTCAGCCACTGAAATTGATGGAACACTGCTCGCAAGGGGTTTTCCAAAAGTCAATGACGGGCCAACGAACATCACTCGCAAAAATAAGGAGAAAAAGAACTTCCGAGCATACATCGGCTATGGGTAGTGTGCTATATAAAACGGAAAAATCTCGGAGCAAGAAAACGCTATGGGAATTTTCAATGAGCGTCACAATAACTCAGCATGTAATAACTACACATTCCATGTCATATTAAAAATAAATAAGCAGGCTGTGAGTCGGTAATGGTTCCACGCAGTACGGGATAAACTTACCGAATATATGCCGACGCATTACTTTTCCCGTTGGGTAGCCACGCTACAAAGGACTGTGTGCCTTAGGATCTGTGGTCCATGAGTACTACTCCGAGTGTGACCCTTGATGCACTTCTCAATCTGTCTCCTTTCGACATTCAAAATCAGAGTGTCGCGATGGGCTCTGCCCGTAGACTAGCTCAGCTTGAGGGGCACTGTTCTATTAGGGGTTTTCACTATGCCTTCGGATATTTGAGTGCTTTTCATCGACTTCGGAAAAAGGTATGAAGTAATCTTCTTGGGCAGAGGTGACAGGGAGGATCTAGATCTTTGTACACGGGGATACTCCGAAACCTTCTTAACGGACAGCTCGAAGACAGATGTTAGTTAGATCTGGAGCTGGTGTCTATCTGCATTCATCGAATGACAGACAGCACATTTCTGTTTTTCAAGCTGAAATATTCGCTATTCTGAGAGCTGCCTGTTGGGCATTTGAAGAAAATTGGAGGGAAAAACGTATTGTTATTTGCAATGACAGTCAAGCTACACTGATGGTACTGCGTAGACCACTGACTCTTTCGAAAATTGCTCTAAAGTGCAAGACACAGCTGAACTCTGCCACCAGATTCAATAGATTGCATCTACTCTGGGTACCGTGGCACTGTGTTTTTGAGAGAAATGAAACTGCTGACGCCATTGCGAAGCAAGCTTTGATGCTTCCACTACATGGCCCCGAAGCCACCTTGGGCGTGCTGACCGCATCTGCTCACAAAGATAGATGGATGACGTCTAATGCTGCCAGGCACACGAAGGTCTTCCTTTCAGAGCCCAGCCATGCGATTTCACGATTTCTGCTCAACATGAGCAGAAAAGTTAACAGAGCCATGACAGGCATACTAACTGAGCACAACTGCTTAGGAGGTCATATGTACCGAATAGGCGTTACCTCTATTCATCCTGCCTAGAAGAGACTGACCCTCCGGAGCATATCCTCTACGAATGACCAGTGTTTGCGCGTCTCAGATATCAATGCTTTAGTTGGGATGTAGTGCGTATGAAGAATATAGCCTTTTTTCTCCAGTCATTGATCCTAGATTTTGTTAGGAAGTCTGGAAAACTATGGTAGATGGGGGAATGAGTACATTGGGTATTTAGGCCTGAATGCTTAGAGGTGCCTGGTACCTCTCCTTCAACATACACATACACAAACACAGAAGTGTATTTCTATTTTATTTAGTGTGTCAGAAAGAAAATTGTGCTGAAGAAAATAAAAGCGATAAGAGCCAACAGGCCCAAATAGTTCAGCCGCTAGATTTTGAGTTTTTACTGTTTATTAAACTTTAAGTTAGGCTAAGCATAAACAATTAACAAAAAATAAAAATTATTTAATTCAGTATCTCCTGTATGCTGGTGTAGGAGACAACATGCGAAAAAAAAGTTGTACAAAATACACACTACTATGGCTTTGAAGGCTGTAGTTGATAATAGCTTGCTGAAAAGAAAAAAAACAGCCGAATTGCTCTACTCGTAACAAATATTAGTTTGATAAGCAATTGAGTCCTATACACTGAAAAAAAAATCTTGGTAAAATCAACGATTTTCCTTAGTTGTTTTTGCGTCAACTACGAGCTTTAGTTAAAACAACCATAAAAAAATAGTTGATTACTTTTATGCACAATGACGCGTGGTTGATAAACAACGTCCGTGGTGCAAAAAAAATAAGCAACCACAAACAAAGGTATTCCAACAATATACATAGTATGCAGTGTGGAATTATGTTTGTTGAATTTTACATTTGTATGGTAACGCGCACAATGGCTGCGGCCGAATTTGCCAAATTTCTAATTGTGCCGCACCGCTAGTGGCGATACCTACCGTAGGTTGGCATCACTACTAGGTTGAATTAACTCTGTTTGAATTAGGTTGAATGGTCTAATAGACAAGCGATGGCTGATGTGTATTGTGACAAGCCAACCTAATCCTCGTACAAAAGGACTTAGCAATACAAAAGACAAAAAAAATGAATGTATTGCCGCAGCCCACTGCGTTTGCCACAGTGGAAGACACTGCCATGTGATTAACTTAAGAAGCGTCATGCAACGTAATATAAAGGCTTCACAGCATAACATGAATATGAATTATATCGAACAGCAAACCGAACACGATTTTGCCATGATAGAATAGGAGTATGAGTATGAGGAGTATGGAAAATCAACAGTTTGCCTTAGTTGTTTTTGCATTAACTAGGGCTATAGTTAAAACTACCATAAGAAAATTGTTGATTACTTTTATGCACCATGACGCGTGGTTGATAAACAATTTCATTCGGAGCATGAAAAACGTCCAAATGTTGAAACCATTCTACTTTGCGTAGAATAATTCCAAAGACGTTGCTCACTGAATTTCGTTTGTTGAAATCAACTATTGTGAAGTAGTTTAATTACCATAAAAACTGTTGATAATTCGAAACGTTGAAGTTTTGAGTGAATTGATGAATATTTTTCTATTTATCAACTAATTTTCGTGGTTATGAAACAATTAAAACAGTTGATTTCATGAACGTTGCGATATTTTTTGTACAACCAGAGCCAACTACTTTTATATCGTTAAATTAACTATATTAACATAATAAAAATAACTATTTTCCGTAGTTCGTTTAACGATTTTGAATGAATCGTTGCAATACTATTAAAAATAGTTGAACCAACCAAGAGTTTTTCTTTCAGTGTAGAAATATTTGAATATTACTGTGGAATAAATTCAGGAGTTTACTTCCCGAATGTCTTGGCCATTTCCTTCAAGTCTACCCCTTAAAAACATTGTAGACATATTTTTACCCTCTACGGCAAAGAAGTATTTCAGAAAAAAATTTCAACATCTCGTCGAATGCATTAACGTTAAAAAATTATATATTACTCACTTTCACTGTTTTGGCGCTCTCCCGTAACCCCACTTCGACCGGATTGACCCTAAACAATGTATTCAGCACGTATCACATGTTTGAAGTCAGTTTATGATTTATGATTTATCGTGGAAAAGAATCACCATGCTAGCCAAACTAAGATTCCCGAAGCTCTTCGTTGAAGTTTCATAAACAGTCGCAAAAGTGGACTAAGTTCAGTGTCGAGCTCTGCTTCGAAATACGCATTGATAGTTTCAGTCAAATAAATATTCTTTTCAAATATAAATAATGGTATAACACCATGGATGAATCTTAAATAAAACCATAATTTAATTTTATTCCGAAGAAAAAAAACATTGTGTGATTAGTTCATCGCAGCCTGAGTAGGTAATTAATTAACTTAATGAAAGTAGCTTATTGACCCAATAGCTGAATTTTCCCTGTCACATTATTTTAAAAATTTACAAGATTTTATATTTTACGTTTTTTTGATTTATGATGACACACTCCAATACATGAATTAATACTAAGTTTAACAACATAGCTTGCGTTTGTATTGATGAATTCTTTGTACTGTGCTCAACCCAACAATAATCTATCCACTCACTGCTAGTGCCAATCAAAAGTGTCTAATAACAACGGCAATGATTGCTTCAAGCCGATCCAGCTTTCAGCTCTAATATCTATCCTATCGCCAACATGTATCTATCATTCGATAAATCAACCACAAAACTTTTTATCAAAAAAATTCTTTTCGCAGAAGAGTAACCAACCCTCGTCGACAAATTATTCAAATTTTTACAACCGCGCGACTAAGCACGAATAATGCCTACAGTCGCTACATAGATCTGCTATGCTTATCGTACTTTTATAATAAATTACACATGTGATTTCACCAACATGACCCATTCATTCATTTATTCGCTAGCTTGTTCTCCCTTTTGTCGTTCAGTCAGCTCTAGGGTAAGAGTGAAATATGTATGAAACATTGTAAGCACCCCCCGTTACTGTACGCTGTACAGTAACGTACATTGTACACTGTACGTTGAACTGTTACTCATCCCCGAAATAGTCCTTTTTAATAAATTTTGCATGGCATGGCAAATTTGAACTTGGCATTTCGATATTTTTTTCATAGTGAAGTTGGAATAAAAAATTGTTGCGAATACTAATTGTTGACTTTGAAATCGAGAGTGAAATATATGGTATGAAACGTAGTTTATAATATATTAGAATTATGATTCATGTTGTTCAATATTGATTGAATTATCTGTGTGCTGAAAAATACAATTTTTCAAGACAGTTACATATCCTCGTAATTTCAAGGGATTGCGTTTAAAAGAAGATTTCTGCGCTTCTCCACTGTTCGGTTTTACAACCCGTTAACTATAAAGTGGCCGAAGAACCTTCTCCTCTGCCAGGATCTGGGACTGAAGACAATAAGGGACCGGGATGTAGGATTAACGACAAAATTTAACGGACACACAAATGGTCACGTGAACGAACCGCGAAGGTAGCGAGATATCTACAGCGCATAAATGTGCTTATTAATTACGAAAGCCTCTCGACGAACAGGAAGGGCTAGGTTTAAGACGTGGAATATGATTTAGGTCTGAATAAGGTAAGTAAGTGGTAGTCAAATTGTAGTATAGGCCACGGGGGCGTCATTGGGTGTTGGTTACCGACGAAGCAAATGAAATCCCGAGAAATGCCTGCTGGAAACAACAAACCTTCGACCTTCGATCTCCCCGAAGATGTAATTTTACAATTTCACATCGGGTGGCTGCCGGGAGCCTTCATGACATTTCAGATCAAGAATGTTGCCAGCAAAGGAGGGTGAGAGCGAGTTTCCCACGCCTTAAATCGGGAACGTTAACCAGACTGGCCCTCCAGGCTGGGGGTTGGGCAATGGGCCAATAACCTGTTCCCGTAAAACTTTACTTATTCAAGAACCTGATACTTCGCCTCGGATACTTGGATTAGATCAACGGAAACGACCACGCAAACGAAATATGGACTACTCTATTGAAACCTGGAACGTGCGAACCCTGTACAGACCAGTGGCCATCAAAGCCCTCCTGGAACAGGTCACTCACTACAAAATAAACATTCTCGCTGTCCAGGAAACGAATCAGTTTGGTGCTCGGATTATGGACATGAGATCGTACACAATCTTCAAAAGCAGAAAGTCATCGGGAAGTCACAAACTTGGAGTGGCCTTCATCGTGGACAAAAAAATGAAACCGCAAATAATCGAATTCAAGCCTGGCAATGTAAGATTGTGCGCGATTCGCATCCGTGCAAAGTTTTTTAACGTTTGGCTCATTAACGTTCACGCCCCTACTGAAGATAAGGATGAGGCAATGAAAGATAATTTTTATAACCTTCTGGAAAGACTATATGATTCATTGCCATCAAACGATGTGAAAATCTTGCTGGGCGACTTCAATGCAAAGGTTGAAAAGGAGGAAACACATCGCGGAACCAACGGCCAATTTAGCCTTCACGGCCTATGCAACGACAATATACAACGAGTTGTCGACTTTGCGAGTAGCAGAAATCTCATCGTACGCTCCACGTGTTTCCCGCATCGCGACATTCACAAAAGGACATGGGCGTCCGCGGACGGCCGCACCTTTAATCAGATTGATCATATTCTGATTAAAAAAAGGTGGGCCTCAAGTATTTTAGATGTGCGAACCTATCGTGGGGCCAACTGCGACTTCGACCACTACTTAGTCAAGACTCGATATCGATGTCGAATATCACAGTCGTATGAAGCCAGAGCAAGTTCAAGACGCAATTTCGATGTCGACAAGCTTCGAAACAAGACGATGGAATCCGAGTATAGATCTGCTCTGGAAATCGAACTAGCTTCCACGCCTAACACCACGTCTATCAACGAAGATCGACTATTCTTAAAAGTGCAATGAATACAGAAGGCAAAAAAGTAGTGAGATATACAGCCGAGCAGCGCAGAAATGAATGGTTCGACGAGGAATGTCAAGCCGCGTTGAACGAAAAGAATGCGGCCTACAAAATCCATATTGAACGACCGACTAGAGCCAAGAAAGAAAAATATAACGATCTTCGGAGAGTAGCTAATAGAATAATTAGACAACTTTATGGCTAACAACACTCGACAAGCGTACAAAGTAGTGAGGCACTTAAAACAAGGCTTTAAACCACGAACTAGCCTATGTAGGGCTGCCGGTGGAAGCATCATAAGTGGCTCAGAATAGGTGAAGGAAAGTTGGGCGTCCTATTTCCAGCAATTACTGAACAGAAATGTCCCCGCACCCAACGAATCACCATCACTAATTGGTACATACCTTGACAGTGCCTCATCTCACCCTCCTACACTAGATGAAGTCCAACAAGCCATGGACCGCTTGAAACCCAACAAAGCACCGGGCATCGATAAGATCCCCCGGAGCTCCTGAAGCTCCTGAAGACAGGCGGGATTTACGTTTTAAGGGCAATCCATGGATTGGTGACAGACATATGGCAACAAGAAACGATGCCTGATGAGTTGCAAAAAAGAAAGGAGATACATTACTATGCGAAAACTACAGGGGCATATCACTACTTTTACTTTGTACGTTGTACAAGCTATTGACAAAAATTTTAGAGTAAAAGATTTCCCATCACGCTGAGAAAATTCTTGTTGAATATCATGGTGGTTTCAGACGTAGAAGATCGACAACTGACCAAGTATTTACGGACAAACAAATTTTGGAAAAATGCTGGGAATTCAACATTGATATCCATCTAATATTCGTCGATTTCAAACAAGCGTACGACAGCATCAACCGAACTGCATTTTATAACATCATGCTGCAGTTCGGAATCGCAGCAAAGTTGGCTCGGCTAGTGAAAATGACCATGACCAGCTCCACGTCATAAGTGCTGATTCAGAATAATATGACCAACTCGTTTTCGACGAATACAGGGCTTAAACAAGGGGATGGATTAGCTCCGGTACTCTTTAATTTAGCGCTTGAGTATGTCATCAGAAAAATCCCTGTTGACACGAGAGGAACTCTTTTATTTAAGTCAACACAACTAGTAGCTTATGCTGATGACATCAACATTATGTCACGTTCGTTCAACGACGCAAAGGAAACAGTTGTAGCTCTAGACGAAATTGCCAAGGAAGCTGGTCTTGAAATTAACGAACATAAAACAAAAGTTAAGACTCAATCAAGGAAAAGGGCGCCAATAAGGCAAAGCATACCGATAGGGGACTATCACCTTGAAAACGTAGACAACTTCGTGTACCTAGGGACGAACCTCTCGAAAGATGGGAATGAGCTTGACGTAATCAAACGACGGATTCAATTAGCCAATAAGACATTCTTTTCGGTGCTTCCCACTTTGAAATCTCGATGCGTACACAGGAATACGAAGCTTCGCATCAATAAAACAATTATCAGACATGTGCTATGCTGTGGAAGCGAAACCTGGACAATGACCCAGGCGTCTGAAAAAGCCTTGAATACGTTCGAGAGAAGGGTATTGCGAATGATCCTCGGTCCAATACGGGAAGAAGATGGATGGCGAATCCGATGCAACAACGAGCTGTATACCATATATGACGAGCCGGAAGTCTCTACCGTCATACGACTACATAAATTACAATGGGCTGGCCACGTCGAACGAAAGAGCGACAATCGAATCCTCAAACGATCTCTCAAGGGGCGAGCGAGCGGAGCCAGGCCAGTCGGTAAGCCACGCAAGCGCTGGGAAGATTCGATAGCTGCTGGCAGCAGGTCACTTCTGGGAGCACCGAACTGGAGGATGCGGTTACTGAACCAAGACGAATGGAGGCGAAGAATTAAGGGGACTTAGGCTCAATTGGGGCTGTAGTGCCCCGATGATGATGAAGGTAAGTACACTGAGAAAACACATGGCGCCAGACGCCATAATTTATAGACTTCTGGTGCCATGTACATAGTCGATTTAGGGATTGTGATAAAATATAGCGCCACACGCCATAATACATGGCGAAAAGTACATAGGCCTACACGCCATGTACATGGCTGACGGACTATATTACATGGCGTGGAGAGCTATAGCACATGGCGTGGAGGACTATACTGTATGGCGTGAAGGACTATACTGTATGGCGTGGGAGACTATAGTACATGGCGTGGAGGACTATAGTACATGGCGTGGAGGGCTATAAGCATAGCGTCTGCTCCTTTGTACTATGGCGTGTGGCACTATATTTAGAGCAGTTGATGTTAGGTAATGGAATTCTGTTGACGAAATTCCCGAGGGATAAATGACATCAAAGCCCATACCCTCTCTTATACTTAAGAAGCTTGCTGTCATTTATACATTTCCTCACACAGTATGGCTGCGAGTTATAATTGTAGTGCCTTGAACCATATTACATGGCTCATGGCTCTATGTTATATGGCGTGTGGGGCTATAATTTCTGCGCCATGTAATTATGGCGCTGGGAGCCATACTGCATGGCTCAGGGTACTATGTACATAGCGTGTGGGACCATAAATCCTGCGCCATGTTACATGGGACCACGCGCTATGTAGATTCTGACATTATGGCGCTGGGAGCCATATTGCATGGCTCAGAGTACTATGTACATGGCGTATGGGGCCATATATAATGCGCTATGTTACATGGCTCTGGGCACCATGTGGATTTTTTTCAGTGTAAGCTGTGTTCAAGTATACACAACATTTCATTCCTAATCAGGATTGTATGTAGCCAATTAATGCTAGCATTCAAACAGGCCTATAATATCAGCGTATCAAATAAAGAAAGACAAAGGAGAAGAAAAAGAAAAAACATTCAAAAAATCGATAAGAGTCAGTAGGTCGAAATAGTATAGCCAACCACTAGAGATGGGAAAAACGACTCAGTTTAGTGTGTCGACACACTTCGACTCACTCATTTGGATGAGTCAATCAGTGTGAGTCAATCAATTGTGTCAATTCGTTTTCGATTGATGTAAAATATAGTTATGAAAAAGGATTATGCATATGATTAGTATTTTTTCTATTTACCGCTTATACATGGCCATGAAAATGCGACAAAGAAAATTAAACGCACAGAAAATTTCCCAGTATTTATTTTAATAAGTATCTTTTTTTTTGTTTTGAACATTTTAAAAAGATTTTAAAATGTAAAGAAAGTGTCCAATAGCTTAGTTAACTATAGTTGATTTGAATTACAAATTAAAAAACTCTAGTCCGTCAGAAAATCCTATTTTCGTAGAAAAGTAGAGGAAATATGTATGTAGGTCTTCAATGCATGTTTTGGTCCATATTATAACTAGAGTCGGATCGTACTAGGATTTTCACATACTAGGTATAACTAGTACAAGTACAAAAAAATACATGTTCCAAAAATACTAGCAAGTATTTGTTGAAGTATGCTACATATACTATACATATGATTTGCAGTGATGTAATGAAAAGGTATGATATGCCCTCCCCCACCCTCCAAACACAAGGTTCCCAAGCCAGAATGGTGATGGTGCAAGATAATCTTCAAAGGATACTGAGTCATTAGTCCGCGCAGCTTGTCCGTAACTTTCCAATGGTCGGCCATTTATTTGGCAAATCTTTTGGCCTAAAGAAAAACGATGAAATTCAATCAATTTAATTTGATTTTCATTTTATTATATGCATAAAACATCTCCTGTATTCGTTCAAATTACCAAAGTCAAAAAATTTACTAAGATAGAACAAACTAATCCTGTTGCCATCTATATGGCTTTTCATCGATCGATCTCTGATACCAAACTTTTCTTGGCTAATCTAAAACAGCCGGTTTTCCACTTCGCCTCACTGAAGCATGAAGTTAAACGAAAATTTTATTAAGAAATGATAAAAACAAAATGTTTCGCCTTTTGAACATGCACACATTAGGGGGCCAACCTCTTCGGTAAGGCTGGATATGAATCCAGGGGCATCTTAACTCCTGCGGTCTCGTAAATTTTAATCCGGTAGGGTTGGAGACACCTCCGTGGCGACCTGCAGTCACGAGGAGAGCCTCAGCACAGCCAGAGAAGCCAACTGGCGAACCACAAAAGATCTCAACCTTTTCCTCCTTAGCACTTTAAGTGCTACTTTCAGTTTTTCCAGACGGTTTTCCGGCGGATTTCATTTTGCCGTATCTTCGAAACTAGGCCGCTTTTTCACAGACTTGTATGAAAATTTGACCCGAAACAACTCAGAAAGGTCCCCGAATTCATGCTAGACCAAAAAAATAATTTTAGTAAAATAGGACGTTTTCAACCAATTTTCCCTATCAAAAGTTTTTCTCGCCCTTAAAATGTCACTATTGTACTCTCCGACCATTTTCAATCATCGAAAGTGCCGTAAAGGCAGTTTTTGCCAAACTAATGCCAAAAAACCCCTTATTCCCCTACAAAACTGAAATTTTTGTATCGCAGAAATAGATCTTGGCCCGTTATGTCCCAAACCACTCTCATCCAAAATTGGCCGATTTTGTCCGATTTCAGCTACTTTTTCCCTAACAACTTTTTGAATATATGAATAAAATACTTGCAAGTACGAAAATACTCGCAAACACTCGAACAGAGTATTTTTAAATTTCATGCTAAGTACTGATTGTCCCATAAGAATACCTGTTCCAGTATATACGCTTAATCTCTAATTATAACCTAACTATGTCTAAATTCCAAAATTTGTGAATGATAAACATTGTTACTTGTTATATATATGATGCTAATCACATGAACATTTTATGGCCGCATTTCCTACAACATAAATGAGGAAAATATTTGCTTTCTTTGAAGTACTCCCCACTCACATTATTCTAAAACGTTACCTCAGCGAAGAAAAAATCACTCATAGAAACTTTTTTCGAAACGGTATATAATTGAAAAGTTTACCATTTTAAATTTATCAATGGTAAATGAATTTATAGACTAATGATCAATTAGAAACAAATTTTCACAAGTATCTTATCTAAATACACTGAACTTCACTGCGTCGAATTGTGTGAAATGTACACTGATTTCAATATACACTTCAAGAGATAATGAAAATCAAAAACTTTTTTATTTGAATTATAAACCCACTTCAACTCCCAAATATAACAAATAATCACAGCGATAATCATCCAAAAAAAAAGCGGGCAAACCCGACCATTTTCATTTCGCCCATTCTCGTATTTTGAGGTTGTTTCTTCATCAAAATATAATTGTTTCTGAAAATGTGCTCAAATATCCCTATCCAATATCTATACCTCTTATACTTCATCAATATCCTTAAAAAACTTCATTTCGATCGGACATCGCATTCGTGAGATAATCTCACTTCATCCAATCACAAAAAAATTTAGAGAGTCTACAGGAAGAAAGTTTCAATAAAAATCTTCATCATATGCACATATAAAGTGCACATATGTTCTTCCGCGACGGTCAGTTTCGATCATCACAACCAGCCACGGCATGCTTGCACTGTACGGCATTACCTACAGCCTTTACGAAATTCATATCGCGGCACCGATTGACTTGCTCCTGTGTAAAAGTGTCGAGCTCATAATCAAGTTCGAGCTCATAAACAAACTCATAAGCACATCAACTGATTGCCTCGTTCGTGAGCTGTTCATCTCTAGCTCTACTGTGTGTACACAAACACACGTGTTGGGGCTAGTGATTGCTTCACCAAACGCTCAACTCTGACGAGCTCATAAACAAGCTCATAAGCACATCAACTGATTGCCTCGTTCTTGTGCTGCTCATCTCTAGCTCTACTGTGTGCACAAACGTGTCGCCAACACACGTGTTGCGGCTAGTGATTGCTTCACCAAACGCTCAACTTCAACGAGATCCGTGAAAGGCTCCGCGGCACGGAAATCTTCGCGCAAATGACTGCATATGTGCAACGATTGACTCGCTCCTGTGCAAAACTGTCGAGCTAATCAAGTTCGACCTCATAAACAAACTCATAAGCACATCAACTGATTGCCTCGTTCATGTGCTGTTCATCTCTAGCTCTACTGTGTGCACACAAACGTGTCGGCCGACAAGCTTGTTGAGTGCAAGTGATTGCTTCACCAAACGCTCAGCTCGCTCATACTGTAGTGATTGCTTCACCTGTGAAGCAGCTCGCTCAGTATAGAGTGTGTCGACACACGTGTTGGGGGCTAGTGATTGCTTCATTGCGATTGCTTCACTCACGTGTTACCCATCTCTACCAACCACTAGCTTTAATATTTTCTTGCTAACTAGATTTTAAATTACACTTACGAAAAAAATATTATTCAATTAAAAATGGAAATGCATTTAAACATGTTGAGCTCGCGTAGAACCTTTTTAAAAAAAAATTTAAAATTTAAAAGTTTCAGTAGAGATTCCATTTTATATTTCGAGTGTACAAATGAGAGCTACTATTTTGACAACTGATTTTACTTTGACATGTATTCACAGGCAAATTATCTTTAAACTGATTGGTTTTCCATGCTTGGACTCGAAACTTTTGTCATAAATAAAATCCTGTCGAAATGAGCTATTTTCGAAGTAAGTAATGATTCTGCATTGGGAATCAAACGGTTTATGATAGCAATGAACCTTCCAAAAGCTCTATTGTCAGTCAATTTTATAGATCGAAATCTGACAATTAAACTTTGTAACTTAAAGGTTTCGTTGATAAAATGTATTTCAATTTTTTTACTGTCATATAACTGATCAGATAAAACCAATCATGAGACCAACATCATTGACAACATTCTCAGTTCCAATTTTAAGAATAAATGTTCAATTTCGGTCACATTACATAGTCCGAGCTGATTGATCACGCCCATTTCAACACTTTTGGGATTCATTTTTTCTTCACTATAATATAATCACATTAATTAAGTGAAAATCTACTAATAAATAGTGCGATTGAAATTATTCCAAAGTTTAAACTAGCTCAAAATTTTCAAATGAAATTGTATGTCAAAGTTACACAGATTTTGAAACTTGAGTCTTGGAGAACAATCAATTGAATTGATAGGTTTCTTCTATAACTCGAATAGGGTATGGTTTAGGCACCCACAGAATTACAAATACATATACATAAAGACTGAAAAACGGGGTACTCTTTGATTGTATCGTAGCTTGCTTTCATAAAAGAATTTACAGTTGACTACAAGAAATAACGTAGTAATAAAAAAGCTATCGGAATTTTCGCCGAATGTTTTGTTTCCGAAATAATGATTTTTTAGCGGGAAAAAGCAAAATAAGTGTGAGAAAGCATTACAAAAAGAAACGTTAGAAGACTGAAGTCTTTTGTAGCAAATAGAAGTATCAACATCATTTATACTACATGTGAGGTATATCTCAGCTCTTATCTAGCACTCGGATTTATGCAAATCATGAAAGTTTCATTGGACGTTTATTCTTTACTAATTAATTATTGTAATGTCTGTTGAATTAGAGGTTCAAAATTAAATATCATGTAGCTATTGCCGTTTGACAATTCCGTGCTTATTTAACATCTCTGTAAAATTTTACAAAAAGAAGAAAACATGAAATATTAAGGTAAATTATGTCTCTATATATCCTTGTATGCTTGAATACTTGAAAATGCTTGAAAAAATAAACCATTTAATGCTTGAAAAAATAGACTTAAAAAATTACACAAAATATTCGGAAAGTGATGTAACTTTTATTTCATTGTAAAGATTAGTCTTTTCACTATTTGTGAAACACAATATCGTTCAAATGTGCTCCACGGGATTTCTTACATGACTCAATCCTTTTGAAGTAGTTTTCAATGATTTGCCGACACATTTCGGTCACTCTCTGGGCTATGACTTCTCGAAAATAGGCTTTCAATTTGTCCAGATTTTGGGAATTGTTCGCATAAACACGATCTTTCACGTACTCCCACAAAAAAATCCAGAGACTTTAAATCGCAGGAACTTGGAGGACAATTCACATCAGCCAACTCAAAATTACACGTCCAGGAAATTTCTCTTGTAAACGAACTCAATTTGCCAGTGTTACGTAGGTTGTTGCCCCATCCTGCTGAGAGCGCATATTGCCAAGATTATAATCTTCTATTTCTGTCCAAAAACAATCGGTTAACATGCAGCCATAGCGCTCAGATTTGACGGTGATTGCTCGTTCTTGATCGTTCTCAAAAAATACGACCCAATCACGCCACCAGACCATAATGCGCACCACACAGTGACTTTTCCCGGATGGAATGGCCTCTCTACGATCACTTGTGAGTTTCCTGAGCCCCATATTCTACAATTCTGCTTATTAACGCATCCACAAAGCGAGAAATGAGCCTCACCACTGAAAAAAAATTTTTTCCAAAAGTCAGCATCAACAGCTTGTTGTTTCAATACTTGTTGTTCGACTATTAAACGATCCGTATTCGAAAATGGCAAACCTTCAACTATATAAACTATGATAGAAATGATGACTTTCTGAACTACTAAATGAATAGCCCGGTGTATGGTAGTGATGGGCGATTGCGAGATATTTTAACAATCGAGATAATCGCAATCGGCGCCACAAATAATCGAGATAATCGCAATCGAGAGAATCGCAATCGATGCGCCAAAACAATCGAGAGAATAATCGAGACAATCGAGATAATCGAGACAATCGGGATAATCGAGACAATCGAGCGATTCGAAATAATCGAGATAATCGAGCGATTCGAGATAATCGAGACAATCGAGCGATTCGAGATAATCGAGACAATCGAGCCATTCGAGATAATCGGCCGATTCGAGATAATCGGCCGATTCGAGATAATCGGCCGATACGAGATAATCGAGCGATTCGAGACAATCGAGACAATCGAACATCTCGCAATCGGTTGACGGCAATTGAGTGAGCCATAAAGCACGTTTCGTTGTAAAAATAAAAAAATGTTCAAATATTTCAGCAAAAATATTAAGTGTTATTATTTGATCAAACTGCAATTTTTAGGGAAATATTGATGTATAAAAGGATATGTTTATCTTAAGTTAAAATTAAGATATCTTTAACTCTTTGGTGGCGGTGGGAATGTAATGATCAGATATGCATGGAAATTTGTATGGCTAGCATTTATCATGTATAAATGGCTGGTAGTTTTGCTAAAACTATTAAGTCTGATCAAAGTGTATGATCAAATATTATATGAAGTTGAGTTTTGTCATGCTGTTAAGTATGTTAAAATAAAATCTGCTTTTAGATAGTGCAGTTTGAAAGCATATCATGTATCCAGTATTTTCGTACTTGCGAGTATTTTATTCAAATATTCAAAAAGTTTTTAGGGCAAAAGTACCTGAAATCGGCCAATTTTGGGTTAGAGTGGTTTCGGACATAACGGGCCAAGACCTATTGCTGTGATACAAACATTTCGGTTTTGTAGGGGAGTAAGGGGTTTTTTGGCCATAGTTTGGCAAAAATTGCCTTTACCGCGCTTTCAATGATTGAAAGTGGTCGGAGAGTACAATAGTGATATTTTAAGGATGAAAAAATTTTTTATGGGGAAAATTGGGCAAAAACGTCGAAATTTTCCAAAATTTTTTTTTTTGCGTAGCTTGAATTCGGGGACATTTCTGAGCTGTTTCGGGTGAAATGTCCATACAAGTCTGGGAAAAAGTGATCTAGTTTCGAAGATACGGCATAATGCACAGCCGGAGAAGCCAATCATCGAACCAAAAGGGATCTCAACCTTTTCTTATTTAGCGCTTTTAGTGCTACTTTCAGTTTTTCTGGTCGGTTTTCCGGCGGATCTCATTTTGCCATATCTTCGAAACTAGGCCACTTTTTCTCAGACTTGTATGGACATTTCGCCCGAAACAGCTCAGAAAGGTCCCCAAATTCAAGCTACGCAAAAAAAAAAATTGGGAAAACTCGACGTTTTTGCCCAATTTTCCCCATAAAAATTTTTTTCATCCTTAAAATATCACTATTGTACTCCCCGACCACTTTCAATCATTGAAAGCGCGGTAAATGCAATTTTTGCCAAACTATGGCCAAAAAACCCCTTACTCCCCTACAAAACCGAAATGTTTGTATCACAGCAATAGGTCTTGGCCCGTTATGTCCGAAACCACTCTAACCCAAAATTGGCCGATTTCAGGTACTTTTGCCCTAAAAACTTTTTGAATATTTGAATAAAATACTCGCAAGTACGAAAATACTGGATACATGATATGCTTTCAAACTGCACTATCTAAAAGCAGATTTTATTTTAACATACTTAACAGCATGACAAAACTCAACTTCATATAATATTTGATCATACACTTTGATCAGACTTAATAGTTTTAGCAAAACTACCAGCCATTTATACATGATAAATGCTAGCTGTTGGCAACGATATAAACTTTCAAACATTTAATTCTTTATTTCTTTATTTCTTGAATTCTTGAATAATTTAGTATTGGCAATGCTTCACACATGTGTTGTAAATTTTGAATCTAAATTGAGAATAAAGCTCAGTCTCGCACTGACCGTTGAATTAGAAACATCGCATTTCATTTATTCTGGGTTTCACAACGGGTTTCCGCACGGGCCACCTACGGCCCCACCAAATTGGTCCTTCGAACCGGATACATCGCGTAAGTCGCGTTTAAGTTCACTATTCAAAGTCAACTCCGCAAAAAATGGATTTCGCGCATTTAGACACGCTGTCAAAATGCAAGAGTCGCCGCAAAACCTTGCAAACCAAATTCGAAAAGCTACTTACGAAGGCGCAAAACGTGGTTGCAGATCCGTTACGCGTGTGCGAATACGAAAATTTGGCGAAAATCTTAGAGCAGACATTCCTTCAAGTAGATGCATTGCAGGACAAAATCATTGACCTAGTTGGAGCAGACGAAAGGGCATCGGCAGAGGACTTGGAAGGAGAGGAGGAATATCTCGGGCCTTTTCAGGACGATTACATGGTAGTCATATCATCGTTGCAAAACATCATCAGGGTATCCCAAGATCTTTCGACGGATGCGCAGCAGTTCCCGAAACGCACACCATCGTGCCCCCCTACTTCGGATGACGTGCTTACGAAGCTTTTGGAGCAGAATGCGAAACTTATTGAAATTATGACTGAACGCCAGTCAGCACAGCCTTCTACTTCTGGGATCTCGCAAATGCTTCAGCTTCCGACCCTTGAGCCTATAAAATTTAGTGGGCTCCAAGAAGATTGGGCATCATTTCGCAGCACATGGGAGGCACTCATCGAGCGGAGTAGCATGACAGAGGAACAGAAGATGAAACTTCTGAAAGATGCCGTGCGAGGTGGCGCCGCAGAAAGCCGACTAAGGCATTTTGAAATAAGCGCTGGCAGCTACCAACACGCATGGGAAAGACTCTGCAACGCATATGGTAGGCTGAAGACTGCGGTATCAGCGTATATTTCGGCGTTTCTGAAGCAACCACCGTGCAAACAAGATGATATTGTACGATCATTGCAGCGATTGCATGACACGTCAGATGGTTTGATACAATCTATTGCATCATTGGGTGAAGGAGCAAGTGATCGTGATTTCTGGTTGGTGGAATTGTTGATGGAGAAGCTGGACGACGGTACGCGGACGGCGTGGTCACTGCATACGGCCGATAATGATAAGCCGTCATTTTCGGAATTGCTGCGATTCATAGAATCGCGTTCAAACGCGCTCAAGATGCAATCCTCGTTCGGAAGAAAATCTGAGATGGCACGAGGTGGAATTTGTAGACAGACAGTACCAATGCATAGAACGCATGCAACCAGTGTTTGTGTATGTGTATATTGTGGCGGATCGCATCGGGTTTACGGCTGTGACAGCTTCAAAGCTCTTTCGACGGAGTCGAGGAGAAAGTCCGCTATTGAGAAGGGAATGTGCTTCAACTGTTTGAGCACGGGCCATTTGTTTAGAAAATGCGCCTCCAAAGGTCGCTGTGCCGTGTGCAGAGGTGCTCATCATACCTTACTCCACTTAAACGCGGTGAGTAGCCAAAGCGCGAATAGCGGTGCTAGGGTGAGTTCTTTATGTGACAGCGCTCCAACGACAATGGCAGCTCAGGCATTGGTCGTCAATGAAACTCTGACAGCGAGTGGCCCTTGGAATTCACCAAAGTTGGAGAACGATACAGAAACAACGGACGCCGACTCGAAAATAGAATGCGCGTTGCTTCCAACCGCTATTGCCGACGTAGAAGATGACAGTGGTTGCCGGCTGCGCGTCCGAATATTACTAGACTCTGCATCGACAGTGTCGTTCATCACAGAAAGCTGTGCTCAAGCTCTTGGCACGAAACGCCAGCACGCTCGGATTGCTGTAAATGGCCTGTCAAATACACCAGCCGGCAACACCAGAGGAAAAATAAGCCTAAAGTTGATGCCGGTGAACAATAACATCGCATTGCAATTGGACTTGCTAGTGATGGCGCGCATTACTGGCAAAATTCCTGCTACCCGGGTAAACCATAAGCAGTTTAAGCGGTTTACCTGGCTAGAGCCCGCAGATCCACAATTTTACATACCAGGTCAGATTGATGTGCTTTTGGGTGCCGACGTGTTTATGCACGTACTGCGCGACGGCAGAGTTTCATTGGGTGACGGAATGCCTATCGCACAAAACTCGATTTTCGGATGGCTGGTGTCGGGAAAGTTTGAAGCGAGCAAGTCCGATATCATCCGTCACAACACATTCACCTGCAACACTGACATTGATATGGACCGATTGTTACACCGCTTTTTCGAAATAGACGAGGTGAATCTATCAAACTGCAATACTCCTCAAGACGAAATGGTCGAGAAACATTTCGAGGAAACACATTCACGTGATGGGACTGGAAGGTATGTTGTTCGTCTACCTTTTAATGACAGAAAAGGTCTCCTGGGTCGTAACATAAATGCAGCGATACGTGCGCTTAGAAATATTGAGCGCAAGTTTCGAGCAGACTCAGAGCTAAAACAACAATACGTTGCATTCATCCGTGATTTTATAGAGCAAGGTCACATGGAAAAAATACCGCAAGTGGAGATTGAACGTGAGCATTGCACTTATTTGCCTCACCTTGCTGTATTCAAGGAAAATAGCTCCACGACTAAGCTTCGTACGGTGTTCAATGCGTCATGCCGCACTGAAGGAGGCATAGCTCTAAACGACGCTTTGTACACTGGACCAGTTCTACAACGCTCACTTCGCACAATATTACGATGTTTTCGACTGCATCGCATCGCATTAGTAGCTGACATTAAGCAAATGTACCGAATGATTCGTGTCCATCCTGATGACGCCGAGTACCAGCGTATTGTTTGGCGAGATAATGAATCAACCCCGATAGAGCACTATCGTATCACCGTGCTGACATATGGCACTGCACCCGCATCGTATATTGCAACGAAAGTTCTGAAGGAGGTTGCTGAAAGGCATCGAGATGAATTTGCCAAAGCATGCAAAATCATTCAGCTGGATTTTTATATGGACGACTTGCTGTCAGGGTGCGAGTCAGTGGCGGATGCTCTTGAATTAAGCATGCAAATTAATAACATACTACGCTCTGTTGGATTTCACTTGCGAAAGTGGGCCTCGAACGAACCTCAGGTTGTTTCCAGTATACCACTCGAGGACCAGGCTGTTGACTTCAAACAAATTAAGTCAGATAGCACAGTAGGCGCCTTAGGTGTTGATTGGCATCCTACAACGGATAGTTTCGCTTTTAACGTTAAACGATTTGACAGTTGTGAAGTTACTCGCCGCATCGTCACATCCGAAGCCGCCAAAATGTTCGATCCCTTAGGTTTTTTGGCACCGGTTACAGTCGCACTCAAAATCATAATTCAGGAGACTTGGATGGCTAAGCTCGATTGGGATCAGCCATTGCCCAACGAACTTTGTGAGAGATGGTTGGCTATTCGAAGTCAAATCTCACTTCTCAACAACGTTAGGATACAACGCTGGACGGGCACTACGAGCAAACGACCATTTCAGCTTCATGGCTTCGCCGACGCATCGACAAGAGCGTATTGCGCAGCAATCTACGTACGCGTTGCAGACAATGGAAACGTTCGAACAAGTTTGTTGGAGGCACGAACACGCATAGCACCGATCAAACCAGTTACACTCGCGCGCTTGGAGCTTTGCGCTGCGGTATTGCTCGCGGAGCTTATGAAGGAGGTGCTAGAATCAATGCAAAACTACTCTCCCGAAGTTTTAGCTTGGACGGATTCTGCTAATGTATTATTCTGGCTCTCATCGCATCCGTCAAGATGGGCGACGTTTGTGGCCAACCGTACGTCGAAAATTATTAGTATTGTTCCGGCAAATCAATGGCGGCACGTGAACGGAAAAGAGAACCCCGCGGATTGTGCTACCCGTGGCATGTACCCTTCGGAGTTTATCAAGACATCTTCGTGGCTACGTGGTCCGCATTGGCTAAGCGACGCACCAGATCAATGGCCCGTCACTAGGGTCACGTTGATGCGCGATAACATGCTTCAATCCTATGTCATTGAAGCTAAACCCACTGAAGACCAACCGTGCTCGGATTCCTTGATTTACCGCTACTCTTCATTAGAACGACTGAGCAGAATAACCGCTCGGTGTTTTCGTTTCTATCAGGCAGCACGTGATCGTATCGGCAAGAGCGCTACAAGTGACGATGAATCACAAGGCTTGTCGGTATCTAAGGCTGCACCACAAACACCTTTATTTACGAGTATTAGTGCCGACGAACTGCAGAGGTCATTATCGATATACATTCGTGAAAGCCAGGTTGAAAGCTTCTCGAGTGAAATTAAATGCATTCGGAAACACAAATCACTGACGAAAGGTTCACCGCTTGGGCTTTTATGCCCCTTTATCGATGAGAACGGTGTGCTTCGCGTTTCTGGTCGCCTTCAACGAGCAAGCGTAAAAGAAGCAAACGTGCATCCTATCATTATTAGTTCTAAATCGCGTTTCGCACTTTTGTTGGTGCGTCACACCCACGAAAAGCTGCTTCATGCTGGGCCATTACTTATGCTGACATCAATTCGACGAGATTATTGGCTTGTTGGAGGTAGAAATTTGACGCGTAAGGTTTATCGAGAATGCGTCATATGCCGCCGTATTAATGGTTCGACAATACAACAAAAGATGGGTGAGTTACCCACAGCTCGTGTGACATCTGCTCCTGCATTCTTTCACACGGGAGTCGACTATGCAGGCCCGTTTATGCTGCGTAATATTTATGGGCGAGCAACTCGTAATCGAAAGCAATACCCTTACAAAGCCTATGTGGTGTTGTTTGTGTGCATGAGCTCCCGCGCGATTCATTTGGAGCTGGCATCTGACCTCACGACAGAAACATTCCTAGCAGCTTTCAAAAGGTTTATATCGCGGCGTGGGAAACCTGCTGAAATGTTTTCGGATCGAGGCACAAACTTTGTTGGAGCAAAGAACAAATTGAAGCAGATGGATTCATTTCCTTGCTCGAAAGACTTCGAGAATTCGTGCGCACGCTTTGCAGCTGAAAATGGAGTACGTTGGAAATTCATGCCACCTTTATCGCCGAATTTCGGTGGAATGTGGGAGGCCAACATCAAGTGCATGAAAAAGCATTTAAGTGTCGTATTGCGCAACCGCACGCTGAACTATGAGGAGTTTTACACGCTTTTAACACTAGTGGAAGCTTGCCTGAATAGCAGGCCGCTATGCGGGAATGCAGTTAGCTCAGACCAGATCGATCCCTTGACACCAGGCCACCTGCTAATCGGACGACCGCTTACAGCCATTCCGGAGAAATTCAATCGAAATGTTCCGGATAACTATCTTGATAAATGGACGCGAATCCAAAGAGTTGCTGACGAATTCTGGGAACGCTGGCGCGAGGAATATTTGCTATTGTTGCAGAAGAGGCATAAATGGAAAGAAGCCCGGGAAAATATTCACGCTGGAGATATAGTTGCGGTACGGAATGAGGAGTTACCAGCAACCAAATGGCCTCTTGCTCGTGTTGTGCAGCTTCATCCAGGTTTGGATGGACTTGTTCGTGTCGCAACACTTACGGATGGAAGAAAATTATTCCAACGAAACGTCCGACGTTTGGTACGCCTAGTGGAAGACCGCGGAGCGGTCTTGGCCGGCGGAATGTTGGCAACGATATAAACTTTCAAACATTTAATTCTTTATTTCTTTATTTCTTGAATTCTTGAATAATTTAGTATTGGCAATGCTTCACACATGTGTTGTAAATTTTGAATCTAAATTGAGAATAAAGCTCAGTCTCGCACTGACCGTTGAATTAGAAACATCGCATTTCATTTATTCTGGGTTTCACAACGGGTTTCCGCACGGGCCACCTACGGCCCCACCACTAGCCATACAAATTTCCATGCATATCTGATCATTACATTCCCACCGCCACCAAAGAGTTAAAGATATCTTAATTTTAACTTAAGATAAACATATCCTTTCCTTTTATACATCAATATTTCCCTAAAAATTGCAGTTTGATCAAATAATAACACTTAATATTTTTGCTGAAATATTTGAACATTTTTTTATTTTTACAACGAAACGTGCTTTATGGCTCACTCAATTGCCGTCAACCGATTGCGAGATGTTCGATTGTCTCGATTGTCTCGAATCGCTCGATTATCACGAATCGGCCGATTATCTCGAATCGGCCGATTATCTCGAATCGGCCGATTATCTCGAATCGGCCGATTATCTCGAATCACTCGATTGTCTCGATTATCTCGAATCGCTCGATTGTCTCGATTATCTCGAATCGCTCGATTATCTCGATTATTTCGAATCGCTCGATTGTCTCGATTATCCCGATTGTCTCGATTATTTCGATTGTCTCGATTATCTCGATTGCAACAATCGAGTCCAACTTAAATAATCGAGATGTTTCGAGATATTTGAACAATCGAAACAATCGAGTTTAATATCTCGCAATCGCGCATCACTAGTGTATGGCATTAACGATATATTTACGTGGAGGGACACTTTTTGAATGGTAAAACTTCGGTTAATTGATCACTATAAGAAGCTTAACTTCAAAGGATAAAACCCTTAGCAAAGCAAAACTATCCGTCTAAAACTGATTTGAAGCTTGGGGAATTCAAGGTGGTAGAGACTAAATTTTCTTAATCTAACATTTTACTACGATAAAATTATCAATTTCACACTATACTTTGCCCCTTATTTGGCTTAGGTACCCAAACCTAGGTTCACGACACGTATGCATTTGAGTACGAATCTGAATGTCCTGACCACATATGAACACTTCCAACTGAGGTGTGGCAAATTGTTCGCGTTTGGGACCTGATTCATGGTTGGGACCGAGAATATTCGCCTGCCATCCGTGACTTTTATGTACTTCAAGGAGTAATCAATTTCAGTGAGAACGGAATTCGAATTGTTCTGTTTCAATGTGCTTCAGTTCGCCGTTGTCTTTTGAAACTTTTCAGCAAAAATGTCTAGAATCATTGTAATAGTGATTTTGCCATTTGAATTGTTTTGTGTCAATGTGCCTCAGTGTACTTTAGCGCAGTTTTTGTGTGGAAATACTGTGGATTGATCTTACCAAAGATTAAATGTTGGTATAGTAAAAAATGAGCGTACAAATGCAACTGGAAAACTGCTACGTTCTTTACCGCAGCTGATTTACATACCATGCCTTTGTTTGTCACATTTGCGTTCATGCTCAGATGTAGAGGCAGCTTAGCTTAAAACTCAATGTGAACTCTCCATCCGTATCTGGGTTTAAACATGGAACTTCATAAGCTAGAAGTAAATGAT
This sequence comes from Nemotelus pantherinus, assembly GCA_963978885.1. Lineage (NCBI taxonomy): Eukaryota > Metazoa > Arthropoda > Insecta > Diptera > Stratiomyidae > Nemotelus > Nemotelus pantherinus. The sequence continues at coordinate 81,905,167 of OZ022263.1, read as the reverse complement.
ATGATCACTTGGGTACATGAGCTTCTATTTATTTATTTATTAAGTTCGTTTATTAAAGATAAGTAGAATTTGTATTAAAAGAGATAAAAACAAAAACATACAAACAAAGCCATCAAAGTTGACTATTTTTAGCCAAGGTCTTTTTCAAAGAACGAAAACGAAAAGGGCTCATTGAAGGCGTAGCTGGTTCGATAGGAAGGGCCAGATAAAATATTTACGTGTCTCATTCTGTGACCCTTGGTGTTGAAGCCAAATAGACATAAAAGGTGTTCGGAGGAAATACTCCAAGAGAAGAGCTTAGCAGCAATGATGGTTTTAAAATTCTCTCAACTGCTTTTAAGCAAATTCTCTCAACTGCTTTATTCATAGCAGTAGCCTAAGTCAATTAATGTTAGGAGGCAAATTCTCGTAAAGCAAATAACTAAGCAAATTTACGTAAACAAAATTGTAGATACCTCTTCTGAATGGACTCAATACGGTCCACATACACTTGCTGAAGTGTGTTCAATGTGCATGCTATTGCTGCTTCAAAAGCATAGCATAGCATCACTTTAGCAAGAGTCAAAATTTGAAGTAGCTAGGTGAAGCAGCTATGGATATTGGACAGCCAAGAGCTGCTACGAAGGTCAGCAAATTCAAAAATACTTTTTCAAATTTTTTTTTTAATATTTGTGTTTTCGTGGATTAGTTCAATACTTCCATTGCACTTTGGAAATTCTATAAAATTTAAGAGTTTTCAACATACAGCTGCACAATCCATTAAAATTTTCCTAACATATTTAAAACGTATCACTTATTTCCGGCTTTTGACGCCATATATGTGAAAAAGAGCAAAAAATAATCGTTGAAAATTTGATGGCACATGAATCAGGGCACCCGGCCTTTTGCGCTTCATGCTCGCCTGCTAAAAACTCAAGATGAGCTGCACTGTGCGAAAGCCGACTTAACTCGAGTTGAGTTGAATTGTTTAAAAGCCCTTATTTAATTTATGCTATCACTATTTTCAAATTTATTCCTCATCTCCTGTGTCACAAAAGCGCTAAAACTTTTTTTCATTTCAATTTCCAATTGAAAATGACGTTTGAACTGCATGTCAGCTGTGTACGCACGGCCATTTTGCCTTAGCTACTTTCTTGCTATCCTCCAGACTGCGAGCAGCAAATAGCTGCTACCTTAGCAGCTATGCCGGAATCTTGGACAGCCCGACTGTCAAATAGCAAGCATCAGAAAGTAGCTATTTCGTGACATTGGACAGCCAGAGCTGCTAAAATAGCAGCTAATAGCTGCTATAGCATGCACATTGAACACACCCCTGATAAGGCGTCCAAACCATGATACGTCCAAACTATACAAGCATACTCGAATATCGGTCTAACTGAAGCACAAAATAGTATCATAGTTAGATATACGTTTTAAAACTCCTTAAATCGTCTCCTCACAAATGCTAGAGCGGGTGAAGCTTTTACTAAGTTGACGTTAACATTATCGTCAAAAGTGGAAGCATTATTTAAAAGTACTTCTAAATCGAGTATCTTGTCGGAATATCTTAATGGAATAATATTCAAAGAGTATTCAAAGATTAACGGATTTATTTAACGGATTAATGTTAATTAATAATTTGTAAGTATCACACCAAGTCATAAGGTTGTCTAGGTCTACTTGAAGCAGCCTTGAATATTGGACACCGGTTTAAATTGGTATTGGACACCGTCTTCCGCATAGAGTAAAATAGAAGAATGTATCAGGACAGATGGAAGGTCATTTATATATAAAAGAAATAATAAAGGTGCTAAATTACTTCCTTGAAAAACACCAGGTGCTATATTAATTTCAGATGAAAAGGCGCCACGGAAAGATACACATTAGGTCAGCATTCCAAATAAGAAGCTATCTTGCAAATAAATAGCTGTAGAAAAATAATGCAAGACATTTTACACAGCAATATGGAATGATCTAGCCTGTCGAAAGCCTTTGTGAAGTCAATATAAATACAGTCTGCCTGAAGTTCTGCCTCGATTTATGAAATAACGATTTTGGAAAACTCTAGCAGGTTGGTAATTATGGATTTGCCTTTCAAGAAACCAAGTTGGAGAGGAGATAATATTGATTTGCGATGAAACACCACAACATTACTGAGTGTCGCTTCGAATATTTTCGCACAATATGGAAGTTTAGCGATGGGACGATAGTTCATTTAACATTTCTATCACCTTTTTTGTAAATAAGTGTGAAGAAGTGCATATCATCATAGGAAAAATACAAACCGACAGAAGAAGTTTGAATAAGTAGATGAGAATAGGAGACAGGGGCAAAACAAACCATTTTAAGATAGCATTAGGAATACCATCAGTTCTTGGTGTCAAATTATTGTCCAGCTTCCTAGCAAACGCCAAAATTGAAAATTTCCCAAAGAGATGTTGGGAAATTGTCATCTTTTCAGTATATTTATTAGTGTTAGTAGAAGGCTCCGTATTGCACCCGGTACGGAAATGATTGGCGAAAAGATTGCTTATAGCTAAAGAATTGGAAATGACCATGTCGTCTAAGCTAACAATAGTGGGATTCCCGTTGTGATATATCTTGAAACTATAGCTATAGCATTTTAAGTATTTTATGGAAATATTTTGGATCTTTCCAATATCATTTCTAGAGTTGGGTCTTAAGCGTAGTTGGCACTAGGCTAGTAATTTAGTAGAGTAGCGAGTAATTTAGTGGCTAAACTACTCGCTACTGGACAGAAATCGTTCGCATTACGGTCCAGTACAGTACACAAGTGTTTTGCAAGATGAACGGGGTGCAACGCAATAGAGTGAATAAACTGATTAAGCTAATCGTACTGGCTATTTTAGAAGAGGTGGATGAGGAAATTTGTATGATTAAGAAAAAAAAGTTATGGGTACGAAAATGGATCGATAGAAGAGACCAACTAGGAGCTACCTATTGTCTTCTGAAGGAACTAGCATTGGAAGATCCCAAAAAATACTTCAATAGTTTGAGAATGTCCGAAAGTTGTGTGAATTTTCAGTTAACGAAAATACAGTCTCAAATTCAGCGTAAAGATACCCTTTTGAGAAGTGCGATTCCTGCAATTACAAAATTACAAGCAACTCTATATTTTCTTGCTACTGGATTTACTTTAAGGACACTCACACACAGTGGCGAATCGAAACAAAAACACTATTATAAGGTATACGCGGATACCAACAAGAAATATCTACTTTACTTTAATTCAGTGGCGGCTCGTCAGGGTGGGCCCACCCTGACGAGCCGCCACTGCTCACACATATATTTAGACTCGGAAAATCAACTATTTCCGAATTCAACATCGAACTTTGTGAAGCAATCTATGAATCATTAATGGAATTTATCAAGGTAAGATTGAATAACTGAATAATTGCACAGCTGCGAGTAGGTCGATCTAAAAAGGAATGGATCTCGTTAGGGTAAACTACTTCTAAAAACAATAGGTACTAATAATAATTAACAGCTTATTGTATCATAGCAATAAACATGCCTTGAAATACTTAAAATAATAAAATGCACTAACCTGTTGTTTTTAATTTTCAATTTGATTTCCTTTTCACCAAATCCGGGTATATTCATTGCATTTTCTAAATCCAAGTATGCGGATAGTTTCATTTGTTTGTTTTTATAATGCGGGGACTTAACATTCCACAAACATTCATGATCTACATATTTAGAAACAAATTTCAAAGTTTTTTTTCGGTCCAGCGAAACGACATTTTTGCGACCACTAAAGAACTCGACTAATCAACAGGTTCGGATTTGTTTAGTCGGTGAGCCAGTGAGCCCGGACGCGTGGTGGGAGGCGCTACTCGCCCGATTAAAATAGACTAAAATGGATCGACTCGACTAAATCATTCACTAAACTACTTGACTAATTTTTTGTGGTTCGCACACATTTAGCAACTAAATTACTCGCTACTCTACTAAATTACTAGCCTAGTGCAAACTAGGCTTTACTCGGATTTTCACATACGAGATATTCCTAGCACGAGTACAAAAAAATACCAGTTCCAAATACCTGTTCCGAAAATACTAGCTAGTATGTTTTGAAGTATGCACATATATACACACAAGTACATGCAATTTGCAGTGATGCTATGAAACGGTATGATATGCCCCGCCCCACCCACCAGACACAAAGTTCCCAAGCTAGAATGGTGATTGTGCAGTTGACCGTGAAAGGATACCGAGCCATTAGTCCGTGCAGCTTGTCCGTAACTTTCCAATGGTCGGTCACTTATTTAGCAAATCTTTCTCCAATCTAGCAGCCATCTAAGGGAAAACAATCGAATTGAATCAATTGAATTTGATTTTCATTTTAATATATGCACAAAACACCTCCTATATTCGTTCAAATTACCAGTGTCGAAAAATTTACTAAGATACGTCCAACTAATCCTGTTGCCATCTATATGACTTTTCATCGATCGGTCCCTGATACCAAACTTTTCCTGGCTAATCTAAAACAGTTGGTTTTCCCCTTGCCTCACTGGAGCATGAAGTTTGTCGAAAATTTTATTAAGAAATGATAAAAATAAATGTTACGTCTATTAAACATACATCCGTTAGAGAGCCAACCTCTTTGGTAAGGCAGGGCATGAGTCACAACCCAGGTAGGGTTGGAGTGCAGTCACGAAAAGGGCATCAGCACAGCCAGAGAAGCCAACTGGCGAACCAAAAAGGATCTCAACATTTTTAGTGCTACTTTCAGTTTTACCAGCGGATTTCATTTTGCCGTATCTTCGAAACTAGGCCGCTTTTCCCCGGATTTGTATGAAAATTGCGCCCCACACAACTCAGAAAGGTCCCCAAATTCATGCTAGACCAAAACAAAAATTTTGGAATAGATGGTCGTTTTTGCCCAATTTCTCCTATCAAATATTTGTTCGCCCTTAGAATATCACTAATATACTCCCCGACCAATTTCAATCATCGAAAGCGCTGTAAAGACAGTTTTTGCCAGCCTATGGCCAAAAAACCCCTCACTCCCCTACAAAGCCGAAATTTTTGTATCACAGCAATAGGTCTTGGCCCGTTATGTCCCAAACCACTTTAACCCAAAATTGGCCGATTTTGTCCGATTTCACCTACTTTTGCCTTAAAAACTTTTTGAATAATTGAATAAAATACTTGCAAGTCTGAAAATACTCACAAGTACGAAAATACTCGATACGAAAATACGCGATACGAAACTACTTGCAAGCATTCTCGTATCAAGTATTTTGGAACGATAGGAGTATTTATACTCGTATAGTTCCAAAATACTCGAAGCGAAAATACTTGCAAATATATTGGAACTTGCAAGTATTTTCGTATCGCGTATTTTCTTATCGAGTATTTTCGTACTTGCGAGTATTTTATTCAATTATTCAAAAAGTTTTTAAGGCAAAAATAGGTGAAATCGGCCAATTTTGGGTTAGAGTTGTTTGGGACATAACGGGCCAAGACGTATTGCTGTGATACTAAAATTTCGGTTTTGTAGGAAAGTAAGGGGTTTTTTGGCCATAGTTTGGTAAAAGCTGCCTTTACAGCGCTTTCGATGATTGAAAGTGGTGGGGGAGTATATTAGTGATATTTTAAGGGCGAAAACATTTTTGATAGGGGAAACTGGGCAAAAACGACCATCTATTCAAAAAAAAAAATTTTGGTCTAGCATGAATTCGGGGCCCTTTCTGAGTTGTTCCGGGCGAAATTTTCATACAAATCTGGGAAAAACGGCCAAGTTTCTAAGATACGGCAATATGAAATCCGCCGGAAAAACTGAAAGTACGAAATACTCGGGAATATGAAAGCACTTGTAAGTATGAAATACGAGTGCATATTAATATTAGGATACTATTACATCACTGTTTGATTGAAATGAATCAAATGGACGAAATTTATGGGGTAAGTTTTTGATTATATGTATAGTTCACAAAAATACTCGAACCTAGTATTTTTGAATTTCGTACTAGGTACTGGCTGTTCCAACAAAATACCTGTTCCAAATACCTGTTCCAGTATTTACGCCTTATCTCTAATCATTTCTGCTCAAAAGTATGCCTCTTTTTCAAAAGCTTAAACGTAGTTTGACATAAGAGTTTCCTTTGAATTATTATTGCTTGAAGTTACAATCAAAATATTCTGCATTTCAGCGGTTTTTATCCTGCATAATTTTTTTCAGTTTTATTTTTAATAAAATTATTGATTTTAATATTTTTTTTTCTATTGTCTAAAAGTGCCTAGAGAAATAATTTATTATTTATTTATTAATTCATTTATAAACGGACAACTGGCCATAGAAAGAATTACACAGTAGCTGAAGTATATATTAAATGAAAGTTAAATTAATGCTAGCATAGATACTTACTACATTAAGTCTAAAGAGAAAAATCGTTTATAAGAACAAATCCAATACTTTATACAATAAAAATATAAATATACATTATAAATCTACATTTCCCAATTCATTGATGTTAGTAATTATTCAACACTAAAAAAAAATTATCCACCCTTGTGCTGGAAAAATCAAATATTTTTTTGGGAAATATATGAATTAAGTAATAAATAATAACTCGAATTTAACATATAATTAACATCATATTTTGGAATTAGCAGAGCATTATCAATCAGCTAAGATATTTTGAAGTTTTGACAGGTATTATTGTTTTTGGCAAAGCATTTCCAATGGCAACTATTACTTATTGAATCATTGGCTGTCTTCAAACCATATGGATATACAAGTCCTATAAAATCCGTACCTAATGTCGTAAAGATTTTGGTTATTCCTTATGCAATAGAATATAATCGAATTATTAACGAGTCCATATCTTGCCAAACCAGTTTTTCTTCCTTCATTCTTTTATTCAAGTTGACAACTTTCACAGCCAGCCACTTCCTTCTTTGCCATTTTTTGCCCTTTTCCAATACACTAGCAACTAAAACAAGCCTCTGGCTGTTCCATTTTCTAAGGACTTACTGAGCCTGAAATATGAAGTCGAAGAAAATACACCACTTTGATAACTAGAATTCAGACTCAAGCTACAAACGGTATATCTCGTTGAGGACAATTTGTGGAATCGTGTGAAGATGACTTTCGCCCCGGGTAATTTCGATTTTATTTATTTATTCGCAGGTGAGATCCATGCAACGACACCTACCTACACAAAGCTACATGTGTGAAAGCGGAAATCGATGAAGAGTCGTAAAATTGAGTCTTTGCACTTACTGTATACAAGGACAATTCATATATAAATCGTCCGCACCTAGAGAATCGTAGATCCATGCTTGAAGCGTGATTTCCCATTTTGATCGGAAATTAAATTACCAAAATTACCGTCACTGTGTATCCCCATTTTGGACGAAAACGACGAAGTCAGTAATGTTATGATGAAGTGTGTTTGGCGGCTGGTGGTGGGAACGATTTATGAGTGGATAGATAATTCATTCATAGGTTTTATGATAGACCGACGACTGAGATGTACACGGGGAAGTTTGAAGAAGAGAGAATTGTTTTAAGTGACATCAAGTTGATTATTGAAAAGTTTTTCGGGAAGTTTTTAAAACAATTTAGAGAGAGTGTACTGTTTGAAAATTCTTTGGGATATTGTTTCGAATTGTCGAAAAGTAGGGCGTAACGTAGAAGATGGTGCGATGTTGAAGATTTGTAAATGGTAGTTTAGTGTCAGGTGTCAAGAGTCTCATGAAAATTTCACAAAAAACAATAACATCAAAGCTGGAAAATGAAAACTTTAATTCAGCTTAATGATGCTTTGAATCTCGATTCGTTCCATATGATCTTAACTTTTTTGGTTTTTTGTTAAAGAGTTTCGGCGTTTGACGTTGAAAATTCAAACAAATAATGTCATTTCAAATTCATATGCTCTAGGACAAAAAATGAAATAAAGACCGATTCAAAAGTAAAAATAATTTTCTCTTCCAACTCATTATGCAGCTGGTACTTTTCGTTTCATGGCAATTACACAGGCGTTTCGAAATAAAACTCTTTCAGCCCGAATCACTTCAAAGTTGGTAAAAGGTCACTCCGTAAAATATTTAACCCATGCAATTGATTCAAACCTCCCCCACTAAACATCACCTTCAGCTTTTATAATGTCGTCCATTGAATCACTGTGACAAAAATCAAATTTGTTTCAGTGTTTTTGCATTCAACGACTCCTTCCGAACTCATCTTCGTTTCGAAATCTGTTTTACCGTCATTTGCTGTTGAACCTCAAATTCGATTTTTTTAAACCATAAATTACTTCTGGCCGCCCGAAAACCCGAGCCAACTAATTTGTTTTTGCCATGTCAGCCTTACTAGAATGACAGCAGAGGTAGCAGCAGTGGCGCTTATTTCGTATGGTAATTAGTTTTCTTCTAATTAAACGGAAAATATCTCTCGATTTACCCCGATAGCATTTCGAGTCGATTTCGGGGGTAAATAGATATTCCCTTTTTAGCAGAAATGGTTTCGGATCGGTAATTAAGAGACTGTCGAGAAGACGAGAGAAATGAATTGGAACAAAAGTTCGAAATTATGTTGGGAATGGTTAGAATAGGTGCCAGATTTCGTTGAGTGTGAAAGATTGTCAGAGTTTTGATGTCAGATAGCTGGGAGGAATAAGCGTGAAAGCAAAAAACCGAAAAATAAGTTCGGTTCGTGTAAGTTGTAAGGTAGAGCTATTTAAATTTTTGATTTGAACGGCCTTGTTACTAGTGTTCGAAGAACTGTTTTAGAGCTGTTAAAGCATTATAAAACTTTCAGATCGTATTAGTATTGGTTATTTGTAAATTTTTGTCGTTTAAATGTGTATGTTGGCAACCCTGTAGCTAGGGCAGGCACTGAAAGCGAAAACCTTCAAATCATCGGCTCTCCCGAAAAAATGTTGTTTCTTGGAGAAAAAGCCACTCATATAAAAATCTCATACTTTGTCTATATAGGCATAACAAAAAAATTGAAATTTTACAATGGGCACGCCTGGTAACCCTTTCCCAATTTACCAATATTTTTAGCATCAAAAACTTTTATTCACGGAAACTCACAATCCAATAATCAGAATTCATTGAAATTTACATAATATATTGGTCTTAAGTAGGACCAAATTTAGTAGAAGTCATTTTGAAATGCGGGCAATTTTGTGCCAGTGGTGCCATTTTGAAAAATCACTAAGAATAATAACTGCTTTTGGCCCTATAAATTCTGATTCAGTTATTCGATTTTGACGAAATTCACACAGAAGCTGAATCTTACCTTAGTCCATGTTTGATAGAAATTTGGTTGAAAAATTCGGTTGGAGCTGCCAGCTATAGTAATTTTTGTGTCTTAAATTTTGAAAATTCCTGAGGAAAATAAAGCTCTATGCCCTATAGCTTCCAGTACAGTCATGAAATCAAAACGAAATTCAAATGGCAAATTAAACTTATTATAGGCAATATTCGGCAGAAATTTAATTTCAAAGCAATGATAGGGTTGCCAGCTATGGTCGTTTTTGCATATTTTTGGCAAACCTTTAGTAAGCAATTTTAGCATAGAATTTTCAAATCGTAGTGATCCTATAGTGAAAATAAACACCAAATATTAAGATCTAGAAAATTTGAAAACTTTTGCGAATGGTAACACTAAATTTCTTTGCATCCCTATAACCTCCAATGCAGTCATTTGGTCAATACGAAATTCGCACCGCAGGTTGACTTCAACGTGAGGCAGATGCGACATATTTTTTTCTTTTGTTTTCTAGCGGTTCTGATGCGCTATACTTTTTTCATTTTCAACTCACTTTAAATTGTTGTGGGTGTCTTTTATTACTAAGCTTATGTTGCTACATACATCTAAAGTTTCGTAAAAACCCGTACCGTAAACAATATGGTGTTTATGATGAAGCAAAATGAGGTGAAAAACATTTGTTGTATAAAATTCTAAAAAATATGGCAAACACATATCGATTGCGTACGCATAATTCTTTATATTATGCTCAGTGAGACCATTAACCAGCAAAACGCTCGTAGATTCAGTACCGAAATAAATTGTACAAAACAAATTTTTTCAGAGGTGCGACTACTGATTGATTGTATTTTCCACACAGGAACCTACTTTTCTCGGTTTACTCTAGACATTTAAAATTATCTGCTTTCTTTTGCAAGAATCAACTCTGCTTGACAAATGGAGTTTCTTAAGATGAAGATGTTTTAATCAGCGTGGACAAATTGTTCAATGGAACTCTATCTCTTTTTTCAAGTTGTATGTGTGATTGCTCGCATTTCAGTCGCTTCGCTCACAAAATTGTTCATTAAGACTCTTCTACTTTGAATCGGTAGACTGGCCTTTATTCTATTTTATACCGCGAACGACCACAAAAATTATACTGGTTATTCTTTCACTTCACTTTTGCTTATGTTGCTCACACAATTTTGTTTTAACACCTTCATTAATTTTTTTCGCAACTGCTAGTACTCACTTTATTTGATCATTTGAAAATTGAGTTCTCAACTTATTTGCCAAGTTAGTTTTTTCTTCTCTGTATGTTCTTATGTGATTGATTCGTAGTCTGACTTCTTCGGAAAGTACTTTCTCATTTCTCTGAAAATTCAGAAGCATGTTTTCTTCCGCAAAGTGGATGATCTTTATTGAATCTGCCAGAGTCGCTCCATATTTCTTTTATCGTGTTTAACTCATTGTTGGCACACAACAAAGTGCACCCTGGGGCTAAGGTTTTTTTGCCCAGTGTTCAGCATGGAATCATTAAGGGCAAGTTTTCTGTATCACATTTTTCTTAACTTTTACAATATTGACAAATTTTCACAGAAGCAATGATTTCGCTAAAAGCTACATAGGCATGATCTGCTCAGATCTGTTCACGGTTTTTTGTTCCAGTAAATCTGTGCTGAACAGACTCAAACGCATTATTCAAATAATCATAATGAGGACACTAAACTTAATAGCAATATTCCAGGACACTATGCACAAAGGAAAGAAAGAGGTGAACACATTTGGATACATTCACAAAGGCTTTAGGGGCCTTGGAAGATATGTATGAAATATGATTAGTGTCCGACCGAAGTCGGTTTTTCGGCCGCAGCCAAAGCCAGAGCCGAAGTTCGGTTGTTAGTGCTACCTTCGGCCGATGCCAAAGCCGAAGATAACGTGAATTCAAAACAAACTCAAAACGCTAGTTTTGAATTGAGGATTGATCAAAGTAGCAGCTGACAAGTGAATAGTATTTCTGATGTGATTTGCTTACATCTTGTTTTTTCTGCTGAATAATATATTCAGAGTCGTTATCTTTGAGGGCGAGTTTTTTGCAGATCATAGAAATAAAATGTACACTGAAAAAAATCCACATGGCGCCCAGAGCCATGTAACAAAGCGCATTATTTATGGCGCCATACGCTATGTACATAGTACTCTGAGCTATGCATTATGGCTCCCAGCGCCATAATGTCAGAATCTACATAGCGTGTGGTCCTATGTAACATGGCGCAGCATTTGTGGTCCCACACGCTATGTACATAGTGCCCTGAGCTATGCAGTATGGCTCCCAGCGCCATAATTACATGGCACAGAAATTATGGCTCCACACGCTATATTACATAGTGCCATGAGCCATGTAATATGGCTCATGCCACTCCAATTATAACTCGCAGCCATGCTGTGTGAGGGAAGGTATAAATGTCAGCAAGTGACATTAGAGCTTGTGTCTACATAATTGACTCATTTTTAACTGAAGTACTGGCTGCGATATTTTCGATACTTCGACCAGTGAATTTTCACACTGGAGCAGGAACATTCAATAGTGAGTATGGTGACTCGAATTTATATTTGGTGGAATTTATATTTGGTGGAATTGATATTTGGTGGAATTGATATTTGGTGGAATTGATATTTGGTGGAATTGATATTTGGTGGAATTTATATTTGGTGCACTGAAAAAAACACATAGCGCCAGACGCCATAGTTTATAGATTTCTGGCGCCGTGTACCTAGTCGATTTCAGTCGATTTGTGATAAAATATATCGCCACACGCCATAGTACATAGGAGCAGATGCTATGCTTATAGCCCTCCACGCCATGTACTATAGTCCTCCACGCTATGTACCATAGTCCTCGACGCCATGTACTATAGTCCTCCGCGCCATATACTATAGCCCTCCTCGCCATATACTATAGTCCTCCACGCCAAATACTATAGTCCTCCATGCCATATAATATAGTCCTCCACGCCATATACTATAATCCTCAACGCCATGTACTATAGTCCTCCACGCCATGTACTATAGTCCTCCATGCCATGTAATATAGTCCTCAAAGCCATATACATGGCGTGGAGGACTATAGTACATGGCGTGGAGGACTATAGTACATGGCGTGGAGGACTATAGTGTATGGCGTGGAGGGCTATAAGCATAGCGTCTGCTCCTATGTACTTTTCGCCATGTATTATGTCGTGTGGTGCTATATTTTATCACTATCCCTAAATCGACTATGTACATGGCGCCAGAAGTTTATAAATTATGGCGCCATGTGTTTTTTTAGTGTATGATTAGGGACACCGGCAAAGAATCTGCAGAAACATCAATCGTCTCTTGGTAAAAACATTTTAAGACATTTACTAAATTCTTCATTAGTTTCCATTCAGTGGCAGTCGGAACTTCTATTCCCCGCGTTCTGCCATGTACAAATTGAGAGAGGTTTTTTGTTCTAGAAGTCTTTCTACCATTAAATAGGTACTGTTCCAATGGGTTTCAATATCTTGGATTAAAACATCCTTTGGCAATCCACATGTATCTTGAAATTTATTTAAATATCGAGTGGCTCCATCACTCTTCTTGAAATGTCCTTACATTTTGCGACATTTTTTTGCGTTGCCTGCACTAACTGCGCACTATTTGATTTGCAAAACTACTTGCACACTACTTTAAGTCACGAATATTGTTCTGGTTAAATCGTTGCTCGCATGTACATATTTATATGTATATCCACAAACTCAAAATGTTCATGCTTGGTGTAATTCGTAGAAATTATCATTAGAGCTGCTAGTTTGTTGGTCACTGTGATGCCTTGAAGCGGGCTCCATAACGCTACGCAATTCTGTTTTCCACGTGCGTTTTCGAATAATTCACAATGTCCAATTAGACGCTACATTTGATTTCTTCGGCCTAATCTTTGGCCTGTATTCGCCGAAGCCGAAGGCACTTTTTGTGGCCGAAGGTGGTCGAAGCCGAAGCCGTAGCCGAAGCTTCGGTCGGACACTAGATATGATTATAGAATTTAAGCTTAGAATCAGATATTAAATCAAGATATCTAAAATTATCGGCATCATTTAGAGGAGAGCCAGAAACAGAATTGAAAAATATCGGAAGCAATGTTTTGTAAGTAAAAACATTTTGTAACATTTCGCCATGGTCAAACTGAGAGCGTTGGCAGCGCACCAAGTCTGTAAGCTATTAAAATCGTTTTGTTAAAGCGTTCAGTCATCTTGTTACTCGATCACTCGAAACATTTTGAAATCGGCAGCACATAAAAGACAAGATCATCTCTGGTTGAAGTAAGGAGCTCGTTTATGAAGAATAGAGAAACAAAAGGACCAAGTGCAGATCTTTGCGGAACACCTGATATAGGATAAAAGAGAATTGAAGAGCTGGAGCCAACAATTACAATACAGGTATCACCAAAGATGTAAGAGGCAAACCACGAAAGAGGAGGTCCAACTATGCCATCGTTCCACGTTTTTGAAGAAGGTGGTTATGGTTGACAGAGTCAAAGGTACTTTAGATGGTCAAGAGCAGATGCGACCATATGTGTGAAGGAAAGAAAGCTGGTTAAAGGGGATTTATCTTTAACAAATCCATGCTACAAATGAGCTAGGGTATGGTGGATAAAAAAGTAGACTCTTTTGTAGACCTCTTTCTCAACGATCTTGCTAAAAAAAAGGAAGAAGCAAAGTGGGACGGTAGTTTGAGATCCATGTCCGATCACCGGCTTTACGTATTGGGAAGAGGTTTGCAGTTTACCAGAGAAGAGGAAAAGAGCCGGAAGACATACTTATGGTGAACAAGGTGAAAAGAGCGATGCACAGAGATTTAGCTAGGATATTTTGAGTACAGTTGAAACCACTACCGCTATTTTCATCGTTATTGTTCATTAAAAGTTCACTTTCTAATGGGTTGCAGATGTGGAAATCAGCAGATGTGGAGAGAAGATATTGGGGACGAGGTGGGCATTGTTGTGGAAAGAATGAGTAAAAGTTAGAAACAAGTAGTTCACACACTTCACGCGGAGTGGAAGCAGCTGTGTCACTCAAATTAGTACTATTGAGAATACCAGAAGAGTTTTTTAAGGAACGCGTGAATGACGAAAAGGATTTCAGTAGGTTGGTTCTGATTGATGCTTCAATGCCAGCATTGCCATTTCGCAGAACTTTCTGCAGATTTTGAAGAGTTTGCTGTAGAAATTGCATATCTTTCTAAAGATTATTGCTGAAATATTCTGCAGAAATTGCGAAATTTTCTTCATAAATTGCAGCATTTTCTGCACAAATTGCAGACTTTCTGTAGAAACTGCAAAACTTTCGGAGAAATTGCGAAACTTTTTGTAGGACTTTCAGAAATTTCAGATATATCACAGGCATTGCAAAATTTTTCGCAGAAAGTCCAAAACTTCCCGCAAATATTGCACAAGTTTCTGCAGATTTTGCAGAAATTGCAGAAATTTCAGCAGGAACTGCAGAGCTCTCTTCAGATTTTGCAGAAAGTATAGTATGTTACCAAGCAGAAAACACATAAAAAACATAGTACGTTCTCTTGAATTGAATTTTACGAATTTGTGTAATGGGATCCAAGTATCGAAGAGCCGAGAGAAAAATATTTTTGAAGATTTCCCAAACAGTAGGAGAAAGAAATATTTGAAATTTGATTCACTAATATGAAATTTTATCGTTGTTTAATATAAATGAAATACAAAGGTTTCTTTTCATTTTGAAATGAAAAAAGATGGTGGGGCTAAGCTCCTTTTAGCACCACACGTGGAACCGTCGCTAGTGCTACATATTTATTTCACTTGTAGCAACATCAGCTATTGAACTTCGACACAGAAAATGTTCGAGCTTAGCAATAATATGATATAGTAACATTGCGTTACAGGAACATCACATTTGCATGTTCAAGTTTTCACACCAAGCTCCTGCACCCACAACGAGCCAATCCTCCTATCCGAACAATATATTTTAGACTATTCCAAGCAAACGTGCGTTCAGCACTTTCGCATACAGTTGTCAAAACTTTTCCATGTGTTGATACATTTTCTAATGAGTATTTATCTTTTCTATTTCTCAATGATTATACATGCTGCTGTACTTCTGCTAAACTCCTGAACAGGCTGTCTAGTTGTTGTAGTTTTTTGACACGTTGATGAATCTCTTATATATTTACGGTTCCCTATTTACAATGAATATAAAGTACTGCTGCACTACTGCCAAACTGGTGACCAGATGGTGCAATTCAAATCATTTCCCAAAAATCAAATCGAGTTGCCCATACGTCAAGCGTCAGTCATACTTCGCAAGTGATACGTGAAAAATTTTGAAATTTATAATTAAAACAGGTTTTTTTTTTGTTCTAATTAAAGATGACATGAATACAAAGTAATGCAAATGTGATGGCATGAATGCAAAGTAATGCAAATATACTATTGGTGACATTATAGCTGGGCAGCCATATCAATGTCCTGCTATACTGCTTCTAAGGCAGTAGTACAGCAGTACATTTTGCCTGCTGCTGTTTCACCACTTCAACAGTAGTATAGCAGTGCTTTTGCACTCCTTCTATTCCTATCGTTTGTCCTTTTCCTATTTGTGGGATGGAAACGACCAACCACGAAACAAAACATATTACACCTACACGGCTAATATGAAGTAAATAGGTGAATTTTGGGGTAAAATGCTATCTCTAGCATTAAAAGTATTCACGGGTTTACTCACGACTTCTGCAGCACTTTAGAAGTAGTGCTGTGTTTGCTGGGTTCTTAAATTTTCATAGTATGGGTGCAATTTAATTATACTACTTGCTTGGCTGCGCTTCCAATATCCTCCTACGCAAAGGTTCTCTCTTTGCCCGCTTACCTGATGCAAGTCTCGCTACTCAACGGAACCATAAGTGTTAGACAAACTTGCGTCTTTTCAATATTTAGTCTTCTTATTAAATGATTATCGTTCTCATCACTGACAAGTTCCCGTCAATTTTTGTTTGCATTATGTTACACTCGCAGCATGCTACGTCTTATTATCTGCCAAGAACTTTCATATCATTTACTAGGCAAAAACGTAAAATATCCTTTGCAATCATAATTCATTGGTAAGTTGATCTTCCTATAATTTATCATGCTTATTTGAACCCTGAAACCTACGAAATCCGGTTCCTTAACTAGATATTTTTCAGATAGAATAAACTTGTTTTTTTTTTTAAACTTGGATGATATTAGATGGGATACACTCAGAGACACTGTTGACGATCGTATAACACGAGCTCCAATAGCGATCTCAGAATCAGTTTAGTGAGGATGAATGGTCAACTTAGATTTTATTGAAGTTTCGCATATTCACTGCTCGCCAATCAAAAGGATAAAAAAATCTAGACCTAATAATTTATAGGAGGTTCTTATTGTGGTTATTAACGACTATTAAATATTTATATAAATGTCTATGAAAATAATCTATAATTATTTTAAGAATGCAATAACTTCTTGCGAGCTCATTCAATTTTGAAGGTATACTTCACCCTAGCAGCATTCTAGATGGCATAATCCAGTTTTGAAAAAAAAAAAACATTTTCCAAACATATATGTTCCAACAACACTTTAAACCATACAATGGCACACCGGAAACAATCATCTAATGGGGTATCATCTTAACTAGTACTAACTAGTAACTAAGCTCTTTGAAGTCTTCCTACGTAACCACCTATCTACCGGTTTATTACAACATGATCTGATCTTGTCGGAAGTATGCAGGTAACCACTAGATGATCACTTCGATTTAAGCAATCTTGAAAATTTCCCGAAGTGTACGCATAGACGTGCTGCTACCACAACATTTTCACAGATCATATCTATGAGCAATCATTCGGAAATGAAGTGATTACCGCGGACGAGAAAACAAGATCGTTCCAATAAAAGCTGAACGACCCGATCAGCAAACCATACCGTCAGTAGAGTGATTTTCTGCGTGTATGATCGAAACAACAAACCACGATCTTTCCGGTGTGCACAAAAGTTATCGATCACATAGCATGTCTTGTTAACTTGAAAAGATACAGGTCTAAATAGCGGCTGTGTGATCATTTGACATGTGTACGATCGTGTTATAAAAGGGGATAAATCAATCCACCGATATTGATCATCATCGTACTCGTCGTCCTCATCATGATCTCGAAAATGTCGAGGAGAAAACATTGCGGTGCTTTGGAGGTACTTGCAGTAGAAATGGGGAGTTCTAGTGAATATTTGGAGAGATCGGAAGTGATAGTTTTATCTTGTATCTTTTCAAATGGGTCGTTGATTTGAAAACGAGCAAGTTGATGCTAAGTGAAGTATGGATTCTTCTGAAAGATATTGTTCGTAATTTTTCGTATTGTCTCGATATAAGTTCTTTTGGGTATTCTGGATAACTAGTTTTTAAACAGTTACTTACGTAGCTGCTCTTCCAACTAATTTGAGAATAACTAATATTTATAGGTATGCAATAATATTTTTTTAAATACAATAATATTTTCTGCAATTGCGAATGCACTCACTCTTATTATTCTACGCTCAGGGGATCTGTCACTTCAATTCCAAGTTTCTGCTGCGATATAAAGTGATATTACAACGCAAGAACCCACCACAATTTGATGATCATGCCGTTTATTGAAATGTCGCTCGTGTCCACATCGCCAGCGCCATACCATCTACATCGGCAATCACACAGAAGCATAAAACGATGATCATTTCTCGATCGCTTGCAATCGACTTTTATCTTAAGTAACAACAAATTCAATGACAGCTTGGACAGATGCAATTAGTCACTATTAGCTTTCTCGATATCGTAAAGTGGTATTGTATAGTAGATGCTCCATCCGCATCTCGCAGCTACAATCAGTCTCCTGCAAAGAAGTTGGATAAGCGAGCTCAAGTCACCGGGTGATTATCTCAGTGATCATGTTTGTCTTTTATTGCCCACATATCGTTCCTCAGCGATCGCGCCACAAATACTTGAGCCGTTTCAAAAGCCACTTATTTATTTTCTTAGGACTTTTTTCATTATTCATTGCTAACGCTCCACTGCTTGCTTGCTTACATGTCGATGCTACCAATGCTGCTACCGTGCTCATTTTTTCCATTCACTGAAATCACAGAATTCTTAAAAGACAGAAGAACAGCACAATGCACGATCGGTAATAACTTTTATTTCTTCGACACAAATTGACATTGCGGGTACTTTGATCATCATTGAACAAGCCCAATGGCCGCATACCGTCACCCTGCGCCACACCGGGCCTTCCGGGAACAGGCGCAGAAAGCCAAGCTTTTCGAGTTTCTAGAGGTTGTCGAAGTGTGATTGAAACCGAGGGGCAAAAATCGGCAGACTTCGCTTGGCAGCTTCTTCTCCTTGAGTAGCTGATTATTTTTCTTGCAGTAGCGGTCAAGAAAATACCGGAGCTCCAAAACTGCGATCCAGGTAACCGTATATTTTGTTTACTTATGATTTTTCTGGCCAAAAGCTAAATACGAGTGAAAGAGTGGTCGAGTATTGGCCATTTTCAAGTACCATCAACCTGAGTGCCCCATAAGTGCTACTTAGGGACGATCTCGACGAAGATCCGACCCGATGATGAGAAGAGCTGCTCCTCAGTCTTCGTCGTCATCTTCAGCGCAATTAAAGTAATAGTGGCTAGTATATCTCGAAGATTTTAAATATCATCGAAAGGTAGCACGGAAATTGCTTGAATGCCGCGATCATCAACATTATAATCATAGTCGCGGACAAGAGATAGTTAACGACACAGTAGCCTCCTCAAACCAAATGTGTGTTATTCTTTTGCGCTATAACTACATCAACGATGAGTTCGGGGTTTTGGCTACAAGTTTTGTTTAGATTTTCATTTGGGTATTTGAATAGGTTCTTGTCTAGGTCCTCTGTAGTATGTTTGGTTAAGCGATCATCGCCACTGCCGAGAAGCTTAGTTTTTCAGGCGGCAGACGTGTGCAGTAGCAGCTCGGATATTGGACATGACAAGTGGCCATCAATAAATTTTTATAATGCATATGATATTGTTGATCGATTCCTCGAATGATCATGGCTGGGGGCTACTGGTCATTAACAAACGAAACTTCGAACATGTTTGGATCGAATGCTGTGTATTTTTCAATTGAGTGTTGTCGTTTACTGAAAAAAAGAGATAGTATTGATTTAAGAAAAATATTTCAGATGGGAATCATTTCGCGCATTTCAGCGGAATTGGATGTCTAATGAACTTCATATTTATATAGTTCACCTTCAATACATATAAACAGAAGGCGAAATCGACAACTAATTCATGTCTGCTTCTTTTTGCAGTTGCAGGAAATAAGAATCCTAAATACTTTCGATCAATACGAATTATCATTCCTAGGTAAATAAATAGCACCTTGTTATAATCTGAGCTCTTTATCTGAGCTATTGATCGATTCGAAAGTTTAGAATAAAATACCTAAAGTGACACTTAACCTCTGACAACTAAAAAAACCTGAAATTCAACGAAATTTTCATCTCATAAATTATGTCCACGTTCGATTTTTGATAATATGCATAATCAGATAAATATTCTTAATCCTCAAATACTTTATACTGTATAAATATCGTCAACATCATTATTTTTTTCTGTTTTATCGCGGATACTGATAAGACGATTCTTAGAAATTCAAATTCATCGCGTCTATTATCATGCGTGATCGAGTTTCGAATTTCAAATACATACATATGTATGTACGTACAGGGGAGAACCAATCTCGCGTTAATTTAATTCGCTTCCAAACGAATTGGGAATCTAATCAAATGTATCTTAGAAACTAACTGCGTATCTATTCTCTTTTGATTGTTTGAAAAATTATTATTAGCGAGCGCAAATAATTTTAACTGGGAGAAAATTCAATTTCGAAAGGAACGAATGAAGATAAGATCTTAATGATTATTCAATTTTGTTTAGTGGTGTCGATTTCAAATAGATGATGCTGAAAGATTTGTTAAAATATTGAGACTTGGTATGCGAGAAAAAATGGTACAAAAGAGATGTGATAAAATACACATGGCTGGCATGATTAATAAAATATTTCATAAATTTGTTTGTCAGGTGATTTGTTGTCATGCCACATATTTGTTTAAGCTAGTTAGAAAGAAGAATGCCAATTGAATGGCACTAAATAGATTTGAAACGTTTTCTAAAACAAACGTAGATTCTCATTTGAAATATGGTGTAGTCATTCCAATTAGCGAAAGATCAGAAATTGTTTATATTTTGAGCTACAAATTATGGAAGTATCTATTGACTCGAAAATATCTATCTCATCTGCTTTCATATTCATAATTGGCTTCTTTTCATTCTCGATTTTATCAAGCCAAAATGAATGAATAAAAATTGGTTGTTTTAACTAATAAACGGTACGCTCTTATCGCTTGGAATAGTAGGCAAAAACTGGGCAACAGACTTTGAGTGATTTGTTGGTTTAAGAAATAGTCCAATATCCATTACTTAAAATAATAAATAAAAAAAAATGGAGGAATTTTCAAATTGTTCTACCGCTCATATCAGATTGTTGCTGGGAGAGTGACTCTTTTTTTCGAGCCACTGTAAAAACAAGTTAAACACACTTGAAAATTTATTTTCCAAGTGGCGATTTCTTCTTTATCAGTTGTTTCACACTCGTGAATTGCTTAAATCTGAAGAGCAAAGTGGACATATTTAACAGTGAGAAATAATAAGCTATAATGGCAACCCACCAAATTTAGCGACAAATGGCCCTGTGTGTGTTAGTGGGGGGAGAGGTGCCTGGCGCCTCTAAGAACTCAGGCCAAAAGACCCATTGTACTCACTCCCCCATAGCTTCCTAGATTTCTTATACGTGCCATATCCCAACCAAAGCATTTATATTTGAAAGACGCAAATGCTGGGCATTCACAAAGGAAGTGCTCCGCAGAGTCAGTCTCTTCTAGGCAGGATAAACAGAGGTCATCCTGTGCAACACCTATTTGGTCCATATGTCCTCCTAAGCAGTTATGTCCACTCAGTATTCCCGTCATGGCTCTGCAAACTTTCCTGCTCTTGAGTGGGAATGTCGCAGTCGCAAATTTGGGCTCTGAAAGGAAGACATTCGAATGCTGGCCCCATCAAAAGACATATACCTCTCTTTGTGAGTATCAGCTGCCCACTTCCGAAGAATGGCATGTGCAGATGCGGTCGGCACACCCAAGACGGGTTCAGGGCCCTTTAGTCGAAGCCTCAAACCTTGCTTCGCTATGGTGTCAGCAATTTCAATTGCCTCAGCCCCAACGGCCTGGTACCCAGAGCAAATGCCATCTATTGAATTTGGCTATAGAGTGTAATCGTGCCCTGCACTTGTTAGCGATTTTCAAAATAATCAGGGGTCTACGAAGCGCCATCAACACAGCTTGACTGTCACTGCTGATAGCAATACGTTATCCAAATAATTGCCCATCAAGCAGCTCTCAAGATAGCAAATATTTCTGATTGAAAAACAGAAACATGCTCTCCAAGAGAAGAAGCCCACCTGTCAGTCGATGAATGCAGATAGACACCAGCTCCAGATCTAACATTTGTTTTTGAGCAGCTATCCGTGAAGCAGATCTTGGAGTAACCCTCGTACGGACATCTGGATCCTTCAGTCACTTCTGCTGATCAGTCACTTTTGCTCAAGAAGATTACTTCGTATCTTCTCCCGAAAACGAGAACGGGCAGTCAAGCGTCCAAATACATAATGAGAATCGGGGAGATCTTTCGCATCGAACGCCTAATAGAACAGCGCCCTACATCATTGTTTCCTACTCATAGACCCACTTTAGTTAGCCTCTGCTAGACCTCTCTCGCTTATTTTGGCACTTTTCGGTATCTTGCGCTCAGAAACGCAGGCGTCGGTTTTCCCTTCTACCTTAGGTTTTTGCCGCGCAACACTGCTGACACATTTGGCATCTGTGCTGGCCGGGAAGGAAATTTTTGGTTTGGGCGGTCCCTCTTTACCTTCGCCATCATCGCTGATTCCCAATTTGCATCGGGAAGCAATAATTTCTTATACAGGGTCATCCACTGTCGACGACTAAAATCTTTCTCCAGATCACAATGTCCACTTGGCGTGGCTTTGCATCCAGTCAGGAGATTTCTGCTCCAAACTGGCAGTCTTAGTATCACCAGCTATCCATTTTTTCGCTACTCCAGGTAGACTCAAAAGTTTCGCTGCCTGACATCCAGTCCCTAGAGAAACACCTGCAGTAATTTCTGCACTGGTCTAATTTTCGCCGGCAGCTTGATTTTTTGCCCAGTTTCTTTCTTCAACTGACAGCCTCCACATATTTCCAGACCTTAGAAGAACGAGCACTCTTACTTTCTATACTAACTTTTACACTTTTACTCTCATTTACACCAGCCGGAGTTGCCTTGTTTTAAGCATTTCTCCTCTTTTTTTGTATCAGCAAATGCCAAGCTATTAGTTTTTTCAGGAAATGCACGGTCACACACAATACGTACTTTCTCGGCAATAATATGCTAACCCGAGTTGATAACATTGCTGACCTCGGTGTTATCTTAGATAAAAAACTCCGCTTCACCTTACACTTTGATAAAATGCTTTCTCGTGCGAACAAACAGCTAGGTTTCATCAAAAGCCGTGCCAAAGAATTCCGTAGTCTGTGGGTCACAAGATCCTTATACACTTCACTTGTACGTCCTATTCTCGAATACGCTTGCATTAGCTGGAATCCCGCTTTTGAAACCCACAGTGACAGACTCGAGTCAATACAAAAACAATTTTTACTTTTCGCCTTGAGAGAACTGTACAACCCTTATGATTTTAATGGCCTACCCCCTTATGAGTTTCGACTGGGTCATTTAAATCTATCAACACTAGCCTCCAGAAGAATAATGATATCGGCCTGCTTCACATTCGGCGTCATTAGAGGCGCTATTAATGTAGAATTCCTGAATAGTAAAATTTCGATATATATCCCTGTGAGGAACACCAGGTCCAATCGTTTTCTAAAAGAATATTCACATTCGACGATATATGCAGCAAATGAGCCAATAAATAGATGCTGCAGAATATTCAACAGCATAAGTTATTTATATTCCCCTACGATTTCCAAATCATCCTTCAAATCCCCTCTTTTGCATGCCATCCATACCCCTAAACCTTAAGCCATAGCTTATATGTCAATGTTTTTATTTATTGATTGTTATTTATTAATCAATTTGTTACTTTTTTCATTGGTTTGTTACTTATTTAACTTGTTTGTTTTTATTAATGTTCGAAGAACATTAGTATTAAAATCGATTCGGCCAAAAATTCATATTTCCATATTGATATTATATATATATATATATATATATATATATATATATATATATATATATATATATATATATATATATATATATATATATATATATATATATATATATATATATATATATATATATCATCAAAAAATTTCAGTGAGATAATCTCGGGAACGCGCCATCCGATTGAGCTGAAACTTTCAGGATACATTGGTGTATATGCAGAATAGTGCTAGGTCTCACTAAATGTCAATTATTGTTAACCCTTTGGCGCCGGCGGCCAATTTAGTGATATTTTTAATATACCTATTATTTCGTACACAAATAATTTTCGCAAAAATAAAGTTAACGAAATAAATTTCGAACGTGTTTTACATGTGAATCGGATAATGCTTTGGAATTTTTTAACACTATGTGTGCGCTGGGTGCCTAAAAAGAGAACGGGAAAATTTGAAAATTTTTAAATTGCGATTACTTTTGACAGAGCTATTCAATCATTACGAAATTTTTGGAACATATTGATATTATTTAGTTGTAGATTTGTGTAGCTTTTAGTGAGCGTGCTGGCAACCCTGTAGCTAAAACAGGCACTGAAAGTAAAAACCTCCAAATCATCGTCTCTCTTGAAAACATGCCGTTTCTTAAAAAAAAAAGCCATTCATATGTAAATTTTGTGCTTTGTTTACATAATCAAAAAAAAAAAAGATATGGTATGACGGGCACGCCTGGTAACCCTTGCCCAATTTACCTATATTTTTAGCATCAAAAACTTCTGTTCACGGAAACTCACGATCCAATGAGCAGAATGAATTGAAATTCACAGAATGTATTGGTTTTTAATAGGACCAGATCTGATAGAAGTGATTTTGATATGTAGGCGATTCTGTGCCAGTGGTGCCATCTGGAAAAACCACTAAAAAAGATAATTGATTTTAGCCCTATAAATTCTGATTGAACCGTTCGATTTTGACAAAATTCACACAATAGCTGGACCTTACTTCAAGCCATGGTTGAAAAGAAATTCGGTTGAAAAGTTCGGTTGGAGCTGCCAGCTATGATAATTTTGGTTTCTTAAATTTGAAAAAATAAAAATTTGGAAGTGAGAACATTCAACCATCGAATATCCTCAAAAATGTCCGTTTCTTACAATAAAACCAATCTGTATACAAATCATATGCTTAATCTACACTTTCAAAGTAAAACATTGGAAATTTCATGTCGGACAAGTACGGTAACCCTTTCCCAGTTAACCTATATTTTTAGCATCAAAAACTGTTGTTCACGGGAACTCACGCACCAATAATCAGGTACAACTGAAATTTACAGAATGCATTGAACTTAAGTAAAACCAGGTCTGATAGAAGCGATTTTGAATTGTGAGCAACTCTGTGCCAGTGGTGCCATCTTGAAAAATTACATAGAAAAAAAACTGCTTTTTGCCCTATGAAATGTGAATAAGTAACCCGATTTTCATGAAATGGACACAATATCTGAACTTTACTCTAAACTCTGTTTGATATAAATTTGGTTGAAAAATTCGGTTGGTGCTGCCGGCTATGGTAATTTTTGTGTCTTTGGTTTTGAAAATTCGCTCAGGAAAATAAAACTTTTGTGCCCTATAACTTCCAGTGCAGTCATGAAATCAATACGAATTTCATACTATTAATGGAATCTATTATAGACATTATTCAGGCTAAATATTGTTGAAAAGTCACGATAGGGTTGGCAGCTATTGTTGGTTTTGTGTTTAATTGCAATATCTTTACTAAGCGGTTTTATCGTAGAATTTTCAAATGGTAATGATATTGTAGTGACAATAAACAGCAAATATTAAGTTTTCGATTATTTGAAAAAACTTGCTGCAGGTAACCCTAAAATTCTTTATACTCCTATAACTTCGAATGTAATATACCAGAGGGAGCAGATGTAATATATTATTGGCTTTGATACTGGCAAAAGGTTGCCAGCACGAGTCGGTTGTGCTACTTATGAATCAATAAAAGCTTACAGTTAGTATTCATACCGGGAACATTTACAATGAAAATAAATAACCAATGTTTCAATTCCCGAAGTTCTGCAAATTTTTCGGATCGCAGCCCCTAACACCAACTTCAGTTACAGTGCTGCAGGCACTGAGCATTTTCTTCATTGATGTTTTATGAGATGCTGCTTTCACAATTTTTGTGAAATAAGCAACTGAGAGCGAATATAATTAACAAGTGTTGCTCTCATAAACTTTGAAATTCATGCCACTGGTAATATCTGAAACATTTCCACCATATGAGTTATAAGACCAAAGTAAAACCTGGCGTTTGAATTAGTTTGGCTGTAATAAGCAGCTAGCGTGGCAGAATATGCACTCAAAATCTGCATGATTCTTCTACTGTTCTTCAAACATTAGTGTTTCTAGCGGTTCAGGTGCGCTAGAGTTTTTAAATTAGCTTTAAGCATGAATATAAAATAAAGTAGCAAGTGCATCTTATCTTAGTCAATTTTATTTCAATTGTTAGCCTGATTATTTTAATGAGTGACAATGTAGCCAAAGTGCAGGTACGTTGTAGAAATAAAACAAAATGTGTTTAGAATTTAATTAATTCCTATGTAATTTTGAGAGTATGTTTTTATTGTTTCAAGAATCTATACTGTAGATTTATGACGTTGTTCTTCATATTTTCACTATGCAGCTACATTGTTCTTTGAGATGTCATTTAATAACGATGCAAGGAAATTGTTGGATTACTTATTCGCGACTTTGCAATTACAAGCATACCATGTTGATTCAGTGGAGAAAATTGCTGACAATACAACTAAAGTATTTATTACTACGTAGTAGTTAATTCATAGCGAAATTTCTATGGCGCTAATTCATAGTGCAAAATAAATGAAGTAACAACGTTTTTCCCAATTTCACATTTTGTTTTTCTGAGGTTGCATACTTTATTACATCATTCTACAAAATATTAGGAACCTGTCTTTTGTGGAAAATGTTAAAACCAATATAAAAAAAAAAAATATCATTGAATATTTCGAAAGTTACTAAAATGTAGATAGAACGTTTATGCTTCGGGCGGTAGAATCCTCGACTGGAATGGTTTGAAGAACTTCCACCGCGGCCTATCTTAGTGGCAAGGCTAGCGTGGCTGCAACTTCTCTATTGCTCCAACTGTTGTGCTCTGCAACAGTCTCAAATTGGTTTTTGTTGATGGTCCAAAATGTCTGCCCGTCGAAAATGGTCCAAAAAGTTTGCCCACAGGCAGTAGATTCAGTTGAAACAGTTTCCACAATCCCGTTCTAGATCCGATTCCAATCTTTCGAAATCTTCCTCAATTCTAACGAACTGCTACTTCGCTGAGACCAATTGAGTCTCCAGCTGATGTTTTACTTTTGCTGCCTGATTATTGAATTGTTGTTGGAACTGTTGCTTGGTTTCCATCAACTGCAACTCACTTTTCTTATACAGCTGCTTCAACTCTTGAGATGAGGTCTAGTGTTTGTAGCTGTTTGGTCCATTTGGCGCTTGTTGGCCAAGCTTTAGAGATTTTACATCCATATTGGAAACAATTTCGAGCAGCGAGCCTATCAGCAGATTCTTTTTCACAGTATCTTGCTCTTGCTGCCTGTGCTCTTAGCCTGTTACAAACCTGTGCCCTCATTTGCAAAGAAAAAATTTAATAAGCTTCTCAAAACATCCGCATTTGCTCACCAAATGAACTTGAAAATAGGTCGCGCTAGGAGAGCGGCCACTGTTGCTGAAAGTCGGGGCTCCTCCTAAAAAAATTAAGTCTTTTAACAAACAAATTGAAGTCAATTCAGAAAAACTTTATTAAAGAAACCGTAACATAAAAGGACTTTAAAGAACTTCAAATTTATGTATTATAATTTTGTACTATAATTTTTACCTGCTGAAAAACTGCTTTCCTTCGTACAATAATTCTTTGGTTGACATCAATACATCGAGACTAATTTGCGCTATTTTTCAACGTTTAACAGTCTAAATTATGCTTACCGCTATGTTAATCAGGGCCAGGCAGATTAGATCAGCGTTGCCAGATTGAGAGTTTTCCCTCCAAAATGGCGGTTTTGAAGAGCTGTCGGGAAGTTTTGTTTGGAGAGAAACATCGAGAGTAATTTATTGCGGGTAAATAATATACACCACCAATCAATAATATACAATACATCTAATCAAATTTAGCAACACTGGGTTGGATCCAATTGGGACAAAATCCATACTAAATGATTCAAGCATTTAAACCAAACACAATATCCCGGTTGGTTGCCATAATAACCACGCATCAATTATTACTTTCAGAAAACATTGTGCAGCCACAGTACATCAGCATACTCATTTATCACAAAAATATTATTTTCACTGCGTCATCTATGCAAAAGTCATTTTTCAGGTTACCAGTCAACCGGCAGAATGAGTGGAACCTATCAACGATACCAAACTTCCATTTATAATTCCATATGCGATCTACCCAACCCAACCACCCTCTATATCATCGCACACTCTACGTCTGGGCCCAGATTAACACAATACTGCATCGTCATTTTTGTAATTAGTGTTCATACAAGAATGGTATGCTGTAAGCAGCTTAAATAAAAGGAAAAACTTCTTTTCTTTGTATACGAACATGAACGCGCCAAACAAACATATTTTGCTGACATCACAACATCATTAACACACAACTGCTGCGACCGGGCCGACCTCGATGCAGAATAGAACAATACGCAACTGGTCACATCGGATCAGCTCAAAGCAATAAATGCTTAGTGCGAAACATCATTAGCCTCCCGCAAGTCTTTCCAGAACATCACCAACTATTGAATTACAATTATTGTTATTAAATGTTATTCAACATTTTCGCCGTTGAATTTTTTGGGGCTTAGTTCCGAGGCTTGGTGGATCTTTAAGCTACTTAACAAATGTCCATCGCTAAAACTGAAGTTTCCGACAACCAGGCAAATGGGCGGGATCAAAAAGGGATCAGACTTATTGTGCCGCTTTTCCAAGCCGGCCCCATAAAATCAATCGAAACCCGACTGCTCGGCACACATAAATTATTATTTGAGCCCTCTTCGAGCAATTAAATCTATTCATTTTGCTCAAAATCAAATTATTCATCTATAATTCGCTTTTTAAGCCAGCTGTCTTGAAAGCTAATTACCGACCGACAGGCATAATCAATTCCAAGTGATTTTGAAGAGCAAAGTATTCGAAATCCGATTAGACTGCAAATTGATGGAATTTTAATATTGCCGCCGTAAAAGGAACGGGGAGGGAGAATCGGAAGTAAGACTGGGTGTATATAATGCCTGAATAAGTTGAGACTTATCATTAAATCGGACTATGCGGTGGGCTACAAAAATATGATTTTATTCACGCCGAATTTTCCAGGGGTAAACCAAATGTAATCAGAGTTCATATTTGACACCATTTCGTTACTCAACGGAAGCTATTAAAATCCGCCCGAAAATCATACCGTCTAATAGAGGTTTTTCTCGAGCACACCTCTAAGCCCGCCGAAGACATTTCAATTTGCCCACGTGAATGAATACGTGCCCGGAAAAAACACAAAACCTATCAAATCCATTGAACACTTATATCAATTTCCTTCTTACACGTTTTTTCAATCCATTCTTCAATAATGTCCCGAAAAATTTCACACCTAATCCCTAATGGTATTGATAGTTTTCAATTGTTATTCGTTTCACTGTTGCCGCTGTTCGATGGTATGTATCTTTACACCTCGGCTCGTTGACGTCGATGCGATTTCACCTGGCCAAGCAAGACAAAAAAATTCCATTTATACTGCTTGATGCTCCTTTTTTTCTGCTCGGGGAAAACAGTGAGACAAGCAAACACTTGGAATTCCTGGCACTACGCTATCCTTTTTACGTCTCCGTTGAAATAACTTATCACTTTCTGGATATCTTATTTTTACCTATTCTTTGTGCTGCTGATTATAGTTTCAGTTTTGGGTATCGGTTCCAAACAAGATGATACTTTTTTCAAAAAAAAAGTTTGGAGATACATTCGCTGTAGATGTATCTGGTGTTTGCTTGCGTATAGTGCATATATACTTTGAGCAGGAGGCATAAAACTAACGCTGGGACCAAAAAAAAAGTCCTCGAATGGAATAGGTAACAATAGCTATGAAGAACCCGGGAGAAACGAGAAACAGGCAAATGGATGAAATGGATGCTTGTTAGTCTCAAATTTCTTTAGGACCAACAGAATATATTTTATCTTCAAATGGATGACTACAAAAGACCTCGGGTACAATCGACACGTAGGATGGAGAAAAATGTGTTTGAACATTGCAAAGTGATTTTGACTCCTTTCACTTTCTTATGTCTCATTTCATTATTTTTTTTGTAGATTTTCTTTGTGACCCACTAAGCTTCCAATGAACATGGCTGCTCAACTTGTTTTCCAACTATTTTCATTTAATTTTTTTCGGAGCCAAAATCCTGTTGTCGATTTCAGTTCTAAAAGATAAAGAGGTTTTGAGTTTATCGACAACAATGCTTTGGTCTTGCCTCAGGCTAACAACATCTCGAAAAATAGATTATGGTGGAAAAAAGGTGTTTCGCAATTTTTTTTTGAAGATAGATCGACTTGGTTCGAATGTTGTTTCTATTGATGGTGGTGTTAATATTTTTTGAAAGTATTTTATTGGGTTGAGACATGTATTGTCCTTTTTCCTTGCAGAATTTATTCTTTTTTATTGTGAATGCGATTAGATTTCACTTTCGATTGTGATGTTCGTCTCGAGGCTGCAAAACAATGAATATATTTACAAATCTGCATTGTTTTCCATTTGAAAGGTGATTGACGATTTCGTTGGAACCCAAATCAGAGAAATAAATTGAAATAGGGATGCTGATTGATGGTTTTTAAGATTTCTCACTAGCTTGATTTTATGTTACCCGAAAACATTTCGATATTGAGGTGAGAATAACTAAACTGTAAGTGTTGTATAGTTTTTCATGATTTTTTGATAGAAAAAAATATATTTCCTGCAAAAGAGAACGAGTCACGAAAATTTTAAATAATCCGTTATGAGTTTTCCAGGATGAATTTTGCCAACAATTATCTGCAGCAGAGGTTGCTGCTCTAGTTTCACTTTTCACAACTACTTCAAAACTGTTACAATTCAACCCAAAATAAAAAAAAAATTTCACACGAACTTTCATAAATGGGCTCAAGTCAGGACATCCTCGAGCCACCATTCAATACCCTGATTAATATAACACCATTAACTTGCACCGTGCAAAATCCTTGAAATTCATCCACTCAATCCACTGTACAGGATTTCAATTTATCTTTGCCACTTCATTGATCAAAACAAAATCAAGTCAATACATCAAATTACAATTTCAAAGCTGGCAAAGGGCATCACTATGGTCGTTGCGACCTAAACGCGGTTGACAGAAGTTCACAAAAGAAATATATTTACCATCTGCTCATTCCAAAAATTTTTCGCACATAGCATATTCGTATAGCGTAACTTTAACATCTCTTCCACCCTAGCTCGTAAAATTTTTAACCTTTGATTTGCCATGCTCAAATTATTCTTTGCCAGGGAAAGGCCATTGCGTACCTTTGCATCTCCAGTTGTTTCCATTCGAAACTAGGACGATTTGAGGATGAACTAGATTGTCAGTTAGTGACTGAGTAAAATCATAATGGTTGATGTGTTCATTTGCCAGGGGACATGTTCAATCGGAACACATGCCGAGCGAAACAATAAATTTTGAGTTGGAAAGGAGTGAAACAGGTATTCACAAATGTCCAGAGAGATCAGCAGAGAGTGTTCAGCTTGTCTATTTAAACCATTCCCAAAAGGATAGATCCCAGTTTGGCGCAGTTTGAGTGGCGGATAATTTATTTAAACTTTTGATTGGGTGTTGTTTGATTTGTGTTTATATTTGATTCGCTGTTTGTCGCCAAAAACAAAGGTTTCATCGACTGAGTTTCATCCATAATTCAGCCCAGTCGGTAGAACCATTGTTTTTATCGCCAAAGACAAAACATCGAACCAAACACAATGATAGTTATGATTTTGTGCTGTGTAATGGGTGTAGGAATGGTTCATACTGTGTCTGTGTGGGGTCCTTGGCTCGAATCCAGGTTTCGACGTGAGGCCACGCATCGAACTTTGAGTTCATTTAGCTCTGCATGGGCACGTGAGTTAAATTTAGGATATCAATCAATCCACAGCCGTATTTCCATTGATTGTAAGTTTGTGAATGAAGCTTTCAACCAGCATCACAAAGGTTTGTGGGATTACATTACTTTACCCGACAAAGGTTTGTGTGGGATTACTTTACTTTATGCCATTGTCACTTTTTCATACTATAAACAAATCAAACGCATTCTGCTTTGCAGATATATAGACATGTATATAAATATATATAAATATATATATATATATATATATATATATATATATATATATATATATATATATATATATATATATACATATATATATACTTGTTGACCCGGCGAACTTCGTACCGCCTCAGAATCAATAAAATATGATTTAACTTATTGGCTGAATTAAAATAAGTTCAATAAAAGTAATTTGATTACTTCGAAATGAATGTGATTCTCGTATCTCGTATTAAAGTAAATTGAAATGATTCGGGCAGCATTCTGCCCCACTAAGCTTAAACGTATTATCTACGTTTTAGAACTTTCGAGCTATTCAATGATTTCCGTTTTTCTAAATGCTGCAGACACCTTCAAACGGAATGAAAGTTTAAACATGGATCCAAATACATTTACTTAAGATACATCTGAAATAAGTTTTAAGCAGATAGGACTTTTTTATAGGAACATGCAACGAAATAATGTCCGCGTTACTAATTGCAAGCATAAACGTTCTATCTACACATTACTAAGCATCAACATTCTAACTACGGTAGATAGAACGTTCATGCTTAGTAGTGCGACGTTTTTTGTAGATGGGGGGATTTGCCATTATTGATTTTAACATACTTCCACAGAAGATAGGGTTTTCATATTTTGTAGAATGCTGTAATAGAGTATGTAGTTTTCGAATCCGGTGTTAACTCAAAAATGAAAAAACTTAGAAAAAACGTTTTTTAAACCACCCCACCCCCTAGTGCAGATGGCAACAAAAAAAAATGGCAACCATATCCTCGGGTGACTTATCACCTTGGGGTCTGTGAGGTTTCACTCACTAAAACCAAAAAAAGGACCATCTACAAGCCCATGAAGTTCCGAGTCGGGACCCGCCTAACACTGCTCCGACCCGGTCGTTCTGACTCGCTCATCGGTAACCGCGGACTTTAAAAACTACCACAGCTCATGGGTCGGTAAGGCAACCCTCCTCCCGCTTTATGCGCAGCACTTTCTCAACATATGTTGAGACTGCGCGCCAGTTCTCCTCGTTTCGCACCATTGCATCCACGTTGCCAGGCCAATCGTAGACTCAATGGTGCGCATCAAACTTACAAAGTGGCTGCACATAAAAAATGTGTGCTGAACATCATCGCGCTGAAATGTGTGCTGAACATCATCGCAAAATGATGCAGGGTGCGACGCGCAGATGGGGTGCAACTCAGACCTGCAGGGTAACTAAAATCATGTGGGGGTCATACAATCTCGCATCGACCAACTACCCCCTCGAGCTAGCGCGGATTGACTGCAAACGAATCTTTGGTATCATTACTGGTCATTGTCTGGTAGCAGCACATGCTATGAAAATGGCACTCCTAACGAGCGACACTTGTAGAAGGTGTCAAGAGCCGGGGGTCTCAGAAACTATCCAGCATCTCCTGTGTCACTGCCCGGTACTGGGGAAAACCAGACTGCGATACTTCGGTGAGCTCTGGCTGGTGGATCTCTCGCACGTGGCAGAGCAAAAGCTGAAGGACATCCTTCAGTTCGTGAAAAAAGTCCGGGGCCTTTGATGGCCACTTGGACTGAATTCCTTTCTCGAGGTTCATTTATCTGGTATCACTACGGACCGGTAGGTCTATGTGTGGCCATGTGCCAGCCAGTACAACCTAACCTAACCTAACCATCATCGAGCTCAGTCGCATAGTACTGGCAGCACGGTGTAACCACCTCACCCATTCTGTTCAGGTTTTTCCTGAAGTGACCGTGCCCTGTCAAGAATTGACTAAGGTAAAAGTTTATCTCTCCGTGGCTCCGGTTAAGCCAAGGCTCAATGAGACCAATTAGCTTGCCATCCAGCGTCCTTTAGCACTTTCTCTGCAACGTTGTTGCCAAAGTTGGAGGGTAAACATACGCGCGTGCATCAAAGCCTCAGTTCTACCCAGCTCTGAGCGAGAGAGGTACCCTCTTTGCATTCTCACGCTAGTAGGTCGATCGGGATTACACCATCACAGCCTCTTTTGAGACTGTGCGGTAGCTACATGCGATGCGCAGGGCCCCTCTGCGCTGGACACTGGCAATGCCCTTCCGGAACTTCTCAGTTCGGAGCGAATCTTCTCAGATTTCGGCTCCATACAGCAAGATGGAATCGGTCGTTACCATCAGTAGCCTCCATCGTGTATTGTTATATATTGTCTTATATATTGTTGTCATATTGTTGTTATTGTCTTATATATTATATATTGTATGTATTGTCATATTTATTGTTATATATTGTACATTCGCGATGTGAATACTTAATGCAAGAATTTATTGGTATGAAAATAACAAAAACACCTGGTGCTAGCAGTCCTTTGCTGGCACCGAAGCCAAAAATAAGTCATATCTGCCTCACGTTGAAGTCAACCTGCTCTGCGAATTTCGTATGGATCCAATCACTGCATTGGAAGCTATAGGGATACAAAGAAATTTAGGGTTACCATTCGCATGAGCTTTCAAACTTTCTAGATCTTAGTATTTGGTGTGTATTTTCTCTACAAGACCACTACGATTTTAAAATTTTATGATAAAATCGCTTACTAAAGCTATGTCAAAAAATACAAAACAATCATAACTGGCAGCCCTATCATTGTTTTTCAAACTAGATTTCTACTGAAAATTGTCTAAAATAATTTAAATTTCCCATATAAGTTTCGTTATGATACCATGATTGTACTGGATGCTATAGGGCAAAGAGCTGTATTCAAATAAAATAACATTATATAAACAACTTGGTGCAGTTGCACCGATTTTTGACGATTCTAAAAGCATATAGATATATAACTTAGATGCTTTGCTTTTATATAATTTTTTAGTGCTTTTGTATAATCGAAGTCGTTTGTCATAAATTATGCTTACCATAGAAGGCGGATGATGCAGATGAATAAGCTAATAAACTTGGTTATAGACTCAAGTAACAAACAATAAAATTTCCAAAACTCGGAAAATTGAAATATCGTTTGCTTATTTAATTGTAAATGCTTTGCTTATGAATACAAAATGGAAGCATCTGTTGGTGCGATATTTACGAAACTGTCCGGTGCTGGCAATCATGTGCTAGCACCATAGCTGCTTGACGTTGCGTTAAACCCAGCCTATGAATTTCGATTCGATTGAATGGCTGCGCTGTAAGTTATAGGAGTGAATTATATTTTAGGGTAACCATCGTCCAAACTTTTTAAATTTTTGAAACGTAAATATTTGTTGTTAATTGTCATTGCAGGATCATTCCCATTTGGAAATTTAATGGCAACATCGCCCGAGAAAGAAATGTCAACAAATTACGAAATTCATCATCATCCAACCCTTTCACAATTTTTCAACAAAATTCCTACAGAATTAAAAACGCTACAAGATATGTTTTTCATATGAATTTCGTTTTGATTTCGTCACTGCATCGGAAGTTATAGGGAAATAATCTTTATTATCCTGAGCAAATTTACAATATTTAGGAGATAAAAATATCCGTAGCTGGCGTCACTGTACTAATTTTTCAACCAAATTTCTACGAAATCTATCATAGAGTAAGGTTCACCTACTGCGTGAATTTTATTAAAATCTGGTGGCTAAATCGGAAGCTACAGGCCAAAAACCATTTTTTTTCTCAGCGATTTTTCCAAATGGCACCACTGCCACAGTGTTGCTCGTTTTTCAAAATCACTTCTATCAGACCTGGTCCTAGCAAATTGCAACATGTCCTTGTAAATTTCATATTGATCGCATTATCCGATAGTCAGTTTTCGTACACAGAAGTTTTGAGTGTTGAAAATAGAGGAAATTTGATCACGGGTTGCCGTTCTTCTTGACCGCGGGATTTAAATATTTTATTTGACTTGGTGGAGAAAAGTTAAGATTTATCAATAATTTGAATTTATTTTCAAAAATCAAAAATTTTTCAGGAATGTCGATGATTTGAAGGATTTTCGTTCAGGAGCCTGCTGTAGCTACAGAGTTGCCCGCACAGTCTTGAAAGTCCACGTGTGCAAAATTCTAGTCTACATCAATACGCTCTAAAAATTTCACGATGATCTATTGTTTTTCTTAGAAGTTATGACAAATCGAAATTTGAAAAAAAATCCTTGACTACTTTTAGGCACTCTGCGCCTACACAAGGCTCAAAATTTCCACTTCTTTATCATAAACAAACTTAAAACATAATACGTTTTCATTTCTTATACTTTTTTAACAAAAATTTACACTGCTTGGAAATATAGGAGCACCTGAAAATTCACTTAAATGCCCGCCGCCGCCAAAAGGTTTAAAATATCTGAATTCTAGCAAGTATTATATACATCTATGTTCTCCGAAAATGTCAGTTCAATCGGATTGGCCACTTCAGAGATTATCTCCCTTAACTATTTTGCTGATATATATACATATATACATATATATATATATATATATATATATATATATATATATATATATATATATATATATATATATATATATATATATATATATATATGTATGTATATATATATATATATATATATATATATATATATATATATATATATATATATATATATATATATATATATATATATGTATGATGAACATTAGTAAAAACAAAAGCGGATCGTATCAAAAAAAGAAAATCAAAGAATGCACAGATACGTGAAAGGAATATGAAAAAAAGTGAACGTGGAATAACATAAGAAAGCGATTAAGTGTCAGAAATCTGACAACATTCTAATAAGCGACACAGAAGAGGATGACCTAAAAAATATTGGCTGTGACAACTGCCCTATGTGATATAATCTACAATGCTGTTCTCCATATCCTCTAAGCTATGAGAAAGCATCTGATAAGAAACTTTCTTCCAATATATGTGAGACCCAATAGGAAAGAAATCAGAGTCGTGTGTAACAACTTATGAAAAGGAGAAAAGTAGAAAAACCTTTAAAGCCAATATTAGAATTAAAATACTTTAAAAGAAAGATGCTTGATTTATTTTCAATTATATGCTTTCATTTGCAATTTTCCAAAATATATATTGTAATTTGCCTTAAGAATCTATACAAAGTACCTATCTCAAATAGCATATATTTTATTTATGTTTCATCGATATTTCTTTGTAAAATAATGAAATATGCAACTTGGCCGGGCACTGATACAAAAGAGGCTGGTAACTAAATTTGAGGGGCCAGCTACTGATTCAAAAGCATAGTTTCTATAGAATTAATTTTAAAGAGAAAATTCGATTGATTACATAGATTATGAAATATCAATACCCCAATGAATAGCACAGGCTTAGTTTTAACGAAAAACTTTATTCAATAACTGTTATAATTCGCGAAAGTGGGAAACATGTGACCGAATATTAGTGCACCCACCATAGCTTAAAATTAAGACACTGAAGAAAAAATAAAGACAGGAATTAAAGTCTCGAAATATAGACATGTCTATGTCATGAAATTGAAATATGTGTTGCTTCTGAAGGAAAAAATAGTCTCTGAATTAAAACTTTGATTAGTCATAGTTGCAGCACAATACCTCTGAGCACAAGTTCAAACGCTATGCTCCTACCTGATGCTATATTCTGCTTCAACACGATATCTTCAAACAACATCGAAAAACATTTAAATCTTACAAAACTCGTGATCTTGTTATTGCCACAAAATAGCAATTCTTATGCACACTCTCTTTCTCTCCACATCACACGAAACGTATACAAAAATATTCAAATGCAAATGACGACTACTCTCATGCTTCATTGTTAGTTGCATTTATGATTGAAGCTGATCCGCCACAACGTTTATGCTGCATTCTTCATTCTTCTCCGTTCACTCGTTTTACATCCGACACGAAACGGGTCATCACCATCATGATCTTCACCATCGTCATCAGGGCCACCACCGCTTCACCGCCACTGTCTTTCCACTCTTCTTATCAACAGCTCAAAGCCCCCACGGCCTGTGTCCCATTGTTACGCTTGCTACACGCTTACCTAAAATATCTGTTGGCATTTTTTGCGCGAAAGAATCTCTTCACGCCATCTCAAAATAATTTCCATAAATTTTAAAGTGCATGCTTCGGAGTGCTTTTCTGCGCGATGTGCAACAATGAATCGTTGCAAATAAGCTTGGTGCGGCGGACTCAACATACCTGCGAGTGCTTCAGCAAGCATTATGGCGCATCTTTAACTTCTTAGTCGGGCGAGTTTCGGTCCGTTTTTTGTAACGCCAGCCAATGCTGCGATACTAGTAGAACGCGATGTGCAGTTTGCAATTTGAGAAATTGAGCCCAAGGTGTGCTTTATTGTTCCTTGGGAATAGTCTTAACTGCTGCCTGCGATCTTTGTCTGCATTCGTTTGTGTGTTTGGTTGCCATAATCTGATGCATTATCCGGCGAACAAGAGATGCACCGTGCACGGCCAGTCTCCTCGTTATTCGCATATGTATGATGGCTTCGAGTGGTGTAATGGGACTCGAAGCCAAAGAATAATGGAAACTAGATGTTTTAACAGTGATTCGACGAGGTAGTTAGATTTGCAAACAATTTAAATTGTTTTGGTGTCCAAGACTCAAGACACTCTCTCCATGCGTTATGCAGAGTTCCGCTTGTGAATGAGGTGCAAGATGCGATATGGGATAAAGCGGCAAGCCGATGATGCACAAGGTGGAATGTGGGAAGCCGAACAGGCAGAGGTGTTAGTGGGAATTTCGAATTCGGTAGCAATTTAAATGATAATGTCATTGAATGAATAATGTATGATCATGTGTAGCTTTTGTTGGCACAACTGCATTTATCATAGGAGTGCACTATTGTCTGAGATTTGTTGAAAGCATTGTGAAAAAAATTTAAATTATGGATCCTCTTAGCTTGAGAATCAATTATTTTAAAAATAAAACGAGACAATATCTGAGGCAATTGGCATGCAATCTGATGCAAGTGGACCACCTTCTTGTCATAATTTTCAATTAGTTGTTAACGTGTTTACTGCACCTGAGAGCAAAACGACTAAAATTTTCACCACCCCTTCGGGACGTCATAAATAATTTGGTCCATGCTTTCAACATCCCTTCAAATTACTCCAAATATTCCCAGCTAAACCCTTGCAACAACATTAAAATCACCCTGTCGAAATAATTATTTTCAAATTTGTATCTACACAGGACCGAAATTATTAGCATCGAGGACCTTACCCCCACACCTACATTTACCTCTTGAACAACATCCTATCAGCACTTGCCACTTAACACGAGAAAAAAAATTAAAATATGATCCAACCTACTTATATTAAAACAATTTCCCGCAGGGAGTCAAAATTAGGAGGCCTCGGATAAAATTACGTACGTAATATGGAACACATGTTGATGTCCTTTCGTGCTTTCGTAATTTCGTTTCGATAGTCCGACACTCGGTTGAGGGTGTGTATCTTGTTTTCTGTGTTGTGAAATTTATGATGCGGTAAATTTAATTGTACTTAAGGGTATGATTAGGGTGGATGTACGAACATCCAACATCAACTATAAGTCGGGAATGGCTAACGACAAAGTTATAAAATTCGGATTAAGTGCCGTTGACTACAAAAACTCATATTTTGATTATAAGCTTGGGTTTGTCCCTGTTATGAAATGAATCTAATTAGCTAGTTTTTGTATAAGGAAAAGTGTGACAAAAATATTGTATCTTACAAGTACTTAGGGTTGATAAATTGCTGGTGTTTGACCACAAAAATGAATGATTCAAATATCCATTGTTAATTCAATGATCATTTCTTGCATTCTTCGGCATATTAACAGACATCAGCTCAACTATTATCTTCAATATCATTCCGCCTGCACCTGCTCTTCTTTATCTGATTTGAAAATTTTCTTTGAACTGGAGATTCTTCTTGGAACTCTCGCCGTAATAAAAAAAAACAACCTTTTGACACCTTCTCCACGATGCCACGTTCCATCGAATCGCTGCGACTTCAAGAATCCTCAAATCGCTCCTACTCTGTCAAACACACTTTATTCAGCCACTTTTTCTTCTTCCCACTTTTGATTCTTCAAATTAAAACCTCCATCACCATTCATCGACTGCGGCAAGGATTAATCGTCCCGGTCATTGGCGGTCATAATTCATTCGAAAAGCAATTAGTTCACACTTTTATATACCAGTTCCGCGAGCTATCCCAATTCGCCACTCGGTCACTTGAAAAGTATTTAGCACAAACAATTTAAGAAAAAATACCAACGTCTTTCTTTCAAGCAGAGAGCAAACGACGAAGGACTCTGGCGGGTAGCTCATACAGCCCTAGAGTTGTTGTTTCGGTAACCGACTGACTGCTTGCCGAGTGACCTTTCTTTTTGCGTCGCTGTTCCGTCGAATAATGGTTATACAACGACAACTAAGACCGTAACAGTAAAAGCAGGTAAGTCACTATAAATCTTCGGGTTTGTCTTCGATAAGAAAAGAAACCTCAGCACAAGACCATTCCTCAAGTTTTTTCCACGATTCCTTTGTAAGTCTATAATTTACCATGGCAAAGCGATGGGTATCGTTGGGTTAAAGAAAAGGATGTCGTCAAGTCTCGGTGAAAATTAAGAAATTGGAAAAGGTTTTATCTCGGTGAAAGTTGAATGCATGCGACCGCTACTGAACCATTCAAGTAATGACCATGAAAAGTTGCGACCACTGAGAATGTGGTCTTGAGTAGTTTTATAGCTTTATTGGTATTTTTAAGACAAGGTCTTTAAAAGGACTTACTGTGGTTTGCAAGGTGTATCTGGCTGAATACCAGCATCTGTGCTGAGAAAAGTTTTTTTTTGCGTCGGATTGTATACAAACAATACCAGCATTAAGTCGTTTCAGACAAAATGATGGTCCATTAAAATTGGTGCGAACAATTAAGGATTAAAGTATATTTGCGGATTTTTATTTTCATTTTCCATTTGCTAGAATAATACCTTTCATTTATTTCTTCTGAATTTCGTACGAAGGGCATGAAATTTTTTTTCACAATTCATCATATTTACTATATTTATATTCATTCGTTCAACTGAATATCTTGAAAACAGACACAATATTTCACCTTATGCATCAGGCTATATTTTTCGTACAAAGTTTTTATTTTCAGCCTGACTCAGTGGCAGTCTATCGAAATCCTGCTGGTCTTGACTATTCTTAGGAGCAAAAACTAAGGACCAAGCACGAGTCCAATTCTCTATTTGCTCGTAAGAAGTAAGAAACAGTAAAAAAAACTTTTGTCAATATAATTCAGGGTAATTTTTCACCATGATTTATAGCTTTATTGGTGTTCCTTTCTTATCCCGGGTATCTTTTCCCGTATCTCGACAAGGATATGTGTATACAGGAAGAATATGTGTGACCTAGGAAAATCGAGAGAATTTCGTTGAAGCAAAATGAAAATCGAAGCATTCGCTAAATCCTTGCGGCCTAAATGAATTGTGTATTTTGTTGGGATTGAGTCGAAAAATGTCTGCGATATTAGATTTTACGCCATCCTCTGGAATTATATCAGGAAGTTGTTGGATATTATTGCTAGTTTCCGACTAGCCGGCTAAGCAGATCTATGATAAACTTTGGTGGTATTGCTGCGTTCAGTGTGAAATGGTTTTGATAAGGATGAGCTTAGGTGGTCGATGTTATCCGGCGGAATCATTTATTTGTTGGAAAGTAGTTTTTATGGAAGATACTAAATTTTGTAAGGATATTCGTATATCGGTGTATGAAAAACTGTGGTACCACCAAAATGATTTATATCTTTGAGAGCTCTGTAAAGTTGCTGTGGGTATTTCCTTATCTTTAAAATTAGTTATGGCTCAGTAATATATTTATTGCGTATAAAAGAGTACTTTTATATTAACCAGACTCCCAAGCTGCGCCAAATAGTTCTGAACTAAGAAATATGATTGCAATAGCTTCGGAATATTGACCGGGTGAAAAAGAATGATAATGATTTGAAAGTGTATCTATTTTTATTTTTAATTTAAAAAGGTTTGTCATTTGAGTTCAGAACCTGAGCATAGCTTTTGTGTATTAAAATCATGCAAGTGCTGTCACTTTTTGCACTTTTCACAGTGTGAGACATGCCAAAAATACCCATTTACTTCTCTTCTATTTTACTTCTTATAAGTGATATTTGAGCCAACAGTGGAAACAAGTATTGCAATGAGCGTATTGTACTGCGGCTAGCTAGCTGAGCCAACGTGGGCTGCCATTTTGACATTTTGAATGCTATATTTGGCAGTATTTTTTCCACAACTCATTCATAATTTAGAGTTAGCTGCTGGCATAATTACTAGCATTTAAATTTTTGATTATGCAATAATCAGCGACTCATCTTTTCAGAATGTTGCCCATCAAATTATTCTGGGAAATATTTGATAAGATGATGAAGTGCTGCCTCATTTCAACAAATGTGCACTTTAGGCTAGAGTGATCTGAAAAATTCAACTGTAAACCAATTCGCTGCAAACAAAATAGCTGTATCTTAAAGTTCAAACCGATATTTTGAAAATTAATCTTTCAAATGAGCTTTGCATAAGCAAACAAGGTTTAGATGTAACTGGCGGGACGGTTATAGATAGGTTATAAAAAATAGGTTATAAATACAATGACATCTGATATTATCCGAAAAAATACATTGGAAGCACTGGAGCCAACTGGATCAATTAGGCTTCGATAGGAATGAAGAAATTTAGCTCACCAAAATCGTGCACCCTAGTGAGTATGATTTGAATTCAGGTCCAAACATGGATTGCCCACCGAGCTTTGAATCAACCTTCTTCAGAGTAGGTGCCTGAGTCAAACCAGGGATAAAATGAGGTATCAAACTAATTATTTCACACTCGTTATGAAAGTGGAGCTCTACCAACTCCAAACTTCAACATCTGCAATGGGTTGTGGTGGGATACTTCGCGGATTGTACTTGTATTGATGTATTTTAATGGCGGGGGAGAATCGAATAAACCATTTGAAAATGGATATGAATAACTCCTGGCTGCGATTGAGGCTGATTGAGCAGATTCGGCAAGGCAACGATTTTGACAACAGTGTCGAAAAAATGCTGTATGATTGACATTTAAAATGAAATTTGTAGTGAACAATGTTAAATTCGGGCACTTGATTTCGGCGATGTGGAAACTGAACGGAAAAAAATGAGCAGCTGAGTTTTGATGCTGGCAGCTGGTGAAGAAGATTAAATTTAGGAAAAAAAGGAATACTGTTGGGAATTAAAAGAAAGGAAGTTGTTGAGTTGGATACGAATATGATTATTTTTATTGAGTTAAGGAGAAAATATCGCAGACGTGATAAAAAAAATGACTTACTTTTGCGGCTTTGATCTAGGAGCTTTCTAAATTCATTCGAAAGAATACTGATGACTCTTTTCCTCTTTCTCTTTGTAATTTTCAGCACTAGTGTTTGATTTTCTTACATCATTATGCTGTCACTGTTAAAGACTTGTCACTGTTATTTTTTTGAAGCCGCTTAGTTTGTATTGTAAAAGGGACCTTTGCAGTTCAGAAAAGTAAAATCGCGTTAACTGCCTTCTGCACCAATTCGTTTAAAAACACCATGTTTATTTAAAGGTACATCCTAAATCCACAATTCGCACAGATCTTAATGCAATCTAAAAATTGTGAATTTTGATTTTGTAATTGTGGATTTAGGATGTACCTACACTCTAAAAAGTGGGTCTATAATTAATACTTTGATAATTCTGTTTAAAATAACGAATCACAAATTTTTTTACACATTCGATGTGCATTTTTTTGCTTTTACGTCATATCAGCATAATAATACACAGCTTTTTGTAAATTGAAGCAAAAAGAGTGTAAATTTACTAGTTTGCAATCATAGATATAGTT
Source organism: Nemotelus pantherinus (assembly GCA_963978885.1). Taxonomy (NCBI): domain Eukaryota; kingdom Metazoa; phylum Arthropoda; class Insecta; order Diptera; family Stratiomyidae; genus Nemotelus; species Nemotelus pantherinus. The sequence continues at coordinate 81,861,347 of OZ022263.1, read as the reverse complement.
TGCAATTCATCTTTGCAACAAAGCCATAAAATCACATCATTTTCTCGATTTTGACTTATTATTAGTGTAATATTGTGGCGAAAAACGGTAATTTGGCAAGATTGAACGAGTATGAAGTTTGGGGATGTACATTTGAATAGTTGCAGTTAAGTGAACAGTGCAGTCATTTCTTTCGGTGTAACAAGTGTTGAAGTGTAGAATAGTAATTATATTATAAGTTTATATGCATATTTGTATATAACAAATTAAAACAACCTATAAACTGAAAGGAAAAAGTGTTTGTATTTGATAATAAAAATATTTATATTTTACTTCCTTGACTTGATAGGACTCTCGCCTTTTTTGGCTTTTAAAGTTACCAATTTACAGCTTTTTGTTAATTATATTTCATTTGGGGCAATATTTTATGTTACAGAATTTCCTTGATATAAGTGACTAAACTTTAGATCATGAAATTCACGCTTAAGTAGTGCGAATTTCTTAAAATTGGTCACAATAAATAACTTTTGATGTAGAAATTTACCAGTGCTTGATTGTGATTTTTACACATTTTTGTTGAAATTCACGAATCAATGACGCTTATTATTTTAGAAAGCTCTTAAAAAACAACCAATTTATGTAGTATTCCATCCATTTCCGTCCAAAATTTACGTCTTTTTAGGGTAAAATTACACGATTTGCTCGTAAAAAAATTTAAACACTTAAGACGTAAAATATTCTTTTTACGCACTTTTGTAAATTTACATCTTTTATAGTAGGAAACCAGTTTCCTACTATTATAAGGGTAAAATTCAACCAAAATTTTTTTGAGTGTATAAATAAACAGTAAAATATGCTGTTTTTAAACGAATTGATGCAGAAGGCAGTTATCGCGATTTTATTTTTCTAAACTGCAAAGGTCCCGTTTGCAATATAGACCAAGCGGCTTCAGATAATTAAATTGAGTTTTTCAAGTCATAATGATCATAAAATCAGTACATTTTTGCTTTTGAGTTAGCTTTCTACATCGATTTGCATTCATGGAAAGTACAAGACGATTTTTCGTCATTAATTAAACAATGTAGTTAAAAAAATGAAATTTGTAGAAACACCTTTTCAGCATTTGCAGCTACCGGGCTATGGATATATTTGGATTAATATTTGATTTTGAGAATTGGTTAGCTTATATATCCCTGGATTGTCCTAATATATTTTGCTGAATTTCTTCTGAATCTCTTAATAATACTGTATGTGTTTTCCATTTATCATTTTAACTTGTTTCAAATTCGGAAGTTTATTTGCGTTTTTAATTTGGCTTATATTAATTTACATTGATATCCGTTACTGATATCCGTTACGTTTTTGTTGATTTCTTTATTAAAATATCTCTGATTGGGTCTCATATGGGATTTTTTGAGCATGTTCGTTTCCTAAGCGTCATATTCATAAACCAACCCAAATGTATAGATGCAGCGCCTGCCACCATTTAGCCGTCTCTTCGTATATGTTTGCGTCGTCCACGGTGTAGTGTTATTTTGGATTGCGTGTCGTAACATGGAGTCGGGTTCGTCCCAAAATCTGTATACAATTCAACAAATTGATGAATAGTTGCAAAAATGACATTGTTCTGCTAAAACTCAAGGCAAAACTGGATGAAGACAAGTTTGATTCATTTATTCTTCAATGAATGAATAATTTTTAGATTTTTCGGAACATACCAATTATTTTCGGGAAGAAAATACATATATTTTGATTGGTTGCAATGGGAACAAGTGTAAATGTAGTGCCAAATTGTCAGAATTTACTCAAAGTGAACAAGGGCGCAAACAGATTGCTTACATATTTTCGAACATACTTTTACCAAAATCACCTCGCATACCTGATTATGATTTGTATGGAAACCTAATTGTAACCAAAAGTAGGAACCGTCTCAAAAGAATGTGATTGTTTGTAGATTTGAAGAAGCTATTATGATAGTGGGATGTCTAGCTTCAGCATGAAATATCTTCCACTCTCTATGCCTAGAATAATTTCGATTCTTTCCAACAATACTTTGCTTAGCGGAAACTTTACATTTTCAAAAGAAATTTATATGTTTCATCATAAGGTCAACAAAATCGAGTCCAGAGAGGCTCTGCTCTCTAATTTGGAGAAACTGTTCGAGAAAATTTAGTTGGGTATGATTTTCGCATACTGCGAGCAGTGAAAATACAATATTTTTCAAAAAAGATAATTGAAATCAAAACTACAGCTACTATTATTGATAATTATTTATATCGAAGTTCGTTGTAGCCGTAATAGGTTCGATGAAAATTGACGGGTGAAAAACTTACATATTGAAATCTCTGTGGTATCTAAGCCAAACAAACTAAAAGTATATCCTAAAGAGATATTTGCGACAATAAACTTTCTAGTGAGAAGTATTTTGAGACTCGGGCTTCTAGTTTCACGTGTGCTCACAGCCGATAAGTATCAACAGACTGTTGAAGGATCAGACCGCGAGAGCTCACGCAGACGAAACCCCAGGAAATTCCTTTGCGCTTAATATTCAGCTACTAACAGAATATCCAAATTAAGAACTACTCGAGGACTGGTCTCAATAAAATAGAATATAGAGTTTCTGTTGAAAAGGAACATTAAACTCCTTTGGTTGCTTCCCTACGAAGCTTAAAGTAAAGCTGCTTTATAAAACATTACATCATCAAAAGTGAACGAATTATTCATAAGATATCCTTAATCGAGTACTGCTGAATATGCTTAGTCTGTGGGAAATATGGCAGATCACTTCTCAATATTAGATGCGTTTTTTTACTCCGGTGGAGAGTACAATATAACAATGACGCAAAAAGAAAACGATCCAGAACAGAATAGTTGGTGCATCCGCTAACGCTGCTGCATTTGCTGTAGTTGCGTGAAGATTGATGCAACTGAAAGAATTTTAATTGTTAATGTCGTCATATCAACGATTTTGAAAGGAATTTATTTATAAATTGGTTTGATGAAATCATAATGGCCGATCGAGATGAAGTGAATCAATTCAAATCAATTCAAATATATTCAAATTAAATCGAAATAAGCAGTTGTACCAACCGTACACTTTCGCAAATATCAGCACACTCTTTGCGTGAGCACATGAACTACCTATGCAGCACATAATTCTGTCCCAGTGAATTTACTGGCACAGAAGTTATTGTTGTTGTTGTTTCCTGTTCTGGGTAGAAAAGCAAAAAAAAACAAGCCTATTGATTACTAATCGATTTTCAGTACACCACTTTTTTCACCCCTAGTTTGCATGCACAAACAATCGTGAATATGTTCATATGTGTACGTATAAGTTCTGGCAGCAATTGTAATTGTCTTTTTTTCTCTCTTTCTTTTTTTATTTATTTATTCTTTTATATTCTTTTTTCTGTTTCATTTTCCTTTCGTTTTCCTTTTTTTTGACCCCTTTTTATTTCTGTCTTTGTTTTCTTCCTGGGGGTGGTGCAATAGCTTTAACCATAATCTTTCATAATATGGAATACACTGAAAGAAAAACTCTTGGTTGGTTCAACTATTTTTGATAGTATTGCAACGATTCATTCAAAATCGTTAAACGAACTACGGAAAATAGTTATTTTTACTATGTTAATATAGTTAATTTAACGATATAAAAGTAGTTGGCTCTGGTTGTACAAAAAATATCGCAACGTTCATGAAATCAACTGTTTTAATTGTTTCAGAACCACGAAAATTAGTTGATCAATAGAAAAATATTCATCAATTCACTCAAAACTTCAACGTTTCGAATTATCAACAGTTTTTATGGTACTTAAACTACTTCGCAATAGTTGATTTCAACAAACGTAATTCAGTGAGCAACGTCTTTGGAATTATTCTACGCAAAGTAGAATGGTTTCAACATTTGGACGTTTTTCATGCTCCGAATGAAATTGTTTATCAACCACGCGTCATGGTGCATAAAAGTAATCAACCATTTTCTTATGGTTGTTTTAACTATAGCCCTAGTTGATGCAAAAACAACTAAGGCAAACTGTTGATTTTTCATACTCCTCATACTCATACTCCTATTATATCATAGAAGTTTCATATACTACATGACAAAATTGTGTTCGGTTTGCTGTTCGATATAATTCATATTCATGTTATGCTGTGAAGCCTTTATATTACGTTGTATGACGCTATATAAGTTAATCACATTACAGCGTTTTCCACTGTGGCAAACGCAGTGGGCTGCCGCAAAGTGCTGTCAAAAAAATTGCTGTAAACACAAAACAGCGGATTTGCGGCAGTGGCGCCACAGGGGGAGGCGTGAGTGCCGCAGTTGAATTTGGTGAATCACAATGCAGCGACAATAGCCTTGTATATAACCAGGACCGACTTAGAGTGACTTGACTTGGAACGGCTTGAGATAAAACTTCAAAGTAAGTTTTTGGTGTGACTGGATTAAAGTGGATTAACCGAATAAAATGCAGCTAGTTCTACTAAAGTGAGATATATCGCATCGTAACGGCACATATACGAATAGAACTCAAGTGGGCTTCACATTTTTCAATCCTCAATCGCTCGATCCGCGTTTTGTAACGCCCAAGTCAATCCAATCCAGTAAAATTTTGTGATCGGATTGACTTAACTCAAATCAATCCACTGCGCGTATACAACGTGGTTTGACTAATTCTAAGCCGGTTTGAAACCACGTTATAAACTAGTGTTGTGTTACTCATACAAGATGCATGACAAATGTCCCATTCACATCTACAAAATGTCACATCACCTCAAGCTTCAAATTTGTACCACCTCATTTTTTTTGTCATATTGAGGTGAAGCGATTGACTTGAGGCGCAGCGATTGTAATACTCAATGGAAAATGTATGTACGCGAGACTAGTTTGATTTGTACCACCTCATTTTTTGTCATATTGAGATGCTTTGGTTAATTTCGAAGCGATTGACTTGAGACTTTTGAGGCGCAGCGATTGTAATACTCAATGGAAAATGTATGTGCGCTAGACTAGTTTGAGTTTGATTTGTACCACCTCATTTTTTGTCATATTAATGTGCTTTGCTCAACTTTGAAGCGATTGACTTGTGATACTTGAGGCACAGGGATTGCTGTACAAGGCGAAAATGTATGCATGCGAGTTTAGTTTTGAGTTTGATTTGCACGATACTTAAACAAAAAATTTGGTGGTAATTAGCTATCATTTTTGGGAAATTGTTTAGTAGATTAGTAACAGTACTGCTCTCCTTAGCATAAACGTTTTACCTACATTTTTTTTCATTTTTGAGTTAACGCCGAATTCAAAAACTACATACTCTATTAAATCATTTTCCAAAATATGAAAATCTTATCTTTTGTGGAAGTATGCTAAAATCAATAATGAGTAGTCCCCCATCTATAAAAAAAACGTAACCAGTACTTAGCATAAATGTTCTATCCTACCGTAGCGGTGGCGTAATGGGGCTGTATGGCTGCCAGCGGCGCTGGAAACTTATAGATAATTGAAGGAATGCAACATGACACTTCATTTGAAGTATGACATTGTACCACCTCAAATTTGAAAATGAGTAACTCATACAAATACATATCAATATGACTGACGACCCAAGATTATTATAAACGAGGCTAATGTCGCTGTCAATGCAACCAAGGCACCAACCAAATTCATTTTTTTGTCTTTTGTATTGCTAAATCCTGTTGTACGAGGATTAGGTTGGCTTGTCACAATACACATCAGCCATCGCTTGTCTATTAGACCATTCAACCTAATTCAAACAGAGTTCATTCAGCCTAGTAGTGATGCCAACCTATGGTAGGTTTATTTGTGGTTACTTACTTTTTTTTTGCACCACGGACGTTGTTTATCAACCACGCGTCATGGTGCATAAAAGTAATCAACTATTTTTTTATGGTTGTTTCAACTATAGCCCGTAGTTGACGCAAAAACAACTAAGGAAAATTGTTGATTTTACCAAGATTTTTCTTTCAGTGTAATATTTGACATGCTCGACTCCCCATCTTCGCTTTTTCATCACGAACTTCAACTTTTTTTTCGAAAAGAAATTCCAAACAAAAAGTAATAAGTATTATATATCAGTATGAAGCTGCTAAATGTACATTTTAAACAATATTTCCCGATTTCATTAGCAATAATCTCCGTGCACTTTATTTTCGTAAATTGTGGTTTTATATCATAGTCCACCGTGAAACTACGAACTACGAACAATTGTAGTTTTTCCCACCAAAAACATAGCCAAATGATTCAAAGTGCTATTAACCCTGGAATGGTACGGTAAATTTTTGGGTGATTTTAGGTATATGTTTTTACAAAAAAGAAGGCAACAATAGTATTATGTACATTTTTATTTTATCGTTAAACATGAAAAGATTATAAAGCTTCTAGCCTCATGGCAGTTGGAGTGGCCAACTGGCTGATGCGCGACGAAATATATACCCTATGTGAGTAAAATTTACTCATCTGTACCATTCTAGGGTTAAATCTATATTTTTACCTAAAAAAAGAGCAATTCAGCTCGTTTTCGCTTTATTTTCCATTTCTACTAGTACTTGTAAATTAAAGATATCACTTTTTTTCTTCTAGGACAAAAACAAACTTGAACATGTCATCAAATCTATCTTTATAAATTTTAGCACCTAATATTTTTATTTCTTTTATTTCCCCCACATTTTTAACAAGATTAAATTTTTATTTTGCCCCAATCCATCTCGTTTCACAAAACAGACAAGAAAAACATAATGAAATGATTACTGTTTGCAACAAAAAGTTTTCGAGACACGTGCATATCTTCGAGCAAAATACTTTCATTCTTATGTGACAAAACTTCCTGTTCGAAATATTTTCGAAGCTCATCATTTTCATGATGTCAAATTTTTACCTAATTTGTATGTCCAATGAGCAACCACAATAAATTATCAGCTTTTTAATATAAAATAAAAACATTTGTGAAAACCGCAAAATCAACATTTTACCAAAAAAAGAGCATATCGTAAATATTTATGCTGAATTTGAGAAACATTCACTCTCGCAATTTCCACATCGAAATAGGAAAGATACATTGTTTAGTTTGTCACCTTCAGATTCCCGGAAACCAAACAATACTATCTATTTAATGTCTCATCAATAATGTATTTTTCTTTTCAATCTATATTTTGATTACTCTGCTACATAGTTCGCAGACTGCTAGCCGGCAGGAACCACAAAAACCATCATCATCATCATCTGAAAAAATACATCACGGCGGCTGCGGTCCCAATTTGCCATCGATCACAGCAGGTCGCCATCACCATACCACCTTGGCCGTTTTGTCATTGCTTCTGTTAGCAGGCCAAGTCTGCTCCAACTCTATCATCTTCAGCGTCCATCGAGATCTAACCAACTCATTCAACAGATTCGGGTGTGAGATGACTAATTAGACGGGACTTCTGAGTCAGATTATGATACCATTCGTCTTAAGCCGTTTGGGTTGGTATAGCCCTAGCTAAGCCAAAATTCTACGAAAAGGTCCGAACAACACCAAACCAAATGATGCTATACTCAAGCAACGTTCTTCTCATTCGATCCGGATTATTCGACTGGAAATGCATCGGACAACAGTCAGACGATAGGCGCGTTTTTTTGCTCCTCTATCCAGCGGAGAGTAGAATGAGAGTAGAGTAGACGCATTGAAAACAACAACAACACTCCTACACCAGTGAATTCACTGGTGTAGGAGTGTTGTTGTTTTCAATGCGTCTACTCTACTCTCATTCTACTCTCCGCTGGATAGAGGAGCAAAAAAACGCGCCTGATATTAATGGTCAGCATTGCAGCATCTCTTCAAATATCTCGCAGATGCAGCGAAGTATCTTGAATGCAGAGCTACGCCAACTAGAGTGGAAGCAAGGTCGGCATCGGCACGATGAAAATCAAAGCTCAAACTGGGAATCATTCCGTTCCATTTCTCCTCAGAATCATTCCATTCCGCGCTGCGCACAAACGAAATAAATCGTTTTCCAGTCGGAGAGCACAAAAGATACTTTTCTCTGCGATGAATCTACTCCAGTGCTGAGCTAGTAATTCATTACTCCGCAATCCGGCAAAGTTTTTGTTACTACCAGAGGTCGGTTACATGCTGTAATAAACTCTTGGTGAAATTCGGGCAAAGTTACGAGTTCCAGTTTGTACCATTTTGGCTGCTGTGCGAGCGGCAAGGAAAGCAATGATTTCCAATCCCGGGAAAATATATTTTCTCTGACCAGAGAGAGAGAAGATAGTTTTGGTCGAAGTTGTTGAGCGCATGATACGAAATGATTCGAAATGGACTTGTAACGCTAAATTCGATTTAGGGATCAGGTGCTAAGTTTCGGTATTGTGAAGAGGGGTCGGATTTGCGCCGAAATAGTGTAAGTTAAATATTACAGAGGATGGTTGAGAACGGTCGATCTATGACGTCACAGTTGAAAGGATGAATACTAAACGGAACTATACGAAAAAGTACGAGATTCCGTTCCCTTTTTCCATATTATGGTGGAATATATGTAATTTCTCCGCTATAAGAATTCATTTTGAAAAACCAAATGGAAGTGAAATATGAAACAAAACAGAGAGGCATGAATTGTCAGTTTGCTGAGAGGAGACCGAAGACCAGTGGAATCATGCCTGCCAGCAGTAATCCAAAAGATACTCGAATTCGTATCTTTTTCAGTGACGTCGCGCTGTTCGTACGGTTTGGTTGTTGAGGTCGGTCCGTGTGTCACCGTCTTGTGTAATAACTCGTGCTTGCAATACAAGTGAAGTTACAACAGCAGCAGTTTTTGATGGTTTATCGATGAAAAGATGGTTGCATTTAAAATAAAAGATAAATTTATCGCAGTAAATTTCCCACTGAAATGCAGTAAATTTCACACGTTCGTGCAGATTTTAACGTAACGGTGTAAAGAGTGCGGTCGGTATTTGAATTCAGTGAAATCAACAACGAAAAGTTTAGTTGAAAGTGACGATATTAGTTTGGTATTTCACGTTGAGAAAATTAAAGTTTTTCGGGTCCTGTGAATGGTTTTGGAGTGATGAATGATATTAGATCGAGTAGTTCCGAAGAGCAATGAATTAAAATCTATCAAATAGATTCAACAAAAATGCGAAGTGAAGCCCAATTAGAAACGGAATAAAATTGTCCCAATATTAATAAAATAAATACGTAAAAAAACAGTTGAAATCTCTTCTGCCCCATGATATAAATTTATTAAATAAAATTATAAAAATATCCATCAAATTCTAAGTGAATCTTGAAAATCCGTAAGCTCTGTATATTTTCTTTAACATCTGATATATTATTGTTTCCGTGCTTTCGCGAAAGAGATGGTCTTATAAGAGTGTAATGAGCAATTAAACTTCACCTTTGTGCACTTGCAAAAGAAGGAGAAGAAGAAGACGACATAGTTAAAAAAAATTGGCGCGCTTTTGTTTTTTTTCGTAATACGAATTTGATTTATCAAAATTCTAATTATTTTTGAATGCCAATTGAAATCATCTATTTAATTTTTGGAGTAATTCCATTAGTGTTTATGTGTGTGCTTTATTTTGGAATGTAATGAAATTTTAAATAAATATATCGTTTAAATGATTCCGGAATTGGAGGACGTTGGCAGTTTTTTGGAGTAACGGGTAAGTTCATTTTATTATTGCGGATTTTAAGGTGATTCAGCTTAGTATATTTCGAAACCTTTCACGTCACATTCGATGATCTATTGAAAGAGGAAGATGTAAACTGTGATATAAATTCGGAAAACGAGAGGCAGGATGAAATTCTCCATGGAATATACACTACTTTTTTCAAATATTTCAAATGCTAATCTATGAACAAGTTTAGTTACTCCCTAAAATCAATAAACATTTGAAGAATACCGGTAAGGCTCCCCAACCAATCTTCAAATGCCTGAGGTTTTGCAGTCATTATAAGTTCTTCTACTCTGTCTTTCATATAATGGTGGTGAGCACAATATATTATGCTCCTTTGATATCCTTTGTAATTAAATCGGCCAATTTGGACATGCGGTTAACAGTGATGGATGAAAATGAATGCGTATACATACCTACTTGTATATTCATTCCATGACAAAGAACGGTGCCTGTACGATGAAGAATATGAGCTAGAAGACCACAAATGTTGTCTTATCTAGTTAAGATAGGACATGTAGGATGAAGAATGACTTGGCAAAGGATATAAGAATCGGTTGGATTTTATGGGTGAGATGTGAATAAAAGACATGGTAGGAAGTGAATTTAATGAGAATTATTATAAAGAAGGTTATTGTTCGAATAAGTGTCTGTTAGAGTGTTGGTGGAAATTAGATAAACTGGAGTCAAAAAAGTGTTAAGACAAGCTCTAACTGTGCTTTATTAAGTTGATTAAGGATGTGTCTTCTCAATTTGTCAGACACATTTATGTCAAAAATGAGAGGAAACATTTATAATTGCTAGGTTATAATTTTTTCGCATTTCGATCCCGATTTGTCGAAACTCCGTTATTGTATGTTTCAGGTTTTCGGTGACATGCATATCATGGCACGCTAGGTAAAGTAAGGTTTGTTTTTATAGTTTTCCCACAAACGAAAACTTTAGTGAAGCTGTATTTGTCAAGCCAGAAGGTACTTATAGTACATGTTTCCCCCGTTTTGCTCCTAGTTATCTGTAATAAGTTCTCTTTGGTGTGAAACCTAAAGCACTTGTGCCGGTTGAGGTGTACATATATTTCAACATCGCTAGTGGTATATTTAGTTTTTTTTTAATATCGCTGCTGGTATTTGAAAAATTCGAAGGGTGCCAAAATTGATTTTCCAGTCATTGACTCTGTTTTATATCAAACTAAGCTCTCTTAGTTGCACGTCTTGGAAGCATTTGAATCAGAAGGAAATCGAATAGTTTTAATATTATTGAAGAAAAAGTTTGAATAATGATGAGTGCTCAATGAAATATCAAGTGCTTACAAAAGATAATATATTTTTATATGAAGCCATTCTAAATCAGTGCAAATAGCCCGCACGAAACTTTGTGTAATATGAAAAAAATGAAGAATCTGTTTAGAGTGAATGATAGACTCATTGTGCAATAAGCTAACCCCCACTTCCGTTTTTAATTTTTTTTTTTGTATTTGGTTCTACTGAAGGCAGATGGTCTGCGTAATCAATCCAATATTTTAATTGTCAAAAAAGTTTGGATAACGAAAACAGTTACTCAAAACAAGAGATCATTCAATTTCAAGCCTTCTGACATTTGTACAAACTACTAAAACATAAAAACTTTTCGACATTTTTTTCGGTGATCTCTTTGTCTCATATAGCACTGTAAATAGAGAGCAGCCAAATAAACATAATGAATCTGTTGCAAGCGAAAATCTTTTTTTCTTGAAACTAGGCTCTTTTTCATTTTAAAGCATACGAAAATATAGGTCGGCGATTTCTATTTTCGATTCTAATTTTTTGAATGCTTTTCTTTGTTATAGCAATGAATCATAATCAGACAGGAGTTTTAGTTACTATGCAGTAAAGCAAAAATCAAGTGCACCGTGTTTCAAAATCTGAAATTTTAATAAAAACTAACTCGATACATTAAAACTTCTAAGTCTTTTTTTTTTACAATAACACAATGGGGTCAGGTCAGCTTTATTGCAGAGCCTCTTCTTCCTAGCAGCAGAGAGCCGCTTAGTCAAGAAACAAGCAATTAAAATTATCATCATCCTCCGAAAGGGAATAGGATAGGAAAGGAATCCCAAACCACACTCTCGACACATTTAAATTGAAATTAAATTATATAATAATTAAAAAGAAAACATAAATAGGATAAATGGAGAATAAAGAAAGTAAGATAGAGTTAGTTGATGTGAAGTTAGTGGAAAATATGAAAAATAAAAAAAATACATGCAAAGAAGAAGAAGAAGAAGAAGAAGAAGAAGAAGCTCTTTTATAATATAAAAAGATAAATTAAAGGATTTTTAAGAAGAAAACAAAACGAGAAAGACTGCTCCCACACAGCAACGGAGTGCTGGTATTAGGGATGCAAAAAGAAATTTTTATTAAATTTAAAAAAAACTCAGCAATCAGGAAAAAAACTAGTAGTAAATAGTACGAGATTTACTTTACATGGTTCTAATGTGATTCTTCAGCAGCCTTTTAAAGACGGTAAAAGATCTAGCATTCTTCAAAGAGTTAGGTAAATTGTTAAAGATTTCCATAGCTAATCTAATAGGATCTTTATGTTTTCTATTAATTCCGGAAACCCAATATAAAGAGGTGTAACTTTTCTTCTCCACGAAAATCATTTCGATATTACAAAACTGTCGTTATATGTTTATTTTCTTTCACATCATGTTCTTACCGACCGCTCATACATATGTATCAAAGTGCATAACTAAAGGAATAAATGAAAAAAGGGGCTATGCTTAGGCATATATAAAATACAGCAACACTAAACCATTTGCTATAACAGCACAGTTTCAGCGTAATAGATCTAACAGAAAATGCCCAAAATTTGCCAAATTTTGTCAAAAAAAAACGTCAAAAATGCTACTTTCTAGTAAGTGCTAAGAGAAACAGAAAACCCAAGTAAAAATCAAACTAATCCCACCAACCATTCGTCAATTTGCCCACGCTCTAGACGATCGATTTTTCCTGCGAATTGATTGCCAAGTTGATCACCAAATTGATTCGTTTTAGAACTAAAGTCATTCTGTCATGTTTCACTTAAAATCACAATCAATTAATCGTCTTCAACAAGCAAGCATTCAATTGATCTATTGTTGTAAATAAACCTCAGCAAAAGATCGATTACTTGCTTGGAAAAGATATGAAATCAAGATCAATTTGTGCGGACAAACAAGTCTCAGTATTCTTTTAATAAGTGACTGAAACAATTTTTGATATGCCTTGAGACAATTTGTCTGAAAGTATTAAAACAAATGGACCTGATTAAGGCGAAAGAATAAAGTTCGAACTTTGTCAAGGAATTGAATTGATGAGAACTGCAAACTGAATGAAGTTTTGTGTTGCCGCATTATTTTTTTTTGTTTTTGAAGTTTCAAAAAATGTGCTAATATGTTATCAACTGCTTGGTTACAGCTTTATAAGCTAAGCTCAGTAGAATACCATTCAGCAAAACTGTGCGTGAAATTTTTCCCAAGTGAATTACTTTAATACTTTTCACAAAATTTGCTCAGAACGTGAAAATTTTTGACAAACATCAAAATTAGGTTATATATATTTTCACGGCTCTTGCTGTCAAAAACATAAAAGTTTCAAATCAGGTGCATATAATATGACTGTAAATATTTCTGCTAAAGTTACATAGCTCAATATTTTTTTAATGATTTGTTTCAGTAATAATTATGCTAAATTATGGCTTTGTCAAAAATTTGTTCCTGTACCAAAATTAGTTTTTTATTCTCCACACTGCTGCTACTTTCTGAGGGAGCTGACTGCCACTTGCATTCTATATACAATAATATTTTAAATTTCGCTGATGCTACTGATTTCATTATAAATGAATGATTAAAGACGGTTTCGCAACTCTAGATATACCACTTAAAACTTTTTTATGAATCGGTAAAGCAAATTCAATTTGTCAGCGTAAATTCTTTTGTTAGAAGTCCTTTAATAATCCGGTTGTGCAGCTTAAGTTTATTTTTGGTTGTTTTTTTATTAGCTTTCCTTCTCAAGATTTAACACGAAAATGGCTTTTGAAAGATAAAATTAACGATTTAACCTGATATCCCATTAAAGGCCTGTGATAAATTTGTAACCAAAAAAAAACTAACTACAAACTAACTGTAACTAATAAATTTGTAACTAAAAAAATGTGTTCATCAACTTGGAAGCCTGTTGATTTCCTCAGCTCATACATCAGCTAAAAGACTTATAAGTTGATGTTTTTGATCCAATAAGTATACTAAAGTAATGGAACTTCATTTTTTGAATAAGGAATTAATCGATTTTCTTTTTTCAATTGCATTAGTAAAAAGCTTCCAAATCTCATTTGTGTTGATTTATTATGAAAATTTCGGCGCAACACCTCAGTTAATTGTTGATCTCTGAGTTTCTAAGTCATCTCGTTACATATCTGAGCGAACTTTTATATTTTCGTCGACTTTCATCCTTTTCCTCGCAAAGATTATATGTCGACATTCTCTTTAATAACGAAGAAAATTCTTTTCTCTCTGCTGGTTAGCTTATTTCTGATGATTCTCTATGATGTCGCTATCAAACCACCAATATCCTTGCACCCCAAAAAAGCCAACAAAATCGATCTATCACGCTGTGACAGCAGAAAAAAATAATTACCCGTCAAAGAGACCAGTTTCTCTCGTAACATGTACTCAAACATACACGCTCAAGTGAATTGTCAGATTGTTTAGTACATATATATGTATGTATAGATAGATCTTTATTTACTGACGTCTATTTACTTACTCGTTCTACAAGTGAACAAATACAGGAAAAATTGAAGTTTACTTCTTATTTATTGATTTTTCCTTAGACATCGGACCATATTTCTCTATTTCGACAGTCGGAAAAGGGCATATTATGGCAATGACGTAGTGTGCAGAAAAGAGTACTATTGTTGATATATAGGCAACAGCAAGCCATGCTGAATTAAATAATATTGATATGTATTTAAAGGAGATTTCGAAAAATAATGCTTTATAAAAAATTTTTTATTCAATTATATAATCAATCATTCCCCAATGCAAATGATCACATCAGTCAAATTAGGATTATAACGTGATGTCTGATAGGAAACAGTGCATGCTTCTAAAACCACTAAGTTTTTTGAGTTAATCTTGTTACATACGACTGAAAATGCTATGGACCCACCAAAAAAAAATCCAAACTTTTCAACTTCAACTGTTTCGCTTTTTTGCACAAAATAATAGAAAGTAAAACACTGCTAATAGACCGCCAAAATAATCAAAGATTGGTTATTCACTTTTGTATCTACACGATCGTTACATCACCAGAAAAACAACCTGAAAAATGAAGATAATATTCAAAAGTTGTAGATTATCGCGTTTTTAGGGCAGTACAGTTAAAATTTTGCTGAATCAAAATTATTAAACATGTGTAGTCAATTTCAATTTCCACAAATTTTCCTCAACGAAGTTTAAAAACCCCATTAGTTCTACCAACATTGCTCGAAATGCTCATCTGGTGTGACTCAAAGCTGGCATGATTCAAAAATCTGCACCATGACCATTAGCTATCTACCGTGCCTCAATTATCATTATTTTTTCGTAAATCCCATTTTCGGAAATTGTTAACAGTTCGCCGAAAATTCATAATATTTTTGATCTAGATAAGTAAAGTTCAGTGCATGAAACAGTGTAATTTTAGTGTGAAATAAGTTTCAAATCACGGAAAATTCAGCGCACCGAGTGATGATACTTTTTGAAAAATTTGGTGTCAAAAAGATGTACTTGTGATAGCTCCACCGAACATTAACTATTGTAAGAAAACAGTATTTTGTGGTAACGTTCTCGCGAATTAGTGATATTTAACGAAAATAGCTGGTGAAGTTGTTGTGATGATGCTATTGCACTTGCTGATATTGTTGTTGTGCTTGATGATGCTGTCGTTGTTCTATTAGTATTTTTGCCCGGTACATTTATGCACTATCATCATTCTGATTCGAACCGCCAAACGCGCCGGTTGTGCAGTGCTCTTAAATCGAAATGGTATCGAGATAATGTGGCAACGTGAATTAAATGAACGTGAGCTGTTGAAGATTATGCTTGAAAAGTTTTTAGTGTTTTTGACAATAGTCAAAAGTGTTTAACATTTTTAATTATTTTTAATCGGTTTTTCTGTAAATCGAAATATAATTCAAATGCATCAAGCCGGTTAGTTATAATAATCTTTAATTTTTTTTTTTTGCTTTTTCGCATGTGCATAATAATTCTTCAGAAATTTTTTTTCGTTCAAATATCCTGCTGCTTCGAGACTGACAGCTCTGTAATTTTTCAAATTGAAGAGCTTGCGGGTAGCCCAACAGTGAATAAACCATTTCCCGAATTAGTCTTTTCGCAAATTAATCAATGATTTGGTTTTAGTTTTGAAGCAACCTTAAATATTGTGAAAGTGGTATTGTGAATTGTGCATGTAAAACTTAAAACTCTTGTGTGACGAAATATTTTATTAAATTTATTTTCAAACAGGTATAGAAATGAAAATAAAATTTTTTGGACACTAAAACTATTTTGCCCTAATTATAAACATGTTAGTTTTGCTGAAAAAAACTTGATACATTAATCTAATTTGAATGTACCTGCCACCATTTGCTGCGTATTTTATAGCAATAGAAAATATTTCGGTCATTATTAAAAATTCTTACAACTTTTAAAAACTCATACAACAGTTTTGATGTATTGAGCCAAAATGGCACCCTACTGAACACCATTATCAAGAAGAAAATTGTGTCAGTCGGCAGCTCCGTAGAAATAAATTTAATAAATATTACACTCAGAAAAATTTCATCTCTTAATATTTTTTTAGAATCACTTTAAATCAAAAGTTGAAACACTTTTAAATCAAAAGGGAATCTTATTTGAATTCCACTTTATTATAAAAATTTTATTTTCAAATCAAAATGTTTCATCATTGAATGAAAAATAAAGTTTTTTTTGAATCAAAAATGTTCAAATATGATTTGGCGCCATATACGTTTCTTTTTAATTCAAATAATCTCACTTCATTTCAATAACGCTGTATCAAAGTGAGTCAACGTAGTATCAAAGTGAGTCTTGCTAGTTTTAATGTATTATTTTTCATTCAATGATGAAACATTTTGATTTGAAAATAAAATTTTTATAATAAAGTGGAATTCAAATAAGACTCCCTTTTGATTTAAAAGGGTTTCAACTTTTGATTTAAAGTGATTCTAAAAAAATGTTACGTGATGAAATTTTTCTGAGTGTACTATGTTTCATTTTTATTCCAACATATTTGGAGCTATAAATTATTTTTTTGCTGCTCTAATTTTGTTATTAGTACAAATCATTTGACTATTTAACAAAAGTCTTTTTTAGTGCTTTTTAATTAAAAGTAAACCGAGGCCGTCCAGTGACAATTCGTTTTGGTTCTTTAACTAGTGTGAAATGATCAGGCTCCGCTTCACTTCGACCTTAATTTGACTTAGGTACCTACTAAAAGCTGGGTTAACTAATAACTCGGTGAACGTTTCCCCATAAATACCTGGATTTGATTGAAGGATCTTTTACGCTGAGAGTCAGTGCTTCGTCCACCAAGCTACAGACCCTTTCTACTAACTTACATAATATGTTCTTGCCCAAATAGAAAATATATTTTCTTGTGAAATAGTGTAATAAAATGAGATGCTAGATATTGACAAAATATTTTCTTCGATTTCTATTTGTTTTTATGTGTAAGATGGTGAAAGATAAAAATATCGTTCAAGTTAATTAAAATTATTCAATCAATCACACATTAGCTTTAAGTAAATTTATATAAACTATATCAGCTTTAGCAGCTCTTAATATTACCTCTTACATCCTTTCCAATTTAAATTCTACTACAACTACTTCAGCGAAAACACCCTTCTTTAATTTGAAACCCAGCCCAAACGCCTTCGTTCTGTCTGACTTCATCTTTTCGTGTTCTGCGCTATTCACTGATAACCCATTACCCGTGAACTTGTCAAAATTGAATTCCTATTTAAGTTCAATACGATAAAAAACATCTACTTGCTTTTGAGATCTTTCCTTTGAGACGACTGAAAAAAGGGATACATTGAAATGTGACATAGACATTTCAAAATTTCAAAAGAAAGCATAGAAAAATTAAAGACTTACTCATTGAATAGGACTTTTTCTTCAAAAAGGCAAATCTAAAATAGTATGAAAGTAGACGGAATGAAATTTGTTGGAATTGAGATGAGAGAAAAGAAAGAAAAAGTTGAATAGTAGCTCGTCAGTTTAAAATTGACGAAATTTTCAATGAAATGAGTTGAAATTTCCTTGAACAAATTTGCACAAAATGAATGTTAAGATGTGTCTTAAATAAGCTTTTTCTGATTTTTTGCACATTTTTCGTATAATTTTGTGTCAATACTGATTAAATTTGTTTAATCCACTGGTGAAATTAATTTATTTTTCGGGAAATAAATGAAAAACCATATAAATAAACGCAGTTTTATAAGCTAAAAAATATTTATAAAAATTAATAGACAAATAGATAGATAGCAGAATAAAAGAAAGCATAGATAAACAGATTGAAAGAATGCTTACTTTGGCTACTTAAACATATACCTTGTACGCTTCTGTAGATACCTAACGATAAATAAACTTGTCATAGTTTAGTACTGTACACCCAAATAACTGTTATTCAGGTCTACAAGGGATACAAGTTTCCTAATTGCTATAGAACAATATCTAAACAGTATCTACAAAAAGAACTTTAGTGATTACCACATGTTAAGAATAAAATAAAACGACTTTGTTAGTGAAATGTGTAATGTAATGTGTAATGTGTAAATGTGTAATATATTTCCATTAGCCATAGAACAACAAGCGCATTTCTTTAACATCTTTTAAAATTTTAAAATTAAAACACATTATAAAATAAAATATAATTTAATTTATTGGCTTCAATCCATAATCAAATTTAAAAAAAACAATATGCTATAAGGCCCTGCAAAAAAATTAAACTCCTTAATTTTAAGTATCTCATTCATTTAGAAATTTTCAAGAAAAAAACAACAAAATTACCTAAGCACGACATACGCTCCTTTCTACTATTTGCACGCTGTAAGCATATCTTAAACTGAAACAGTAATTGCCAAAGCTTCATCAAGTATGGAATCTTTTGTAGTCAAACATGTGTGGTTGCTGGTTCGAATCTAGCCATGGACACGAGGCTTTGAGCTAACTTGGCTTACTGCAGGCAATCGGAAGTAAACTGAGTATTGAATCAAATCACTCTACATTGATTGTAAATAAAATACCTCTACTCACTTCCAACTACCACACCCACAGTTAAAGCAAACTCATAATTAGATTTAGTGGCAAAAAATTCACTTTATTCACTCTCATTTTGCTCAATTATGATTTAATTTACATTTTGGTAAATTTAATTCTATATTTCAATTCATTAGAGGTCTTTTTGACAACATTAGCTTGATATTTTCTATATTTCTGAATACTGTAATTTATATTTTTTTTATTTAATTTAAAATTGAATTATGAATTTAATTTATAGTTTATAAAGACCGAAGCTGTCTCTATTATAATAACTGTAAGCAAGCGATAGGAACAAAAACAAACCTTAAATAGTTAACTGCTGTTTTTATGGTCCAGAAACATAAACTTAATTTCATAAAAAAAATTGATTCAGAGGTTTTCTTGTCTTGAAAGCTTTCAACCATATGCTCAAATATTGTCAACTGAATTGAATTCAAGGCTGCTATTGAGTAATGGCTGCAATATCATATTTAAACTTTCATTTTATACAAAAACGCTTACGAATATACTAATCACTAGAGATATTAGGAATTATTGAATTTGTACAGAAAGCTTTGAATACTCACAAAGGGATAAGGATAATAAAATAATGAAGTATACTTCAAAACTTATTGGTTTTCAAGCGTCTAAACCGTGCTTTTGTCAACTATATCTTTATGCCGAGCAGCGTCAAAAATGGTCCAAAAAATTCATCATTTACAATTATTCGTTATTATAGCTCTATTATGATAACTTTCTAGCGAAACTCGTATTTATTCTTGGTATAACGCTGATTTCTAATTCGTTGCATAAGGTTTAATAGCCCGTAAAGTAATCTCCCGACAACGCTTGCTTGTTTGAAGCTGAGAGATCAGTTGCAGATATCAATTTTGACGGAAGTAAAAAGAACTACGAAAATAATTTTCCAGGCTTACGATGAACAAACTGTATTTCATCGGATCCATAGATGCAGAAATTGCATTTATCCGACCAGAAAACTTTAAGCCAGTCCTCATCTGTCCAATTTATATGGTTTCTGGTCCAATTGCTTTATTTCCTGTGTGAATGACTAATATGGTTTCTAGTCCAATTGCTTTAATTCCTGTGTGAATGACTAATATGGTTTCTAGTCCAATTGCTTTATTTTCTGTGCGAATGAATCTTCTTCCTCGTAACCTAGCTTCATGTTATCTTCAATGCACCGTGTCTACTCCAATATTGCTACTAACTTACCTTTACTGGGTTTTCAAGTGAAAATCGAATTCAAAGTTCTACCCATTCTTATACCTACATTCATTTAATACATGCTCATTTTAAAAAAATGACCTTTTACTTCCTAATAATTCTTATTAAAACCAGAAAAACTGTCATAATCTTTATATATTGTGATGTGTATTATCATGTATTATGTGTACAGCAATTATTCTAGTCTTAATTTTATTTCATTTTAACCAAGGCTACAAATCTTATCCCCTTGCAAAGTATATATCAAATAAAAGCTATTACTGTTGTAAGACCTTACAAATAGTGAATACTAGCCAATTTGGAGAAACTTTGCAGTATACGTGGGGACGATCCACCCCTGGTTGTTTGTTAACCATTGCCGGTTGACATTTTCTTGATACTACAACCACTCATTTTAACAATTCCATCAGAAAAACTTACAAAATTTAGCGTTATTTGGGCGTCAGAGTGACTTCCGCAAGGAACTCGCTGCATTGACATTAGTATGTATCAATGCAGAATATGTAAATCAATTTACAGTGCAGACAAATATTACTCAATTAATATTAGCTACGAAGCTGATACAGCATCGTGCAAACATTCATAGCTTAAATCTTCGTTTCATGAGCTTACCGATTTACAGCCCTATGATAAAAGATATTCTGCCGAAAAAGTTTTTCAAACTTTCTTCAGCAACATTAACAATATCCTTATTCTACTTGGCACTAAAAACCAACAAAATATAAACACATATAAAAGTATCATCTCATCGATTTCCTGTTCTCATTATTTACACCCAATCACTCACATATCGACTTAACCGTACACAACCTAACTTCAACCGACTTTAACCCAAAACTTCACATCGAAGTCAATTGAAGAAAATACACCTCTTGTTGTTCCTTAACCTCATTTTTGATAAAGTTGCTGCAGTAACTACACCGCCACCATAATCACATAGTCGTTTTCCTTCGATCGATGCTCGCTCATATTAAAAGACTTCTTCCGAAAATACATATCAGAAACATCAAAGTAGATACATTGTGACGATGCGGTCTACCCTATCTATCGTGTATCCCTTTGAATTTCAGAAACATTTTATTAGCACAACTCAGGGAATCCAGTCAGAGAGTCAGCTAGGTAGCCATTGAAACAAGTGAGCACAGGCATGTTTACGAAACAAAATGACATCTACACATAACCTGTACTTAGCCTCTTCCACCTCGCACTAACTAAGGAGTTTATGCCATGGAATCGAACCAGGTATTACTTTCTTCGTCACCATCATCCTCTTCGTTGCTGCTGTCGTTGTTCTTGTGATTTTGTCTACAGCTCATCGTCGTGGCATTATTACGATACAGTTTGATGAACATGCTCTGCTCCACTCTTTGTCTTGTTGTCGTGGTCTCGAAATTGAGCTGCTGAGACGGTGTTCCCTAACCAAGGTTTGATACTTTGAAGATAACTTAACTTGTATGTGTCGGTTCGTACGTACAAGAAGGAACTTATCTGCTCCTTCTCCTATTCACTACTGCGACTCTTCTACACTTGGTTAGATAATGCATGGGTACCGTACTTAGCTGCTTATTTTGAATGTACTCGTCTTGCTTCTCGTGGCATTTTTTGCGAGCGTTATGAGCAACTATATTGACATCATCTTGGAAAATACAAAGAATAGAGCAAAACATCTTACCTCACCATCCAGAAGAGCCTGGAGGAATCATGCCGGAGCATCATCGTCGTTGCCATCGTCGTCACACCGAACTACAATCAGAGCTACCTACATATGCATGAACTTTGCGCTGAGACACCATCCGCATAATACCATGCCTGGTATAGATTTAAAAGTGGCGATAACATCGTGTCACGTTTTGCAATTTACACATTCAATGCACCCATTGTTTTATAATACATTCGTGAATTTTAATATGATTTATAAGATGCTTGCAGTCTTACTTCTTCGCCTCGGTCTCCATCATGTCGTCACCAGAGCCATGTATTGTTGTGCTGGCCCGATACATACCGGGAAATCTCGCGAAAAAGGGCTCCAGGAATCAGAATCACAGCCAAACGATAGAAAATGAATTGCAATGTTCACGCTTCGTATATAATGTTGATGGCGATAGTTATGGTGCAAGGAGAAACTCGAAGGCTTTTGCGGGATCGTGGCTGATGCTGTTTAAGTATGCGACATGCAGAGTAAAAACATAATACGGTTTAGGAATTACAGGCACATCGAAAGAGCGAGAAACTGTGAGAAGTGGCAATTCGATTTATAATAGCATTTTGAAAATTTTCATGAAAGATATCTGGACTACAATAGGAAGTAGATAAAAGGCCGATGATAGGCAGTGAGTATATTTTGTGTTGCTCAAAAAGTGAGCTAAGAAAGTTTTAAAAATATGTGCACAAAATTGTTAGTGTACTGAGAAGTACATGGGGAAACTTCAGGAAATTGCCGACATGGTTCCAATTAAAGCACCTACAAAATCAAAGAGTTGTCATGAGTTTACTACTACTTTACTTTACAAAATCAAAGTGTTAGACGCAATAGCTAACATTCATTTAAACCCAAACTATGCACAATCCGGAACTTTTGTGGTTGTGAATCCATCATCCCCAAGCTTTATACTCCGACGTTCATTCTACTATTTCAACTTAAATCGATAAATCGACCCTTTTTCTCGACATCATTATGAGTTTTCTTTTTTGGTTTCGTGGATTCACATAAAAACACCGGCTAATCTCTTCGCCACCCTCACAAAAAAAAACATGCTAAACAAAAGCAGGCACAAAAGCAGCAGTACCTTCAAAAACAACTCGAACATTGATGGTCCCCCTCCTTGATTTATCATCTTAGCGTTAAGAAGATTTACCCCGAAAAGTCTATGCTCTATGTAAGATGCGGATGACAATAGTATGTATTTATAGTGATGGCGGGTTCCACAGATCCAATTGAATTCGATTCAATCGAAATGGGTCGTCCTATCCCCCTAAGACGAAATGTCGTCTGTTTGTCAGTACGGATGCAATGAAGTAGTTCGAAAAGACATTGCGGTTCTGGAAAATGTATTGTATTTGAATAAGAAAAAGAAAAGAAAGCGCCAGCATTGACCTAGTGTTTGAAGAAAATACGAGAATCACTCCGAAAAAACAGAAAGGATAAAACAGACGAAATGATTGATTTTGGTATGCATATATTAGAGAAAAATCTGTAATCCAGCCATGTTGAATTTTCGAAGGTTCTTTTTTGTATTTATTCTGAAGGGAAATCCTTTGATAGCAAAAACACATGGTTTCAGAATAGAATTATGTGTAGGTCTTTGAAAAAGAGGGTAATGATAATCTTGTTGTGGCTTACATGCTAAGCTTTTTACGAAAATCTTTCGGTTTAGTGGAAGCTTTTGTACTAAAAAGGTGGCTGGGACTTTGTTTTTTACAAAGAGTTTTGGATTTGAGTTTCTGTTTGCTCTCTGTTTCCTTCGTCTTGAACTACAATTTGAACCCATCTCACACACTCAAACTCTTTGACGACAAAGCGAATCTATTTTATTCTATGTGGTCAAGCGTGGCAATGATGGTCGCATACTCTAGGTAAGTAGTACCTTGAACTATAAAATATATTTACAAAGCTCATATGAAAATTGGTTTTTGCTTCATACAGGAATTTTCCATACGTTATGGAATGCTCTGCTTCATTCATAGTTTTGACTCTTAAGTACAAAGTCTCAACTCCTATGCACATAGTCCCGACTCCTATGCATGTAGTCTCAGTGCATATCATTATATTTGGCTGCATTGTGTCAAGAATTGAATGAGTTCGTGAGGCTTAGTGGGTAAAGCATCTGCTCTTTGAGTCTGCTCTTTGAGGTGGTTGGCTCGAATCCAGGTTCGGGCAGACTTGAAACTCTAAAACCTTTATCAGGACTTTTGGCTGATAGTATTGATCGATTATAGTATATGGCTTTCAAAGCTGTAACACAGCGCCTACTTCTATTAATTTCTCGCTATGCAGAATGGTGTTAAGTGCTCTATCACAATGTTGTTAGAACACATATAACAATTTTCTGATCTTTAGTCTGATAGTATTACCTAAACTAGTAGTCATTCTATAGTTTTAAAGCAAAGTTTGAAGTGAACTTCCTGATTGAAACACCACAGCTTATTTTCGTTGTTAAATAACTTCAGTATTAGCTTAATTTTTTCTAATTAATTCATTCGTAACTTGCTCCCTTAAAAAGTCAAGGTTAAAATCATTCTTTTTCTTCTTTCTGAGCCATTAGTAGCTTTGAAATCTTGCCAAACGTGTTTTATGCCCAAAAACAACATAAAAAAAAGTACTCCAAGAAAACAAATAGACACTTTAGAAAATTAGTTGACTTGGAACTTACGAGCCCAGGGCGAAGGAATTAGAATTTCACGAAAACCGTGGTAACAGATTTCAAAGACATGCGCTTGAAAAAGTCCCAGAGAAAAAACTCTACTTTTTACTGAAACAGTGAACTCGCGGAAGCTAGAGCCCACACACAAAATTTGTTTCAAAATGCAAGGCAGCGCAGAAATAGGGAAAATATATACTAAGGCAAGCACAAATTGTTACTCCTCAAAAACTAGATGCTAGGGCACAAACGCAGCTGGTAGAGGGAATTTAGAGAGAACATCAAAAGGAGAACAGAAGCCGCTAGAATCAGGGAGGTCCTATGTGTAACTACCAGTGTGACTACCTTTCTGCGTCGTTGAATTGGGATTGAGGATTTCAACGAGTGTGTAGACATGTTATTGGAAATTCACTTCCCAGAGTCGGCTAATGCGGCATCGTGGAATCACTCACTGTGGACTATCCATTGGCCATCTGAGCTACTGATGAAAGATATGACAAACAAGGACGAATGGGTAATAGTTGCATTCGTCCCTTGCAAAGCCAAAGGGATTGATGAGCTGTCATTTGTCTTGTACCAGAGAGCAGCCATGACCATCATCCACATACTGCAGCGTATTTTTACTGCCTGCCCCGCCTCGAAGTGGTATCTGAGCGATGATCAGAAACTAAAGTGAGTTTTAATCCGAAACCTAGTAGGTTGGATCACCAAAACCTGACGGATTTCAGACCAATCACCTTAAAATATTTTCTAGTAAAGTACTAACATTTCGACACATCAAGAGCTCTATTGAAGCCGATTGATTGAGGAATCTGTGTTAATCCACACAGAAAAAATAGCTGGTACAGAAACACCGCAAGGAGAGAAGCGGAGCTAGTAGTATCTTAAGGTAAACTATAGCAGGTAGAACTCTCAGCCTAATATGCTCAAATTTGAACTTGTCACTGAAAACTTAATTCCAGTTTAAGTGAAATAATATCTGCCAAACGAATTCAACATTATTCTTAATAATATTAATAAATGGATCATACCCTCAAAATACTTTTAAAAAATAAATGCGTTTCGTATAAAAATTACGTAATTCATGTATCCGAAATTTCTTACAGCCTCTTTTATGTTTCGAAATATTAATTCAAACAGTATTCGCTAAATTTCTCTCCCTCTTTGAAGACCAATTTTCCTTATTTCCGGTTTTAGCACCATCTACACCAAGTTCCTACTATTTCCCATTGGTTCTTCACCCTAATTTTTCAACTTTTGCTTTCTCTGCTTTCTGTACTTCTATTTCATACCAACCCCATTCCTCCTCACAGTCCTCTACCGTCACTCACTAGTTTTGTTCCCAATTCCTCCAAAAAGCCATAGCTCTGAAAAATATACAACAACTTTAAGTGCCCGCGAGCACTTTAATTTAGCTTATCTGAGCTAATTTCATGCAGGGCTCACCAACACGAAAACCATGATACAAAAAAAAAATCTTGATTAAAGTATGCCAATTCAGAACTGGTTTCAGCAAAATAACGCAAATGCCACAAGTAACATTCATTTCTAGGCTACAATAAGACGAAAATAAGGAACCATTGAATGGGAAAGAGGGAGCAATCGAGAGGATAGTAAAACTTTAGATAAAAACAACTGCAAAAAAGTTGTAAGCAATTTTTCTCTTCTACGCTCTGAACATGGAATGAGCAACCACCAACACCATTGCCCGTTGCTTGCCACCCATGACCTTTTTAATATGCTATAAGATTTTTCTTCCGGAATTTTTCGTTCACTTCATTTCGTATTGTCCTCAGTTTTGGCGTGATGTAACGACGGTGGTAAAGTGAAGTAACCGTTTTGGTGCCATGTTGTTATTTCTACCGTATTAAAGTGCCTTTTTGTGGCCTAGTGGCTGTTTTTAGTTTCACACTCCCAAGAGGGTGAAAGAAACAACACTATTTATCCCTCGTCATCTTCTCATCTGATAACATCAAAGGTAGTGGGGCATGTTGTGCGTTTGACAGCTTTATAAAAGTACTTATGCGAATATTTAAATATTTTATTGCTGACACTTCCTTGATACATTTACCTACAGAGCCTGATGGTACCCTTCGATATTTACGTTGAATCATAGTCTCGGATGAAATCTCCCTGTTTTCGTTAGCGTTTTCGCTTTCATCATAGCCGAGTAAGTTTATCGCAATAAATTTCTGATGTAGTTCTTAGACTGATTCTTGGTTTTTTAATGTAGCAGAAAAGTGCTGAGAATTTGACACCAGAGAGAAGCTGGCAAACATCGAAACAAACTGTACATTCATAGGACATTTTCCAAAATAAATATTTAACATTCATTGCCGTTCGCATGCTAATGGGATGTTAAACAGCAAGCATGGCCTAGGACCAGAAAAAAATTAGCAGAGCTAACAGTTGAACATGCTTCCATTTTCCTATGGCATTATGTTTTCCACAGATAGCTTCACAGATACAATTTTCGCTGGGAGACTTCATAAACACTCATGCCTTTTGGCGTTGCATTTCACGTTGTCAGGGAACAAGATGTCACTCGTATACATATTCCTGATAGTTTATATGGGGCAGGAAGCTATTAATCAAATACATGAATTTAGAATTGTTTTGTTTTGGTCAAAAGAGTCCTGTGTCATTCTAGATATCATTTAAACCTTTTGTTTCCAACGGCTTTCCAGTTTTCATGCTTTTTTTTTTCATATAATGAATATTTTATTTCAAAATTTATTGATCTAAATGATCATTTGCGGCAAACTGAATCGCTTTGTCTACATAATCTTACCTGAAATATCCTCCTCCTAAGATTGTCACTAATAAGTATTTAATTGATTGATATCTAAATACATGTCTCAAGCTCCATTCCCGTTCATGTATATTACAAAAGATTACCAAGTATTTCCTAAATTCCTCGTCCTAAAACTTTTCGACAGACACTAACTGAAGGACATTATAGATTAAAGAAGCCCAAATTTACCTGGGTCATGTATGTCCTAACCTTAATATCGATTCCTTTAC
The DNA here is from genome assembly GCA_963978885.1 of Nemotelus pantherinus. Classification (NCBI taxonomy): domain Eukaryota; kingdom Metazoa; phylum Arthropoda; class Insecta; order Diptera; family Stratiomyidae; genus Nemotelus; species Nemotelus pantherinus. The sequence goes on along the minus strand of OZ022263.1, from coordinate 81,833,740 downwards.
ACCATGTTGGGCTTATAACAACTTCCTCTTCGTCAGGCAATTAATCGACCGAGTCAGCAAACGAATCGAAATCGTCGACTTAAAAAGAAAGTCCTGAATCTTAAATGGTTCCTGCCGTCGTCGACCCAAAAGAATGGAAATTTGTCTCTTTCCTGAATCGTCCTCAATTCGCTAGCTTAGTTTGGAGTGCGAACTGCCTGTCCTAGCTATTGGATTTGGCTTCATTTGAGATGTACGTGAAGGACTAAATAGTGTGTATCGTGTTGGTCGTGGCATCTCTAACAAGCACGAAATACAGTGTCACGATACAATTCTATTGTTGTTGTTGCTGTCCTTGTTATTTGTATATGTATGTATCGCATTTCGATTTGAAAAACGTATCATTTCTAGATAATTAGATTAAGGTAATAGTTACCTGTGGAAAAGTAATTGGATCGGAGAATCTTATTAATTGTACGATCTTAAGGACTGAAAGAACCGTTGCGGTATTGATTTGTAATTCCTGCGGGGACAAGAAGCCAGAGAAGGTTTGAGTTTCGTAGGGGATTTCATCCCGAAGATTGGTAAGAAATGGAACGAACAGGGATAAACAATTGCTGATGATATGAGGTAAAATAATGGTCTAAAATAGGACGTGTTGTTGTTGAAGATTATTATATCTATGCGTTCAATGCATGCTATTTAGACTCATTAAGATTCACTGAAAGGAAAGCGCTCATTTTTATTTGAAAAATTAGATCATGTATGGCATATGTTAAGTGGAATAATGTATTCAGCGAATGCACCAAAATAGCTGTCTAATATATTGATGCAAGATAGAAAATGTTAAGGGACATTTCCTGTAAATTTGCTTGACAACTTATACTCTCCAGCTGAAGGCTGGTATTGCTTTAATTGTGAGGATAAATTTTGACAAATCTCCATTATCTGGACATTCTTTCGAGTGAAAATTTTGAAAACTGACAAAAGTAGAGACTTTTGATTTCTGACGGATAAAATGTCAAGCATTTCAATTTTCAATCGATTTTTTCATTAAAAAGACATCGGCACAATTCAATATTCAAATTTAAACTCTAACTGACTTAAAATTTCACTTTTTAGCTGTAAAGAAAAAACTCCACATACTAAATTGGCTTGAAATGATTGGAGACATATTTCAATGCCATCTGCATTTTCAAAGCGAAAGCAACTTTCAAGCAATTTTACACGCTACGAAGTGAGTACCACTCTTGCTTAATTTGAAGCTAAATTTTCGCCGGAACAGATTTCACATGAAATCGAATACTATACAAGCCTTAAGATAGAAGGTTTTTTTTTCGTTTCTAATTACTCGTTTCTAAGCATGGATGGATTTTTTTTGACGCGCTCAAGAGAGGAGAGAATATTGCTATTTCAACGAAAATTGATCCTAAGGGTTTCGTGCTAGCTCTCAGTAATATGGCATGACTATAATTTTGGTATGAACAATTAGGGCATGGTTGGTTAAGTCGGTTTTCGCACGATTCATTCTTTTGAGGTAGTTTACCTTTTTTATTGAAATTTCAGACCCAGCAATTAGTTCAAACATTGTAAACAAACCAAAAATTTCTTCTAACAGGGACAAATTTTACCTTGGATTCATTCATTTTTCCAGCCCAAAAAAAAATACATACTAACATATTCATAATGTCAATAATTATTTATTCTATTTTTGCCCCACTATGTCCACCCAATCACAACAAAATAAATCTGTCGTAACCAGAAATTTAAAAAAAAAAATTAGTCTGGAGCTTTTCAATGCCAACATCTCCATTCGCAATTTCCCTATGAACAATGTAGGTAAAGTTCAAATTTTTCCCTGAAGCATATCGAAGTGCGATGTCATCTAACAAGTATAATTTTTGTTGTTTTTAATTCCCGTAATTTTATTTGCTATTTATTTTTTATATTCCATATCTTCGTGTGCCCTAATCTTTGCTCGAAACCTGTTACTGTTTGTGATTTCGGACCATTATTCGAAATTTGGGGGCCGTGGCAGAAGCTGGTGTTGAATATCATCATCGGGGCACTACAGCCCGAATCGAGCCTTAGCCTCCTTAATACTTCGCCTCCATTCGTCTCGGTTCAGTGACCGCGTCCTCCAGTTCGGTGCTCCCAAAAGTGACCTGCTGGCAGCATCTATAGAATCCTCCCAGCGCTTGCGTGGCTTACCGACTGACCTGGCTCCGCTCGCTCGCCCCTTGAGAGATCGTTTGGGGATTCGATTGTCGCTCATTCGTTCGACGTGGCCAGCCCATTGTAGTTTTTGGAGTCGTATGACGGTAGAGACTTCTGGCTCGTCATATATGGTATACAGCTCGTTGTTGTATCGGATTTGCCATCCATCTTCTTCCCGTATTGGACCGAGGATCCTTCGTAATACCCTTCTTTCCAACGTATTCAAGGTTTTTTCAGATGCCTGGGACAGAGTCCAGGTTTCACTCCGGTAGCATAGCACAGGTCTAATAATTGTTTTGTAGATGCGAAGCTTCGTACTCCTGTGTACGCATCGAGACTTCAAAGTGGGAAGCACCGAAAATAATATCTTATTGGCTAATTAAATCCGTCGTTTGATTTCGTCAAGCTCTTTCCCATCCTTCGAGAGGTTCGTCCTTAGGTACACGAAGTTGTCTACGTTTTCAAGGTTATAGTCCCCTATCGTTATGTTTTGTCTTATTGGCGTCCTTTTCCTTGATTGAGTCATAACTTTAGTTTTTTGTTCGTTAATTTGAAGACCAACTTCTTTGGCGGTTTCGTCTAGAGCTACAAATACTTCCTTGGCGTCGTTGAACGAACGTGATATAATGTTGATATCATCAGCGTAAGCTACTAGTTGTGACGATTTAAATAATAGAGTTCCTCTCGTGTCAACGGGGATTTTTCTGATGACATACTCAAGCGCTAAGTTCAAGAGTACCGGAGCTAATCCAGTCCCTTGTTTTAGCCCAGTATTCGTCGAAAACGAGTTGGTCATATTATTCTGAATCAGCACTTGTGACGTGGCGTCGGTCATGGTCATTTTCACCAGTCCTACCAACTTTGCTGGGATTCCGAACTGCAGCATGATGTTATATAATGCAATTCGGTTGATGCTGTCGTACGCTTGTTTGAAGTCGACGAATATTTGATGGACATCAATGTTGAATTTCCAGCATTTTTTCCAAAATTTGTTTGACCGTAAATATTTGGTCAGTTGTCGATCTTCTACGTCCACGAACATAAAATATATTGAACGCAAAATTTTTCTGGCCTTTGATGTGCCCGAATGGCTTCACTCCGAAAACGGGTTCTAGTCTGCTTCAAAAGTGTTCGCTCAGCGAATGGAGAACTATGGAATTCACCATTACTTCAATCCATTGTTCTCGCCACAGGCTTTGGAGCGAGCAAACCGTGTTGACGGAAAATGCCGGTTAAGCTCAGCTTATAGCGTTATTTGGTTCTTGGCTGAGCTTTGGGACAACTGATTTTCACGACCGGAGATTTTTTTTTATATTGGAGGAATAACAAAACTTGAGTTTTTTGAAGGTTAGGTGTCAGCTGTTGGCCGGTAGAAAAGAAGAATAATACTCTCCTTGAATAGTGGGTTTGGAATGCAAGAAGTATCAGGGCCCTGACACCGACAGCGGCCCAGCCAGCCAGATTCGTAATATGGTCCAGTTTCAATTTTTTCGTTACAAAAATATGATTGGGCAGATTATTTTGTAGTTTTTGGGTCAGAGAGATGAAATCGATCTTTTGCGAAAGACTGAAAGACAAACTTTCAGACTTTTATTTCCCATTTGCTTCGTTCATAGTTTTAGCCAAGAAACTTATCGTCGAAACAAAACTTATGAGTTCGACTTTCCCCTACCATTTCGAATTTCGTCCGAATAATTGAAAATCAACCAAAAAAGTTGATGTGAAGTCTTAACATATAACATTCCAACTATTTTGTTTCTAATTCCAAACACGATCCATACTGTATCACTCATTCATCGGACTCAAAACAACTACATTAATATTGTCAAAATTTAGTACTTAACCTCCTTCATCATTTGTAACCAAAAACGTTGACTTAATCAGCAAATCTACATAACTCCACAAAAAAACCACTTAACCAAAATATGACAAACTAAATCGCTTAAAAAGAAACAAAACATTCCACTCAACCCCAAATAGGTGTATCAAGTCTGAAAAATCACACTTCATTCACCTCTTCAACCGCTACTCGAATAATTCATCACCAAATGATTCACGTGTGTGTAAGTACGAAGCATTAATTTCGCTCTTTATCGAATCGATATGTCGCCGGGTCGAATGAAATCGATCTATAAAATATATACATTTAGGCAACACTGACATACCACTAACACTTTTTTTTTCGCTGGACAGAAAGAAGTCTTCCAAGCTATTTGCATTTATATTTGGAGACAGATTTTTCTATGGGGTTTCAGATATTTTAGAGTAGATTCCATTCAATCTACATGAGAATGAAAAATGATAGCATTAGTTGCTTTGAGTAGATAGGCTGATAAGTAGTTTGAAAAAATATATTTTTTTATCCTAATAGTAGCTGAAAAAAAAAGTATTTGAAAAGAGGTAAATATGCATTCAAATGGCTTTTTAGTTTTGTTATGTATAGGGATTGGTCAAAATATTTTTTTGGCAATTGTCTAAAAATATACCTTTTAAATTATCAGGTCGAAAATAAATACGCTATACGCATAATGTTTTCAATAATATTAATTAGTATCTAGACCAATAAAAAAACTGATGTTTTTGGAATATTTCCCACCACGAACTGTTACTTATGCTCTTTTGAACCTTCACGACTTGATTATATCACTACAATTCCAGCATTTTCAGGCATCTTCTCCAAAGCACCAAATCTAGTAAACTTTTTAAGTAAGCTTTTCACCAGCTAAACAAAATGGTTTTACATATAAATTTTGTACTCCTAACATGGTCTTGGCACTTTTCTTACACCACAATTTCCTTGTTCGGTTTTTCATTAAGCTGTATAGTTTTCAATTCCTTCCTAGAACTCATTTGAGTACTCGGTAATCTAAGTCTGATTTATTTCACAGGCCACCAACACACCATATCTACAAATTTGTTCAGTAATCGATACGATTCCATCATTTCATTCCCTGTAGAATTATCAAGACCTTAAACCACACCATCGAATCTCACCTTTCCGCTTAGAACAATCACAGCTATCACAACTAGGCTGCGTGCAACAAAACGATGTTCGTTTTATGTTTGAAATTGGACACCATTGTAAACACTTCAATTTTATTCATCGCCATCAAAGATCTCTATCTATTTTACTTTTTCTCGTGTCGGGAATTTCAAGCAAGGTATACTACACCAACAAATACCATTCCATGATGAGCATCATCAATTTTCGGTGGTCAATTTTTATTGACCATCATCGTTCCAACGCTATCAAGTGTATGTTGAGGTCCGACTCTGCTGGGGTCATGGATGTAACCCTCTCAGGGCTCGTCAAGACTATTGACAACTGATATTTCTCGCGATCAGGTCTCCACTTCAGCTCGGGAGTCTATTCATAAATTTTGAAATGCAAAGTATCGGTAGAAACACGTTTGTATGCGGCTTTGTATGATCGATCTTAAGTATCTGGAAAGATAAAGCGAAAGTGGATACACACTTTGTTGGCAATCTGAAAATAATATTTTTATCGTAAGTTTAGACGTGCTATTTGTCCAAAAGCTTGGCTTCCAAGATAAATTCTGTTTCGACCAACAAACTACAGCGAGCGAAAATGCAATGGAACCTAGACTGGAGTCCTAAGTCCACTCAAGTATACTAAGAATACAAATGATCTTCACAGCAATATTCCATATGTTTCCAGAGGCCCAGCACCAGCACCAACTGACCTTGGCTTTAAGCCCGAAGATTTTTTCATGTGGGCTTGTTTGTCTGATTAATTGGTGATCATTTTAGGATCAAATTTCTGAGTAATGTTTTTAATGGACTCATTCGACTGTGAGTGAAGAATAAGCACTTTTTAGCATGAAATTACATGTAAAAAACCGATAAAAATGAGTTTCGATTGTTCTGTGCTCGGTTACAGTGTATGCTTAGATAAAATAAACTTATCATATAGCTGGAGGTTTTTTTTTCAGATTTGGGCACAGAATTGTAAGTGGTCATTAATATTGCTTTAAAGAAGAATACTTGGGTACTGGTTTTGCTTTGTGGGATGATGATTAGTAAGATTGATTTCAAAAATAGGATTTGTTTTGGTTAAAAGCAATTATTTGTTTTATGGTTGATTGAAACTAATATTAATGATGAAAGGTGAAGGTTATTTTTTGAATGATGAGGATGTGGTTGTTAATAATGGAAGCAAAAAATGCGGATACTCACGAAACACAAGATTACGATGGTATCTTTTTCGAGGATCCTTAAGCAAGAGAACATAGTAAACGTTTTTATCCTCAGCGTTTTAAATCGTTAGCGCATTGAATCAAACAGTAAAGTTTCTTCTGTAGCTATAAACTGCTGCAATTTTAGCAGTTTTAATACATATGAATATATATATATATATATATATATATATATATATATATATATATATATATATATATATATATATATATATATATATATATATATATATATATACATATACATATACATATATATAAAATAATAAATTTATAGGAAAAAAAAATTTATATGAATTTTTCGTGAGCTTTAGGTTTAGGTTGCATTTTATCACTGATTTTCATTTCAAACACATTGTGCTGCATTAAATGGATCGGCAGCCATTTTGACCTAACCTACTCCATTAAAAAGTCTTGTTTTAAAATAAGTGTATGCTATATTCGCTCTTTGATCCCAGTTTAAATGCCCACAGTTTCAACTCGATTTCTACTTTTCTACTGCTATCTTTCATTTTAACTTAACAAACTCCAGACAACGCTTTGCCAACTACTGTAAATAATAAATCTAACAGCTCTATACTTCCAACATGTGCACTCAAAAATATGTTTTCACCAGTCGCACCCTCAATTTAACCACCACTTGCATTAAACAATTCAACATATCCGGCCCGTCTACACGTGGTTACCAGAGTTTTGTCACAACCAAACCTCGATTTCTAAAAGAAACACATTTCCGCTGGCGAAATTTACCCTAACATCCTTTCATCTCAACCCTTTCGTTCTTCATTGCAGTCGTAGCTTTGCTCTATCTTTTCAACTCAATTAGAGAACCCAACCAGTACTCATAATTTTGGTTTGTAACATTGTCCTGTTCCTGCAAGAGAAAACGCACTTTCCTGCAAACTCAAATCACATCAGATCTTCTCGTCATCTGACCGTATCCTGATCACAGTATGTACACCCTTTCAAGGGGTGAAGAATGCTAGCTTCTGCATTTTATTGCAGGATTTCGCAGTTAAAGTAGTAGCGCCATACATTCCAGGACCCGAAAGTACTTTCGAATATTCCACATACTCATTCTCGACAAAGAGCAGACCCAGTAGCTCCCAAGCACATGTAAAGCTTTGCTTGTATGCAATAAACTCAAGATCCTTAAATCCTACTAGGCAACTTTCGTTCAGAACCATAGTGATTGTCACTTTCGTACACGTTCCCGAAACTACGAATGATGCCTGCTTTACTTGCGCGCTCCTGTCTGGCGCACAAGAGAAATGACTTTCACCTAGTCGGAATCCTTAGAGTGTCCTTGTTCCAACCACGTCCGACTCCTCAGCCATCGTTTTTGTCGCCCTGTTGCGGTACAATCAGTGGCGGGAGTAGCATTTCTATGCTGTTTCTTTTGAAATAGTGCTGCCGGGCAGGCAATAGGTCCGTTCCATTGTTTTGCCATAGCCCGAAAGTTTTCTAGGACACGTAAAGCTGTTAGGTTTCTGCAAGATTTAAAGATTGGTGTTATACGGACGATGCTTGAGGCTGTAGCGTAAATCGAAGTCTCGAAAAAACGAAAGGTGCCCGGGAGCTGGTGAATTCGTGGCAATGCACAAAACTTGGAATTTCTCTGCTGCCCAGAAAACTTTTAAATCCTTTGTCCCAGTGAGACACAGCCCGAAGTAGGAAGCAAGCAAGCAAACAGGCAGGCAAACAGGCAGACTTGATGGTAAATGTCAGAGACAAAACTGATCCCACGTGTATTTGTTGCCTAAGAGGGAGATAGTGAAGTGTAGAAGGGAGCGGTTGGGAATGTCAGAAGACTACCGGTGACGATAGCATAAGATATGGACTTTTCTATGGGGATAATCTGGAATGGATTTCGAGGTTACATTTTTTTCGGTTATACGGAAGAAAAGTGCGACTGCTTTCGATAGGGATATTAGTTTGGTTTTTGGAATTGCGGTGATATAGTGAGTTATTTTGTATTAAGGACACCGTAGAGGTGAGGAAAATGGTGGCTTTTAACTTTAATGATGGAAGAGAAAGAGGTAAAACATGGGCACAGAGTTTACTGTTCCGAAAATTAGATCAAAAAGTGGTTATAAATGGGTTGCTTCATGCTTGTTTTGCTAATGATTATAGTGTTAAAATAAAAGTGAAGAAAGCATACGTAAATGAATGAAAAAGTGAGTAGGGTTTTCGAATATAAAAGTTCGAAAATCGACAATCGCCAATGCAGCGGGCTCCAAATTGTTGGTAACACAGTTTTTGTTAGTTGATGATCCTTGGAAACTTTGTTGCCACTCCATAGTTCTTTAAACTTAAAATTTCCCATTTTGATATATCTGTCACTTATTTAAACTCTACATTGGTTTATGTGGTCATGGACCGAAAACGAAAAATCGTATCAAATCTCTCAGTTTTTTGTTTTCAAGCGAAAGATATCACATAGTTGTATTCTTTGTTATTTGCGACGAAATTTTTTCCATGGAAAATCAAATGAGGGAGCTGCTTCCTTGAAGTAACATATAGTCAAAAGTGATGTTGTCAAAAGTGATTCGTGTAGAAGTTATCCTGACAAAAGAAGGGTGACGAAAGAGCTGATTGTTGAAAAAGGAAATCAAAGCTATTACCTATGACAAATTGGCTTAAGGGTAAGGGTGAGTTAAAAGTAAAATGATACATAGTTTTCGCAATAGCTTTACACATTCTTGCTAAGTTAGTGACAAAACAATATTAGGTCGAAAAAAAATACGATTTCTTGGGAAATCAGATAATGGCCTATAACATGAAAAATTAGTGACAAATTCAATTCGTCAGCTTGTGGTCGCAAATGAAATTTCAATAAGCCCCCAAAAAAGTATGTAGCTGTCAATCACTCGTCGCTTATAAAATCGATGTAGGGATGATGCTGGTGCGAATTGAAGAAAATTATTTTTGGGAGATAAATACGTATCGGTTGCGTCTTATCAATTTGAGTTGATATTTTTGCAATAGCTCATATCTACCTTTACGTTACATCAAAAAAAGAATTGAAATTGACAGAGTTTTCAGAGTAGTTTTGTTACTATGTGGGGACGAATCTGTGAATAAGTGAACTAATGCACAATATAATCAACACTTGACTAACCGTTTTGGCTAAGTGTGGTTCATTTAACATGTTAGTTGAATCACTTTTACTGGGCCAAAAAACTGTTGCTGGCAATATGGATCTGGATTGACCAGTAACTTTACTCTTAATAAGGCGCATAATTTTTCTTCCTCTGGCTACTCAAAATATTACTATTGGGAACCAACGGATAACTTCTTAAAGTTCAACGTCTTATTGCGTATTTCTATGTTTGGGTCTTAAAATTGTGCTCTTTCTTCAATGCGTCAATTAACCTCAAAGCCTTATTCTTCACACCAGCGACATTAGCATTTGACTCAACTCCATTTCTACCATTCTTCTCAAATCTTATCGTTATCACGTCTTTACTTGGATCGATTTGTATACCCATAATTCTTGAACAGTCTCACCGCCACTTTCGTAATTCATACCAGGCGTGTATGCTCGCTTTCTTCAGCACTGGAATTTGTCGAAAAAGACGACACAATCTGCACGTATTTTTCTACCTACAAAACTCACAAACGACAACCATTTTGGCAGTTGTTCGTTCTGTCATCATTATCTACCTTGACTTAAGCTTTCGTCGTTTCTCGAAACCGGAACGTCTAAGCTTCATTGATGCTGTTAGTGAACGGTTAAACACGTTTCACGTTTTCGAGGACGAACCAGTTACAGGTCGCGTATGTTTCAGGTTATTTTTTTAGAACAGGTAGGATTTCAGTTGAATATTTTCAGCTATTTTATTTGCTGAAGATGGTTATTTTGTAATAAGAAAATTGTGAAATTCGGAATAAGAGTTGAGGCAATTTGATAACTTCTACGATGCTTGTTTTTTGAAGTTATTGAACTTGAGTTCAAAGTTGTGATTTAAGAATTTCGAAAAGTTATTCAATCTCTTGTGGCCAATCAGGTTTTAAATTTTCGACTCTTGCAATTTAAAAAAAAAATCAGCAGGAACTATAACTTAGCATAGCAGGAATGCGGATGGCCCCACACAACACTTCCCCATTTTTCTATATTTTATTCAATGTTTTACAAGAAAAGCTGATGGAGCTGCTTCGAAAGATGTTAGATTTATCTTTCTAGCTCTTTATAATAGAATTTGACAAAATCTCAGTACTTAAATATAAATTTCATTTAAATTCTACTTCGAAGATTTAACGCTTCTGCCTTCACTCTATTGCCATTATCTTTTTTCGTTTCGATTCTAGCCATACTACTACCATAAAAACTACAAAGTGCTGTATTGCAAACTGTCGAAAAACATTCAAAGTCACAAACAAAACAATGCGCTCTGGAAAATATCCTTTGTTTTTAGCATATATTTCAAAAACTTCATTTTATCATCATAAAACTTCACCGCTAATCCCCTTAGCGTTTCTTTCTTTCCAGCTAATTTGCTACACTACCCCAAACCAGAGATACTATCTTTCTGATAAGTATGTTTTTCATGTATCCCTAAATTGCCTCTATATGTAATCCAATTTTATCCTTTCATTCGAAATGTTTTCCCATCTTCTTGTGGTATCTTCGGAGCAACGGAAATAAAATCTATCAAATTTTATTATAATTTGTGTTATGACATGTCATCTGACTCTTGATGGTTTTCTGTCATTTTCCCCTCGGGCTCATTTGTTCACATAATTTGTTCTGTATATGTTCGGATCTTTAAATCGATATCAGATGGAACGTTTTATTTTTAGGCGATGAATGTCCTTCGCTTTAACAGTTGATAGGAACAACGTATATAATGTTTTGAAATTAGAGATTTCTTTGGGCATTACTTTGGTTTCCTAAGTCCTGGGTAATTTTCACGTCGATTGAAGTTTGATTTTGGATTGTGTACGCTTCTTTGACCTATGGCGACCGTAACTTACGCGACTAAATTCAATTGCCGCTAGCTCTGTTAGTATGTAATCTTTAGTTCGTCTAGCAATTCAGATTCCCTCGCCATCATGACGAACAATTCTAAGACATTTCCAATGCCGGCTGTTTTCACAATATTTTTTTAAAATCGTTAAATAAAATTGCGCGGAAGCTTAGTCCCACAAAAAACTACAACATTCGTACCCACATGTTGTCGGGAATAGCTAGTAGTTTTTTGTTGTTGTTGTTTGTCTTTTGGTCACGTCCTTTCTTTCGTCTGGCTGTTGTAATGTTTGACTGTCATCACTTTGAATGTTTTGGACGTGACTAATGGCCCAAATGGAAATTTCGTTGAGGATGGTTGATATCCAACGCGCTCTAACATAATTTATACTACAACGACTGTTGTATGAGCACATATGAATGAGAGCATAAAGACACGCGTGTGGTTTTGTTTATGTGTACATAGTTTGTATTTTTGGAATGGATTATGAATGAATGAATGGTTCGTTGCAGAGTGACTGACTGTGGAGAGTAGGATTAGTTCGAAGGGATTTGGGGAGCAAGATGATTTGATAGTGGTTAAGCTAATGACGTCATGTGGGAAAACTAAGTTAGTGATGATGTCTAGTGATTAAGGATAATTCTTTTGGCATTGAAAGAGGATAGTTTCGGGATACAGAAAAGTTTATTCAAATTATGACATAGCTCATATTGAATGAGTTTTATTGCCAAACATAGAAATTCTTTTTAGATCATGAACATCCAAAACCCTCCAACCTTGTTTTTTTAAATATTTTCTATGCACAAAAATTCAAGCATGATACACACCTTACCCTTCGACAGAAAACTCATGCGTTCATATTATTTGCGAAACTTTAACAGTTGCCAGGAAAAATTGTAAAAAGAGAGCGCTCTCTGAGTGCGGAATGTCTTCAGAGATTTGTATCTGAGTTGAAATTTCAACACACTTTAAATTTTTTTATATATTTTTAGAAAAAAATATAAATCTCCCAAAATTTCAAATATTTTTCTTTGAAAATCAGATGAAACAACAGGTTTCGTACAATTGTACCTTGTGGAACAGCTTAATATCCTATATAGCCTCATTTTGTAAAACTACATCATAAACAAGTTTGAGTTCCCAAGTGGGTAGAGCACTGGCTTCTTATATTTGGGGTCCCAGGTTCGAATCGATGTTCGATGTTCACAAAACTTTGAATTTACCGAGCTCTGAATAGGTACCTGAATTAATCAGGGGTAAAGTGAGTCGGGGAACTAATCACTCCACATTCGTATTCACATTTATTGTAAAATCTAGACACGTACGAGAGTTGTCCTGGGATTCCTTTACTTTTACATAATAAACAGTAAAGAAACAAAGCTTTCCTCCATACAACAGGTAGTATTTATAGAAGGCTATCAGATAGCCAGATAATCGAAGTATCTGAGAACCACATCGATGTTTTCAAAACAAGTTGTCGTGTAGTCATGCAAGATATTTTTCAACTGCCATTTCCGGTGCATTGCAAACATTTTAATGGTAGATTTTAATGAGCGATTGTTTATTGTTGTTAGCTTTTTATAGTTGGATCTTAAATCTTTCTTAAATCTAAATTCTTATATTTTTCCACAAAAACAATTAAATGTCCCGTAGTTGAAACTAATCAAAATTTTTTTCTTTAATTTTCAGAATACATACATATATCTATGCAGCTCACTTGGTAAGTAAAATAGTTTATTAACCCGCTCAAAATGCAAAAGAAAATATTCGGAAAAATTCAATCAGTTTAATAATTTCAGAGAAATAGAATTAATTTAATCAATTATAAGACTGAATGGATTTGAAAAAAATAAAATGGTATATAATGTTAAAAAAAAATCAGATGCAATCCCACTCAGTTGTGTTTCATATAAAATTATTAGCGAAAAACCAGTCTAAGCATGAATGTCTCTTCTCCTTATTCTTATCTCGCTAATCCTCAGTTTTATTCTAGATTTTTTCATTTGCTAAAAAAATAAATGCTACGTATACTGATATTTCAACAATGTTTCATTCTTCTATCAAATTTAGAGGTTTGGTGTACATGAATTCCTTTTATTAATGTTTTTCACGTATTTTTTTTCGCCCTATATGTGCCGTAAAATTGAATTCCTTTTTTTGCACCCAGCACTTCTTCAGGGTTTATTCTTTGACCAAAAGAGTTCAGCAAAAGATCAAATGATTAAAAGAATTTTGATCAAAAGGATTCATTGTACGAGTATGTATATATATATGTATTGTCTCTGTTATTAATTAGTCCTGCCTTTTATATGCTAATAGCTTCAAAGTGCTTCTAGAAGGGCTCCAATTGAATCCGTCTCTGACTGTTTCACATTTCAAGACGATATTTGCGTCTAGCTGAATAGTGCTTAAGGCCAAGTGACTACAAAAGCAAAACAACATTGTTGCGCAACGTTCCTACTGGAATTCTCAAGCAAAACAACATCAAACGTCATCTGTCACTGGCCAATAGCAAAAACCCTTTTTTTTTGGAGTCTGACTTTGTATTCTAGTACTGCCCGATAGTCTTTCGAGGAACTGGTTTTCTGATATTTTCAACTAGAGTGAGAGTGGGCAGTTGTAATAAATTAAGGCTACTTAATACTTCACTTTAAAATGATCGCGAGCCGATGTCATCCAATTGGGCACCCCTAAACTCTGAGCTTTCTAGTCAACACAGTCCTTTCAACGCAGGGAAGTTCTCTGACTCTGTCGTCTGCCATACAATCTGTAGCAAAGGTTTTTCCAAGCCGGATCATCTTCGCTCACTAGAGCTAGGTGTCTTGCCCGCCGGAGTCGAACGAACTTTATCTTAGTAATTAGATCTACTTCTAGGTTGATAGCATACAATGCATGGTTGTAGCGTCTCCGGAATCGCCCTTCTTCATATATAGAGCCAACGATTCTTCGCAAAACTTTCCTCTTGAACGCGGCTAAGAGTTCAGAGTGCCTTTTGATGAGCAACCAAGTCTCGGATCAATACCTGAGTATGGACCATGGTCTTGTACAGCTTTCAACTTAACAATGTCATACCCCTATAATTGCCGCACATTCTTACATCTAATTTCTTATGTATTGGACATATGATACCTTCCTATGGATGGGTCATGTCTTTTGGTATCTTTTATTCATACGTGCGATATCATTTCATGAATTGCTTGGTGTAACGTGGGTCCTTTATGTTTGATCAGCTCAGCTGAGATGCTGCCGGCTCCAGAGGTTTTGTTGAATTTCAGCCGGCTTATGGCTGTTTGTACCTCTTGTATGTCTGGTAGTGGCAGCAAAAGGTTTTCTTCTTGCATTATTGGAGCCTCCAGCTCTTCATTGAGCTGACCGTTTAGCTATTCACAAAAGTGCACTTCCATCGCTCCAGATTGCCTTCAGGATCGGTGATCAAACTTCCCTCTTTGTCCTTCAGTACGTGCAGCGTGATGTGAACTGCGTCATGTTTCTGCCTATTTGATAGAATCTACGCGCTTTGTATGCACCTAGCTCTTTTTATTTCACAGAGCAAGCCTTTTTCATAGACTGCTTGCTTCTGTCTGTGAAGTATCTTTTCTGTTGTTTTGAGGTCTCTATATTCCTCCTTCAAAATCTTCAAGGACAATTTTTTTTACAATGAAGATCCGCTCAACCTGCAGATTTCTCTGTAGGTACATGCAAGTTTATAAAACTGATGTTTGTAAATTTGCGTCGCCTTTCATTTACAGCGTTAGAGCTGATGTTGGTAGAATTAATTTTTTAGCTGACGAGAAAACATGGTGTTTTGGATGACAGTTGTAGTATAAGTAATCAAGCTTCCGGTACCATGCAATCAAGCTTCCGGTACGACTTGTATGTATTGAAATTCACCTAACTCTTAAACTATTGGACATCCCTTTTCAAAACTTTTATGATAAAATAAGTATAGCTTCAGATTTTTTTTTATAGAAATAAAAATTAACCTCGTCCAAATTGTTCAAATAACGAGTTGAAGTGTTTACTTTCGGGTTTTACACAGAAAAAAAATTTGTTTTTCAAATCTTATTTCAAAATTAAAAAGATCAGCTAATTTTCTATAACAATCAGAATGTTTAATGCAATTTAGATATTTTTTAGATCTCAGAATCGGCTTCGAAAAAAACCTTTCATCAATGTTGTCAATTATTCAGAAGCCCATAGCTGGGCAACTAAACTTATTAGAAAAAAATATTGTGTATCCACGTTCATATCCTCTAGAAGTACCATAATGCACAACGAAATCCATAACCTCGACTTTTTTTTCGTTATCCGCTTCACGTGAAATGCTCCATAAGTCATATTGTGTTTTTTTTTGCGAAACGCCATTCCCTGTCCATCTGATCTCTTGTATTGCTGTTATATCAGCCTTATTTGGAGGCAGGGCATCGGCTAGCTGCTGAGCAGCACGAGCTCTTTAGAGCGATCTAACGTTCCATGAAAAAATTTCAAAGTTTTCAAAATTTTCAACGCGTTTTCGGTTGCGTGGTCGTCGTTATGGTGTCTATCCGGTTGCGAGGCTTGTTGATGGTTTCGCGATAAGCGTTTTGGAAAATATTTAACCTTACTTGGTAGGGACTAGCCCAAAAATATTCGCCAACCTTTTCTAGATGAAAGGTTGCCCGCAGTCACCGCGAGGAGGTTAAATTCAAACTTCCACTAGCACGTGCATATATTCATACTCTTTGTGTGATTTCCCCTATTCGATTGATGGTTCGGTTGTAAACCACAGTTAGTATTACAATTAGTTTTTAAAAAGCAAATGAATATAACTCTCTTCGGGGATCAAGTATTCTCACCTTCAAACCAGCCGGGATTAAAGGAGACTGGTACGCAGAAATATGTGGTACCCCGAATTTACTTATTCCTCTTAACCAGTGATAGAAAGAAAGGTAAAGAGCCTTTTGGTATTCCTAGTATCGTTGGTTGGGTGAGTCGATTGCATTAAAACAATAGAAAAAATAATAGAATTTTCGAAATTTCGAAAATAATAGAATTAAAAAGCTGGAGTATAATAGAACTGTATCGAAATTGGACCGACGTACGAAGACAAAACTATTTTCACTGGACAAAAATCATTTTGTTCGATTCCTCTTCCATTAACCTCGCTATGTCAGCCAAGCTTTTATAATGTTTGACTCGACATAATTTCGATAAACACTCAAGTCCAACTGCCTATTCGAATCATATTTTGGGCTCATTTCAATGTTACCGTTGCTTACGTACAAATTATTTAAGCCTGTTATAGTATAGTTACATTCCTTTAGAACTATGACAAAGCAGCTCATGACAATACAGTGCCACACACTCAAGCTTTATCGTGCAATCTCAGTTTGGATAAACCCAATATGTGACAGAGCAGCATTTGCGCAAGCGATTCCTTTTAGTTTTCGGCTGCCACTGTTTTGCACAAACACAAGGTTCATAATACAAACATTTTGGCGCAAGTTACTTGCGACAGGCCTATGATATGGATTCTAAATACTCTGATTTGCATATTGATTATTCGATATTCTCCAAAATTATTTCCCAATATCCAAACATCTGCTCTACTATGATTGACAGAAGTCAGTCACAAAAATGATTTTTCAGTCACAAAAAATGATTTTTGAAAAATAATTGGCCCAACTGTTACTCAGATAATTATAGGGCTCATCGATATACAAGGTCGACTCTGGCAATTCAACTTTTTCCCAGTTTCTATTTTTTTCTACATATTTCGACCCGACGATGTGTCTTCTCAAATTTCAATTAGGCAACGCATACTTTTGCCGTTGTCTCTAGATTCAATGATATAGATATTACAAGAGCATGACTGAATTTTCAGAAAGTGTTAATATTGAACTGAAGATGGTCTCGAGAATTCAAAAGCATATTTTCCAGTCTTTGAAGCGGCTCAGCCACCTCTGACTTTTTCAACCAATTCAATTTTGAACCTAATGTGTTTTGAGAGCTGCTCGAATGTGGCTAATAAGACGTTCGGTTGTCAGAAAATAATGTTCGACGAGGCCTCTTCACCTTGAACTTATTTCGTTGGCAATCATTTAGCACAGGCATATGTAACCAATTGTATTCACATCGGTCGTTTGTCGTCGTTGTTAGTGTCATAACTACGAATCACTCAAATGATTCAGCTAGTAAGTTGAAGCATACCATATGTTCAATTGCTGCTAAATCATCACATTATGTTGGGCTATTTTGTCGGTTAGTGTACGAGGAAACAGCCAAAGAATCGTAGAGAATAAAATAGGAAAGAACGAAGGGAGGTGACGAATAAAACGACAAAGAAATAAAAAAATCGGATGACGGAGGATAAAACGCAAGCAGACATTGATTGATGAAGTGTGGAATATGAACAGTCTTGTTCAGTATCCAGACTTAAAAATGTGCTAATCAGAAAATAATTGAAAATCATTCAGTTAACCCGTTCCGGTTATGTTGATTTCTTCTATTTTTCTTCACTTCTATTTTTTTTATGTTAAAATAAATATTTTGTGAAACATGATTGATAAGTGCCGGTTCATTAATTTTTTTGATTTCGTCTGTTAATCAAATTAATATTAACAACAACCAGGCTAAATTTTGTCATCTAAATTGTTTTTTTTTCTCTTGAAAATGTCCCAGTTCTAACAAGAGGCGAGTTTTTCTGGCCTCATCACCGCTCTTTCAACTTTTTTTCCACTACCTTAAACGATATTGTACTTTCCTCATAATAAAAGGGTTTAGTAAAAATTTAAATCCACTCAATTCCTAGTGCTCCTTTTCATGCTTTCCTTGACATATTTTTATTTAGTACGTTGTCGTACTTATTTACATCCCACATATGAACTGTATGCAAGCTTTGCACAATAATACCTCAGCTGCTGCTTTTTACACATCACTTAAATATTTTTGTAATGAACGCAATGATAGGTGATAGTTCCATATGAACTTAGTCTGGAATTTTCTTTTAGTGACTGCAACATTTGTCTGAAGACATTTGTAGGTAGGCGCATATACCTATGCTTGTTAAATTTTTTCAAATGTTCCTTGGATATACCGGAATAAAGTGCTTGTTCATATTCATCGTGAATAATTTTAGAACGTGAGATTGCTATTTTGCATGTCTGCCATTCAATTGTTTCGGTCTGAAGTGCTTTACTAGAGAAACGAAATGTAGGCTGAAAAATGGTGTTGAATAATTTGAGAGGAAATTAATAGAAAGTGTGATAGTTTTGCTGCAATGAAAATACTTTCAATCAGCATTCACTGAGAAAACTGGAAACCTTCAAAGTTTTCTGTTCTAGACGTTCATTTATTCTACTAGTTTTACATCTGTTTTTCTTACATTTGCTATACTAAATTTTTCAAAATATGGTTTGTTTCTTTCTACTTGTAATTTTTTTTTTTTGATTTTAACATGAAATAATCAGTGAATTTTCTTACTATTTTCTCTGAAATACCTCTACTTATTTCTAAATTCGTCTGATAAAAGCACCAATTTAACATTTAGATTTCTATTTTGATGTTAAATTTATCATTAAACACATCACACGCTAGTCAGCACGACTTAATCAATTCAGTGGGTGGATAAGTGCTTCGAAAGTCCTCCTCAGTGAGCTGTTTCAGTGAGTCATTTATTGCAAGTATGTACAAAAGTCCAAGAAAATTACTTCACTATCTTAGTTAGGCATTCATGAGCGTTGTTATGGTTCCAAATTCCTCGTATTTTTAACTAATCGAGCCCTTTCACAAAACTGAGTTTTTAAACATATCTCCATACCCTCACGATATTTTTATTTCCATATTGACGAAGGTTTTCTACCAGGGACCTTCATTTTCGCTAAATAAACCTAAAGTCATAAGTATCAAGTGCTAGCAAACTAATTTCAGTAGCTGAATTTTAATTTCGACTTAGCGCACAATCTACACGTTTCCGAAAAAACGCGATACTTAAAGCGTCCGTTCTTCTCACCATAGTAACGATTTTTTTACGTAAGTGATGAATGTTTTTATAACCTTTGCTACCGTCGACGAAAAGCAATTTCAGATTTCACACGCTCAATAGCATACTCGATAACATGACATCTTATTTATTCAGGACCTCAAAATATTTCTTCCGTCCATTCAAGAGAAGGACCAAAAACAGCTACGATGACGACAGTAATGATGGCAGCTCGCTGAGGCTATACGATGTCTTCTTCATATTTCTCACCTTAGGTATACCATCACCCGGGCTCTAGGAGCTATGAACTTCAACAATCTTTTCATTTTCACCATTTCATCGAATATAATTTATATATTGCATTATGCCTGTCAAGATCAAGAATTGTATGGAAGAAATCCAATTCACATCAGTTCCATTGAATTAAAGTTGGGGTACATAACAAAAGACTACGTCGACCAGTAACTTCTAAGGAATCGATACCGAAAATATGCTTATTGCAGAAAACTAGGTGGGTCTGAAACCATTTGCGATTTTCCTAGTCTAGGTTAACCCAGAGTGAAGTAGAGGAAAGGACAAATAAAAGACCATGCATGCGAAGTATGTATGTTTCTTTAAGGTTCCTGACGTGCATTCGTTCCTTTTGGTTTCCTTGAGGTTGAAAGCTTGAATCTAAGGAGTTGAGAGAAACGTAAAGAAATAAGACATGTGGAACGGATATTCTTTTAAATTCCTTTCAATGTGACTAGTGCCAATGTGCACTAATGGAATGAATGAACCTTTTGTTTAGCGAACTTGGATTTTCAATAGACTGGGTTTTAGCGGAAGGATACGTGGTGGCTTGAACACTTCAGCTTTTATTGGGCTTGTGTTATGGTCACGGAAGAGTTTTTATTAGTCATAAATTTTAAAATAGCTAGGGTAGTGCAATGTGAAATATTTACTGAAGGCGATATATTTCATTAAAAAAATCATGCAATAATATTCAACTTAAAAAATCTCTCAACAATTACATTTCCAGAAAATATTTCTCTATTTTAAGAAATTTTACATATGTTTTAAGAAACATGCTTAAAAAATATAAACACATAACTTTTTTGGTGATTCCAATGATGAACCGAAAAAACTCCGGAATATTCTTAGTGCTAGATACAATTTACAGTGTAATAATGATTTTGTCAAGTCTAGACAGCCCTGTAGAGCAGATTTGCAACTGAACTTGCTGCTCAATATTATACTTCATAAACATTATCAAAGTCACCTCTTAGCGAAACGTACCTTGTATCTCCTTGTTTTCACTCCTAAATTCGGCCCCACTAGTTTACTCTAATTTCATTTGCATGGACTCAAAAAACAGAGTCTGAAAATCTGACACTTACACTCCAGTCCAGCATCAAACTAACGTTTATTGTTCTGAGGCGTCAAAGGACCAACCACACTAAACAAAACCTCTAGGCTCTTTAAGGCACATCTCGAGTTTATTCATGTCTTTTGTTCTGCGGACAATATTGTCCTTAGATCGATCGTCTTTCAAGCAAGAAAAAACCCCGAAGTTGATTTTTTTTCCAAATAATTCAACAAGCTCCGAAAATTTCTTACCTGTTCACGCGACGACTGAAACCATGTGCTGGCCGAGTGCTCCTGCTGCTGTCAGCCCTACATCATTATCCTTACACAATATCTTCCCCGAACAGCAGCAATAATTGTCTCTCCTGTGTGCAATTTTATCATTTCTACGTTGAGTTGCTTTTTGTCTTTATATACTTTTGGGTTCTTTTGGGTTCAGGTAAGAAGACTTAATGGTGTGATTTCTAACGCATTGAATTCAGGAAGTCTTTGAACGAAAACGGGTCGTTTTTACTACAGGCAAGTAAATCAGTGCTGCCAAATATGATTTTTTCAATATGTAGACTTTCAATTGTAATAGCTTACATGCGAGTCTAATTTTTTTTGGTACAGAAGTCTTTGCTTGTAATGTTTTCCAGCATGTTCTAATGATTGAACGAAATTTTAGTATTTGAAAAACTATCAGCTACTTTCGCTTAGCTTCATCCAACCAATTTTTCTTCAAAAATATGTGCTTCAGTTGCACTTTTTAGTAAGTTTTAAATTTGATAACAATTAAGTATTAAAATATTTTCAATTCCCAATTTAGTCCCTGAATTTTTAACAAAACCCATCTCGATATTTTCATCTTTTACAAAAAAAAACATTAAGTCCCATTTTCATCTAGAAAACTATTATGGCAACACAATATCTACTGAAAACGCGAGTCGAATAGGTTGACAGACGATTTATAACTTTTTTACAACAGAAAATCTACCTGGACTACCATAAAAGTTCGCTTCGCCCTTTCATAGAGTGCGAGCAGCTGTTCTCAAAATTTGACATGTATATTACGAAATCATCCATATCCTATACATCCTATACCTTTTTGAATGGAACTGAAAAATGACGTTACAGTCAGAGAACTTGTTGCCTTTTATTGATGGTGATGATTATAACACAATCCGAAAATGAAGCGAAAAAGAGAGGAAACAGAAAAAATTCCTTTAAGACGGTAATGAAATAAAGGACTGTTTCTAGATGTACCTGGATCTTCTCGCAAGGTATCACTTCTTTGATGGTGTACACTCAGCGTCTTAGGGACCACGATTTGAGGTAAGCCAACCAGGAAATGACAAGGAAGTATCTTCCTGATGTTTGTCGTATTGATTGAATGAAAGGTCTCTAGCGGAGCCGTATGTCACCTATCCTCCACGCCTTCAGTTTGCAATTGCAGCACATGCGGTAAAGTGCGATTGGAATGAGCTTAATATTCCTCGAGTCCTGCACTAAATTCGACGAAGAAGAGAAACTATTGATAATAACCTCTGATTTCCATTGAAAATCAATCCATTTCGTGGGAATCATTTTCTACTGAAAATTGTAGCAACTGAAAGATTGCAGCTGTAGAGATGATGCATAAGTTATGCTGTTAAATAATTTCAATGATTCGAATAATGACTTGAATTGTACCTAAAGAAGGTCACTGTTCAATAGAGTGTATGTCTTGCAAAAATAACGTAATTATTTTCGTTTAATCTGTATGTGAACGCATCATGCCAAATGACTGAAAATACTGCTCGTGTCGTGTCGTGGAGCGAAATTAAAATACATCCCAAAGCTGCTTTTGAGTAAAAAGGCTATGCCTGAAATAAAATAAGATTAGATTAAATTAGACTAAATTAGATTATCAGGAGATCTCATCATTCAATTAAACAGTCTCTTTTCATCGTACTGACTTGCTTCAGATAAATTTTCGAACGTCCGACGTTCACATCGAAAAATTGAAAACTATGTCACGGCAAAATTTTCACCGCAGAGTTTCGAAAATCTTTTGGAATATTCCCAATCCAATCTTATGGAATAGTCCTTTTTTTCTTCTTGTGAATATAGCCGCATACGCGTTGTGTAGTAACAAATAATTAATGTTCTTCAACTTGCTTCTGTTCAACGTCTGGAATGTTGCAAGGACGATTTCTTGGTCCCTTAATGTTTTTGCTTTTATAAATAACCTTAACTTTATATATGTTTAGAGCGATTCATTTTCATGTACGTTGCGGGTATCTTCAAAATGACTTTTACTCATTGAACAGCGGCTAATCTGCCTGCCTCACTCTGAATATGTCGAAATTTAATACAAACTTTCATAAACAAACAATTCAAAGACAAACCAGTTTAAAAATTTCTTATTTTCTTTTTGGGACTTCTCTTATGTGGCCGATAACTTTGAGGTTATCAATTTTACCTGAATTTCATGCAAATACTTCAAACTCAGTACACTTGTTCCTATCTATCGTTCCTGATTTATTAGAGTACTGCTATGAAGTTTGGTGCCCTCATTCCGAGTACATTTTAACTGTCTTATACTTCGTCTAATAATACGTTGCTCGTGGTTGCTCGATTGGCGCTCATCAATTGAAACGTACAAGAAGCAGTATCTTTTTACTAATGTTCGAAGAACATTAGTATTAAAATCGATTCGGCCAAAAATTCATATTTCCATATATATATATATATATATATATATCATCAAAAAATTTCAGTGAGATAATCTCGAGAACGCGCCATCCGATTGAGCTGAAACTTTCAGGATACATTGGTGTATATGCAGAATAGGTCCAGGTCTCTTTAAATGTCAGTTATTGTGAACCTTTTGGCGCCGGCGGCCATTTAAGTGATATTTTTAATATACCTATTATTTCGTGCACAAATGATTTTTGCAAAAATAAAGTTAACGAAATAAATTTCTTACGTGTTTTACATATGAATCGGATAATGCTTTGGAATTTTTTAACCCTATGTGTGCGCTGGGTGCCTAAAAAGAGGATGGGAAAATTTGAAAATTTTTAAATTTCGATAACTTTTGAAAGAGCTATTCAATCATTACGAAATTTTCAGGACATATTGGTATTATTTAGTTGTAGATTTGTGTAGCTTTTAATGAGCGTGCTGGCAACCCTATAGCTAGGGCAGGCACTGAAAGTGAAAACCTCCAAATCATCGTCTCTCTTGAAAAAATGCCGTTTCTTCAAAAACAAGCCACTCATATGTTAATCTTGTGCTTTGTTTACATAACCAAAAAAAAAAAAAGATATGGTATAACGGGCACGCCTGGTAACCCTTACCCAATTTACCTATATTTTTAGCATCAAAAACTTCTGTTCACGGAAACTCACGATCCGATGAGCAGAATTATTTGAAGTTCACAGAATGTATTGGCCTTAAATAGGACCAGGTCTGATAGAAGTGATTTTGAAATGCGGGCGATTCTGTGCCAGTGGTGCCATCTTGAAAAACCACTAAAAAAGATAACTGTTTTTAGCCCTATAAATTCTGATTGAATCGTTCGATTTTGACGAAACTCACACAATTGCTGGACCTTACTTTAAGCCACGTTTGGTAGAAATTTGGTCGAAAAATTCGGTTGGAGCTGCCAGCTATGATAATTTTGGTGTCTTCATTTCGAAAAAAAAAAATTTGGAAGTGAAAACATTCAAACCATCGAATATTCAAAAAATGTCCGTTTCTTACAATAAAACCAATCTGTATATAAATCTTATGT
Organism: Nemotelus pantherinus; assembly: GCA_963978885.1. Classification (NCBI taxonomy): domain Eukaryota; kingdom Metazoa; phylum Arthropoda; class Insecta; order Diptera; family Stratiomyidae; genus Nemotelus; species Nemotelus pantherinus. The sequence goes on along the minus strand of OZ022263.1, from coordinate 81,809,290 downwards.
TTTATCTACACGTTCAAAATAAAACTTTGGAAATTTCATGTCGGACAAGAACGGTAACCCTCTCCCAGTTAACCTATATTTTAGCATCAAAAACTTCTGTTCACGGAAACTCACGAACCAATAATCAGATACAGCTAAAATTTACAGAATGCATTGGACTTAAGTAAGCCCAGATTTGATAGAAGCGATTTTGAATTGTGGGCAAGTCTGTGCCAGTGGTGCCATCTTGAAAAATTACAAAGAAAAAAAACTGCTTTTTGCCCTATGAAATGTGAATAAGTTACCAGATTTTCATGAAATTGACACAGAAGCTAAACCTAACTCTAATCTCTGTTTGGTGGAAATTTGGTTGAAAAATTTGATTGGTGCTGCCAGCTATGGTAATTTTGTGTCTTTGGTTTTGAAAATTCGCTCAGGAAAATAAAACTTTTTGCACTATAACTTCCAGTGCAGTCATGAAATCAATACGAATTTCATACAATTAATGAAACCTGTCATAAACATTATTCAGGCCAAATTTGGTTGAAAAGCCACGATAGGCTTGCCAGCTATTGTTGGTTTTGTGTTTGTTTGCAATATCTTTATTAAGCGGTTTTATCGTAGAATTTTCAAATGGTAATGATATTGTAGTGACAATAAACAGCAAATATTAAGCTTTCGATCATTTGAAAAAACTCGCTGCAGGTAACCCTAAATTTCTTTATACTCCTATAACTTCGAATGTAATTAAACAACGTGAAGCAGATTTGATATATTCTTGGCTTTGATACTGGCGAAAGGTTGCCAGCACGAGTCGGTTGTGCTACTTTTGTATCAATAAATGCTTACAGTTAGTATACATACCGGAAACATTTACAATGAAAATAAATAACCGATGTTACAATTCGCAAAGTTCTGCAAATTTTTCGGATCGCAGCCCCAAACACCAACTTCAGTTACAGTGCTGCAGGCACTGAGCATTTTCTTCATTGATGTTATATGAGATGCTGCTTTCAAAATTATGTGAAATAAGCAACTGATAACGAATATAATTAACCCGTGTTTTGCTCTCATAAACGTTGAAATTCATGCCAGTGGTAATATCTGAAACCTTCCACCATATGAGTTATAATGCATTCTTAAGACGAAAGTAAAACGTGGCATTTGAAACAGTTTGGCCGTAATAAGCAGCTCATGTGGTGGAATATGCACTCAAAACCTGCACGATTCTTGTACTGTTCTTCGAACATTAGTGTTTCTAGCGGTTCAGGTGCGCTAGAGTTTTTTTGACATTAATTTTCTTTCTCACATCATTTTTCTTCCAACCAAGTGGAAATCTCGCTTCGCTAGATAACTAACACCCTAACTACTTACCCAATTGCTTCTCAAACAAAATTCACCATTGCTTTCCAGTGACATTTTAAAGGTCATGAAAACATTTACTGTTCTGTTCCCAGAAACTTTAACCTGTTCTCCCTTCATTAAACGACTGAACAACGGTAAAGTTCGAGCCACGGCACATGCAGCTTAGCTCCATTCCTACACATTCAGACTAGATGTTTCTTCCACGCGAATGAATAGCTATCCATCGACCGCAATACGGAAGAGAAGGAAGTCGACAAAGATTGGGAATTAGCATAATCAATGTTTGAACACGAATTTCTCGTCGTATGTATGTGCCAGATTGCCTATATCGTCAGATTTTTCATCAAGATATCATCACCGCTGTTGCCTGCCTGGCTGAGCTGACTAACTGACTGGATGGTTGGTGTGTTGAAACCTGCTCGATGGGATTTGAGGACACAGCGTCATCATCGACATCAGCAAATTGCGATGATAGTATGGTGTGATGGCCTCATCTTCACTCACTTTTAACGCTATTCCCATCATAATACTGTCGCAACTATCGATCCATCTTCTTTAACTCGGCGCGAACAATGGTGAGAGTGATGTCAGTGAATAATTATCAATTTAAACAACAAAACGCTTGATTGTCTGTGTAACTTCATCATCAGAAAACATGGGGCAACATCAGAAACAACAGTAGCGTCAACAACTTCAGCATCAGCAAGGCGACCTAATAAATAGATACTATGTACAATTGAGCAAATACTTGAGAATATGATTGCATGGACAAGTGGTTTTCAGTTCCTTTAGTTCTGCCGATTCTGGATATGGTGAGGCGGTATGATTGCCTTCGATTGTTTATTGCGTTTCAAGCAATGAATAGTATGCTGATAAGCTCTCGACAACGCTTACGATGATGATGTTGGTAGTGAGGTGACCATGAAGAAGCTGCTGCTGCCAGCTGAGCTGTTCTTGATTGCTGGGTTGTTTGAAGTGGAGAAGAGTAAAGTGGACCTAGAGGACTGAGTGCTCCTGGCGGTCAGCTGCTAGTAGGTTTGATATGCTGTCAAATCCGTTCGTCAGATTATTGAGCAGTACACTTGTCTTCACATTGTTTGTCACACAGATGTCCTGAAATGGATTCCCGGTAAATTGATTGTGTTTATTGAAATGTCAGATTTGAACTGATCCGTTTAGGAGGATTGAATGAATACGCACTTGTTAATCGTCTTGATGAACGATGTGTTTTAAGGAGGGTTTAGAAACTTTAAACATATATTTAAGACAAGAATTTACAGGAAGTTGAATGGGTATGTAAAGAGTATTATTGTATTGGGTATTGTATCATTGTTTTCATTCAATTTAATTCAGTTTCATTTTACTATGTAGCCATTCCAAATCTCTTCACTTTCTGCGTAGTCTTCCGTCAAATGAAGGTCTTTGTTTAACACAACCACCCCAAATTCACCATTGAATAGACAACATCGACGGTTTAATTAAGGACTCGCAAGAAAATTTTCAAGCAGATAGAAAAAATTTGCTTACAGAGGAAACTTATTAAAATATGGAAAAAAATGTTGGATTCATTCTTTTTACAATTCACTTATGATTCATGGGCCTCAATCGAAAAATTCCAAATTTTTACGATAAGCAACACTAACGTTAACAAACGTAATTTCGGTATAACTTTCGAAAGCCACCTATAGTAAAAAAATAACCCCACTTTCTTAAGCTTAAACAATTTCATTTTATATGTTCGATATGGTCAAATTTTACTGGCATAGTCCTTATGTTGTAGCAAAATATTTAGTACTGCAAGATAATCTCTTAACTCCAAGTCTGTTTTTGTTTGGTTCCTCAGTAGTCTTTCGTGAATATCTTTGAATTGAATTTTCAGTTCGACTGACGATGGAACACTTAACTTTGCACATTCTTTTGAATCTCAGACTAACCTCGTTCGAAGATGCCGGAATGACATATTACAACTCTAGACGCAGTTGTTTGAAGCGTTTTTGATTAGGAGAATCTAGGTTGTGAATGATGTTTCAAATGATGGTTCAAATTCATCATTCATATAGTAAACTATGTGCTACTCCATATCCCAGTCTTTTATTGTCGATGGGGCCAATATCTTCAGTTTCATTATCATCGACACTTCAACCGGTGTCCGGACCTGGTCTTCCTCTGCAAGTTCCATCGGTCCCGATCGCTCTTTAGCTATGAGAGTCCTAGTCAATGGCATACTTAAAACGCAACCAAAATATCCTCTCCTATCGTCTGCTATAAAATCTGCAGCAAAGCTCATAAGAGCTAGGTGCCCAGTCCTTTGGAGTAGCCGTTAATATTCTTTGAGGTATTGTAGAAACCACATTCATCAAAATACAGGAAATAGGGAATGCAGATTATTGCGATTATTCTTCTAGGGGGTTTTATGCATTGTTACCAAAACTTCCGACATGACAGATTTAGACAATATTTAAAAGATCGTGTGAACTTCAGCACTGAACCTATCGAAACCAAACTATCAGACAGATACAAAATAATGGTTCCATCCAAAACAGTTGGATGTGGTTGAATCGGAGTCACAGATCATAGGATTTCTTAAGACTAGCTCATGAGATATAATTGTTTCTTACCGAGCTCAAAATGAAACAGCTGTCCTTTACTTTTCTTGCCTAGTTGGCTTTCAATTTGGTTGCTTGTAAGACAACTACATAATTCTAATTTCGTCTCAAAGCACTAATGCTTTAAAGAAACTTCGAAGTATACAAACTTTCTACCTTCACTCTGTTTCAGAATGAAGAAAATTTAAGGATAGCAAGCAAAATACAGATATAAGCTTTATAGAGCTTCGCGGTATGTGACAAAAAAAAAAATTATTACATCGACGATTCGGATACAGAAAATAATCTAAGGCCAGCAAAATTTGCGCCTTTATTTCGCCTTTGCCAAGCTGCGTTTATCATTCATCAGAAAGATTAGTTCGATTCCAAATGTAAATAAATTTCTAACAAATGAACGAGCAGAGACTAAATTGCAATGTTTTGAAAGTACATTAAATGCTAATTTGATGCAAAAGGTCTTGAAAATTATGCCACTCAATGTCGATGCAATCTCTATTGAATCAATTCGCCATTTTCCAAAAACTATTTGAAACAAAAATGAGCGCTACACAACATTCCAAATCCTATTGTTAGCTACGAAAGGCCTGATTCCACATATATCATCATTCCACATATCATTTTAAATTCGGTGCAACAGAAGTTTAGGCTTTGAAACTCAGCGGAGTTCACAATGATATTTTAGCCACGTTTGAGGGGATAATTTTTGCAAAGAATCGTGGGTCTCATATATGAGGAAGGATGATTGTGAAGACGCTGCGACCTACCTAGAAGTATATGTAATCAATGTAATCAAAAAGATAAAGCTCGGTAGACTCCAAAGGACTGGGCACCTAGCTCTTATGAGCTTTGCTGCAGATTTTATAGCCTTAGATTATTTTCTGTATCCGAATCGTCGATGTAATAATTTTTTTTTTTTGTCACATACCGCGAAGCTCTATAAAGCTTATATCTGTATTTTGCTTGCTATCCTTAAATTTTCTTCATTCTGAAACAGAGTGAAGGTAGAAAGTTTGTATACTTCGAAGTTTCTTTAAAGCATTAGTGCTTTGAGACGAAATTAGAATTATGTAGTTGTCTTACAAGCAACCAAATTGAAAGCCAACTAGGCAAGAAAAGTAAAGGACAGCTGTTTCATTTTGAGCTCGGTAAGAAACAATTATATCTCATGAGCTAGTCTTAAGAAATCCTATGATCTGTGACTCCGATTCAACCACATCCAACTGTTTTGGATGGAACCATTATTTTGTATCTGTCTGATAGTTTGGTTTCGATAGGTTCAGTGCTGAAGTTCACACGATCTTTTAAATATTGTCTAAATCTGTCATGTCGGAAGTTTTGGTAACAGTGCATAAAACCCCCTAGAAGAATAATCGCAATAATCTGCATTCCCTATTTCCTGTATTTTGATGAATGTGGTTTCTACAATACCTCAAAGAATATTAACGGCTACACATAAAACTTATTGACCAAAGCTCTTAGCTGACGTTCAAATTTATCGGGCGAAAATATTGCGAAACACTTGATTTTCCCCCAAAAATATTACGATTTAGGATCTTTAAAATATTACGATTTTGGAACTTTAAAACCAGGCTGTTAAGTCTGTTTTGAAACTTTTAAACAGACTGTAGGTGTTATGATAAGTAGTAGCCATTCTATTCAGTTATTTTTTATCCATACTTTAAACGAAGCTCTCACAAGCGTTTTGTTTTTAATTCTACAATACAAATAGTCCTATTTTTCAACGAAATTGTGACTCAAACACTCGTCTGTTTATAATATTGATACACGCTTTTAATGAAACCGAGAAATAAACTTGCATCTACCATATCTTTTCAATAATATAATTGTTTTTTTTTATTGTCACATTTAAATACAATAGAATCAAAAACAGGCATTCTGTCGGTGCACATGATTGCCTATACCATTGGCTACAATAAGGTGGCAAAGCCTACATTTCTGGTCTCTTTTCTAAATCATTCAACTAAACAGCTATTCCAACAAGAACAAAGATTACAATGATAGAAATTTCCTGAGTGACAGTTGGTATCTATTTGTCATGCTCAAATGCACACAATGTCACATTTTGACCTCTTCTCCGATTCAATAAGCAAACACCACCATCACCAACAGCAACAACAACTGATGCGAAAAGACCAAACTAAAGCGCATTCATTCGTAAGTGAGCAAGTAGAATCGCTTGTACACATCCATCGAATCAAACAAACAAAAACGGTGACATCTTTTACTTGACAAAGAAAAAACAACACCAGACAACTGAGCCGGAAGAGTGATTTCTAGAACTGAGAAATCGAAAAATCTTAATAATTCCTAAGAAATAGTCAATTGTTTAACTGTTTTAAGTGACTGTCCTAAGTGATTCTTTTACAAAATTCACGAGCCTATTGTTTCATGTTCATCCTTCCGCAAGAGAGTTTACTTTTTGAATTATTTGCTTGTTATTTAGTCAGATGGCAGGCCTTGGTTTGCATCACTGCGTCTCATTGTATTTCATGTTTTTAATGTTAGTTAATTTCGTTGACAAATTACTTGATTTTGTTACACAATGATTCCGAAGCTTGTGTTTCAAATGGCACACTAGATAATTTCTGGGTTGGGGTGTTATTGCTGCTTGGGTGGCTATGTTAAAATTTGAATTTGCATTTTAGCGGTAATGAACCGAAAATATGAATTTGTTGTTAGAAATGGATTTTGAAGTATCCAGTTGAGTGATTTTTGGTTCAAAGATAATGGTAATGATTTTGGGACAAAGATAATAAAGGGTGTATTACAGATGTGTGGTTTAAACATGTAAATTTAAATAAATTGAATTCATGGGAAAAGTGTTGGTTTTTCTGCAGGGCTGAAACAGTAACTGCGTTACTTTTTGATATAGTGTCCTGCATCAACAATTCTGTGAAAATGTGGTTCAAAATCTAGGTTCATTTTTGAACAAAGTAAAATTTGGCTATGCTGCTATGTCACATTTTCTGGATACTTCCTATCGACACTTCGTTTAAAGCCTCAGCTATTCATTTATTTTTCCTTTCATTATTATATAATTTAACAGATAGAACGTGATTATTGAAAAGACGGTATAATATGTACCAATATAATGGAAACGTCTCTTTCACTCTATCAAACCTATTTTATCCAAGTACCTCCTAGAAACTCAGGCTCCATGGTTACCGTTCAAGTCAAAGCAAACTACTAACAAAGTGTCAAGGCAATTCGATCAAGTGTTAGTAAGCGTGTAAAGGCAAAGACGGATCGGAAAGTCTATAGGTCTGAGTTATTAAAAAGTGGTGCCATTGCTGACCTTGCCTTTGGAGTTGTGATTTCGTCAGAATACCAAAAAAAAAAAACTAAAAAGATCGAACTGGCCGGAAACTGTTTCAAACCGTTGAGTCGAGAATTCTAACAAACTATTTCACGCCCAGAGAAACTTCCTATTTTATTACTTTCCTTCTAAGTTTACTATTTTACATTTGTATGCTTTTTGAGTTTAGAATAATTTTTCTGACTCAGTAATATTTTAATCCTTCACCAAAATCCATGCTCCATTTTTTTTCGTCGAATATATTCTTAGGCACGCCATCCTTATCGCTTTACTTATATACAGGCTTACTTCACTGCAGTTTTCGTAAACTGATCGTTCATTGAAAGTAGGGACTCCAATCTGGCACAGTATCATTAAATGAAAATCCTGCGGTTAGAGATTAAAAAAAAACTTTAGCGCACCTGAGCCGTTAGAAATACCAATGTTCGATGAACAATAGAAGAGTCGTGCAGATTTTGAATGCTTATTCTACCACACGTACTCCAATCTGGTTCAAGAGCAAAGCCACTTTAATCTTAACAATGCATTTAAACTCATAGGGTTGAAAGGATTTCAGGACTACCACTTGCATTAATTTCAAGATTTACGAAAGCCAAACACTGTAAAACTTTGAAAGCAGTGTTACATAACATAAACAAAGAAAATGCTTAGTGCTTGCAGCACTTTACCAGCACTGCAACTAAAAGTCTCCCACAATTGCCTCACGTCAAAATCAAATGACTCTATCGATCTCGATTTTATCCTATGATTTCGTTGAAAGTTACAGGGACAGAGAGATGTTACGGATCAAAAAACGAAAGATAAGGGACCGAAAAATTTCTAGAACTTAAGAAATTTAAACATTGGTAGCTTATTTTAGTTGTCAAGGTTCGCGATATGAATACTTAGTGTAAGCATTTATTGATACGAAAATAGCAAAAAACGCCTCGCGCTGGCAGCCCGTCGCTAGCATCATATATCACACCTGCCTCACATTGAAATCAACCTACCCTGCGAATTTCGTTTTGATCCGATGGCTGCATTGGAATTTATATACAAAGGCACAAATTAAGGGCTACCAGTCGCAAAAGTTTTCAAATTTCGGAAATCTTAATATTTGTTGTTTATTGTCATTACAAGATTATTGCCGTTTGAAAATTTTACGATAAAATCGCTTGATAAATATATGAAAATAAATACAAAACCAATAATAGCTGGCAGCCCTATCATGATTTTTTCATCAGATTCCTTCTAAATAATGTCTATGATATGTTCCATTTATCATATAAAATTCGTTTTGATTTCATGACTGCACTGGAAGTTAGAGGGCAAAACGCTTCATTTTGCTGAGTGAATTTTCAAATTCATAGGGCAAAAAACATTCTTTTCATTACAATTTTTCAAAATGGCACCACTGGCATAGAGCATTCCCAAATCGCTTCTATCAGACCAGGTCCTTGGTATCACATTCTGTGAATATCAACTGTATCTGGTAGTTGGGTCGTGAGTTCTCGTGAACATAAGTAAGTTTTGGATGCTTAAAATATAGGTAAATTGGATGAGGATTACCGTTCTTGTCCGGTGTGGAATTTGAAAAGTTTTGCTTTGGTTGTATAAACAAAGCATAAGATTTATATATGAGTTGGTTTTCACTGTAAAAGACGAAAATTTTTCATTAGAGTCGATGGTGTGAAGGTTTTCCCTTTCAATGCCTGCCGTAGCTGCAGGGCCAGCTCGTTCATAACACGAGTCTACAACTTAGTGATATCAATATGTCCTATAAGTTTCATAATTATCTGACAATCTAGTCAAAAGTTATCGCAGTCCAAAAATGTTCAAATTTTCCCAATCCTATTTTAGGCGCCTAGCGCACACATAGGGTTAAATATTTCAAAAATATTATCACCTGCACATATCAAATACGTTCGAAATTCATTCCATCAACTTAGTTTTTTCAAAAGCAATTTTTTGACAGAATAATAGGTATATTTAAAATATCACTAAAATGTTCTTCGAACATTAGTAACAACAAAATTAGGCAAGTTTTTAGTAAACAGATTATATGATGTGTCAGGCTCATTTCAAAACTATAAATATAAGTAGGTTTTAAACCGTTTTGTAATTTAGAAAAAAAGCTATAAAATATTTGGCTGCATAAATTACACAAGACATTGAAAGTATGAAGACAAACCAAGCTATTACAAATTACGACAACAAATCACAGCTCTTAAAACTGAGAAATATGACAAGGAAAAATGTAAAAATAATATTGGTTTTTGTTGGAAGTGATATCGAAGCAAGAGCAAAGCATCCAAAGTGTCGTCTCCAAGCCTGCTTCTAAATTTATTCTCGATGTAAGACACCAAAGAAAAAACTCGTTTTGATTCGATACTTATTGGTGGGATGGTCATGAAATATTTGTATGCCTGCTCCAAATTATGTTCATGGGTTCTACCACTTTCTAGAAGATTCATTTCTTTAGCAATGGTTTTCTCTTGCGGCATTTCACGATCAATTATTTTCATGCTTTGATCGATTTCCAATTACAGCTCTTCTTCTAGCGTCAATCGACTATTACCTTGTGCCAATTCAATATGGGTATCTACAAATGGGTTCTCCTCATTACCTTGGGTGCTGAGTAAAGGGTTCAGCATGTGGATGTTTACTAATATTTTTTTTTTTTCAAATTTTAGTGTTGCTCGGTGTCGAAAATAAAGAATAAATTTCACTTGGTAAATTTTCATTGGCACAACGTGGATTCTGGAGATATCTTAGAATGTCAGATAGGTCAGCATACTGATGCTCTTTTATTTGGTCCAATATTGCGATTTTTATAGTGTTGGCAATATTGGACCGTTTATCTCCTTACTGCCTTAGTAAAATTTTTAACAAAGCATTAGCAGTGCATAAATTCGCATCCCTGTGACGCAATCAATTTTATAGAGAAAAAACTTCAATAACTTTTTGAATCAAATCAAACTCAGTTGCTTCTAATCGATCAACTACTGGGTAGTGATAGTTAGTGCCTTCTGTATAAATTTTTTTTCAAAATGGAAAACCGTTCAAGCATTGTCAAGATACTATTCCACCTTGTTTTGCAATCCAGTAAAAGAAACAGTTCTTTGTTTTGCTCGGATCTTACATAGTTTTGAAGAATGCTATCATTTTTCGTTGGAGGTTTTTTAAAGTATAAAACTAACATACGAACTTATATAATAATCGTTTGTCAGATATGTATAACGTGTGCTGTAGGCGATCAGGTTCAACATAGAAAGCTGATTCAAGACCATCCAAATTTTCGTAGTCGTCGTCCAGACTATCAGCTGTTTCACCAATTTTACCATCTGGAATGGACCACCTGTCATAGAGAACATCGCAAACTGCCAAGTGAATGCTATGCGCCAAACAAATATGTTGCTCTGCATAAACTAGTCTGCCTACTTTTCGCATCACGTTTGGCCCATCAATTACGATGGTAACAATGTATTGTTCTAGAGAAATATCAAACTCATCAAGAATATTTATAAAGTGCTTATTTGCAGTCGAAGCCCATTCATCAAACATCAAACTGAACCATTCACCTGAGATACCAGCCTGTCTTTTCTCACATAGCCCATAACCTTGTTTTTGATTGTTGTTGACGGTTTTGGTAAATCTGTGTACGCATTCGCTAGTATTGAATTTTTCAAATCATTCGAAGTAACCAATACAATAGTCCAAAACTTATTTAAATAGTCCAAACTTATTTATTTATAAACCAATTTATATTCTCTTGTTAACTGTTGCATCTGATTATTCTACTCTATTTTTACCCATCTTGATGTGAGCCTGCATGCTAATTGCTTTTTCGTGCATATGGATTCTATTTACACTTTTCGAGTCTTCCCGTAATTTGATTGCCGATTATGCTTGATTTTCTAAAATCCCCGGATTGGTGGTTCCTAAACCCGAGATTTTCGGAGAAATTGGCCAGAATGGATTCTTTAATTGCAAGGTACTGTCTGCTTTTTGTGTTAGCACTTTTGGTCACACAATTCAAATAGCTCTTTTGAAAGTCATATTCTTTGCCTAGGTCTGTTTATTGCCTATTTTAATGGAAATTTTTCTATTTTATTCATGCAGTTTTCACCCTTTGCAGAGCATCAGGATAAAGTAATAACGATAGAATAGCACCAGAGTCGCAGACCACTCACCAAAGTTGGGACCAGTTTATTTGGATAAATATCATCCGACAAACTTTTGCTCCGCTTACTTCTAAATCAACAACCCATGGTCAAACAATGGTTTAACTAGCCAAATCTCTAACTTCTACCGCTTCTGATTTCAACTACGCTTTAACAAAATTAAGCAAACAGTTAGTTTGCGCACAATCAAGTAATTCAATTCTTCCGCATTATCCGCATTCAGATCAATCATCTAGAGAAACCTTTGGTAATCTTGAAAAGCTGTGTAAAATCAAGCAATTTACAATATTTGCCACACGAACAGAGCCAACTTCACTCCAATCACAATGTTCTTGCGTCTTCTTCTTCCTCGATTTTCACCACCTAACCTACGATGATTCAGTCACTGCAATCAGATCAACAGACGTCGTGAGTGAATGGAGCTTTTGTCTAAACCTCATTTATTTGTCATTATCTCAAGTGTAATTGGTCTCGCGTAACAACAAAGTAACACACTTTAGTTCCACTCGCTGTCCAAATGATTTTTGAATAATGTTGCTTTATCTAATTCTTCTCGAAAAAAATTGTTCGTTCCCTTCTTCTTCTTGATTATTTATCTATAATTCACTTCTCTAGCTGACTCGAGTTCAAAATCTCGTGTCTCTCGTCTTTTCACGCTTTTTCCAGCAATTGAACATTGTTTGTTTTCCCTCTACTATTACATTGTTCTCTTTTTTCGAAATGCTATTTTGTCTCATTGTTTTAACGCAACAAAACACACATCAGCCTGAAAGTGCAACAACAGTGTGTATAACTAATTTTTTCAATTGTAATTTTTATGCTAAAATGTGCCAGATTTTTTTTCTGGTGCTTTCGAATTCAAAGTTAATTTGTTCCGGACATGTAGTGATTTGCTATGCTTCTTCTGGTCAATCAGTAGCAGCAACAGCAATTATCAGGCAAAAAAGATAGATTCAAAAACACGAAGTCCACATTTCAATGGCACTGAAGAAGAAGAAGAGTCATCTTTTAATGATCGTGTAAATGTGTGTACATTTTCAACAGCAATTTTCCATTCTTCGCTTTAGCTTCTTTTGTTTCATTCTACTTATTGCCGTCCCTTTAAACTGAAAATCGAGATAATTGTTTTAAGCCGTTTTGTTTGTTTTTCTAAAATAACTGAAAAAAAACACCATGAAAAAAATTGAGGAAAAATTAGTACAGCATTAAAATTGTATTTATGATTTGCTCTCAAAAGAAACAAATTGTCGGCCGAATGATTTTGAAATCATTTTCAAGTCAGTCAGTCATTTCACTTCCGATGTTCAAAGAGATTGAGAAAGTAGATTAAACTGTCAGCTGTTTTTTTGTTGGTGATTGAGGTTTTTGAATTTGAAATGCAACACACTATATTTTTGCTTTCTTTGCGGACATACATATGAGGCGCTCAAACTTGACCCTATGGTGTTTGAAAAGTGCTAGAAAAAGTCCACTAATCGGCGTAATGGGAAATCAGAATTCATGGGAAAGTTACAAATTTAATTCACAGGCTGCGATAATTGGCATGCAATGAACAGATACAACTGCATGTGCTACTGGGTAAATTTAACCGGAAATTCGAACTAGTTGAAGCGAGGATAGATTTTAACGAATTATTTCGTAATTTTCTTTAATTTCCGATCAATTTGATTTTCACACAAAATGCCATGTGCCTAATTCGTTATTTTCCGTGTAATTCGGAGATAGTAAGCAAATTTTGGATAAGTTTTCCAGCACCCCGGTGAAAATTTCATGCTCGGATGTCAGACGGATACTGATTTGACGTGGAACATAGAATTATACAGCATTTAACATGAATTGAGTATCTTTACTGGCCAGATTTCCGGCAAATTTTCGTTTAACTTTTTCAAATTTATTTTCATGAAAGCATACGATTTTGAGGTGCTTGTATAACCTAGGCCACATGTGATATATTAAAGACGTATAGAACCCAGGCCTGGCGAAGTGAGTCAAGGGAACGCGTTGTTTATGGAATGAAAAGTTTGCCAACATTAGCCCCAAAACCTGCAACGGGCTGTTTTGGAACTACTTTCCCATCACTATTACCGCTTATTACACTACAATATTATTTACACAGCAGTAGTACCGCACTAGCAGTAATGTACATTACATAATTACATAGCACTAGTACCGCCACGATAAAATTTAGTTTGACATCATCCAGTAATAATCGAATTCAACGATACAATTATAATAATAAATATGAATTTAAAAAATAAGAGAATAAAATTTATTTCAATTTTTAGCTAATTGTACAAATTTAAATAAAACTTCATAAACTTGAAACTCAAATGTAATAAACATATGTATGTACACGTTACTAAGAGATAAATAAATGCAATAGTGGATTTTGAATTAAAATTTTTATACAAATCAAATACAATATGAGTGTAAACCCCGTTTTGAAGATCAGAAATGTTAAAAATAGAGTAGAAAGCTGTATTTTTTTATGCAAATAGAGACAAAAAGTAGAAAATAGTACATCAGCTGCTAAAAATTTCGGCTTTCTTTTATTAAATTACCTTCGAAATTGTCCATAAATATGCCGTATTATTTGACTTCACCGTTCACCGACAAAAGCATGCCTCTCAAACTTTGGTACAGTTTGCAACAAAAATGACATTACAACTTTCCCCGCTTTTGTCATACTGCTCTCTATTAATCAGTGGACTGAAATATAGTAGGTTTGATACAAATAATCTGCAAACGCCTATATGGTAACATTTCTTGAAGTAAAAAAATGGAAGCAATCAATTTTGAGCAGACTCTATGTTTTTTTTAACATCTAAAACTGGATATTTCACTGACAGAGAAGAAAAAAAAGCCTCTTAAATGTTTTGAGAAGAAGTTAATGCCGATGAAAAAAGATGAATTCCTTGAATGAGGTTCTTTGTAGGCTCAAAGCCACTACAACAAGTGCTGACTGAAGCTACAAAACGGGAAAAGTAGTAGGTGAACATATATTCGGTAAATTTTCCGCGTAATGCATGGAAGTACTACATTGCATGTCCTTGGTTTGTAAGGAAGCACTTAGCATTGCATGCCCTTGGTTTGTAAGGCATACACAAGGGGAACTTTGAGCTTTCAGCTTTATAGCTTTATAAAAGAAACTTTTTGGAATGTCCGTCATCGTATTCTTGCATTACCTTCATCTAGGGAGAATGCGTATTAACGTTTTGACCGGCGTTTGATCGTACCTCTGCAGGATCGGAATGTATGGATATAACGCGTGTGACGCTTATTGGAAATTCCAACAGCATATTCTCGCAGCTACTAAGGGGAATTGGTACTCTTGTTTTTCATACATTTTACTTATCCGTGATGATTTGAAATGCTCCGAAATTTTCATCTTTCCGTTTTATAAAACACTACCCATAGCGAATGTACGCTCAAGTCATGTCATAGATAAATCATGAACTTTTTGGAAAACCGCTTTTAAGCAGCTTACGTATGCATTGCTAGGATTGTTTGGTTCATGCACGCTGCTGGAATGTATTACAGCTACTCCCGTTGGGTAGTAATCAATAATTGTTTTCACAAACAACTAATGCATGGAAATTAGTAGCAGACGTGAACTTCCATCCTTAACCGGAAATTGCGCTGAGTAACTTGAATATGTTTTGAAATAAACTTGTAAATTTAAACACCAACTATTGATATGATTGTCCCATGAAATTCAAACGAGCGATAGATTTTATATTCCAAGTATGAGAATTTCCATGAATTATGATTTTACTCACTTTGCTTTGACTCAAGTACCTACCCAGAGTAGGGTTGATTGAAAGAAAGTTCAGTGGGTGGTCCCTCGTCCGTGCCTAGATTCGAACCAAGAACCCTACACGCTAAGGGCCAGTGCTCCACAGACGAGCTTCGACAGGTACAAAGTGGGCTTGTTATATCAGTTCAGAGAACATTTTTAGGGTTTAGCTTACTTGAAATGTCTGGGTAGGATCTTCTTTGACTGCTTCTTTGAACGTATAATTGAAATTGAAAACGTCGATGCACTGATTGTCTAATAATATTTGAGTGTTGCCTTACACTGAGTCGCCTTACACTAATCCAAGTGACGTGGGCGGCAAACCTCTTCTATAACCTGACCTAAATTGTCTATCTTACTTAGCATCTCACTCATAGTTCTATCTTTTTTTACAATTTGTTCTGTTTGTATCGATTTTTTCTTGTAAACAAAAAATAAAATAATTTACACAACATATTAAAAACATAAAGTAAAATGATAAAGCCAATGGTATATACACACATATATTAAACAATAATATTTGCTAGCTTGCCCGCTAAATAAATAGATATTGAGCAAAAATGAATAGCGCATATAATAAGAAAAAAATTAAAAATATTTCAAATTAATAAATAATAATAAAAGAAAATCAATCGAAATTTCCCCTTTTATTTTTTTAACTGAATAATTTCCATGTTTTTTTTTATATTGAAAGTTGACGTTCAATTTTTCCTTTGGTTCTCAATCACTCTTTTCAGACCTTGTTGCAGCGGTCAACAAAAAAATAATCAAAAGAGAAGAGTAATATAATTAATAAATATAAAGGACATGGCAAATATGAATAAATAACAAATGCTATTAAATATTTCGTTTGAAAAAGAAATATGCAACAAATTGATAATCTATGATAAGGAATAGTAGACTTAGTTAAAAATAGTGAAATGATTGAATAATATACATAAAAAAAATTATGACAGTTTCTCTTATTATTTCACAAATAGAAATAATTATCCTCTTCAGTTAAATTGACCGTTTATGACTAAGTTTTTAAGTAACTTACTTTTTTAAAATATAATTTAAATTCAATAAATAATGTCATCTTCTTTTGTCAGCTTTACCTTTTTAGTTTCTCACTCGAAAAAAATTAAAGTTAAGAGAAAATGTTTCAATTTATAATCAAATCTCCGAGTAGACATTTAAGATAATATTTAAGGTAATTCACATATATAGCTAACTTATACATTTTTTCTTCTATTTCAGGTACGTTTTCAATGATTTACTATGACATCTGTGTTCTTTGAGGTAAAATATTCATTATTTTGCAGATGTTAGTTATTTGAACGTATTTTTTATTACTTTAGTATGTTTTTAGCGCACAAAATTCACTTTTAAAATAAATGAAATATAAGACATTCAAACTTATCCATGTGATAAGCAATGTTCATATGCACTCGTAAAAAGTGGTTTTCGAAGCAGTTTCTCATCATATTGTTCAGTCAAAAAATTATCCTGTGAATTTTCTACCATCACATTTGGCAGTACTTCTGACGTGTTTCCATTTCTTTTTAAATACGGTTCATGATACCAAGCTCTGTTCTGGAATATGGATGCGAAATAAATTGCATTTCCATTAATTTGTCTTAAAAAGTGTGAATTCGGAAGTAGCTAGGTAATAATAGATTATTGTCTTATTTGACATTTAGAGCATAATTTCTTGAAATCCGTCTTCTATGTTTCTGAATCAATTGCGCTTCATCTATTTTGCTTTACTATTTGTAGAAAAAATGGTTGCTAAAAACGTTTAGTAGGTTGAATTTTGAAATGTTATGTATTTTCGATCTCGTTTCCATTTAATTGATAACAAAATATTCTGTATTTATTTGTTAATAAATATAAATTCCTGCTTTTATTAAAATTTAACTCGGATATTGTTACATTACAAAGATATTTAAAATCGATATTTTGTTTTTATCTCCAAATCGCACTCGAAGAGAATATAAGCATGCAAACTATTTTTCTTTTGAATTTTCTATCGTTTTTCATGCAAATTTTTTCATAACATGTATATTTTAGATTCTCATTAATTATTAAAAAATTTACAGAATGCTGAATCCACTGGCGGATTATGTAAAATATGGCATTCAAATAGGGTTTAATTGACAGCCAAATTTTCTTTCTTTTATTAGCTGTGTCTACTGACTCCGAAAAAGAGCAGAGCATGCCAAAAAAAGTTGGAACAGGGCAGCTGTCAAAAAAGTCGAGCAAGTTAGAGCAATTGAGAGGCGAAAAAAGTCGAGCAAGTTAGAGCATTTGAGAGTCAGTTCTCAAAATTGGCTGCTTGTCAGTTCAACCTATCAATTCACTAATAAAAAGCTCTGCTTCAGTCACCATTTTTTGTTAAAAGTTGGTTCCCTGACAGTTGACACACAGCCATTTGCTTGCCCGAACTTGCTCTACCAAAAAAGGGTACAGCAGAAATGGAGTTCAACTTCGAGCAGGCTCATGAAATACAAATCAGAGCAAGTTCGGGCAAGTTAAAACAGCCGAATTGCTCATTGAACGCATTTTGCTGAAATATCTCAACCTAGCTCCACCTAGAGCAGCACATTAGACACAGTTGTTTAAATTTGAAACTTGAGTCAATTCAAATCTAAATATGTCCCGAAAAAAAATTGTATTAGTACAACTTTGTATTTTTACAGTTGATTGAAATTTATTTATTAGTTTAAACATATTTTGATTCTCATAAATAATCAATTGACTCGATTATCACTTGATGAAATATTCATTGCCTTCAAACAAACTGACATACTACAGCTTGAAAAAATCACAAAAGGTCAAAAGCTTCATTTGTTTGCATGGTTTGCATACTTTGCGCTGCAGGTATCGTTTTTGATAGTTTATCGTCAATAAACATCAACATGTAGATGATTTACTCTACAGCTCTTTCGAATCTACCCAGGTTACATTGTAGCTAACTTAGACATATTTTATTCCATATGTACTGCTCTCAAATAAAGTCTCCAAAGGAAAATATTTATTTTTTTGCTTCCTAATGGCAACTCGAAAAAGCAACAAAACCACTCTTCAAAATATCAACCGCCGCAATAAGTGGTACTAACAAAAATTATATGCACAAAACGTGCCTTCTCGTAAAAAATTAACTGATTGACGACGAAAGACAGCACTCAACAGGTCCTAAAACTAGCGGGTGGTCACATTCGCAGAGACATTTTTCAGAAAGAATACCAACCAATCGATGGTTGATCGAAACGAAAGTGTTTTGGGCCCCGGAGCAATTGAAGTTATTGTGCTATTGTTTCGCTTTGTTTTCTCCCCCTCATATTTCGTGAATGGGTTAATAAAACCGATTGAACGTTCATTTGTTTAACGAATCAGCACGTGCGTCGTCATTGTCCTCCTACAATTAAATATCAACAAAGCAAGTACCTATCGAAATCTTCCACTTAACCGCTTCAATCTAATGTTTAATTTAACGCCTAGTACGGTACCATATAACTGAACCATGAAAAATTGTTTTTCACGCCTCAGACTTCCTTGAGGTAACATAGTCGGCGTTGCCGTTGAAGTTGCTTGATGGCGTCATTCTAGGGTCGCCATCGTTTGGCGGGAAAGAAAGAAAGAAATCATTGCCTTAGTCATTCGATATATTTTAAAATCGAAGTAACGATTCTGCTTGTAACTTGTACACTTGATGTTGACAAAGCCACATGTTCAGGCACATGGATAACAAAGCTGAAAAATTTATATGTTTCAGAGCTTGTTAACAAGCTTAGTATACCGTAGCGGACGCAATGCAGAGGGTCGAGAAAATAAACTTCAAATTCATTTCAACCATTCTTGGAGAGCACCTACGCTCGTTCGAACCAATGAGCATAAACGTTAAAATGGAATTTATTTTTCTCCTTATCCTTTGCGAAACTCTTTTTAGTTGCTGAATTACTCGTCGGAGCATTAAAGGGCTTATCGTGGTTGAATTTTTTATTTTCAATTTTTTATGACTTTTGTATCCAACGTAGTGTGTTAACAATGATGTTTCCGATCCGCTGCAAGGGTTTATAGTTTGTCAGACAACAGCGTCAATAGCCGTGCGAATTTCATTCTTCATGGAGCTCATCAAATTTACGGCCCCGATCCATGCATTGTCTGTATTACCTTTGACTGTGCATATTTACATAGTTTTCATGCCTTGAAGTTTTTTAAATGAAAAAATGTGTTGCTTTTATTGTACAATTGGCAGTTATCGGCGGAAATAGAATAATGAGCATATGCATTGGGGCGGTCCAGAGTACATGTTGGAAGTAGGATGGGTGGAGTGGTGTAAAATTTAGATTGATTATAGCGGGTGACTAAGGTTTAATGAGTGGCCGAATTCAATTATTTGTATGAAATCCAGTGGATTTCTCGTGATATAAATTTGGTGTTAGTAAGTTTGATCGTGAAATACTTACTGATCCAGGTGGAGAGTTCCGAACCGGACTAAAATTCTTAGATTTAGTAAAGAGTAATGGAAATCAAGGTTTAAATAGTTCTATGACGAAATTATGGATTATTTTCATAGGTTTTTAAAAAAATAGATCCCGAAAGAAATTTCTCTACAAAACTGTCTACAACTTATTGTTTGCTTTCTCTAGCTATAACACCTCATTTGCTCGTACCTCATTTACACTACCGCAGTAGTTGAAACTTGTTTTTGCGCTAGTAAACACAGGGTACTAAATGTATCATTGCCATCGACATATTGTGAGAAAATTCAGATCTACATACAAACATCCGATCCTCAGCTTTCTGATTACTAAAAAAACATGCTTGAATAAAATTTCGTTCAAGCTGTTTCTTTAGTGTTGTGAGACAAGAGCCATAGCTAACTACGTTTTGTTTTAGCAAATTTCAATAACAACTTGAATATAATCAAAAACAAAAAAATTAACATAAAGTGTTAACTCGCTTTCAACATTTTTACAAAGCTCGCGATTCACTTAAACTAAATTTTAACAAACATAACAAACTAATCAAGCGATTATACCTCACAAACAATATTAAATTTATAATGGAATTTTTCCCTCTTGAACTCACTTGAGAATTTTGACAACTTTGTACGAAACGAATTATGTCCTGTGCGTATCCATGTACTGTCTTTTGCTGCTTACATATTTTTATCAATGTAATATTTAGTGATATTTTCGTTCATGCATTCATTTACAGTTAAATGCCTTTTTAAATTTTCTTGCTGTAAATCAAAGACATAAAAATACATACACCCACTGTCTTGTTCACCTTATTTTCCTTGAAACATGCGACTTTGCATGTGCGTCTCATGT
This sequence comes from Nemotelus pantherinus, assembly GCA_963978885.1. NCBI lineage: Eukaryota > Metazoa > Arthropoda > Insecta > Diptera > Stratiomyidae > Nemotelus > Nemotelus pantherinus. The sequence continues at coordinate 81,788,723 of OZ022263.1, read as the reverse complement.
GTATCTTCTAGTGAATCTGTCTCTTGACAGTTTGATGTTGTTCTTTGAATGAAAGCTTTCTCCAGTGCTTCATCCTGCGACAAATCCGGTGCGTGGTTTTAATGGAGAGCACTCTGATGTTCAATGCACCCGAGGGAAAAATGTTGATATTCTCTGCGAAATTCAATATTTCAGACATTTCCAATTTTCTTTGTAGAGTAAATTGGGAGGAAACACTTGTATCTACTGGTGCCCAGCTGTTTATTCTGGGCGAATACGATGTTCTATAAATACACAAACAGCATCCTTCGTTGGTTTCCATGCACCGGAAAATATCATGCGTGGAACTTTGCAATGAAGTAGTGTGGAGAGATTCTAATCCCAAATAAACATTCGGGAAAGAGATTGGCAATTGCGAAATATTTCCCTTGAACTAGGCCTAGCAGTCAGTGATAAGTAAGGCAAGTTTTGAAAAATGATGCTGATTTCCGGTGACAGCTAACTAAAATGTCCATTAAAATGGCCGACGAGATTGTTGTTGTTTTTATATTGAATGTGTGAAATGTAATTCAGGGAGATTACATGTGGAATGAAGTACGTATGAAACAGATTTGATGATGTGGAGATGAATATTACTGTATTTTGTGAGTTTCATGGTGGATGTATTTATAGACGCTCGTAGGATTGGCAAAATGCGTTGTGCGAATGTGAAGTAATGATTTGTTAAAGATAATTAATTGGGTTTGATGGTCCTAATTTCGAAATAGTTTGTGATGAATAGAGATTTTAGCGAACCATCAGATATTTGACGCAAGAACGTAAGGACAAAATCAGGGTATGTGTTAAAAAGAAAGAATACGTCGAGGTCTGGGTTGAAAAAGCGAAATAAAGAGGTTTTTGAATTGAAAAAAATGTAATGCCTTTTCTTGGTGGCTTCAAATTTTTCATGTTATTTTTGGAGATTTCTTAATATTTTATTTATTTTTACATTTCACCCAGTTAAAGAAAGCCTATGTGCTAATATATGCATAATTGCTCCAAAAAAGATAGTGGGCTATATGACGAGCTTGAAAATAAGTAATTTGTTAATATTAGACAATTAAAATCCTCGGTTAATGATTGGATACTAAGTTTTTATTGACGTATATTTTCGAGCAGATGTTTTCAATGTGATCTTTAAATGTCAGTTTTTTGTAGAGGATTATTCCAAGCTGTTTAGTTGCATTTTCCCACTTGATGGTTTGTCCTAGAAAATTGAGAGGGTTGTTGGAGATGCTGTTTGGCATTCTCTTCTTCATAGAGAAAATGTCTTTCGTTTTCGCAGCGTTTATTTGTAGCTTGCCCCTATAGCAGTGCTAATATAATTTTTCTAGCTTACTTTCCAGTTTGGTGACAATTTTTCGTGTCATTTGAGCTTGTATACTCGTACAAAAGGTGTCAGTTACTTTCAGAATCTTTCATATTAAATGCTGTTCACTCTTTACACTTGAATCAAGTTACCCCACTGTAACCATAGGCACGTCGTAAGGGGGCTGGAAGGGGCCTAGACTCCAGATTGACTCTTAGAAAAATTCCTCCCAGGAAAAACCATTTTTTCATACCGCAGGCTCTTGAGTTTTCGCTTCTTTGGTTATTGTGGCTGAATTCAATTAATGGAAGAAACTTGGGGAAGTGCTGCTAATCACAAAATATCTAAAACTCATTCACACAGCGCGCAGGGACATGTGGAATATAATGCCTCTAAGAGTACCGAGAAGGCAGTAAGCGAAACGGTGCACGAACAGTTTAGAAGTATTGACAAGATGAACTGAGATTATTTGGAAAAGACGATTGATTTTACGATGTTTCTCAGTCGTCAAGGACTTGTTTTCAGGGGACATGATGAAAATGGTGTCAGAGGTAATCAAGGAAAATTTTTAGAATTTGGTGAATTGTTTTGAAAGACGCATGATTCAGGTATCGAAAAACATTTTAAGAATAAGGATGCTAACTACTCTTGTGGAAGATACAAAATTAGGTAAAAAAAATACTTGCTGAAATCGTTCACGAAGAGGTCACAGATGAAATAACAGAGTGCGAACTGATAGTCATTATGGCGGACGAAACAAGGATCCACAAACATGAACAACTCTCTGTTGCTGTGATGTTTGTTAAAAGACTATTAATCGAAGAAGGTCTCTTAGGGTTTGTTGACTTTTCAGGAGCTAGAGATGCCTCGTCTGTAGCAGACATAATTGTGAGCCTTTTGGACAACTATGAGCTTAGCGACTTGCCTGTTAGTTGACAATCTTATGATGGTGCTTATGTCATGTCTCGGAAAAAAGGAAGTGTGCAAACCAAAATTAAGGTAAAACACTTTGTTGCTACATATTTAGCTGCAAAATCAGCCTTGTTGTGATGAACACATGCTCCACTATCGAAACATATACATTCTTCTTCAATACCATCGAATTCCTTTACCTTCACTTTTCGAATTACACATAAATTATTAAAGCAGATGATATCAATGAGGTTTTACAATTGCAAATGTGATAGCTACGGGGCTATAAAAGAGATTTTGAAAGAAAGAAAAGACCAAGACCCAGTTTATGTATTGGGGATCTATCGTTAAATCAGTAATGGAAAGTGCTGAAAAGAATCTCACATTTTCTAGGCGATCACGATAGCGAAAAACAGCAGAGAGCACCAATTTGAAAGCTTTTGCTATTTCATATAGTCTTGGAAACGCAGAAAGGATTACATAGACATACATAAACCAAATGGCTCGAAAATTCATGCCTTCGTATGTACGATTTCATATTCTGCCAGTTTTGACAGCATGTGCTAGTGAAACCTCCGATTTTGATGTAAACGTGTTAAAGCCAGAATTAAGGTCTGCGCTCTTTATTCATATTCCCCTGATCGAACGAAAGTATATAACTGTCAGCTGTTTCCTTTTTGCTATGGCTTGATTCTGGAACCGGTAAATTATACTTAGTTGTGGCTAGAATGAAGAGTGTGTTGCAGCACTCTTCGTCTTCATGGTGATTTGTCCAGATTTCTAAACAAAAATTTTAAGTGACTGACCAATTTCTTTCTTATAGGCTTAATATATTCCAATTTCTTTACACATATCAATATTTTGATTGTAATCTATCCTTTTCTTCAGTGTCTACCTCGAAATACTGTTTACCCCAAAATGTTGTGTAACACCGTACCCTCATAATATCGACATTTGTTAAGAAATTGAAATATATTCAGTTTCTAAACGAAAAATAATTCTATATTTCTCAATACTTTCATTCTATTCACGTGTAATTCATGCAAGCGTTCATTCCTGAGCGGTCATGGATAATTCATGTGTAATTTATACATACCATTCACATTATATACATGTGGTGGTAGCTCATACGTATTCACAGACAGGAAGTATATATAACCCTGCATAAACAAGTAGCAAATAATGCATTAGCAAATATATAATGCATTAGCAAATTATACAAGTAGTATGAACAGTATGTGTGCCTTCCAGAGGACAAAATCGTTGCTTGTTTTGACCCTTTCGGCCCCTGGCGCCTGCCAGATTTTAGGTCACGACATGCCTATGGCTGGAACTCATTTGGGGTCTTGGGGAGTGGATGTGGTAGAGATTTCATTTTCATAATCGAAACTTCAACAAGTGTGAAGTGCATTTTTGACGCTTGGCTCAAGTTGCCCAGATCTAAACCACAAAATTCACAAGCCAGGAACTACTGTTCTACACCAGCTCAGCTTTACTGGACTTGTACATTAAACACGTAAATTAAGTTATTAACATTAAATAAGCTAAAGCAATATTATGAGCAGTGCTTTAAGTAGAATTATCATATTAATGATGCGAACAGAAAATCAAAATAAATGACTTCACGAAATTGAAAGATGAAATGCCCAACATATCCATTCTTTTCTATTCCTGAATTTTAAGATGCATGGGGATCATTTTGTCCAGCTTATTGGAATGATAAGCAAGGGCCGCCATCTATTTTACACTAAGATTTTAGTATCTTCTGCAATCGTATAGAGACTAGCTTTGTCGGAAGCATCACAGAGCTCTGATGAAAGATCTTAGGATTTTTGAATGGGGCCTCTAGATTATGTTTATTATTAATAGAAGTAGCCGAACCCCAAAGCTGTAAGCCATAAGTGCAGATCGGCTTTAAGACAGACTTGTAGACAAGCAAGTTGAAGTCGAGAGAGAATGCAGATTTGAAGATTTGAAGATAATTGAAGTTGGTACCAAGGTGCCTTCCGAGATATTTTATTTCCTTGCTTCGCGGTTTTCGAGCATTGTTGAGATTTACTTGAAGACAAGCTAGTTTAAGGAAGTCAAAAGAAACTTAGACTCATTGGGTTCCACATTTTTATTTCCAATTTTGCCAGCGATTTTCGGAACTTTTTTGTAGCTTCCAGAATAAAAATTTTAACCGTTAAATTGTATATTTTTCCCAGCGAATTAAAATTACTTAAGGAACACTAATCAAAAAACTCTCATAAAATTCTAATCAAAACTCATGAATAAAGCTCCAAACCTCATTGGGGATAATAAATGTCAACATAAATCTAAAACATGTTACTGCCACAAACACGATCCGAACTTTGCGCAAAACTCATCCAATCAAGTTTCATGCATTTATTTTCGTGCCCTATATCGTGCAGTCATGTGACAATATTCAGAGCCTCATCCTCTGTCGGCACAGTCACACTATCGCATACTCAGCCCCGTTTGAAAAAAAACCTCTATATTGACCTTAAAAGCTCTGCTTGTAGAAGAGCTACAACCAGCATGAGGCAAATTCACCTTAGCAAACACCAACCGAATCCACTATGAACTACCTCAAAAATCCCCAAAACCACTCCTAGTTTCTTGCATTCATTCATTTGCAGTGAGAAGAGTCGGGATCGATTCCAAAAACAGGACAAAGCCGTTGGTGTTTTTTCATAATTTTTCTTCCTTATTCGTTCAACGCAGAATCGCGCAACAAACCACTGTGTGTAAAATTTTACATATTTATGGTGCTATTTAATTTGCTACAGTGGTCACTTTTACCGAATAGTGGGCAGTAAGAAATAAAAAAACATTTGACTCACTATTAAATTTCCACAAATAGAGTTGCCAGGACTACTTGATACTGCAAACTAGGCCAGGTGAGAGGGGTAGAGTCCGAAAATATGATTGGGGTGAACGGATTGCATGTGGCAAGTAAGTCCGTAAAATGTTGCTGCGGGTAAAAAAAAAATTCCGGGATGCGAAAAAGTTGTCAAAACTGAGTTTTGGTCTGACCGAATCGAGTGAAATGCTACCTTCTCACCCTCGCGACCTCATAGTGATGCCAGGAACACTAAAAATGTGAAAAAACGTTTGTTGTTTGCATTCTAATCGATTTTCATTTTTCTGCGTGGATTCTGTCAACAGGATAGCACTGTAAATGTGCTTCTACCGAACGTCGTGACTGTGTCGTTGACATTGCTGCAGTTTTACCAGGTTGTATTCTTGTGGCTACTGCCACTGCTGTCGTTGCTGCTGCTGCTATTCTTTGCGGTCAAGGTTTGAAACTCATTCCACTCCCTAAGCGCTCACGCTGACTTCAGGTGTTCGAAAGATATAAGTCAGGATATGCTTCGTTCTCTCCACGTTCCTAGCCAGCAAAAAAGAGTTGGCTCGAAAAATGTTTGAATTCGTGGAATTTATTCGGGGTGCAGAATTGAGACTATCTTTTATCATACTAAAGACTATGGTGGCCAGGACGACCGATTGGTGTTTGCTGGGGCAATGGTGAGAACGATGACCACGAGCGACGACAACGACTTCGCTGGAAAGCTATGAAAGTGTGGTATTTTGCTCAGAGAGTTCCAACGTTTAATATTTCTGTAGTAAAAGTCAAATATATGTACGTTAATGCTCGAAAATGGAGAGCAAAAAAGCTGAAGAACATCATGGGTTCGGCTTGCTATGGGCAGGTAGCATGCAATAAGTCGGTGAATGCATGTAGACAAAACATCTATAAATGTCATGTACGATGATGAAAAGTTATCGCCAAGTTGGCTTTCTTTAGGAAAATAGCATGGGACAAATGAGCGCACACTCTGTGCTGTAAATATAAAAGAGGAACAGCAATGAACATTTTCAAATATGATTTTCGGAAAGCTGTTTTATGGAAAATATGTTTCGATGGGTTGAACCAATTTTAGATCACGACTTCCTGAAAATAAATGAATGGAAGCTAGTGAGGTGTCTGAGCCAAAACAAGCTATAAATAGAAATTACACCTACAAAGTTGAAGGACAATTTATTTAACCTGCATGTATTGCTTAATTATTTTGTGTATGTTTATATTTTCGTGTTTCTTGTAAAATTCTTCACAAAATAGAATACGCTTTTTGCCTTTGATATCATTTAGTGCTGACCAAAAAACGAAACGTTTTGGTTTTGCCCCTTGGTTCATATTGCCTTGATCGAGAGTAATACATGACGCACAGAAAAAAAGAAACTATTTTCAAAGTTTTTCATCCACTAAAAATTCATTCTTATTTTAGAAGCACTACAATTCTCTTAAAAAAGCCATGTCCTATTGAATCGACCTAAATTAATATAAGATATCTTAATTAGAATTCCTAAAATTTCAAGAAAAAACAAATCCTAATACAATTCGCTGCAATTGAAGCTGAAAATGTAAATGACTACCATCATATCCCATGAGCTAATCATACTTTTCTTGTTCAAGAATTATTTCCCACTTCCACATCACTCACTACTTACACCCTCGGATTCTTCTTCCGTTCCGTATCCAAAACCACACCCAACATTACACTTTTCACACTAACCTCAAACAACACTAAATCAGCTGCTATTGAAATCTATTAATTGACCACATTAGACCTCGGCTACTAGCTCCCTTATGGCATTCATTCATTCATATGCATAAATAAATTGATGCCACAATACACAAATAATATACGACCGAAGAGGACATTCATCATAAATTGTCCCATTCATTCATCTGTCGGTTGCGAGGTCGTCGATTTAGAAAAACGGGCTCTTACAAATCGAACTCTCTGCATTTCACATACCAGTCCCCCTTTGTCCCAAAATCAAGTTACCGAAGGAAAACCGATGGCAGACAATCTGGTACTGGAGTGGAACTACCTACCCTTATATCATCATAAATCTTATTGTATCCACCGCGAAAGACCGTTCATCAAAGTTTTTTCTCCTTCGTCGGTATCGACTTTTTTATGGTCCCAAGTGGTGCCGTTACTACCACAACTCAATCGCAATGATATTCAAAACAGCAATAGCAGCTAGAAATTCAGATACAGCGAAGAATTATGGATTTGGTTAGAACCAAAAAACCACAAGCATTTCTCGATTTGGAGCTACATCGAGCCATCGACATGCAGAATTTCCTTTCGGAAAATTTCAATAATATTTTTCAGTTATGTATTTCTTGTTTCACTCCAACGACAGTTACGGTGCATAACATACAGTGGCAGCCAGGAGCCACTATGAAGAACGTCGTAGCAAAATATTGACGTGAATCATTGGCAGATATCCAAAACCTCGCAAGTCACATAATTCATAATTGTCGACCATTGTTGCTGATACTGTCGCATAGTCTCCCTGGAGCCGGTACATGTTAGAAGTAATACAATTGCAGTTGGAACTGTCAGCGTTCACAGGGGGACGACTCTCATTCAACTGGAACTGAACTCAAGGCAGAAGATACTCGAAGCCAAAAGATACAAAGCGTTTCAATTCACAACTTTGTGAATGATTTAAATGACCGCGAAAACCGCTGCACTGTCTACAATGTAGCATCAAAATTTTTGCATGTGCTGACACAACTCAACAATTCTGCGGTAGACTATCGTTGTTACAGCTAGCAATGATGGGTATCATTAACATGACAGGCCAGTATTTCATAAGATCACTCGAAAAATTGAGTGCCATGCGGGAGAGGAAGAAAAAGCGTTTATTGTTTAGACTTCATCTTATCTTAGTTATATATTCTTCGTAAAAATGTTTTCAAATTTTTTTTTCGCAATTTGCCACGAACTGTATCTTATATATTTAGCAGCTACATTAAAACACGAAACACAAGCTAATTCATAGAGGCGAAACCATATAATTTATGAACAGTTGCTTCGTATTATAATTTAATACAACCAAGTCTGCCTTGAGCTAACAGTTCAGATCGCTCTTCGTTGCCCTGTACCACTTTTATTCTATCAAACAACTTAGAGAAAGTAGAAGTGGTTAAAAAGTACACCGACTCAGTTCCGTGTTCGTCCCTTAGCCGCACTATCTGCAATTAAAATACAGCTATGCTGGTCTCCTTAACCGCATACTACTGCTACTAAATTATAAATTTAAAGTAGATACTACCGACTTAGTCCTGTGAACAGATCCGCAATACAGAACATTATCAGCATACACGGGAAGTAGGTCCTGTTCCAGTATGCCTATCTCCAGGCCTATATAATCATAATATTCGTCGGTCTATTGTATAATTTCCCGGCTATTGAAAACCGACTGCGACGCGTGACTTGTAAGTACTATTGCTATTGAGCCAGTTCGGGAGTTAGTCAGGACCCTCACCTTTACATGGTCTTTGTGGTCTTCATACGCAAATTATACCTTTTCGATGACGCAGACAAACCATTATACAAACTCTCCTCCTTTTTCCGGCTGAAAATTCGAGGTCCTTAAAAAATCGTCCTTGCTGTTGTTATGTAAATTTTCATCAGTAAAATATGATCGTAGTACATGTAGTCTTTAACGTTCATGTCGAGTGGAATAATCACCATCCCATGAGAATGCTATTGTTATTCTTGCAAGTTCTGATTTTTGTATATACCTTTAGGTGCGTACCGAAGTTGATTGAAGTTATAGTGTACCGTGTCGTTGCTATTTTGAGGGTCAGCAGAAATAGTAACATAATGTCATTTAAATGCAATTTATGAAAAATACTATTTTCGTTCTCTTTGGGACTTAATATGAAATGTTAGTTACGATCGTAGATTGAATATAATGCGTAGAATATGAAGTCGGACATTTTTAGTGGGGTGAGGTGAATGACAAATGAGGAGAATTGTTGGAATTGGCAGATGTCCTTGAAATTTGATTAGATTAATTTAAAATGCGCTTGAATGCGTAGAATTTTGATGAAGCAGAAGTAGTTTTAGGGCTTCTGTAGTGGTTATTACCTTCTTAAAAAAAATGCGAAAAAAGATTTAAATTGAACTTCTAGAGAAATAGGTCGGCCAAATGATTGCAAGTGCTTCAAGAAATAATTCATCTAACGTTTTTGATAAACTTGACTGTACGCTTTTCAAATAGAGATCCACGCATTTCGAAGCCACTTAAATTTAATTATTGCAGAAAATATTCCTTAATCAACTTTAAAATATTCTCCATGATTTTTAGTGACAATGACATTGAATTGGTACATGCAAAAAAATCAATTTAATTTGGCCTGCAGGTCAAATGAAAAAGAAATGGAGCATTAACTGAAGCACTCCTGTGTTTGTAATAGAATAGGTTAAATTAAGTGGCTGTCAATTGTGCAGTCATATCAAAAGGCACACATAGGCGAATTAGTGGCCCGTTGTGATACCACAGATATACTCTCCTTCAGCCACTGAGCTGTGGCAACCAGTTGGCTCATTTGATGAACTGTACAATACGCCTTTTTCGATACAGAGTACATCAGTCAAGCAAACGTAAATCCTTTACAAGCGAAAGATCTTTCAATTCGCTTAATGAGAGCATGAAGTCTTAAGAGTCAGTTTTAACCTCTTATCCATTTTATGCTCGAAAAAATTAACTTAAAAACAACACGCAAAATATTCGGAAAGTCATATAATTATTATTTTAATGCAAAGATTGATCCTCGCTATTATATGTGAAACACAATATCATTCAAATTTTTCACAGGACTCAATCCTTTTGAGGTAATTTTCATTGACTTTCCGGTACATTTCGAGCAATATTTCGGCCGTGACTTCACGAATTTTGGCTTCCAGTTCGTCGAGAGATTGGAGATTTTTCGCCTTAACTGATATTTCGCGTGCCCTCACAAAAAGAAAACCAGAGGCGTCAAATCGCAGGATCTTGGAGGCCAACTCACATCGGCCAATCGCAAAATAACACATTTGTTTTTTACAAATTTTTACACATTGTTACATATGTTTTACACATTTTAACGCGTTGCTTGATTAATAAACGATCCATGCTCTGAAATATCTAACTAAATAAATGACAGCGTAGTTGACGTGTATTTTTAACAGATGTTCGTATGCAGTGTTTTAGTTTTCCAAGCATGAAATGGATAATTCTATATATAAGGAAATGAATGCAGTGAGAATTGAAGCAATTTGTCTGAATCAGAGTGTTAGTAGTAGTCAAGGCGAACTATGGGACTATGGGCAAATTCGACAGTCTTCTCCTTGCCGAACAGAAAATGGCCGCCATGTGCACTGAGATAGTAGGCCATATGTAAACGAATTTGACAAGTAACAGCCAAGAGCTCGTAGAACTTAGGTAGCGAGGAAACCAAAGGGAATATCTGAGGTAGTAATTCTCTCGTTTTGTTCTATTTATAGATTTTATATTTGTAGTGAAATTGCTTCACTAAATTTCTTATATGTATATGCTTGTTTCACTTCCTTAAATCTCTCTGTTCTGACGTCTTCGCAAACTTGCCTTTACTAAAGACATGCTGTGGCTGCGAGATTAACGAAAAATAAATCGACGGTAAAGTAATAGATATCCCACAACTGAAAATAGCTTTCTCTCATCATTTTCTTTTGAAAAGCTTCTTAAATGCGACTTGTAGTTTTGTTTTTTATTTTTTTCTTCGATTTCAAAGCCGCTTACAAAAGCGTATTCAGAATACTGGAAAAAATCGTTACCAGCTTAGGTTCTTTCAGCAATGAAATCTCTTGGAGCATCAGCAATATGCCGAATTTCAATCGCACGCATTTTTAAACCATTTTCAATTACGCAACAGCCCAAGATAGAGATTCGCCTCTTAAATCTTAATCGAACATGTTTTAGAATATATCCACAACTGTCTATATGAAAAAAGTATAGAGATATAAGAAAGTGAATTTCAACCCTCAAAAATATCGTTGTCCTCCACTCATCTCGATCCTGTGAAACAGTTTGTCAAAGAGCGGTAACTAGTTTGTCTTGAAGCAATGACTATCAATCCATTCTCATCTTCTTCAATTATTTCCTCAGTTCCATAGCCATACGTTGTCTACCTCGTCTCCGCTCCAATGTGGTTCCGGGTCATCAGCTAACTTCCATTCTTTCGGTGTTGCCAGCCCACTGTTTACTTTCTAGTTTCATGAAAGCTAGCACACATGGGCTTTCATGTCCTTCAGATAACTCATTGTTGCAGCGTAGCCTCCACTTGGTCTCTTCTTTATTCTAAACAATTTATTCAATTCGTATTCGGGATCAAATACAGGTTCAGGCTTTGCTTCCATATAATCAATGCTCAAGCAACGGTATGACTAACGATATTTAATTCATCACACCTAAAACAATCTTAATACTCCCCAATGACAGTATCCTATTAACACAGAACTTAAAGGTTTTTGGCGGAGGAATACTTAGCTGCGTCTCATTCAACGCCATGTTTTCAATGGAAATTTAAAACGTGGATACTGAAAAAAAATGATACATTGTTTCCCAAACTACCGTAGGGCTGTAAGGCTAACCAACAAAGCATGTGATTGAAATGAAGAAAACTAACAGCTGTATTACCTCATCATTAATTCATTTAATGCGTTGACTCGACTCCTGATTCACAGTTCTTTGCAATAAGTAGAGCCAACCCACCCCTGCCAAACCAATCTTAACCATCTGTTCAATTCATTCCTGCACATCATCTTCCACCTCTCAAGTCCTCGGCCATCATATATCATACCATATATACTACTGTCATCGAATGACACCAAAATGATGAATATATAAACACACGGTCACCGGTGATACTCTTACATCATCGTACTACTTCACCGTAAAATTAATGATGTCCCTTCTTAATGTACTCCTCATGCCTCATACTCGAAATAGTTTTTCCAATTTTTCTAACTTATGCACATAATTCCGATCAACATCATGTTACTCAATAAAAGTCAACCCAAAAGTAAAACGAACACAAAACGATCCGAAAAAAACGAACTAATTAAAAGAAATTTTATTACTCGAAACAGTCTAATTAGCATTCGAAAAAATAGCATCAGAGCCCGAAATGATGTTGCCTGTCCTTAGCGACATCCATTCAAACATATCAAAAAAAGATCCCGATAATATTATACTGTCATCATCATGCACAGAAAACACGAAAGATAATTAAAAGCGAAAAAGACACCGTTTTGTACTCAAAATATTTTCGAACTCCGTTAGATATTCGTTTTTCGTTCTTAAGCCAATTAACAGAGCCTACAAACATTTTTCATAATGTTCTTAAATCATTTCGAAGAGGCTCAGAACATTTGACAACATACCTATCGTTTTATGGTCTTCAAAATGAATTTCATAATACATAGTGTAAACAGTTGAGAAAACTCGCGAGCTTCAACTGGCCGAAGGCGATTGAATGAGACAGGTGAGTCAGTGATTCAATCAGAATCTGCTACCGGTACTGCAGAACAAATGTGCTGAACAGAGATGCAGAACGTAAAGAGAACAAAAAAATCTAATTGTAGAATTTATGCATTTAGTATTTTTTAGCCATAAATGTGCGTCGAGTTGTAAAAACTAGCATTTATGACTACTGAATTTAAAGCCCCTGGTTCTTTTTCGACGCCTCCTACATGACCTCTTGTTATGAACTCGTATAGGCTCGGCACCCAAAAGCTATCTTCCAGATTTATGAATACATCAAATTGAATCTGAAAAACAACCAACGGAGGTTCGTTTTATGACTCATTTTCAATTCCACGAATTTTCTTATTTTCAAAAAAAAAGTCAGCGATAAAACGTTAGAAGTTTAACTCACATCAGGGACTTATATGTTCCGTCGATAGCATGTCAGTCCGACCTTTTTAAGAAAATAGCTTTTATGAATGTTATACAATCATACCAGTCATTTATTGCCAATGTGTTAGCAGGCAATTCATCTTAACCTCCCCTCATTTGACGTGTTTGTTATATGAGTGATGTTGTGTGCATAGACTGAGCCCCCCTGAGGGAGGAACTTTATCAGCGCTACAATGCATTACCTGGCTTGTGTTTTGCACGGGACTAACTCTTTTGGTTTCCTTTTTTCTGACCAGTAGCTAATTAATTCATTCAACCCTGACTAATAGACTGGGCTGCGTATGGTAATGGATTTTCACAAAAAATGTGAGAAAGAATGTTTGAAAAAAAACCAGAGAACTGAAACGGTCGACTCGTAAGTCATCGGAAAGAGATACGTTTATGATAAGCAACAGAAACTGGCCCTGCAGCATGACAATAATGAGATGAATGTTGTCGTCTTGCCTTGTGTTTTTTTTTTGGTGGGCTAAACCACAACCAAGTACAACAATCGTCGAACCACAAAAAAATATATAAAAGATTACGACACATCATTTCCACATCATAAAAATAAAATTTATTTGCTGCTAACGAATTATGGTGAGTTGAACTGGTGTCCGAGCCAAGTGATGTTTCATTTGACGGCTGTTTTGTTTTTATACCATTTGATTTTTTGATGACCCCTAAAAGCTATTAAATGGAATGTATTTCTTTCCGACAGCAGGGCTATTGGACAGGAAAGATTTTTTGCGGGTTTGTTTTGTTTAGGAGACGGAGCTAAAGAAAATGGAAAGAACAGTCGAATTTAGAGTGGATTCCGGAGGAATTTCGAAGGGGGTGGTTGGTTTTGCTTGAAATAAGGTTTGGGTGTCTTTAGTTATTCTGTCATCGTCTAGTCATGAAACGATCGAGGCTGAAATGTGAGACAATCAAATACATTAATCTGTATTAACTTCTTCTATTAGTTCAGCTTACTCTTTTAATTTAAAACCGGTATGCGATTTGGACCAGCAGCCTGTCAAGTAAACTCTGAATAACTAAGTCCACAAAAAACAAACGTTCATGTTAAAATATTTATTTACTTATTGCCCCAATCATCACCACCCAACTATAAGCTTTTCACAAACAATGGCACCCCCTTCATCCAAACTTATTCAATTTAATCGTTCAAATCACTATCTTAAATCACTCCACATCACTTGAAAAAGGGGACGTTAAGCACTCAGTCATGGTCGTCATACACAAATTTACGATGAAAAACTATAATTCCTCAATTTAACTTAGAAATATTGTCATACCATTAGATACCATCGTCTCAGCATAATCGCTTCGTAAAAAAATCTATTGGATCGTAAAATTCGGAACCCATCTATATATTTACACATCCTGCCATAGTCCGGCCTCAGTCAGAAAACAAACAAATATAAAAATTGTCGTTACGATCGAAAATCCACCAAACACAATGATATCGTTTGTCAATTCCAATTCGATTTGTCTATCCGCCGGCTAAATGTATGATAACTATCAAGAAAATATCTCAACAGATAATTTTTAAATCTAATGAGATATTTGATGTCATTTATTATAGATATTCTGTTTAAATATGTATGAATTTTTAATTAAATTAATGAAATTTAAATTCAAGATGAAAGATTTCGTTAGGAGATGAGAGATTTTTTCCGGCAATATATTGAAATTCAAGCGATTTTTTCTAGCTGAGAATTTATGTAACAATTTTGTTATATATGAAGGTATTGTATTTGAGTTGAAAGAAATTTCACACGCAATTTTAGTTCTTTTCGATGATTTTGAATACGATATTAATAGTTGGCTTTGATGGAGAAGGTGGTGATCAATGATTAAGAAGCTAAAATAAATTTTGATTTTGAACTATCAATTAGTTTTTGTGGCTAGATATATTTTTCTGGAAGTATAGTCAAACAGACTAGGTTTGAATTCTACATGCGTCGAAAATTTGAAAATATTTTGAAATATCGGAGAAAACGACTTTTGCTCTGGATTATGCAAATTTTATCGATACGAAAAATTTTAAATAAAAATAATATAAGTGTCTGTGCGTTACTTTGACTGAGAAAAAAAATCGTTAAATCTGTTTTAATCTAACTAAAAAGTGGGCAAAAATACTTTTGAAAAAGTGCATAAGATTTTTTGCAAATAATTTGTGATTGATTAACACTGCCCTACGAAGCATAATTATCTTTCTTTATCATTTATCTACATTTTAGTACTTTCGAGATATTCAATGATTTGTGTTTTGATTTGTATTGGAGATATATGGAGAGTGCATTTTCCAATATTCACTTTAACATACTTCCACAAAAGATAGGTTTTTCGAATTTTGTAAACGAATCCGGAGTTAGCTCAAATTTGAGAAATATGCAGATAGAACGTTTATGCTTAGTAGGGCAGTACAGGTCGCTAGATTTGATTAGAAATCTATTTATTTTACACGATTTTGTTTTACTAAGACTAAAAAAACACAAATCGCATGAGCACACAAACGTAAAAGAGCGTAAATTTGCAAGTAATGGTATTTTCGAATTTTGAATACACTGCATCAAAATATTGCACGTACACCATCTTATCATAAATTAAAACTCATTTTTTTTTTTAAATAAACAAAATTTTCATCATTTTTATGAATATCATGAGCTTTACACAACTGAAACTATCTAAAACAAAACAGCATTCCGTAATATTAATGTTAATTTTTAAAATTAAGCTATATTTCATGTCAAAAAATTGCACGTACATCAAAAATTTCCACATACATTCAGAAAATTAATTACTTTTTCTACTTCTAAACGCGTGTGTGGTGTCCTTTCGCTGGAACTACATCCTTTAAGCAATTGTTCATTGAATGAGCTAGTTTTCTAGTAAAATCAGGTGCTATTTTTACCCCACTTTTCTCAAATAACCTCCTTTCGGTCAGCTCGGCTTATAATATGACGTTCCCGTACTTTTTTCGAAAACATCAAAAAGATATTCGATGGAATTAAGGTCTGGTGATTGGGGTGGCTGAAGAAGCACAGATTTCACGTTATACAGTAAACACTCTTTTACTAGATGCGAGAAATATTTTGGATCATTGTCATGTGCTAGTGAAATTTTGTCGCTAATTCCAATTTTTGAAGCACTGGCTCTTAAATTAGGCTTTATTATTTCTAAGTACTGATGCTTGTCCATAGTGCTTTCCACAAATACCAAATTTTCAACGCCAATTGCTTCCATCGCTCTCGAAACCATAATATTTCCACCTTCCTGTTTCTCAGTGGGTCCCAAAATTTTTGACTCCAACGCTGAATTGACTCTCTGCCGAACAAATCGCCGCCCATCAGAGCCAAAAAGATTATACTTACTTTCATCTACGAAAATAACAGTTTCCAAAATTTGGTCTGACTTTTTTACAGACTGTCTGGCACACTCAAAGCGTCGGGCAACATTTTTCCTCGAAATGAACGTTTGTGTTCTTGCAATGCATCCCTTGTAACACTTTTTATGGAGAAAATTTCGCACTGTTTGGGCATTCAACAATATTCCGTCGTTTCTTTTAAGGTCTGCAGCTGTTTTGGGAGCACTTATTTTTGGATCCTTCTTAATAATTCTTTAAATTTTTTATCCAAATGCTCAGCTAAAATGTTCATCCGACCTCTTCCTTGGGCAATTGCAAAGCTTTTGTTGCTTTTTAACATTTTTATATCCGTTTGCATGGTCGAACGTGGTGTGTCAATGATCCTTGATATTTCAGCATAGCTTTTATCTTCTTCCTTAAAATTTACGATTCATTTCTTCACTTCAACAGGAACATTGCGGTGTGATTCGACATTTACAACTACTACCTTCAATAAATGAGGATCGTGTGTAAATCTGCACTGGAAACTAAGTACCATTACTTTTCTTATACATGAGATCATAAGTTAATCTTGAGTGTATGTGAAATTTTTTGATGTACGTGCAATTGTTTTAAGTATATTTTTGAGGTACTGTGACAATAAACGCTAATATAACAAAATACTGTTTTGCTCTAAAAAGCTTTAACTGTATAAAATTTATAAATGCATAATGAATGAAAAAAAGTTTTTTTTGTTTAATAAATAGAAGAGTTTTTATTGGAGTAAGGGTACTGTACGTGCAATTTTTTGATACAGTGTATATTAAAATTAATATGAGCGTATGAGTCATTAAAACATATCTTTATAAATGAAATACCGTCGTTGCACATGGAAGTTATCCAATAAGGAAGAAAATAAAATGTTTATATTTCTTCCTGCTTCGTTATCAATGTTGCAGTTCATGCAGCCAAATAGTTCATGTTAGCCATTCTCTCCGTCAAGAGCGTAGAGCCAAAAAAGGATTTGTAATTTGACTGCCCACCTTCGAGTTTATCATCTATATCAGCAGTGACTCCAAGAACTGGTAGTATGGTCTAGTATAGAGCTCCAGACATCTCACCTTAGGTCGATTGCTATCCAATTCGGTATGATTCGCATATCTAAAACTAAAACTCTAGGTCGACGTACTCCATCGCTATTTTAAAAAAATGTCTGCCTTGTGGATATGCTCCAAACAGTTCAGTAGAGTGATACATTACGCTACATCTCGTTCACTTTTGCAAAACGCTTCACTGGTACATTTCTTTTAGCGCACTAGTTCAGTATGAAACCATTCATCAGAATTTGGTGTTTAACGTGATGAATTGTGAGCGAAACATTTCTGTCATTCGCGTCTTTGTCAAGGTTTCGGAATCATTTCCCAGTATGCCTATTTTTCTTCCCGTATTTTCTTCATTTCCATATAAATGTTCTTCCAGCACCTTTCTGCCACTAATTTTCATGGGTCAACGTGTGGATCAGTGAAGATAGTATTTGTTGTTTGGGCCTTATACAGAAGTAGACTCGTAGTGAGACCCTATAGTTCGTCATGGCTAGATTTTCAAAATAGAATTTTGGAAGATCGTCATTTCACATTACACTTTCGGATAATGAACAAATAAATTGGTGACAAATGGTGGGCAATGTTTGGATTCATTCGACCAGAAGATAGTTTAATAATTTTAGTTTATTCACTTGGCTAGATGAGGTCAAATCTTACTTTTTTATTCTACGATGATGCTAACGCTCAGGGGATGCTCGATTATGCTCTATTATGAAAAGGAAAGGCAGGAAAGTTAGCGAAAGTGATAGGAGAAGAGTTGAGTTTGCAGAAGATAGTGGTGCAAGTTTCGATTAAACAACAGTGGCTCATAGTCGGTATGGAAAACAGTAGATGTAGGCTGTTCCACAACTGAGTTGACCTAGATAAAGAAAATCATGAGATTTAATGGTATGTCTGGCAACTGAACGACAGAGTTTGATATTGCACGTAGGAGGTGCTCTATGTACAAATGCTCAGACTTGATATTCCGTTAGAGCAAAGTCATATGTCATAGCGATAAAGAAGAGAAAGGCAATCCACATTACCTCGATGCGCAAAGAATTTAATACGTAAAATAATGATTTCATTGCCAATAAGTTTAAAACCTTTGCTTTGGGCTTTATCTAGTTGTAAAGCAGTGCAGCCTGCCTCTGCTCATATATAGGAGTTGCACTCAAGTCTTGGTATTGGAGAGTCTTGTAGATGTGCGCTATGTCTGGTGAAGTAAAGTACTTCTTGCTTCTCTAAAAGAAACCAAGGCATTTGATGGCATTTTTCAATATTTGGAAAATAAGGCTGGCCCAGCTAAGTTTGGCGGAGATACTAAAACCTAATAAGTTTAGCGAGGGTGATTCAGAAATGCACCAGAAGGAAGGTAAGGCTTGAGCAAAAAAAAAACTTCAATGAGTTTTGGACGCATTAAAGACAACACGATATTGCTTAATAGGACTCTATTTATCGAGGTGAACATGCAATCTCTACTAACAGAAGAAGCGTTCTCGGGAGTGTTACCCACAATAACAAAAGAGTATGCAAAGTCAAAGGTGATATCACCGGCAAAAGTATGAGTCGTATTGAATGTAGAGGAAAGAAAATCGTTTGTAAATAGAAGGAAGATAATTAATGAGGAAACACAACCTTGCGAGGCCCCACCATTGTAGCCATTGTAGCCACCATTGTATGACTTTTTAATTTTGAAGCGTTCAAAATGGAAGTCATACTTGTAGTCATTGATAAGATGATTCGACTCAAAATATTTCATTCATTTTAAATTTACAAAGTGATTCAAATACCTTAGACGAAACCGAAATTATTGCAATAATTTGCGGTCAGAGGGATCACAGGGATTTAGGTACGCGCTGAACATATGCAAGCTTCCTTGCGGAAGGGTATATTCCAGTCGGGTATGACAAGTCAAATAGGCAATCGCCTGAAAGCGCACATTAGAGGGCTAGAAGAATTCAGTGATAAAGGTGGCAAGTAATAGCTAGGTGAAAATCTTCGCGAAAAGGCTTTCTTTATTTAGTGACTTAGTAAATACGCTACCATCATGAAGAAGGTGTGGCACGGACGAACCGGAGAAGTTATTCTTCATTCTTTTAACAAGCGATCAGAAAACTTAATAATATTTTGGTCAAAGTGAAATTTAATTCTTCGGCTAGTGTCTTTGCATGCATTGTAACAATTTTTTATCTTCCCAGTCGGAGATAGCCTGTGAATTCACAATGCCGCATCCTTTATGCAAATGGCTTCTTGACATTCAACACTTAATCATGAGAAGGTGACTCGTTTAGTTCTTTTGAAGCCATGTGAATAAAGGACAATATTCCAGAACATATGATGTTTGTTATGGTAGAAGCTATATATTGGACGTTCAAACTCTTTGATGTAGTTATTAAACGCAGTTAAGTCATAATACCAATCTATCCACTTGATGGTAAGTTGATTAGTGTTAATCAGTGATTGAAAGACTAGTGGTAATCAGTGATTAGAGTATGTCAAACCGGTCTGAGGTCAAATTGTGTTCCAAGTTGCCAAGAGGTGCAGAAACAGAAATTGAATATTTATCTGGGTGAGAGGTCAAAAATAGATCTAAAAGATTTACAATATGCCCAGATATGTCGGGATTTCTTGTTGGATAATCCACCAGCTGCTCCAATTCGAACGACTCACTTAAAAGCTTAACGTGCCTGCCGGCCGAGCTTGTGGTGAAAGAGTGCTTCAGCCACTGGACGTTGTATACATTGAAATCACCGGTGAAGACTATCTCAGATGAAGGGGATGTTCCAAGTATTTTGCCGATGTCAGATAATCTAAAATTTATCCAAAGATAATTAAACGTTGATAAGTAGGAATAAATTTGATAAGAGGACAAATGGCACATTACGAACGTAAATTGCAATGCCTCTTTGAGAGAAGAAGCGAGGCACAAAATAACAGCCAGGTACCAGATACTGATTGATATCGTTATTGGACACGATTTTATCGGAAAATCAAATAAAAAAAAATAAGTATGTATCGGAAAATCCAATAAAAAAATAGCAAAAATAAAAATGCAAAAAAAAACAAAGGACAATTGAATAACAAAACGGACTTTAACAGTTATCCACGATCAAAACAAGTCACATCGATCCAAACAAAATCAAAAGCAGTGTTAGCAATATTGACTTAGAGCGAAACAAGCGCATTTTCGTTTCGGACAACATTAGTTATATGGAATTAGGGAAAGGTTGATAAGATTGAAAGATCTCACCAAGCTGTGATGATTATAGGAGGTAAAAGCGCTTTACCTTGGCACTTGTTAGATATTAATTTCACCATTCAAATATTTATTTGTTAACGGAGCAAGAGATCAGTCTCGGAGCACGACTGTCACCTATGATGTGCAAACTACAACTACCTAGTCAAACTCAATGAATGTGAGCCTTGAGTTGATGCCAATCGTTTACACAAGAGACAAATGCGTTGAGTAAAAGCTATTTTAATCACTAAGATGTCCAGTAAGAGCTAAGTAAAGTCATCGAAATTTTTGGAGTCTCCAGATCCTTTCGCGCACAGGAAAATATAAATTAATCGATGCTCTCCACAGCATGTAAAACAGCACCTTGCGTGATTCTTTGGAAAGAGTATGACATTTGGGTTCAGATGCTTAGTGTTTATATTTTTCACCCACTCAAATTTTCAATACTCCTACGACGAAAAGTTAGGAGCGCAAATATCTTTAGCCTAAACTCGCATACCGTTGATTTTGGAGTCGCTTTCCATTCGATTTTTGACAGCAAATCACTTTCAGCTGTGATGGATAACCTCACGACTAACTGAGCCTGGGGGTCAGAAGATGAAACCAGCAATTTGGAATGATAGCTTTATTTTCCGTTTGTGTATCTGATGTGTCCGTTTCATTGAATTTATTTAAAATTATATTCTGGTTTTTCTAGTATCTGGGTATCATTATGACTTTATTCCGTACACCTAGTACTTGAAGGCTTCGATTTCAAAACTACCGTCTGCAGTCAAATCGCAACATTAAATTTGTAGTTAAGTGCTTCAATGTTGGATATTGTGGAGAAACATTAGCTTTCTGGTGATTCAGGAAGGGTTTTTGCGTTTATCTATGATGCACCTTTTGCAATTTAGAAAATATTTCTGAAATCTGCTGTGAGGCTTATTCGTTGAGTTGTTGGTATGCGACACATTTGTACCTGAAAAAAATAGAATCGCTTCGTCTACATATTTTGCCAACGCTGCAACGGTTGTTAACAAAACTCAACGCAAGCGTGTCAGTCTGGTCATACTAAGTAAGACAGTGAAGCATCTATTGGTCGACCGCAGATATGTTGGAGGTAGATCTCATCATTGTCGTTTTCTGGTGGTACGGTTTTATCATTGTTCAATCTAAGCATTTGACAAGCTTTCCTGGATGAATAGTTCAGCATTGGGTGTATTTTAGTTTAATATTTATTTTAATTTCTGCCATATCAGAGCTAATCAAATCAGCCATAGGCACTTCTATCTTGAGAAAGCGGTATGTTTTAGGTTGAACAAACACATTGGACAATTTAGAACATGCCTTCTTCAACATCATGGTATGCCTCAATTTTAAGCTTCCTGGTCAATATTTGAATCTGAAGTAGCTGCTACCCTGCATGCTCGGTAGTTCAAATCCAATCATGCACCGGTATGTGAGAGGATTTAGCTGTAAGCAGATGCCTGAATCGCTAGATTCAACAAACCGTGTAATGGGACTAGCTCTGCAATAAATTCAATAATAAACGTAATGGTTTTTATAAGTTGTTCAGCTATACCCTGACCTTACCTGTCTAACGGACGCTAGATCCAGTGATATGCAGAAATATGATAGCTTTAAGGAATTATAGAATAAGGTTTGCCTCAGACAAATATTTATCAATCTTGCAGATAACGAGAACATTTCCATTTGTAGCAACTGAAAGTTGAAAGGTTTCCGAGACTTTTGGTTTCATGAGCAACAATATTAAAAGACTTAAATGAGGTTCTCAATAATTTTGACCCATGCGAGATGTATGAAGGCCGGTTGCATTGCTTCCTGAAGATCCACTGATTGTGAACCTCGTGTCCCGTCACATGCACATAGTCATGTTTGTTCGTCTTATTTTGAATCAAGGGTCAGCGACTGGGTATAAAATCAATGCTTCGTAACATGAGTATCACGTAACTGCTTTGAACGGAGCAATTAAAATCAGTTTCTCCCATATGTGTCTCCATACTGTCATAGCCGAGCAATTCATTTCAAAAGGTCTCCATCCCCTAAGGTTTGGCATTACCATTCACAAAATGGATTGATAAAAATGACAAAGATATTTTTTCCTCTCTCAAGCTCACTCGTGTTATCTATTTTTATTGTCAAGACAATTCAACAGATATACCATTTCACCACAATTTGTCTTGCATTTCATTCATTTCCTGTAGTGCCGCCATTAATAAGCGAAACCAATTTTGTAATTGAAAATTTTTCATCGAAAATTCAATAAAAAAGTTTCCCTCACCTGACTGCAACAAGCCAACAACAAAATTGGAGGAAAATATATTGTACCTATCAAATGCATGAATCAAACCTAATTCTACACATTCTAGTGCGCATTGTTGAATTCGTTCTTTCATTTCCTTGTATATTTCGATCTCTCAGCTAATAAGATTAATTGTTTGTGCAGTGCCGAGCCAATATCTAAAAATAGTAAACATATAAAAAATATCCAATATTTTCATATTCCATCAATATTTCTCTCTTTGCTTTAATTCCAGTAATTTTTGAATCGAAATGATCGATTCGAATTTTTCTCATGAACTTTATAGAGCTACACCGACTGAGAGAGGTTAACCATCCTAGTAAGCCGCCAAGCATCACGCTAGTGTTACGTACCATGGGGCATAGATTAAAGCGTGAAACATTTTCGCTGTATGAAAACAAATTAATCTTTTTCGAATTAGTCGTGCAATGGGTAAGGATGAAAAAAACGATAGTAGATAGATATTGATTGGGGTGATAGAATGGATTCGAAGCAGATGAGCCGGTGAACTACTACTTCGTACCAGCATAAATATGGGTATATTGAGGAATCGAATCGATTTGTTTGGGTGGAGTAGATGATTGATCGATTCGATTATGAATATATAGTTTGATCTGGATGATTTTCGATGGTTGTTTTGGATGTTGCTTTTTTTCAATGGTAATGGTTTCCTGGCCCCGGATGGGTTTTTAATCATAGATCGATGTGCGAAAATTGGTTTGTGATCTATATGATTTTTACAAGTGATAATCGGTTATGTGAGTATGGTTTTTTTTTAAAGCTGATTAGAACATGAGTTCCAGTCCATTTGGCAATTTTCAGTAAGCATGCATTGTTTTTTTCAACAAAAAGAACAATTTGTATCAAAAGAAGAGTCTAAAAATTTGTTTGGAAGCACAGCAGCCAATTTGGTTTCCTTGTTTCAATCGAATAATGTTTTATTTAGTGCTTTTAACGAAGGTTGCTTTAAGTCTAATGAAAGGGCTATTGAAAATTCGAAACAATATTATACACGTCTTAATTTTAAACCAGTTCCTTCCTTCCTGAGAATAAGTAAGTTCTAATAAATAGACTTTAATCATCTGATGCTGACTTCCTTCGCCAGTGCACCTAGTCTAATTTTATGCACGAGCGAAACTAAAGCATAGAAATTGAAATTAGAAAATTAGATTATTCTACGTGGTGTGTCAACAGTTTCTTGTGTGCATCACTGTCTGAAAGCCAAATATCGCGCAAAGAAATTAGAATCTGCGATACAATTTCAAATCTAGCTATTGAATGATATTCGTGTTCGACCATTTATTATAAACTACTTAATGTGAAAAATTTCGCGTTGGAAACTTAAAAAAACGTGGAAAAATACTTTCCATAGTTCGTTGGCTGCAATGCTCGTCAAGCTTCTAGATAATCTTTTCAAGATTCATTTAAATGAATTGCCTTGGATTTACTTCCACAGCAAAGTCTTCATTTTAAAATGTACTCTATTTTCCGAAGGTGTTCGCCACATTTTATTTTGGTGACAAAATTCCCCTGGTGCTATATTCTACTTTTGGAATTCCTTTTTTTCCTGTATTACTTTTTAATGGTACTGTCCAGTAACTTTGCTTTCCATTTTTAAAATGCAGGATGTTCATTTCACATAACTGCCTTGAAAACTATCAAAAACTCTTCCTTCAGCACAAAATTACTTTACCAAATCCTCCAATTTGCATCCACGCTCACATTTTCTCGCTACACCTTTCTTTCTTAATCACCATCTCTATAAACGATCAACCAAAAGCAAAAATGCAAGAGAAGAATTCGCAAAACCATCCTCATCTCTCCAAAGGATCAACCAAAAAGCAAAAATGCAAGAGGAAAATTCGAAAACATACTGTTACTATGGACCTAGAGGCCTATAGGGCTATAGGTCTAACAGTTTTACAGCAAAAACTTCTACACCATTACCTACATGCTATACTCATCCAACTCTTGTACAAATTGCAACCAAACTACACATAATGGACGAACACTTACTCTACCTTACATGTTCTATTAGTACGTGCAGAACGCAACCAGGGGTACAAAACACCGAAGCATTTTCGAGCTATCATCACTACGCAGTATGCATTGCCATTTCTCTGATGCTCCCCAAGCTTGAAAGAACCAGAAATTATCCACACCGCACCGAAAACTATTTCACTTACTAAACATCAGAGTGCATCGTATGTAGATGGCCCAATTTTCTGTTAAAATAGTTGTTCGTGTAGTTGATTGCTTCCTGTTGTTTTGCTACCGTGCTGACTACTCTATAGCCTATAGTGCTACACGAAAAGTGGATACTACAGCTGTTACACAGAGTCCTGGTTATTGTTATTGTTCCAATTGTTGTCGGTGTCGCCGCGTAGTTTCTGGTTGAATTTCAACAAAACTGTACATGCAGGTCATGGTGAGGATCCAAAGCAATATACTTTGGGATTCTGATGCCTATACGTAAATGGTTGAGCTAAAAGAGTCATAGGTAGATTCGAAATGTGTTTGTGTGTGTGTTATGAAAGTAAAGGCTAATAGGGTTAATGTTAACTTGACTTGACTTACATGACAACGGTGGCCAGTAAAACCACTACAGTAAGGATTGAGCTTCGAAGGTCTTTACGAAATGCCATATGCCGCATTTCAGATTGTGTTTTGCATTTATTGCTGCTATTAGAGTTCAGGCTATTGTTGTTTTCACTGCTTTATCGAATTAGTGATGATAGCAATAACAATGGTAAATGATTCGTTGAGAAGTAACTATTGGAAGCCTTTCACTGAATGATTAGTGAAGAGTCTTATGGATGATTTCAAGATAATTCAAAGAAAATCGGATGGGAATGAAAATGAAGGATATAACTAGAATAGGCATAGTAATTGCGTCATATGGTGGATCATACACCAATACGGCTGATAATAATCATTGCAAGAACATATCACTAAAACTGCCTGGTCAACTTTGGTCAACGAAAATGGAAGCCGTTGAAATATCATATTTACTCGTTATTTTATGTTCAAGTCGGTCTAAATTTTCATATACATATATCATCAGTGTGTGAAAATATTACTGATCCAAAAAAAATCGATTGAAATAGGCATATAAAATTATTCGATATTTTAAAACCAACGCAAAGGTAACTAGCTTCAACCCATTTGAGGTCTTGAGCAGGTAGTAAATTTTCATTGTGAAACAAAATTTATATGAACCTGAAATGATAAGTTATATGCATCGCCATGCTCATGATGAAATTCAGGTAACCAATCAAGGTTAAGGCTAGGTTAGCTGTTACTAGCTGGCAAAAGGTCACACATAAACCTCTTGATGCGTAGTGATACCAGACCTAGATATAAAAAGGTTTTGTCCTTTTTGCGAACTCAAGGATGGACTTCAGCATCTGCTTTGCTACGTGCAAGAGATCCACTTACCAGAACTCGCCATAGCAGTGCTGTCTCATTTTCCCCAGTACCGGACAGTGATACCGGAAATGCTTAATTGTTTAGAAACTCCCTGCTCTTAGCATCTCCTACAAGTGTTACTGATTAGGAACTGCAGTTTCATGTCATTTGCTGCTACAAGACAGCGGATGATGACGACCAGCCGTTTGCAGTCAGTACCCGTAAAGTTGAGCAGTTATTGAGTAGCTGCGAGATTGTATAACCCGCACATGATTTTGGTTGCTCTGCAGGTCTGAGTTACCCGCCATCTGCATATCGTAACTTGCATCATGTGAGAGTAAATCAAGCACTTGACCATTTGAATAGGAGTAAGGACCTTTGCCGATCCTAACAGGGGAGGCCCAAATCAAATAAAACCCTACCTAGATCTGCACCAGGGGCCTCACACACTAAGAGCCAGAGCTCTACCTACTAGGTCATACGAACTCCAATTCAAAGCAATGAACGTGAATTTCAAGTAAAAATTAAGTAAATTTTAATCCATATTAGAATAATGCAGAATATCTCACCGGTATAAATCAATGTAGTAACCAGTCTATGCCCTCATTGGTCAGCCACCTCTGTTGTAGATACAATCGTATCGCATCACTCTTTTTATGCGAAAAGTAACACACCGCCGATAAAGAAATGTATGAGCACGTAAAAATCTCCGAGTGCTGTCAACCCTTCACTTCATTGATGGATTCCTTATGAGCTCCTACTCAGTGGCGTGCACTTCATATAGGCACAAAAGCACTGCCTACCCTGCTGTGCGGCTTATATTTTTCTTGCTATTTATCCTACTATACAATATCAATGATATTTTATATTTATTTTACTAATCAAAACTGATAGTTAAATCGACATTAACTACTGGCATCTGGCAACTTCGTATATTTCTGACTCTAAAGTTCCATATTTCCCATTTCGCAAGCTAATTCAACAAAATAAGAACAAAAAACTCTAGCGCACCTGAACCGCTAGAAACACTAATGTTCGAAGAACAGTAGAAGAATCGTGCAGGTTTTGAGTGCATATTCCACCACATGTGCTGCTTATTACGACCAAACTGTTTCAAATGCCACGTTTTACTTTGGTCTCAAGAATGCATTTTAACTCATATGGTAGATGGTTTCAGATATTACCACTGGCATGAATTTCAACGTTTATGAGAGCAAAACACGGGTTAATTATATTCGTTATCAGTTGCTTATTTCACATAATTTTGAAAGCAGCATCTCATATAACATCAATGAAGAAAATGCTCAGTGCCTGCAGCACTGTAACTGAAGTTGGTGTTTGGGGCTGCGATCCGAAAATTTGCAGAACTTTGGGAATTGAAACATTGGTTATTTATTTTCATTGTAAATGTTTCCGGTATGAATACTAGCTGTAAGCATTTATTGATACAAAAGTAGCACAACTGACTCGTGCTGGCAACCTTCTGCCAGTATCAAAGCGAAGAATATATTACATCTGCTTCACGTTATTATATAACATTCGAAGTTATAGGAGTATAAAGGAATTTAGGGTTACCTGCAGCGAGTTTTTTCAAATAATCGAAAACTTAATATTTGCTGTTTATTGTCACTACAATATCATTACCATTTGAAAATTCTACGCTAAAACCGCTTAATAAAGATATTGCAATTAAACACAAAACCAACAACAGCTGGCAACCCTTTCGTGGCTTTTCAACCAAATTTGGCCTGAATAATGTTTATGACAGGTTTCATTAATTGTATGAAATTCGTATTGATTTCATGACTGCACTGGAAGTTATAGTGCAAAAAGTTTTATTTTCCTGAGCGAATTTTCAAAACCAAAGACACAAAAATTACCATAGCTGGTAGCACCAATCAAATTTTTCAACCAAATTTCCACCAAACAGAGATTAGAGTAAGGTTTAGCTACTGTGTCAATTTCATGAAAATCTGGTAATTTATTCACATTTCATAGGGCAAAAAGCAGTTTTTTTTCTTTGTAATTTTTCAAGATGGCACCACTGGCACAGACTTGCCCACAATTCAAAATCGCTTCTATCAAATCTGGTCTTACTTAAGTCCAATGCATTCTGTAAATTTTAGCTGTATCTGATTATTGGTTCGTGAGTTTCCGTGAACAGAAGTTTTTGATGCTAAAAATATAGGTTAACTGGGAGAGGGTTACCGTTCTTGTCCGACATGAAATTTCCAAAGTTTTATTTTGAACGTGTAGATAAAACATAAGATTTATATACAGATTGGTTTTATTGTAAGAAACGGACATTTTTTTGAATATTCGATGGTTTGAATGTTTTCACTTCCAAATTTTTTTTTTCAAAATGAAGACACCAAAATTATCATAGCTGGCAACTCCAACCGAATTTTTCGACCAAATTTCTACCAAACGTGGCTTAAAGTAAGGTCCAGCAATTGTGTGAGTTTCGTCAAAATCGAACGATTCAATCAGAATTTATAGGGCTAAAACCAGTTATCTTTTTTAGTGGTTTTTCAAGATGGCACCACTGGCACAGAATCGGCCGCATTTCAAAATCACTTCTATCAGACCTGGTCCTATTTAAGACCAATACATTCTGCAAATTTCAAATAATTCTGCTCATCGGATCGTGAGTTTCCGTGAACAGAAGTTTTTGATGCTTAAAATATAGGTAAATTGGGCAAGGGTTACCAGGCGTGCCCGTTATACCATATCTTTTTTTTTTCTTTGTTTATGTAAACAAAGCACAAAATTTATATATGAGTGGCTTTTTTTTGAAGAAACGGCATTTTTTCAAGAGAGACGATGATTTGGAGGTTTTCACTTTCAGTGCCTGCCCTAGCTACAGGGTTGCCAGCACGCAAATTAAAAGCTACACAAATCTACAATTAAATAATATCAATATGTTTTGAAAATTTCGTAATGATTGAATAGCTCTGTCAAAAGTTATCGCAATTTAAAAATTTTCAAATTTTCCCGTCCTCTTTTTAGGCACCCAGCGCACACATAGGGTTAAAAAATTCTAAAGCATTATCCGATTCATATGTAAAACACGTTCGAAATTTATTTCGTTAACTTTATTTTTGCGAAAATTATTTGTGTACGAAATAATAGGTATATTAAAAATATCACTTAAATGGCCGCCGGCGCCAAAAGGTTAACAATAACTGACATTTAAAGAGACCTGGACCTATTCTGCATATACACCAATGTATCCTGAAAGTTTCAGCTCAATCGGATGGCGCGTTCCCGAGATTATCTCACTGAAATTTTTTGATGATATATATATATATATATATATATATGGAAATATGAATTTTTGGCCGAATCGATTTTAATACTAATGTTCTTCGAACATTAGTAAAAATACCCATATATCGTCGCTGTGAAATCAAACCGGCATATCTGCAAAAATTGAGTTTTTGAGTTTTTGGTATCAAAAAATTCCTTATTTTCCCCTCCATTTTTATGTGGCACCGGCATATCGTAAAGTTGAATAAAAACCCGTCTAATGGTGTTTTGCCGCTTTGCATTCACGTGGAAATAGCCCACATGCGAAAACTTTAAAGCGCTCTAGTGAAGAATGTGTATTTTGCAGATATGCCGGTTTGATTTCACAGCGACGAATGAGCGTTGAAAGGCATACAATCTGAATGCCTTCACCTTACGCACACCGTAAAACGAATTTCGTATCAGAACACTTATGTTCAACTGCTCCCAGCTACAACAGTATGTGTGAGATGTGGTTCTATTTTATACCGGCCAAAGGCATGCCTGCCTTTTCGGTTGTCGCTAGGAGAGATGATACCATAGCCGCTGCATGACTAACGTTCGCTGTACAAGTGCAAATAGTTCGCAGCCATGCTGCACAAGTGCACAGCATCGCTGACAAGTGAACAGCCACGCTGCACAGGCAGTCAGAGCTGAGTTTTCATTATGCAACGGAGCTGCCAGCAGAAATAAAGTGTAAATGCAAATAAGTTTTTACATATATATTTTTATGTATATATATATATATGTATATATATATATATATATATATATATATATATATATATATATATATATTATGTGAAACACTTGTTTTCTTGTATAGTAATGTCTGAAATAATTTTAAAAATTATAGTTTTCTTAATTATACATAAAATGACAGAATTCTACCTAGTTTTGTATGACAATTCTGTCTCA
Source organism: Nemotelus pantherinus (assembly GCA_963978885.1). Taxonomy (NCBI): domain Eukaryota; kingdom Metazoa; phylum Arthropoda; class Insecta; order Diptera; family Stratiomyidae; genus Nemotelus; species Nemotelus pantherinus. Next base: position 81,758,099 of record OZ022263.1, on the reverse strand, counting down.
TTAGTTCTAGAGTACAAAGCATTTGCACAACGTGAGAACGGTTTTTATAGATTGAACTTTAGTATATGTCAACCAAATTTTACCCGAATAAATAAAAGAAGTGAGCTAATGTGAAATGGAAGCATTGGTGTGTATTTTATGTGAACGCCTTTGTGTAGCAAAGTTGATGGAGTTGGGGTTTCAGCCCTTTCATTCGAAAATAAGTATCGAGTCATCTCAGTGGGCAGAATGACACCAGCGTTGGATTTAACTTGCATTAAATTCTTCAGCACAAAAAATGTATGCCGATGAATACAATGCATTGCATAGTATTTTCAATTATCGCTTTATATTTTCCCGTAATGTTTACTTCTAAGACACTTCTAAGAGTATGTTACTGCCTACCCTGCACGAAGAGCTAATGCACGCCACTGCTCCTACTTGTCGACATGATAACGTTGTCCTGTAGTGTTGTCTCAAACTTATCCTGGGCAGCGTTTCGAACCACAATTTCTCCTTCAACACAATATCCGCCCTCGTGATACCTTTGCTAAAGAGTTTATTCCGAGACCTCGCAGGAATTTCACTCCAAAATCATTGCGGGGTTTTTGAAGCTATTCTGCTTGTCTCTTCGGATTAAGGTCTTTGTATTGCCTTTATTCCTGTTGATGAAAGATATTTTGTTGAACCCAGCAGCTACCTCAGCAATCGCTTCCCTCTCATTGTCCTGCGTACAAAAATATCCTAATCCACAAAACAACATTTGTTCCCACTTACTTCAAAATTATAAATAAAGCAGGCTCCAAAATTATGTAGAGTTTTGTGGAGATTTACGGATTGTGAGTGGAATGTATGCATATTTTTCAAGTATATCTGCAGTACCGTAATATACATTTGTGGGAAAATATTGCCCTATTCCGGTTTTAGGAACTTTTAAGAAGTTGCTTGCATTTCAAGTTTTTGATTTCAAGATTTGGGTTGGGGCGTATTTGATTCTGTAAACAATTTCGTTGCTTATTCGCTGCAAACAAAAATTTGCTATGCTCAAAAAAATGTAAGGTCCTTGAAAACTAAAGCTAATCTTCACCAAATCCAGAACTCCTTGATACCTGCGGTACAAACTTCACACCACAATAAACACTACTTTTAAACAACATCAACAATAAACTATCTCACTCAAAACCAATTGACCTAATATCTATCACACGCACTTCAACCCATCGTTGTTACTCCAATTTCGCAAGTGCCTCTTCAATAAACGAACAATATAATGGGGAAAATCATCGCACCACCATCAACAACACTGAGCCGTCATCGTTGTTGCCGTTGCAATTGTACAGTCCGTTATCGGTTGTGGTATTATAAAAATGGCAATTTAATGAAGGCTACTCATCGTAATTGGCTAAAGAAGGCGACAAGTAATAAACTGGCACTGGCCACTGAGAAAATCCATCGCAACCGTCTGTTGTTCTACTTCGTAGCACAGCAAGACACTTATTAAGCTTTCTTGTTCCATAAATCGTCATCGGCTGTTTCAAGCGGGAAAAAATAACTGACAAATCGAACACTTGTGCTGCTAACCGGTGATCACCACTAAAGCAGCAACAGCTTGGCAATCATCAGGCTAATTTCCTCAAAGACACAAGACAAAAGAAAAACGACTTACTCCCATCCTGCCTATCGTTTTATTGTATCGTGATTCTTTTTTCTTAGAGCTCTTGTTCATCTGCTGATGCGATAGACGTCAGCAGACATTGCGAAACTTTGACACGTATTACATGCTGAGGCAATAATAAACATAAATTACTTAATGATTGGTAGAAAAAACGAATTATTGTACAATACCATTTTAAATAAGGCTCGGTTTGAATAGTACGTACAGAGTACATTTTGGAAGCACGACGCATATAGCCAGTCAACTTAGTTAGCAAACGCGCACACAAAAGTCGAACTACTTCCCATCTGGGACTCGTCTTATGAATATGGTAATACTAATTCATATCAAATTGGCAGCTAATAGGCCCTTGTCTGCAAACGGACTAGATATGACTGGACTGACCGATCTCACTAACAAGATGATATCATCGAGCTTATTCACTAAATTAAAATAATAAGTTTAAGAAAATTATTCACCAGCTGGTGGTGCTTGGTCATCCAGAGGCATCAGGCCGATTTGACGCGACCTAGAAGACATTAAATCTAATGATTTGACAAGAATTTCACGTTTGAGTTTTGATTGATGTGAATGAACGATGATGGCGAGAAATAAGTGTTTTGATATGATGTTGTGGATATAAATGGAAAACATGTATCAAATTTTTTTTTGGATTTGCAATGTCATTACACATCGTGGCTCTGAATTGATGCATACTTTCAACTGTTAAGTAGACCATTTAAATAAAAAAGCAGGCTGATATGCAAAATGAGTATATTTAGAGCAGAATCTTAAAAATGAGTAATGTTTTCAGTTTCCAACTTTTTTTTACAGCTTAATTTTTTGGCAGCCTCAATAGGCTCATGTTGATAGATTTTGGTACTTCGCATAAACAGTTCTTAAGAAACATACATGAATAGTTTGATCAAAACTTTTCGCTTTGTGTCGTTCTACCATTTGCTACATTGCTTTCAGCTATTTAAATTTTATTATATATTATAAAATTATTTTATTTTGACGCAAATTTCAATTGCATACCATAACTTGGAGTTATCGTCGTCAGCAAATCTTAATCTAATCACTTACAGATTGGAAAAATAAATTTTTTTTTTGTTGATTATCTATAGCATTTAACTTACACTTTTTTGACATTAACCACTTTTCCCTTCCATGGATAGTATTCTTATTCCTTCCGAAAAAATATCCAAGTTTCTACCCACCACCATCCTAACTCATTATCACTCATTCATTACCTGCTAACAAAAACAAACTTTTCAAAGTCCAAGGGAAGCGAAGAAACATCAACCAAAGAAAGTGTTATATTAATTAACTGGGGCGTTGTAGTTGGAGTGATGATATCATAAAAGGCCCATAGGTCACACGACATAATTAAGTCATCAAGCAGATTTGTTATGATTTTCATTAAGTTTCTTTTTGCATGGCGTAGTTGTTTTCTACTCAGAGTCGCTCGTATTAAACTTGTTTTTTTTTCTATTGAGAATGTGTCTCTTGTTCTCTATTTACTTTTCTCGTCCTGCAATTTGCCGTTGTCTTTTGTCGCCTGGATTTTTTGTTCTGTTTCGCCCACCACGTCGGCTGACTTTCTCAAAGAATTTAACGAATAAGTTTGTGACACACAGGAAGAATAGGGTGGGTATGGCGATGTCCTTGATGTTGACTTTTTTAGTCGTTAGTTTTGCGGACATCCTTGCTTTATTCGAATATTCAGGATGGAATAATCACAGGTTGACGAAAAGGAAGAATATAAGTTAGAGGTTAATTGTAAGTTTTGGTTTTAATGTGCTCTATATCGTCGCTGTGAAATCAAACCGGCATATCTGCAAAAATTGAGTTTTTGAGTTTTTGGTATCAAAAAATTCCTTATTTTCCCCTCTATTTTTATGTCGCACCGGCATATCGTAAAGTTGAATAAAAACCCGTCTAATGGTGTTTTGCCGCTTTGCATTCACATGGAAATAGCCCACATGCGAAAACTTTAAAGCGCTCTAGTGAAGAATGTGTATTTTGCAGATATGCCGGTTTGATTTCACAGCGACGATATTATGGTTTCCGTAGTGTTTGTGTCTCGTGGTGAATGAATTTTTTTATGAAATTATCAAGTTTTGCCGAAATTCGCTATTTTCATTTGATTTCGGTAGTTAAAACGATTTTCAACAGCATCTTAATGAGCTGTAACTACTCTGTTTGGTAATTTTGTGCATTCGAATGCACATTTGCTCTCAAATCATATTATAGTAAGGTCTTTCTTCAAGGGACAAACTCATCTCATTATTTTATTCTTCTCAAAACATTTTCTAACTTCAAAAAATGAGACATTCTCAATCTCTTTCGACACAACGTTCTCTGAATCTCGTATTTTAAGGAATGCAAAACTAGAAAATCCAGAGAAGCTTTTCGTCATTTTTAATGGTGGCCATACAATCAAGCTCTTCAACAAGTCGATCTCCTGAACTCGTCTATTCAAAATACGCAGAACTAAAAGATGCTGGTGCCGTAAAATTTCTAGTTATAGAGGCATTATATTTTGATAAAACTGGCAAGAATTGTAACCGTAAATATCCTAAAATACTTATTTTCAAAGTAGAATTGTTTTTGTGGGATGATTAATATTGAAAAAATTTTTTTAATGAATGATTTCGAAAGTATACACTGATCATCAGACACCAGCTCACTGCATACTTGACTGAAGTGACCACTTGCAGTTAGAATTGAAATTTTTTATTTACGTTAGTTGCGATAAATGTTAACATCCGCGACTTATATCCATCGATATCATTTGCTCATTAAGTTATTTTAATTTGTGATCATGGTTCCCTTCTTGTCTATAAATCAGTATAGGCAACGTATATCGTCTCTAAAGCTTTTCAAAGCAGAGAATAATTGATACGGGAAACTCTATCGTTTTACGGAATAAGCCTCCGAAAGCAGAATCAAAGTAGAATTGTATTTTCAACCCATGGCAATCTCTAGCAAATTTGAATTTCAAAAGCCATATTTGAACAGTGCGATCCATCCAGTCTATTTCAGCGCCGATGTTCAATTTTCCTTCGAGCGTGCTGTTTTGAAACCTCTTTTTTGCAAAAGGTGCGGATTCAAATGTGATTGGTTTTCAATCAAGCTAAAAAATTAAATAAGGCAGTCAAGAGAATAAGGTTTATCCATTTTTACAAACCGGAACGCAAGGAAGTCAAGACAACTTGAAGTTTCCTTATCATATATTTTTCAAAAATGTCGATTTATATCCTAAAGCTAAACAAGGGACATATTTTTTTCCCAAGTTAAGATGGCAAAAAAGAATATCTGCTTACCAGATCCGTAGGCGACCTATTACCACGGGGTATGCGAGGTTTGTCTCACCAAAAAAAGGGACTAATTACAAGCCTACGAAGCTCTCGGTCGGAACCCGCCTAAAGACTGCTTCGACTCGTTCGTGCTGACTCACGGACTTCAAAAACTACCACAGCTCATGGGTCGATAAGGCAACCCTCCTCCCGCTTGCGCAGTGCTTGCTCAAGGCATGTTAAGCCTGCGCGACAGTTCTTTTAGTTTCGCAGCATTGCATCAACGATTGTTTGCGGCGTGACCGGGATCATCATCAAGCTCAGTCAGCCACCTTAACCATTCCGTTCAGGTATTTTCTGAAGTAATCGTATCCTGTTAAGAATTGACAAAGGTAAAAGTTTACCTCTGCGTGGCTACGGTTAAGCCAAAACTCAATAAGACCAATTAATTTAGCCGTCCAACGCCCTTTATCACTTTCACTCCAACGTTGCTGCCAAATTTGGAGGGTAAGCGTACGCGCGCGCGTCAAAGTTTCAGTTCTGTCCAGCTCTGAACGAAAGAGGTATACTTCCATGTGTTCTCGCGCTAGTAGTCATTCGGGATTACTGTTGATACCATCACAGCCTCTTTTGAGACCGTGCGTTGGCTACAGGTGAAACGCAGTGCTAATCTTGCGCTGGACACTGGCCATGAGCTTCCGTGACTTCTTAGTTCGGAGCGTATCTTCCCAAATTTCGGCTCCATATAGCAAGATTGAATTGGCAATTACCATCAGCAGTCTCCGTCTCGTCTCTGGGGCCGCCAAAGTTGGCCATTAACATACTGAGCGAAGTGGCGACTACTTGAACCCTGGGGCATTTCACGTGAAGCGGACAACGAAACAAAAGTCGAGGTTCTGGATTTCGTACATATTGTACATAATGGTAATTCTAGAGGATAAGAATGTGGATACACAAGTTTTTGTTTCGAAGAGGTTTAGTTGCCGAATAATTGACGAATGAAAGATTTATTTTGGAAGCGGATTCCGAGATTCAAAACAAAATCAAAAAAACATTAAACATACTGATTGGTATTGAAAATTAACAGTTCTTTTTAATTTTGGCATTAGATTTGAAAAACAACTTTTTTTGCCTGTGTGAAACCGGAAGTAGACACTTCAACTCGTAATTTGAATAATTTGGACCATTTTATTTTTATTACAAAACAATGGTTAAAGTATATTTATTTTCTGATAAAAGTTTTAGAACGGGATGGCCAATAGTATAGGAAGTAGGTGAATTTCAATATATAGAAGTCGCATATGGCGTGGTACTAGGAGCTTGATTAGGATAGCTAGTGAGTGCAAAAGCAGAACAACGACTGCCAGCTGTAGTCCTTGCTCAGTCATCCACCGATTCACCCTCCTCATGACTTGGTTGAGTCTAAGTTGAGTGAAATTGGCAGATCTAGAAGTGATTTCCGCTACGACGTCATCAGCATAACTTATGGATAGCACATCCGCAGACAGTTCCAAGCGCAGTAGGCTATCATACATGACGTTCCAGAGGTCGGGTTTTAAGATCGACCCCGTGTCAATCTTGACTCCAGCGTCGGTGTCGTAGAGCAACCATCCGTCCCTAAGATAGCCTTGCATCATGACTAGCAAGTAATCAGGGATACAAAACCTCTGCTCAAGGCTCCAAAGGATGTCTGTCTACCTCGCCGAGTTGAAAGTGCTTTGTACGTTCAGCGTTACTAGCAGGACAATTGGTCTGGCTCGATGGCATACTTCTTCCGCTCTTGCTACAGCCCGAACAACCTCTGATAAGGCATCGATTATAAAATGCTCTTTACGAAAGCCGTGCTACCAGCAAGAAATATCTCCATCCGATGTTACTGCTGACAGCAACTGGGGCTTGAGTAATCCTTCGAGAAACGTCTCCACAGTGTCCAGCATGCCCAACGGATGATATTCTTGTAGATTGCTGAGCCTAACTTTTCTCTTGCCCACGAGTAACAGTTGAGCTTCTTTCCGCAGCGACGGGAAGAGCACCGTGACTAAACATGAATAAAATAAGCGACGTATTAAGGTATATTTTGGTGAAAGGACCAGTTTCAAAAAATTTGATAATATTTGTTCGGACAAATGGCTTGGTCAAGCCGTCTTCAGTACACTGTTTTGTTTCAGGTCACGTCATGGTGTGTGTGTCGCGTGCAGAACCCACCCCCAGGATCAGCTTGGCGTGGTTTTTTTTCGGTCTGTCCTGGCCTGTATTCTATGGCACGCACATAGTAAAAAAAACTCAAAAAAAGGGCAACACACATTTAGAAGAGAATTCATATGTGGCACAGGAGTCATTTCTCTTAGGACAATGCAATTGTGTTGGCTTTATTAAGCAAGCTAACAGAAAAAGACAATGGAAAAATATACCAAATATGGTATTACGTGAAAAAAAGTAAATTTTAGTGCAAAAACAATTCCAATAATTCAATATAGTCTTTTGAAATATGCAGGCAGTTAGTCTCTACAATCAAATATTGAGACAAATATTGAGTTGCAAACTGTATAACCTTTACGAAATTTTTTGTTGAAATAAATGTTTATTTGGCATCAAAAACGAACTGTTTCGTTCGCACTTTTAATTTAAGCACAAAAGCAATCCAAGAAAATGTTAATAAATCCTAAAACCATTTACCGATTCCTGGATGACGCTACCATATTAATATGCCCTAATAAGGTCATGTTAAAAAATGAACAAACTTTAGTAAATAAATTAACGGAATGACAACTTTCGGAACAGAAACTGTTCGAAATGAATGTGCGTAAATAGATTAAACTGTTAGCGGTGTGCATTGATATTAAATGCGTAAACTATATGTACTTAAACATGCATGCCTTCGAAAAAATTTCAGGGACACAATAATATTGCGAAGACGAATTGATTTAAATACACATTGGAGCCAATAATGTGTATTGAGGGAGGGAGATAAATAAGTTGTAGAAAGCTTATGAGATTCTGTGTGAGAAACTTCTGGGAAAATCAACCAGCTGTATGCTTTCAAAGTAGCTTATCGGGCCTTCATTCTGTCTCGTAAGCTTTGTAGAACTAAAGAGGTTCTTTGAATAACTATCACAAAATAAAGCCAAAAAGCCTTCTTAAAACAAGCTAAGTTTTGATGATGATTTTTCACTTGTTTGAAAAGCTGTTTTTTGATGAAATCAATTTTAGATACTATTAGTTATCTTAAATGGTTATAATGGTCATAAATATCATCTTTGTCTTAAATGTAAATTTGTGCACTTGAATTCAAAGGCATTAATTCTCTGCAGAAGTAATTGTAGTATAATGCTTTGCAATACTAATAGTCTTAACGTCTAATTTTCCTATGACATGTTTTAAAGAGCTTTGAGCCTAGCATAATCGGTCGAGTGCATTATTCGTTGGAATACAATGCTTTGTGGCGCAAAAAACTGTTTTGGTTAGGTTATCTCTTATGGCTCTCGCACACATTTTACTAAAATGTTTCTCTGAAAATTGAAGAATTTCTTCCTTCATCTTGAAGAATATTCTTTTAAAACTCAGACCAATTACTAATAACTAAAGACTAATTGGTATTTCTCTTCCGATTCAATTCTTCTATCCTAGCTTGATCTCTCTCTATCTCTGATTGCCCGCTTTTCATAGAATAAGTTTATTCGTCCATGCAATCTTGTAATTAGGCCAATTACACAAAAAAGGGAAAGAAAAAGCAATTCTGCAACTATAAAGCAAAATGAAACAGAAATGAATATCCTGTCGCAATTTTAGATTTCTTTTATTTTTATGAATCATGTCTAAGGTCGCGTCTGAGTTCGCTCCACCGCCAACGTAGACAGCAACTCGGTGTATGGCTTTGTCTTTGCAAGCATTTCTTTTTCAAGGAATATTCATAATTGCAATATTGTTGGTCTTTTTTCTTTAGGTCATTCTCGTAGTGGTAGATGTCGTTGTATCAATATGCCAAGAAATAATGGTATCAGTGGCTGTAGAAAAACTGAAATATGCCCTTCAAATTTTTTGCTCGTCATTACTTCAATTTTTTTTTGCTTAAATTACAATTGTGTATATTTTTCACCATTGTTTCTCAAGTTTTTCTTAGTCAGGTTAAGGTTTCATTGTTGAATTTTCTGAAAATTAATAGTATTTACCAAAATTAATAGTATTTTCTTTTGTATCTATAACCTATTTTTATATTTTTGACTATTGTAGTACATTTAGTATAAAATAGTATTATTAGTATATATTGCCTATTATTATGTATTAGGCTAAGCTCGTCCTTTATGCATTCATGTTTGACACAGCAAAAAATGAATTATGCATCTAAAATAAAACGAAACTGACATAAAAATAAACCTGGTACTTAAAACATAGGCAAGATACTCCAAAAACATTAATATTTTCGTTCAAAATAAAATTATCTTTAGACTCGTTTAATTAAAAACAGTGATCACTGTCTAAACTTTTACAAAAGAATGATGAAATGCTAATGTAATAGCAAGCGCATTACATGCCTTTGTTGCGAGAAGAAAGCCCCATCAACAATTAAGCTCGTCACCACTATGCACTAGATGATACCAGTTAGCTACATTGCATTTACTTCAAAGCTATATGAAACCCAACAATAAAACTCCTCATCATCTTTCTGTCATACTTCTATCGACTGTAGTACTGTCAAACCCAAGAAGAACAAGTAGAATAAGGAAGGAGCCAGTCAGTTTCCTTTTTCCACGTCTTAATTTTACATTTTCTTTCCTTTCCAAGATGATTCCATCTGCAGATGGGTACATCCACTGAAGAATACTTTTTTCCCTCTTCAAATGATTACTACAAGCAGAAAGATTTTCGCGAAAAAAAAATCGCAGACTTGTACATGACCAGCAGCGGTGGCGTTGAGTCACAAGTGCTAATTATTTCGAATTACTCTGCCTCGAAAGATAGAGTCGTGTCGAAAAGGAAGGTTAAAAAAGACGACAAGCAATAGATAGAGGACATATGACAGATGTGAATTGCGAATGTGGGCACAGATAGTACTAAGCTGAATGAAGAAATAAAGATAATTCGAATTAAGACATGATTCAAGTTTGCAGTTGAGATACAGCAGACACAAAATGCTTTTTTTTCTTTTCATAAGATAGATGCAAATTTAATTGGTAATTAAATTAACGATCTGTCTTTTGTTTTATTACAGATATGATGCTACAGTTGCTGGCAGATGTGTGACGAATAGTACATGTCGTAATGGTTTCGGTTGTGTCCGCGTTGTTTTTTATGTCGTGAATTTGGGAAAAAATAAGTGCGAAAAATCGGGGTCATGATTTCGGAAAATAGTATTAATTCTACTTGAAAAAATATCAAATATTGGATTCGAGAAAAAAACCAGTGGAGTTTAGTTTTTAAATTTTGATATTTCTTGCAAATATCAATAAATACAAAGAAAAATTTGATTTTAATTAGAAATCCTTCCCCCAATAAAAATGCAAAAACGCAGTCGGACCTTATTATTAAAAATGTCGAACGATTCGGAAACACCAGCGTCGTCCTTCAAATCTGCGCCGACAAGGTACAGCAGCAACTTATTTGCATCGTACGTAATTAGGATTTTTTCGGTATTGTGCGTGTTAGCGTCAGTTATTATTCGGCCGGTTCAATCGATAACGTGGGATCGTGGCGTGGATTTAAATAATGATTTTCGATTACTTTGGACAATCAATAAACAAGAAATCACATTTGAAGTGCAAGTTAGAACGCTGGGATATGTCGGTCTGGGATTTTCGCGTGATGGACAGCTAGCCGGATCGGATGTAGCAGTCGGATGGGTGGATCAGGGACAAGCGTATTTTCAGGTGAGCGTTTGAACTTAGTTTTGAAAATGTACTTTTTTGTTTGAGTACTAATTCCTGTTTTACGAGGAAAAAGTTGGCTTATAAAGATTTGCATCAGCCATCGGGTTCGACACCACCCATTAAGTTGGGTTCGACTTCTGTACTTTAGGTTAACTATTTAGGTTAAGTTTTATAACGATTACTGACAAGCTCATATAATTTCTGATATAAATTTAAGTTAATCAACTTATATCTAATCTTTACAGCTAATTGATTAAAAATTCAAATCTACCAACTCTAGAAACTTTCCCAATTCAGTGATGTGCTTTGCGTTATTTACCATTGGTATCGAATCTACTCCATTATAATGTTGTCCAATCTCTGGTTTCTTAATGCCTATGACAGTGGAAAATTTGATGATCTAGGTCATCTACCAAATCACATGTAGTACAGTTAGGGCTGTCTATAATTTTCATTTTGTTTAATTGTAAGTTATTGTAGCATTTGTTAGTTATTAATCTATTCAACTGTTTAATTATTTTACTTTTTCATTTTAAATTTTTAAACCAAAGCCTATGTTTCCTACTTAGGAACGCTTTATGCCAGGTGCATTGCTTATATTTCCCTGCTTCCCTTCTATAATCTTCTCTGTTTTAATTATTGATTAATTCACTAATTAGCTATATCGCTTCATCCGGCTCAAATTTATTAATATAGGTTTCTCCCTCCATCATCCCTAATCTCGCTTTCTCATCTATTTTACTCATTTCTTCTAGCACACAATGCCCTGGTACCCACATAACTTTTATTTCTTTATTAGGCATAAATCTACATACTTTGTAAATATCATTAATGACCGATTTATTGAGAGAGTTCTTTATAAGTTCTAAGCACGCTCCATTAGAATCAGTTAAGATCAAAACTTTATCCTCTGGACTGTCTTTACATGAGGATATTGCAAGAAGAATTCCTGTCATTTCCGCGTTGACTATGGAGCCTTCCTGACTCAATCTAAACTTTCTAATCTGATTGTTTTTGTGGATCAAAAAAGCACATCCCCTTCCTAGACAAGACTTAGTTCCATCCGATGTTATGATGATTTGATTAAAGTGTGTCGATTCCACAATTAGCTCCCTATATCTATTCCTCATTGTTTCCTTTTCGCTTAAACTAATGATATTGAACAGTCCACTCTGCTTAGGTACTAATTTTAGATTGCTCGGTTTATCTAATTGTACTTCTTCATCTATCCTATTAATTACATTCCTAAATTTATATTATATTCGATAATATCTAGCTTTTGAATTAAATGAAATTAATTCTTTAAATACTACATTTTCAGTCATTTTTATTTTGATTAATTCTTTTATTAATCTAATCTGAGCTCTGCAACTCGTTGGGATATCATTTGCCATATCAAACGCTATTATATTAGGAGTCTGTCTAGTTAACTCTAAGCATATTTTTATCACTCCAGCTTTTAGACTATCTATCTTTCTTAACAAGTATTTCGGAGCCTCATATAGGCTTGATACATGACTTTACAATTTCGCTCTTATAAATGACTTGTATAGCACTAGGCTTTTTTTCGGGGGGAGACCACTCTTTACCCCTGTGATTCTTTTCATCACATTTATCTCTGGCTTAACTTGTTCAATTTTCTTTAACCCGAACTATTTCTCTGAGCTGCTATTTCTGATAATTTTTCCAAGAAATTTAACCTCAGTCACCCAATCTACTTCCCTGTCCTCTATCTTGATTTTACTAGAATAATTTGTATTTCTATTAAGTATAATCCCATTGCACTTCTCCACATTTAATGGTAGTTTTAAATTTCTTGCACCTACAGCAAACATATCCATACTTTGTTGCAGCTCGTTAAAGCAACAGTCCTTATTTCTATTAGAGGCAATAATTAGAAAGTCATCCGCATATTGTATAATCTTAATATTTCTACTAATTACCTTATGTAATACCGCCGTATACATATTAAAGATCAATGGGCTTAAAACGTCTCCTTGCGGGATACAATTTTTAACCGCTACATTTTCCTCTCCCAGCATTAAACTTCTATTGACAAGAAAAATAAATAAATGTTTTCGAAGCATTTGTTAAGAGTTTTAAAATATAATCTACCATTACCCGTTATAGATAAAGGGTGAGAAAATTTTATTCAATGTTGAATATTAAAGAAATCATGTCAACTGAAATTTTATGGAATCCTTTATTGTTATGTTCAAGTTAAAATCCTTCCTTTCCAATAATCTAAATTCCATCAGAATCCCGAACAACTTGAATAACAGGAGAGAGAAAATGCACAAGCACCACGAGCGATTCAAACTTGTTCCAAATCTTGACCATCGTCACCATTATACACATCAAATTCTTTGATAAAATTCTTCACCACCTTTCACAAGATGCATCGAAACCATATACATATGAGCTACATGCATGCATAACTGAATTTTTTTCCAAAATGAGGACACCAAAAAACAAGAAAGAAAACTTTGCTGTAATAAATGCAATCACAAGAGTGCATCATGTACACACATAATCTGAAGAGAAGTAGATACACCTCTGATAATTTAATGATTGTTGCACATGTTCTTTCCTCCGATAATTTTGCCATTGCTGGTACCGCGACAGCATGCATTTTAAGGCATCGCATGCATTTTTCCGGCTCGTTTGTGGTGAGATGAGATGATGTGAAAGAGTGCATTTTAATACATAACGGTGATTCGGACAAGGTGAAAGCAAAATTGGTTCGTCTCCGCCGAGTATACAGAGCTCTTTCTCTGTGATGTTGATGATGATAGTGATGTTGATGCGGCTGCTGCTGTTGTTGCTACTGATGATGATTACGATGACTGCGAGTTATGGGATATGTAGAGAACATACATAGGCTGAAATTGTAATGATAGTATTGTGATGGTGTTTTTCATTTAGAAGTCATCGTACTTAAACTTTGAAGTGCTTGTAACAGAAATAGATTGTTGTTGAATGTAAACGATTGATTTTTTGTTGAATCGACTAGATATCCATAGGTGTGCTTTATGTAAAGTGATGAAATATGGTTCTTTTTCTGTTTCAATACAAGTACGATTGCTCTAATGGTTGGTGGAGGCAACATCTCCCTCTTTTTAGAAGGTGAATTTTCGCAATTCGGACAATTAATGCTGTATGCGATTTTTCGTAAAAAAATTATTTAAAATATTATAGGATGCACAAGCCATTTCACGAGAGTTTCGTCTGGACCTGTACTGTGAAATCTAATGCATGAGTATGCCCAGAACATTTTGTAAGAGGGTTTCCAGCCGGGCTCAAAAGGTTGACATGTTGATGCAAGACGACTGGCATCAGTTTTCGAAATGATGGATGGAAAGCTAATAGATCGCCGGGTTGTCTAGCGCAATATTTTCTAACTCTGGGTCAAAATGCTACGTAAAATGAATTTAATAAAAATATCAAGTTTTCTATAATATGGAATATGATTTTTTTTAAATATTTCGTTCATTGGGAGTCATCAATTTTCCGCTCCAGCACACAAAATCTAAGTAAAAACTTTCTATTTCCTTCTCAATTTATTCCTTCTCAATTTAATACCAACGTTTTGTCCATGATTACATGACATCCTCAATTTTTTTCCGATTCGCAATAGTAGAAGAGTACTCTCTACCAATTTCGATTGTATCTACTCCTTGTACCAGACCATGCTACTTCCTTTCTGTAACACATACTCATAACTCTCCGTTTCATCGATATGCTTCCAAAAACAGTTGAATCGTAATAAATTCAATCTTTATTTTTCTACAACGAAATAATTACATTACTCGCATCGTCCCATAATAGCTAGCTGTAGCACTGGTACATTTCTTCTCTTGATGAAATTCCCATCAGCAAACTGATGGCTGATGATGCGATGACGATGACGGCTGGCACTCCTCGCAGTTAAGTTGACCTATGGAGTCATGGTTGTTTGAAACGACAGACGGTATCCATCCGATGTCTGGAAATCTCAACATGATATCTTCGGCGGTAGTTCGCCCGAAATCTTTGGCCAAGGCCATTTCACTATGGCAGTAGTGTAGGGTACCGACATTGATTAATGATACCATGTTTCATCGATGATCGACACTGATTACTTTTCTGTTGCGTCGGTATGGTGTTGCATGGTGTTTTCTAAAGCTATTATGATGTGCTGTTGTTGAGTCATCAGCTGGGTTGGATTCGGTGTTGGACGAACATAATCTAACCGTAGGCTGTGTTTTAAGTGGCACCCTGAACGTTGGTCACGGTGCATAATGGAGATGTGGACTGAGCTTGACTGTTGCTGTTTTTGGGGGCGTATGCAAAGAAAATGAATTTTCAGGAGAATTCGAACTTTTGTTTCATAAATAAAATGCCTGACATTATTCCAAAGCGAAGTCAAAAACACGCCGACTGGTAATAAAACTCATTTTAAAGCCCTTTTGTCCGCACACTGTTCCTAATCCATTTATAATTTCTAGTGTAAATCAAATATAAAACTGCAAACCCAACCAAAAAATTGATTTCTATTTCATAAACTATTCACATATTCCGATTTTAATGCCTAACTTTCATTCAGCCCACTTTTTTTCTTTACTTCAGCATTAAAGATACTTTTCATTTCACACAGTTATTTTCCACGCACAAAATTTAGCTTCTAAAAAACCCTTACCATAAAAAATCCTCACACGAAAAATTTCATATTTCGGCTTACTTAATCCCAAAGAATGGAATCAAGTACGCCCAGCCAATTTCTTCTACTCGACTGGCAAACAAGTTCATTCAGCCGAGAACTTTTTTTTAAAAAAAAAGGCGAACAACGTACGTATTGGAAAAAGGTGTTCATTGTTTTCTCAGTGATATCCAACATATAATATGCACAAGTACAGCGCACCTAACCAAGCTTATAGCGAGTCCGGGCTCAATCTATTTGAGTGTCTCTTCTTTGCATGTGTGCCGTCAATGAAAAGTATTGTATTAAGGTTACAGTCTAAAACCTCTGGATGAAATTCAATCTTGTTTTCACTGGAATTAATCTTGTATTCACTGACTTTTTTCTAAATCAATGTCTGCAAAGATTTTCGTTGTTGAGAGTGTTTTGCTCTGCACACTGGATAATTTTTGCTTTCTTGAAGAGAGTGAGATGAAAAGGTAATCGATGTTGATGCGAATTGGAGTGTGCTTGGGTATCTTGTCTGGCATTTCGGTAGTCATGCACATAAATAAGTCGGCAAGAAGCAAGGTGATTGTGGTGATAAAGGTGAAGGCCAAAGAAAAAGTGGATGAAAACTGTAACAACAGGAAATATATGTGTGATTGTTTGCATGAAGGGAAAGTAATACCCGAGTAAACAGAAGCTGTAATAAGGGGGATTGACAGTGAACGAAAACACACGAGCATCAGAAACGCTTTGTGTTCAAGTTAGTTATGATTGTCAACGAAATGATAAAAAACGGCAATCAGTATGAGAGTTGGCCTGGATTACCCGAAAAGATCAGTTAAAGGTGGTGGTGTAACTGTTATTTTCGAATCATATATGGTTCTTATTTTAAACAAAAAAAAACCTGAATGATTTAAAACCAATTGTCCTATTTCTTCTGTGTTGGCTTATATTTCACCGCAATGGAATCACATTTTGCAATTACTAAGTCTATTTTCTAACTGTTTTGGCATACGTGGCTCCCACACATACCCGAAAAGCGTTGCTTAACTGTTTCCTGTTTCCGAAAATGTCGTACTTCTCGCTGACATCATCGCTTCGCATCTCGTAAGAATCAGGCTTACTGGCAGAATATTTCCAAGTCTCAAGTAATAAGCTATGATATATTGAGGCTACAGTAGAATTTTATCGGGAAAGCTGTTTTTGAAGAAGCGTCGAAATATGTCTTCCTCTTCTTTTGTGACATTTTACTCATATTTATTTATTCATTTAATATTCTGGTTTTCGGGCGATTTCCAGTTTTCGAAAACAAACCTAATTTATATTTTTCCCGTCAAACGCTCATTATTAGAATCTCGCGTTGAAAAAATTACACTTTTGTCATTTTGAAAACTAAGGTTAAAATACTTTTAAAATATATGTTTGTTACGATTTTCTGCTATCATATTTCACAATATGTAAAACTTAGGTAGACAATATGTAAAACTTAGAAGTTCAATATTATGGTATAGTTTTTGTCTTCAAGCAATATTTTTCTCGCTACTTTTTCCGTTTTGTCCCTTTGCTTACTTTCCCAATTCAACAATATACCCAATGCTAACAACGGGATTCTCGATTTTGTTCTGACAAATGTTCACTCTTCTTGCTTTTGCTTGAGTCTTTTCTGCCCCCATATGTGCGCCCTGATCCTCATCATCCTTCTTTTTTTATGGAATTAACTCAAAACCGTTCGCGTAAAGTCAAATCTACTTTTTTTATTTTTTAAATTTTAAAGCAAATTATTTCGTATTTTCAAGGAAATAAATGGTACTAACTGCTGTCATTTATTCAAAGGGCTAAGTGTGAATGAGGTTTATTACAAATTTTATTCCTTCTTGTCCAACTTAATTACTTGCTACACTGTTTCCTTTCGCTGTAAAAGGAGTTCCGTCCCTTCGTGGTTCACCGTCGATATTGCGATTGCTCTTAGAGCCAAAGATGCAGTATGTAGCAAATACAAAAGGTCTGGCTCGCTTAATGACCTTTTGAAGTTTCAAAGATTATGGGCTGCTGCTAAAGATGCAGCCAATGATGTGATACGTTCTTACCTTGAGCATGTCGAAATTACTTCCGACAACCCTAAGCCGTTGTGGTCTTATATCAACTCCCCTAAAATTTCTTTTGGCATTCCTTCTGTTATGTATCTTCATGAAACATCATCGTCCTCACCTCAAGATTATTGCAAGCTCTTTGTTCAATTTTTCTCTCCTCTCTTTTCCCATCACAGTAACTCTTCGCACCTGCCTGGAACTTTTTTCTTTGTTTATTTTTATACATCCTTTGGAAGTCGAATCATTCATGATGTGTCTTGCCGCAAGCGCTAGCTTCGATGCTGACGCCTTTTCGCCGAATCACTTTCATCGTGCTTGTGTGCTCCTCTGTCAATAATTTTTAACCTTAGCATCTCAACCCGGGCCTTTCCATTCCTTTAAAAATCCACCAACATATTTCCCATCCATAAATTTTTTGATACTTCTTCTGTCTCTAATTATCGTCCCATATCCCTTTCGAAAGAGTCTTTTAAAATAGAGTGTACCATTTCATCCAGCCCTTGCTAGCTAGTGAACAGCATGAATTCCTCGATTCATGAATTCGTCCTTGCAACGATTACAAACTTATAGTTGTTTACAAACACTTTTGCTTCCGTAATCGACCAGCAAAAGCAAGTATATGTCCTATATGCAGGCTTTGGCAAAGTCTTCGATTCTGTGAACCATGATATTCTTCTCTCAAAGCTAGTTGGGTTTGTCCTTTTTTTTTTGGTTCTCTTCCTACGTTTGTGATCCCTTTTCTGCTGTTACTCTTAACTCTTGTTCTTCTACACATTTTCTTCCTACCTCAAGAGCTCCGTAAGGATCCGCTTTTGACCCTTTATTGTTCCTTTTATTAGTTATTGATCACCCTTCCTTCTTTAACTCTTTTTGCTTTTTGTACGCTTATTTTATTAAAATTTTCAGAGTGATTGAATCCGCTAGTGACTGTTCTATATTGCGAAACGATTTGGATGATTTGGATGCTAGCAAGTGCGCCCCAAATCCTTGCATTTTGAATGTTGCGAAGTGCCATCAAATGTCCTTCACCAAAAAACATCCCTTATACTCTTTTCCTACTCTGTCTTTTGCTCTCCTGTCAATACTGTTGCTAGTTTCAAGGACATTGGCGTGACTTTTGATTCCAAATTGAAGTTCCACCTGCATATTTTACACATCTCTACCAAGGCCTCTCGTTTTTCCAGTTTCATTATCAGGTCCTCTGTACTTTGTACGAAGTGTAAAGAGTTAAATTAACATTTCGCTAAATGTATTTTGATCAAAAGATAACCGTCAAATTTAAAGTATTCACTGTCCGGAAACTGAAGCCGTCGAACGCCTTGAAAAAAGTATCATAGTAAGTATAATGCAAGACGGCTCACATAGTCTCCAGGGGTCGTTGATTGCTCTGGTGATGTGTTAAAATTAAGTCAGCTAGAATCCGAGCTGTTTTTCTAACGATGATTTTTGATGGGGTTTCGCACGTGGACGAATGGTCAGCTGCTTTATATGCCATCAAAAACAAAGGAATGTGTTCATCACGCTCCCCTTGATTGCTATCAACTAATTTCGTGAGGTATTCTTCAAAATTTTGACTAAAGCGTTCAACGGTGCTATCTGGCGGGAGTAAAGGCGAAATTCAAGAGCCTGTCCACTCAGGTGATGAGCTTGTTGTCGCCAAAACAGCAGGGAATTAGCGTCGTAACACTCCACAAGCTCCAGTCTTTCCTGTTCAGTATACTTCTTTAGTTGTCCGGTGTAGGTAGGTCCTCCCTGTCTTTCAGCGACATATCTGAACGTCAATTAAAACCGGAAAGCATGAAGTCTTCATGACGTTCGTCCCGCCCCGAACTGACAGCATCGGCGTTGGCAGCCAACTTTTTTTCGCTTCTCTAGGTATCCGGTGAGGTTTCACTGCCTAGCATCCAGTTTCCTGGAAAATTCTTACAGTTTTTGCTGCATTGATTTTCCTGTCCACTTATGACGTCAGCTTTCCCACCTTTTACAGCTTCTTTCATTGCCTGCGATTAAGACTTTCTATAGGGTTGTAGAGCCGAGAACACACAACATTCCTTTCTTTTACTTCGCCAGCGGGTGTCCCGGTTGTAGTAGAAAGAGTTGTTTCCTTTAGTGCCATCCTCCTCTTTTTTGTGGGGATTTGAGAGAGTGTATATTTTCATCAGTCACGACCGTGGGTGATGGCTGCCGCCTGTAGGAATTTAATTTTTTTTATGTGTCTTCATATAACTTTCAAGATACTTTTAGTGTGAAGTCTTGCTATGCACTAACCACTTCACCACGACAAAATACTACTCCAGAACAGGCACAAAGAGTGATTGCAAAGAAACTTTTATTCATCCAGCATAAATTGATAGATTATTCATCTTGTGCTTATGGTCCTAGGTTCTTCTTATTAATTTAAGCTATTTCCTCTGACTTGAATAAAGCAAAAGAATTGAACCAAAAAGAATACAACCATTTTTTTACCGCAATGGTATCTTCACTTCTTGCCAATGCGAGTAATAAGCTTGGATAGTAGCGAATAGGGCAGCTGTGCTGCTACTTATAAAATATTTAAAAAAAACCATCCAAATATTTAACAGTGAAATTCTCATTGAATTTCTCTTCAACTGACCTTAACGAAAACCACTATTGTGTCACGCATGCTCAACCACATTATTGCCCAATTTTCTCAAAACAAATGCTTTCTCCATACCTCGAAAACCATACATGCCACTAAAAAAATGAAACCAACAGATATGACTGAGGAAAAAACGAATTGACAACATGAAAAAATAGTCAAAAAGGCACATACCTGGGTGCGTTCACTAACCATGCCCTAGCATACCAAACCCAATAATCAATTTACAAACAATTCAACTCTTCCGCTAATCCGATTCGCTTCAGCATCGAGCATGTGTCCATAGTACGGATGAGTAGTCACCCCTTGATACGATAAATTTCAACCTGTGAACGTTTCAGTTCGTTGAATTAACTAGAAAGCAACAAAATTGACTAGTTATTCTTCAAAAAACATTAACGTGCAAAAAATTATAGCCCTCAATGACCTTAGTCCCTATATCATGCTTACTAGCAGTTCGATCAAATGTGCTCTGTGTTGTGTCGTTCGTGCACATAATTAGGGAAGAAAGCTAATTAGACACACCTTAGCATTAATGTTAATGTTTTTCGAAAATGTTTAGAATACCATCTTAGCAGCTTGCGCTGCGGACGTCGTTGTTGATTTTGTCATTGTTCCCCTTTCTATCGGTTTCGTTTACCTAGTTGATGTTGCCTTTTTTCTGTCATATTACCTGTACCAGTAGACGCGTCCAGGTTGAACTAGTGCTACTATCACTCAAACTCCTACTGACTATTGTGCAGCTACCGACCGAACTATGACTACACGCTTGAGAACATTATTTAATATTATATTCGTGTTTTTCATCTTGTCTCTTCTTGTACGTTAACAACTCCTGTCTTGTTGCTAGCATTGTCGTTGATGATCCAAATGTTTTGTAATGTTGTCGTTGATTTCATTGTTATTCGTGTTATTTCTAACAATAAAATAATGTTGATTGAATGTTTTTTTATCTTTAATTTTTGTTTCGCAGTTAATTAGGAATCATGAATGTCGGAATGTTGTTTTGGTCGTCGAGGCAACTTGTTAAAATTAGAGGTGTTGGAATAAGTTGCGGTGGTAGTTAGGTGGGAATGTAATTTGTATGTAATTTTCTGGGAAAATAATTGATACGGTTTTTGATGGACAGTTTACGTGGGTGAGAGATGATTAGCGGTTGCTTTTGTGGCTTAAAGTGGATGTCAAATTTTAGATTGTGTAAAGTTGAAGAGTCGTGAGAAACAGCCATCGAGATTTTTGAATAGCCAATTTGGATGTCATAAAGGACATAAATATATTCATCAAAACATACGTTTGTGGTTCTTTCTGAAAAAAGAAAGACTTTGAATGTTATTTTAGACAACATCTTTTTCTTCGCTAAATAGATTTATGCTTAAAAATAATATACAGGCGGGACTCGATTTACGTCGCCTCGATTTTAGTCGTTTCGATTTACGTTGTCTTACTTTTTGATTTCCCGCTTCGATTTACGTCGGAAAAATTTCGATTTGCGTCGAAAAAATTACGATTTGCGTCGGCAAAATTTCGATATATATATATTTTTTGTGCATGAACACATCTGCGAATTTCCTTTGGTTGGAAAAAATTGCTGCCAGAGGTAGAAACAGATTTCGAAAATGTCGAGCTTGAGCGAATTCGGAAAGAAATTATGGGAATGGATGTCGAGAGTTATTTTTCTGAAAATGATGTGGAAGAATTTTTAGCATGTAATGAACTACCTCTATATACCAAAGAACTTTTCGAATATTTGAGCGATCAGCAGAATCCGAAGAACGCATGTTCTTCACCTTCAGAAGTTGAAGACCAGAGCTGCACATTAACATTAGAAAAAATGTCTAAAGCCTTAAACTTCTTCGATCAAGTGGTAAATATATTTGAATCTGGCGATCCAGATAAAGATACATTTAGAGTATTTTGCGAGGGTGTAAATAAAAGTCTTCGAGTTAACAAAGAACTTAAAGAAAAACAAAAGAACATCACTTATTCAGCCGCAAATGTGGAAGTATTTTCAACCGTGCTCTTAAAGACAACAGCTTAATTCTGCGGAATCGGAAATGGATGAAGTAGTTCTTACTAAAAATGAAGACCTAAATCCGAAGAAATAAATGAAATAAAATAAATTATTTTAAAGAGACATATAACAAAATTTCAAGTAAGTTGTATACATGCTACATACACATGTACCTACCAAAAATAATTTCTTTTTGTTTTAATTTTTACTTTAGCATTTGATGTTGAACTGTTATTTGTTAGGCTTTTCCGAAATAATGTTAATTTATACTTATTATTTTTTTAAAATAAATGGTATTGCTTTTCGTTAGTAAACGATCGTTCTGCGAGACAAGTTTTTCATTTCCACGGGCGACATTTCTGTTGGATTCGATATATGTACGTGGTTTCGATTTACGCCGCGTTTTCTCGGTCCCGAAATCAACGTAAACCTAGGCTCGCCTGTACTAATTGTTTTCTTCAGAAGTTATTCAGATACTTATATATCTTACAATTATCAGAAAATTCTCATGCGACCATCACTTTAACATTTCACTCAGTCAAACCTTGATCGGCCTTCCTTTCAGTAAATATTGAAATACCTCGAAAAACAACCATCATTTTTATTTTGTATTCCCATTGTTTCAATTCACCCAGCATGCATAGGTTTCATATTCAGATAAACATCTTTAAAAAATCTATTCATTACACACTACACTGAACCGTCCTTACATCATAGAAACTGAAATCGTTTTCGTGCTCATAACAGTCTCATCTCCAGTGATCCTAATCAATTCTTCTTCTTTTTAAATAAGTAGTGTATTCAATTATTTCGTTCACGTCTGGCTCGTTGCAATCATTGTCGTCGTGTTCATTTCAAACCATCTATAGGACTTTTCAGTTTTATTTTTACAAATATCAGTATCGCCCGCCTTCATGCCGCACCTCAAAAAATGAAATCGTGATTTTCGAATTTATTTTGACCATTCCGTCAGAGCGAGCGTCTGTATTGTTTTCACTCTGTCGATCCGCAAGATCATAATCAAAAGATAATCTGAAATGGTTTCTAAGATACAATTTGTAGCTGACGCGCCATGTCATGTCATACCGACCAGAGCACATCAGCCCAAGCTGAAACAAGATCCTCCGAACAAAAGGTTCGAACTTGCTCCTCAAAAAGTGAAACTTCTCAATTTCATCGCAGCGTAAAGAATCGCATACCAACTATTCGGTGTATTGTTTTATTGTTTCTCGGGCTGGTATTGTATTGATTTGGTTTTCGTTGGACCCGTTGTAGTTACTTGATAAAAAATTCGCGATGAAGGTTGTACTAGAATTGGTTTCCAACGGAGCATTCATAAGAGCATCGAAGGAAATGAATAGGTTTGGTGATTTCCTCAACACTGGTTGGGCAGTGTTTACCTTGAACCAGGTACTCCACGAGAAATGCGTAGTTTCAGCATATTGCATACAATTCACTGAGTTGATCGGTATGGCGCCCTGGGGGTTACTTGCTCCAAACATGTTGGACATGTGTGACCCCGGTGGCCTATCCGTACATACTCAGTTTCGACGAAAAATTGCATGCTGTCTAATTTAATTTGTTCGCACCATCGATCCAACAAAGATACCTCTCAGGAATATTTTTAACTCAAGTCTATATCTTGATTTCTCGGCGGAGGTATTCAAACAAGCTACTTGTCCATTTATGTTACTGACTAAAACTATCATCCATCTAAAATCAGAGTCAATCAATATTGCAATTTGCTCGCTATGGAAGTGTGTAAACATTGGAAGATACTATTTTGTTACCCCGGCAGATGAAATCGATATGGTCTGACTTTTTGATATTGATGATGATTATGTTGATGATGATGAGCTAAAGAGATGACTGACGTCGTGACGTTACCGATAAGTTCATTAACAGAAATCAAAATCGCTTTTCTGGAGTCAGCTCTGTAAAATTCAAACAACGTGAAATAAATGACCGACCGGTCGATCGGGGAAATAAGATGCTGGTATTGTACTGTTGAAGCTCGTGAATCGATTTGAATTGACGATTAGCTTCATTAATCAATGTGCTATTTTGGGGTTTGTTTGATTAATAATTAGTTTTTGGATAATTAATGAGAAAATTCCCATGGAATCATCATTAGCTTTTCAAGAACTATGGGCGAAGAATAAGATATAATGATGGTTGAAAAATGTGAAGAGTTTTGGTGCGGGACACGACTTTACTAAAAGGCTGTAAAGATAAGTGAAAATGGCGCCAAAAAGGATTTAACCACCATTTAGAGATGCAGTGCCATCAATTGAACGATCGTGGGAATAATATTTTCTGATTTTTATCAGGATTACGCTCTATTTGTTTAGATATCTGTGAAAGTATGAGATGAGCTCATTTTCGGGGTTGTGAGAATTAGTTTTTTAAGAGCAAGAAGGTCAAAAAAGCATCGCAAAATGGTAGTATGATTTGTGGCTGCCCTGGAGTAGTCTAAAGTGTATTTAATTACTATCAGCATCGTGAAAAGACGGGAACAAAGATTTAAAATTGCCCTCTCGATTATTAAGCCACTCTTGAAAAGTTTTCATTGCACTTCACTTTGTACTATACCTTTCTTGTACCTTCACAGGACTCCATTAAAAATTTAAAAAAAGTGTATGCCAAATTTGGGTATTCGGTCCCATTATTTCAAAGCCCTGTGTACGCTTATGGTTATAATAACTGCTTCTAATTGACCAGGCAGATTGCATAGAAATTATGGAGTTGTAGGCTGCATAGCGATAAATTGAAAGATGAGGAGCATTGAATGAGTTCTGAATAAGTCCTGGACAGATTATTTTTTAGGAAGACTACGTATTGCGGTTTTGTTACAGAAATCGATCAAATATTTGAGCATTTAAAAGCTGGCTGATACAAATTTTGATCCCTCTGGGAAATTGAAAGATTTGAGGAAAAAAGCATCAAAAATATAGAAATATAGAAAGGAGTCGCGATCGTGCTTTTACATTTTGCGCCCTAATGTGTCACAGTAGTCTATCAGATTAAGTAAGGCTTGGTTTGCTCAGTAATTTCAAAGTTTTGTTATCATATCTCACAATTAACTGCTATTTTCAGTAAAATCTATTCATGGGAAGCTATGAAAATCGTGGATGAAAAAGTCAGACCGTTACATTAGTCGAATATTGCAATTATTACACTATTCAAATTTAAATATGACGACTTTTTGAAAATGATCGAAAAAAATGACTAAAACTTTCATGTCATCTCATATTTTTCAAATTTTTACTAATGTTCGAAGAAGAACATTAGTATTAAAATCACTTTGGCCAAAAATTCATATTTCTATATATATATATATATATATATATATATATATATATATATATATATATATATATATATATATATATAAATATATATGTATACATATATATATATATATATATATATATATATATATATATATATATATATATATATATATATATATATATATATATATATATATATATATATATATCATCAAAAAATTTCAGTGAAAAAATCTCAGGAACGCGCCATCCGATTGAACTGAAATTTTCAGGACACATTGGTGTATATGCAGAATAGTGCCAGGTCTCAGAAAAAGTTAAAAATCTTTAACCCTTTGGCGCCGGCGGCCATTTTAGTGATATTTTTAATATACCTATTATTCCGTACACAAATAAGTTTTGCAAAAATAAAGTTGACGAAATAAATTTTGAACGTGTTTTACATGTGAATCGGATAATGTCTTGGAATTTTTTTAACCCTATGTGTGCGCTGGGTGCCTTAAAAGAGAACGGGAAAACTTGAAAATTTTTAAATTGCAATAACTTTTGACAGATCTATTCAATCATTACGAAATTTTCAGGACATATTGGTATTATTTAGTTGTAGATTTCTGTAGCTTTTAATGAGCGTGCTGGTAACCCTCTAGCTAGGGCAGGCACTGAAAGTGAAAACCTCCAAATCATCGTCTCTCTTGAAAAAATGCCGTTTCTTCAATAAAAAGCCACTCATATGTAAATCTCATGCTTTGTTTACATAGACAAAAAAAAAATTTGATATGGTATAACGGGCACGCCTGGTAACCCTTGCCCAATTTACCTATATTTTTAGCATCAAAAACTTCTGTTCACGGAAACTCACGATCCGATAAGCACAATTAATTGAAATTTGCAGAATATATTGGTCTTAAATAGGACCAGGTCTGATAGAAGTGATTTTGAAATGTGGGCGATTCTGTGCCAGTGGTGCAATATTGAAAAATCACTAAAAAAGATAACTGCTTTTAGCCCTATAAATTCTGATTGAATCGTTCGATTTGGACGAAATTCACACAGTAGCTGGACCTTATTTTAAACCGCGTTTGATAGAAATTTGGTTGAAAAATTCGATTGGAACTGCCAGCTATGATAATTTTGGTGTCTTAATTTTGAAAAAATAAAAATTTGGAAGTGAAAACATTCAAACCATCGAATATCCTAAAAATGTCCGTTTCTTACAATAAAACCAATCTGTATACAAATCTTATGCTTTGTCTACACGTTCAAAGTAAAACTTTGGAAATTTCATGTCGGAAAAGAACGGTAACCCTCTCCCAGTTAATCTTTATTTTTAGCATCAAAAACTTCTGTTCACGGGAACTCACGAACCAATTATCAGATACAACTGAAATTTATGGAATACATTGGACTTAAATAGGACCAGGTCTGATAGAAGCAATTTTGCGTTGTAGGCAACTCTGTGCCAGTGGTGCCATCTGGAAAAATTACAAAGAAAAAAAACTGTTTTTTGCCCTATGAAATGTGAATAAGTTACCAGATTTTCATGAAATTGACACAGTAGCTGAACCTTTTTCTAAACTCTGTTTGATAGAAATTTGGTTGAAAAATTCGATTGTTGCTGCCAGCTATGGTAATTTTTGTGTCTTTGGTTTTGAAAATTCGCTCAGGAAAATAAAACTTTTTGCCCTATAACTTCCAGTGCAGTCATGAAATCAATTCGAATTTCATACAATTAATGGGACCTATTATAAACATTATTCAGGCCATATTTGGTTGAAAAGCCACGATAGGGTTGCCAGCTATTGTTGGTTTTGTGTTTGTTTGCAATATCTTTATTAAGCGGTTTTATCGTAGAATTTTCAATTGGTAATGATATTGTAGTGACAATAAACAGCAAATATTAAGCTTTCGATTATTTGAAAAAACACACTGCAGGTAACCCTAAATATCTTAATACTCCTATAGCTTCGAATGTAATATAACAACGTGAAGCAGATGTGATATATTCTTGGCTCTAATACTGGCGAGAGGTTGCCAGCACGAGTCGGTTGTGCTACTTTTGTATCAATAAATGCTTACAGTTAGTATTCATACTGGAAACATTTACAATGAAAATAAATAACCGATGTTTCAATTCCCAAAGTTCTGCAAATTTTTCGGATCGCAGCCCCAAACACCAACTTCAGTTACAGTGCTGCAGGCACTGAGCATTTTCTTCATTGATGTTATATGAGATGCTGCTTTCAAAATTTTGTGAAATAAGCAACTGATAACGAATATAATTAACCCGTGTTTTGCTCTCATAAACGTTGAAATTCATGCCAGTGGTAATATCTGAAACCTTCCACCATATGATTTATAATGCATTCTTGAGACCAAAGTAAAACGTGGCATTTGAAACAGTTTGGCCGTAATAAGCAGCTCATGTGGTGGAATATGCACTCAAAACCTGCACGATTCTTCTACTGTTCTTCGAACATTAGTGTTAGCGCTAGAGGTTTTGAACATATATCAGGAATTTGATGTCTATTAACCACCGATCGACAGGCACACACCTTGCAAATGCTGTGTAAGCTACGTGAAACTCATGATTATAAATAGCATAACAACTGAATTTTCACTTTTGGTCTTACGATATTCATCGGAATTAAATATGACCGTTTGAGTAATACGGTTGGACGATAAAAAAATTCAAACCTCAACTTGTAGAATTTCAGTGGAATCTCTTCCGGCACAGCGGCAAATTCTTACCCCAAAACATTTAACCAAGGAGTGAGAGTATATATATTTTATTAAAAGGTTGGCAGACTTTTTTTCCTCGAAAAACATAGAAATTTTGACGTACTTAAACATGCTCAATCCAATATACTCAAACTATCATCCATTTGGAAAACTGCCTATCAGAAAATTCAGCCAAATCAAAAGTCTCAAAATCTTTTACTTGACAGTTGTCTGAATGTGATTAAGATTTTTGACGATATCACTGCACTGCATTTCAAAACCAAGTTTTAAATCTGGTTTATATTTTTTGGAATTCACATTGATAGGATTTTATATGACTTCCTAAATCTAAAATTTTTGTTTAAGAATTCCATTTGAAAGTAAGGATGCTTATATTAAATAAATGCCTGAGGAACTCTTTGATTTTCTGCATTGCAATCAATTTAATTTCTGGGAAAAATTGAAATTGAACAATAATTGAATTAAACATTTACTATAGTTCCTAAGGCGAAAGATTCGCGTTCACCATTGAGTCACTTACATGGTTTTTATGCAAAGAACGTTATAGTGATTTGAGAATCTATCGAGCAGATGTTCGCAGCCTTTGAGTTTAGAATACTTTTTTTTTATATATTAGTATATTTTCAATTGAAAATAAAACAATTGTCAAAATCAGTGCCAGAAAAATAATAATGTAAAATCTTTCTTGTCATTTCCCTGATCAGAAAATATATTTCCAAACTTTGAGATTTGTTAGAAATTCAAACAATAGTTTTAGTAGAAAACATTCTTCTTCTTGAAGTGAATTTGTCGAAATTCATAAGAAAATTATTTAACTTCGACTATTAATCGTACTGCTATTTGCACTCAATCTTGAGTTTGTATGGTTTTGCTTTTTAGAGTAGTCACAACTTTCAATCCGTCAAAATCTTCAATAGATGCTTTACAGTTTTTGAGTTTTGAAGAAGCTTCGAAACGGGACATGGCAAAGAGGGTGATGGGCGTTCGAGTGAAATTGAGGATGATGCACCTTTGGTCACTTAAAACTTTAAAATAGATTCAAAAAGTGGTGTACGATTTCATCCCACAAGGCACCTTCTTAAGCTAAACCCTTTTAAATGCATTTTCATCGAGCGTTTCCAAAACTGCATACTGTGAACAGGCTATGTTTGAAGGTAACAGAAGTGACAGTTGTCCTGAAAATATTGATTAAAAATGTTAAATCTTAGTTTTATCTACTTTACCAATATCATAATCGCTAGAAAATCGAAGTAAATCCAACCAAATCTCAGGCTACGTTCCTTTCTCCTAGATCGAAAACCTCATTCCTAGATCGAAACTCCCCAATCGCAACATTTATTTTACTGGCTAGAGTACATGAGTGCGATTTTGTTGCTGGGAGTAACTCTGGATATTTTTCCTTCCTTACCTAACCTAAGTTAGTAAAGTCTATTTATTATATTTATATACCCGAACAAGGTTTTATTGAAAATGTTACTTGGGCTCTTATGCGCCAAAATGCAAGCAAATGCATATAAACACTTGATTAGCATGCAGCAAACCCTAAATTAAGAATAACCAAAACATATATAGACTGAAATTGATTGATCGGAATCTAGAAATACTCGTCTGAAAACAAATCATTTGCGCATAATGGGTTAAAATATATTAAATTAAAAACTTGGAAAAAGACTTAATTTCAATCTGATGTGCATTGAAATTTATGCAACAAAATACACAAATTACAAGCTTTCAATGCCAAAAAGTGAATTTTATTTATATTTTTGGCATCATTATGTAATATATTTCTCCACCTTTATTTTCTCCAAAAGTTGGCTTGAATGATAATTCGTTTCGAATATCACACTGGTTATCATACTGAGTAGAAAGAGGGAAACAACCTGCTAGAAGGGCGATCCAATCAATATTTACAATCTTTCCCTATGTTTTCGGTTACTAGCTTTTCAAACACTTATCATTTAGGCGCTGGATGATATTGTATATTTCCGACCTTGACTAATGGCTAAATATTTCTATTTTGAAAAAATTTCTATTATAGAACAATTTCTTTTTTTCGAAATGAATTGTTATAAAAAATTGTTAAGTAAAGCCATTCACCAGAGTGATACATGTTACTAGAGCAGTGTTTGTATTCATCATTTAGGAGTTTTGGCAGTAATTATAATTATCTTTCTAAAATACCCATATGAATTGTGTTTACCAATCGGCGAAAACTTTGTGTCATTGTTCACATTGAATAAACATTCGTGTGGCCTAATGAAAAGGATGCTGGCTCCTAGTGAATGCAGGTACGAACCGAATTTGTGCCAACAAAAGTCCAATGAGGCACTCAAGTCAAATCAAAGGCAAAACGAGGCAAAATACCAAATATCTAACACACGTAAATATTTCGAAGAAATACTTATGTAAATATTTCATAAAATATTTCACAGTAAATATTTCGAAGAAATATTACGTGTGTGTATTTTTGATTTCTAACTCCTAGAAATCCCAAGACCTGAAGGGTTGTTGCGAGAGAGTTTTCTGTAAATTTTATATTTCATTTATTTACAAATTTGAATCCGCAGCCACTGTCATCTCCACAAAATCAAGATTTTTTTATGTTCCTAGTGACGATTCTTTTCATGAAACCTGGTATATTCACATAATTCTTGAGTCGCTAAAACATTTGACACCAGGCTTGAAGGTGCCCGATTTACCTATGTTTTCCAAAAGTTCTTTTTGGGACTTAATGGGCTACCACTTTGTAGATTAGAGCTTTTTATGAACGAGAAGTTAAAATTGAGTTTATCTATGGTTACACAAACCACTGATTAGACTTCAGTCGCACTAGAGACATCAATTTTGACAGTCATAATCAGTAATGTTAGAAAATTTCTGCAATCAGTAAGTGCAGCTTAGCGCTCGTCCTACATACATATGTACATATGTCGCCAAAATTTTCCAAATTATTACTCTCCCTCACAACTAATTACTTTCAATAATTTAAACCCAAATAGCTAGTCATTGTACTCAATATAACTTTAACACCTATCGCCAACTAATTCTCGATTGGAATTCTCAATTACACACCCACATCTCTAGGCGTCCATTGAGTCTTTTCAGTCATTTCAATATCGAGGCACCAACGCGTACATACATACATATCTTTCTTCCGAGCTTAACTCTTAATCCGATCGTGACAATAACCACACCAATAAGTCATTACACTACTTGCTCTCAATTCAATCACAAGGTAATTAGGCTTTGTAATAGATCGCATTCATATCCGCACCTAATCACCTGGTTTCTTCAATGTCAGCCACATACAAGTTCCAATTAATTTGCGAAGAAAAAAATCATTTTGGCATTAGAAAGTTGTACAACCTGAAAACAAACATAAAATTAGACCATGCCCTTTTGACAGAAAATCAACGTCCTCTATGACCAGGTGTCAGTTTGATTTTTCGCAGCACAAACATCTGCACACATTCAAAAGTCCATTCACAGTCAGGAAGGTAATGAAGTTTTATTTTGAATTTGACTAATGAGTTTTTAAGTTGAAGCAATTTGTTTCATGAGCAGAGTAGAAATTCTTTTTCGATTTTACCAACCAGTGGGGTCGTTGTTGTTATTTATGTGTTGGTATTGTAGACTTGTTGATGCAGAAGACCAATTTTGGCCGTCATAATTCATGAAGTACCTATGTGGGGCTCAGGTTGAAGGTCTCCAATTGTTTGGTGTAAAATGGGTAAGTAAGAATGACGCCGTCTGGTTTCAGAGGAGCATCAAAAGAGCATCATTGTTGACTTTTGCAATGAGATAAAAAGCTTCTTGTGGGAGGAGGTTTTGAATGCGACCAAAAAAAGAGGAATTTTTGAATAGAAGAATTAAGTCGAATGAATCACAATGATGATGAAAAGAGAGTTGTTTTGCCTAAAAAATAATTTTGTTTGATTTTCGATGAGATGAATTGGAGATTAATTAGGCTGGCAGGAAGTTTGATGATGGAGCTAAGATTGCACTGAAGTGCATTGAAAGTAGCATGCAAGAAACCTAATCTGTGTTTCGTGTAATTTACTTTCGTATAATCGTACTTATGATTAAATAATGAAGGTAGTAAAAAGTGGGTTGTTAAAAGATTAATTTAGTAAATATGGGTTTTTAATAAAATATCAATTGAAAATTATCTGAATTCAGACTCTATTGACGAAGCGTATGCTTTTGAGGTGTGCTCTCTACAAGGCAGCTTCGAGTCATACTTAACCGATTTTCTGGTCTCGACTATTTCGAAACCAACCGTTAAGAGTATAGCAGTTGGTATTTACTTTTTGATCAGCAATCCAATTGCGGTTTCCTGATCACTTGCAGGAACTTAATATTTAATAGAATCAATAATATCACTTGCTGACACTTATCGCTGAGTAGCCTATTCGATACCCACGCTGATATTTCTATAGGTTGCCGGCATTTTGCATTGCTACCTGGAGCTCTAGATCTATTAGCCGCCAAAGCAGTTTTTCCGTATTCGTTTTTCCGTATTTCCCAGAGAGGTATGAAACTCTGATATTGTTTGGGTCTTCTTTCCCATTTGCAATCCAGTTAAAAACATCCTCAAGGAAATTTTATACATTATACATACTAGCTGTGCTTTAGGATGACTTTTTGTCACAATTTTTCGCTCTTCCATATCGGGATTGCCAAAGCCAAGGGCCATTCATTTCATTCTATTCATTGCACATAATCTGGACATGCAATGAAAATATTTTGTAGTCTCAGCTTGTTCGCCGCGAAGAAAACCTAGGATTTGCTTCAAACTATTCGCTGCTATGGTTCGCTACTAGCTTGTTGCCCCCGCCCCATTGGTCGCGGTCCTTTCCCTGCAAAATATTTACTATTCTTGCTTTCTTCTATTTTTTAGCCTTGTCCAGCTCATTTTTTGCTTTTTTATTGTGTGGGATATTGTGAAATGTCTGTGTCGAACCAATAGATTGCTGGGCCCATGTTTTCACGCTAGAGGCCTTCAAGTCAATTACACGATATTTTAGCATTGAATCCGCAAATCACATTTTAGCATTAAGTCCACAGATGGAAATAAACGAAATTATTTTTTCCTGGACATTTTATCCGTGGGGAAGAGAGGGAGGGTTTGAATAGAAAGTCTAGAGATGCCTTGTATTGAAGAAGTGCTAGGAAGTTGAAATTATCTTTTACTTTGGATAGGCTGATTTTGTCGCGACTTTTGAGCAAATGTTACCATCGGTGATGCGCCACAGTCTAATAATTGACTCTGTTGAAACGAGCTACCAATGAGGATGGTATTTAGTGACTGCAAGAGCTTTGTTCCGTCCAGCTTGAAAATATTGCTGCCAAGTATTTTCGACCTGCGCACATTCTCTCTTTCTCTAGCTCTTACGTTCACCCAGCCAATACTTATTCGTCCTGTAGTAGC
Organism: Nemotelus pantherinus; assembly: GCA_963978885.1. Taxonomy (NCBI): domain Eukaryota; kingdom Metazoa; phylum Arthropoda; class Insecta; order Diptera; family Stratiomyidae; genus Nemotelus; species Nemotelus pantherinus. Next base: position 81,724,450 of record OZ022263.1, on the reverse strand, counting down.
TACCTGTAGATTTTTTGCTTCGTTCAGGTCTATCAAGGCTTTTTCTCTGCTCGTGCACACTTGGTAAATCAATAAGTTCCTGCGTACTTTCCGTTGGACATTTGTATGAGTCATATTTGTTCGAAAAGAGGTAAATAAATACCTTTTTAGTTTTTTCCCCGGAAACTTTAAACAATTAGACATTTTTTAATCAGTTTTTGAGAGGATCGGATTTGAAGTGGTTGTGGAAAGAAGTAGAAAATACTAATGCACCACTGATTTTAACGACACGCCGTTAAGAAACCTGGTGGAGACAGAACGAACTTTAACCGTTCATGTAATTGCAGGGAGGTTAAAGTCATTGCATCGAACCATTCATAGGCATTTGGTGCAGACACAAAAAGTGTCCAAGCTTGGTAAATGGGTCTTACATGAGTTATCAATATCAAGCCTCCAGCAAAAAATGAACATTTGTTACGTCACCATGAAACAGAACCTTTTGTTAATCGTATTGTAACAGGGAATGAAAAGTGCATAGTCTTGTGGAAAAAATGAGTGGATGGAAATCAGATACCAGAACCAACTGCCAAACAAGGACTGCACCCACAAATGATTTTTGTATCTAAGTCAGGAGTTGTCTATTTTGAATTGCTGGATCCTAATGAAACTATCACAGTGTATGTGTAAGGTCGTCAACTTAGTATTTTTAATGCGGAAATGATTTTTTTAAAAATGCTCTTCTTTGTTTTTCGATGGAAAAGTATTGTAAAACAAAGATGATGTCCAAATCAGTTAAATTTCGGCATCATTTTTGAATTTTTAGTTCAAAAACATTTTTAATTCAAAAGTTAGGAAATTTGATCCCGAAGGAATTCAACAATCACCACAAAGGTGGGATGATATTGGGGATAATGAAGAAAAACACACACTTGATTGTGATAGGGGTTTTTTATGTACTTAAAATTATCTTAAAAAACGCGCCGACTTATAGACTTATTAGATATTTAGCATAATATTGACATCTTTCATTTACAGTTTTCAAAGTTTTCTTTGAGACACTTTTCCATACGCTTCCGGTGCAAAACTTAACGAATGAATTACCGTATTTCATTAAAAAAAATATGGTTCATATTTCAAATTTATCGGAATCTTTTGGATCCCCCCACCTCTGTCTCTAACAACTTCCATGACCAACACCAAAGCACAGCTATCATCGAATTTCTGGGAATTATTATTCCAAGTAAAATTAACTTATTCGAGGCCAACTTATATCAGTTACACTCAACAATTCCATCCCCATTGAAGGTTAATCTCATTTCTTGTTTGATTTTTCCATAGCCTGCTCCATCTGCGGCTGATATAATTCTATTTCGACAGTTCCTCTATTCAAAATACTACTTATAAAAGGCTCGTTAATCTTATTATCAATTCTCGAGACATTGAGATAGGATGAGGACAAACTCGAAAGAAACCAGAACTGGCGTAGGTTTCGAAAGAGGAAATGAAAGACCACAAAGAAATCGACAGGAGAATGATCTAACAAAGATCAAGTGAAGCGTATTATACTATCTGAAGGAGCAACGTGTTACACAGTGACTACGTCAACATATACCAAAGCGTAATCGAATGACTCTGTTTTTTGTTTCCGCTTCTCTATTGCTCTTTTAGCTCCCGTCGGTGCTGTCATTAAATAATTTTGAATATTCCGAGCGAAAAAAAACCATCTAGGACTAGAAGGTCTAGTAAAAATACATGAAAGCTCTTTTTCAGTACTATTCGGTTTTGATCCAAAAGGGAGAGAAGGAGACAACAGACAGATTTTTCCGATTACTCTATTCAAAGATATTTCACAGGATAAAAGATTCAACAGAGAATGTGAAATATTTGAATGGAATAGATACGTACACACAAACAGGCCAACAGAAAAAGATTACCATAATAAATACTACAATATTGGGTATGCGCAGCATCAAACTTTGTTCGAGAAATCATGCTAGAGGGAACACAGCAAGCAAATAAGAAAATGAGCTCCCATTGAAAGTGAAGATAGATTGACGGATCAATTTTTATAATAAACTCTCCCGGTGTAAAATGATAGCTTCTCAGTTAATTTTTTGTATCGAGACCTCCAGACTTTATTGTGCTCGGTGTATGCGTACGTAAACATTGTACCCTTGGGGCGACCTCAGAGTTCATAATAGCATGCAGTCAAAGTAATTTAATATTATCACCGTACCGTTGTATAGTTCTCGGATCGAATCACATCGGTTTTTTATGGCTCGATGTCAAGATTTAATGGGGAAGTTGTGGAAAGTGATTTTTAGGTTGATCGAGAATGGATGAAGTTAAAGATGGCCGGCATCGTATGCAGAAGATTTCTTTTGGTTTTGTAAGGAAATTTGTTTTGAAGGTGGAATGAATAAATTTTTCCTAGGGTAATTTGATATTTGCTAAGTGAAGTCGTATATTAGAATTTGACAAATTATAACCATGGGAGTGATTTTTTTTTCTGGAGATTGGTGAAGGCAAGACTGGAAATTTTATACGAGGTCAGGATTTTTCAGCGTAAATTTAGGCATTGCTAATTGTGAACATGCAAGAAACACTCAGATTTACTCATCAATCAGCTCACTCTTAGTCTCTGAAAAATATCATTCTACCTCCAAACAAACAATTCATTTCACTCCCCAGTCTCAATTCATCAATGTTCTAGCAGACCTCGAACATATTTTCCAACTTTGGTTTCTCAGCACCAAACAATCATCAAATAACTTTTCGATAACAGCAAAATAACAACTTTTTTTCCTCCTGTATCAGAATTCGCCCAAGCATTTTTTTCTCTTTCTTCTGTACATGTCGGTCCATATTTTCGTATACCTACTCTTGACGGAATTATCACCTTGTTAGATTTTAATTAGAAACTAATTGGAAATTCGTGTGTGGAGATCAAAATGATGATGATTATTGTTATTGCTGTTGTTGTGATGTGAGATGATCGTCAGGGTTCGATCATGGGACCACTACTCATTTTTTTCGTCTCTAATTCCGGGCACGTATATCAATACCATACACAGTCTGGCGGGACTAGCTGTTCTCGCGCGGCATTCTACGCAACCCAACAAGAAGGTTCGGTCAATAATTCTATAATATTATTGGGCTTATCCCATCATTTCACGAGCTTGGATAACTGACTGGTGGCTGAAGTAACAAGTCATGTTTTCTAAGCAGAAGCGTAAATTTCACGAAGAATAAATACAGGAAACATGCTGAGTCTATACGAGAGCTTCAAGATCAATGTACTTAGACAGGAGAAGTATATTGCTACGAACTTGATTTATTCTTTTCGTACAGATTTTTTTTCACACAAGTCAGGTTACTCTAGACGATCAACATGTTTCAAATTGTGGTCAATGAGATGAGAGATGAGGATGGAGATGATGATCATGTTGTTGTGCGATAGAAGTAATAGTCGATTGACTTCTGGTTAACAGAATGAAAAATTTTCGGTGGATTTCAATTTTTTTCGTGCTGTTTAGCAACCGTGCTGCGATTTTAGTGATGCTCTGTGCTGATTTGAAATCGCTGCGGTTCATATTAATGATAACGGACATGGATATTATCGCTTAGAATTGCGGAAACTATTTAGTGAAGGAATGATGGATAATCAACGGTAGGAAACTTAATGGTCTATGATTACGAAATGCAGTAGTCTGAAGATGAACACACACGTGCGCACATGAATTAATGCTAATTGTGATAATAATTTTGAGTTGTGATGTGAGTGCGATTGCAAAGATTATAGTTTGTGTATTTGAAAGAACGTAGGTCATCGATCTTGGTTTAATTGCCTGAGAGTCTGGAATTTCTTACTTACTTTAATAAGCATTCTTGACTCCCTGGACCGCGCCGAGAATAATCATCTAATAAGTCTCGTCATTAGGGAGTTATGGATTGTTTTCCTGAAAGATTTATTACTTGGGCGATATTGTGCAACAAAATGTTTAAATATCATGCTTTACTTGAAATACATTTACGTTTTAACTCATGTTAAAAGTGAATTTAGAAAGTTGATAATTACTTCAGTATATATTGTGCAAATTATTGTCTTTTAAGAATTTTTTGGGATGGATAAAATGCATTTCAGCACTTCATAATAAATTTAAGACATAAGACACGCAATGTCTGTCAAAAAGAGTCTGTTACAACTAATCAACACTCATCTTTTTCAAAACTATTCACCACTACTTCTATAGTGGTTCAAAGGATATATAGCTGATATAGACTTCTTCCACCGTGTCTGGCTCTGTCGTAAGCATTGCTGTAAGCAAGTTCTTTCCAACCTTCAAACGAAGCTTCTTCTACTCATTTCTGAGTAAACAGGGGATCAAATATTTAGTTAAAATGGAACAAATGAATGCCAGCTTGAGTAGCCTAGTGGGTAGAGCACTGGCTTCTTGCGTGTGGGGTCCCTGGTTCGAATTCAGGTTCGGACGAGGGTCCGCGCACCAAGCTTTGAGTTCACCTAGCTCTGATTAGGTACCTGATTTAAATCAGGGGTAAAGTGAGTCATGGAACTAATCACTCCACACTCGTATCCACAATGATTAAAATAAGTGTAATGAAGCTTTCTACCAGCTTCAACTGCTAGACCTGTACGAGGGTTGTCGTGGGATTGCTTTAAATGAATCGAATGATAATTTCCAGCAAGCCAGATCTTGTTTTAGTGATTCTGCATCACCTGGGTCTTGAATTGTTTAGCGATAACATCAATTGTGGATGTTGAGGGGCTGCTAATTTTACTATCTCCCGTATTTCTGTAACGCCAAATACTGTGTCTCTGAAAAATTATTGTGTCTTAACGGTTGTCTTGAATTGATAATTTGAAAGATATATTGAAGAATTGATGCAATAACGTTGCTCAACTTTTTCTGTTATTTCGTTCAAGACAAACATTCGACGATACTTGCCAACTTGTGCTCACTTAACTACGGTTTTCCGACGACTGATCGCTTTTGATGACGTTTTTTATCTAGCTCTCAGTGACTATTCTGGTTTCAAATTTGAAAAAAATTGGTCAACCAAAATAAATTGGGCTCCAGTGACAAAATCATCACATGAAAAAATGCCCAATTTGATGAAAAATATTCTAGAAAAATATTTTTTTAAAAGAATGCTATTTCGGGAAAATGCCTACTTTGTTCTTGGACAAATTCTCAAAGAAGACTACGCCGAGAAATCAGAAATTTTTTGCCAGGAAGCCTGTGCTTCCGACCCACTTTCGGTCGAACTTTTTTAGAAGACTTCTCTATTTATTAATCAATTTATAAAATCTTACAAAATTAGCTGAAAGTTTAGGTGAAATGTTGAAAATGAAATGAAATATACACTAAAATTGTTTCTAAAAAAGATGTACAAACCTCGTCAACAGATATCTGTCAGCACTTTACCACAAATTGGCTCGTCATCAATCAAAATTTACACGACGAAAGTGTTAAACTGTACTTAACACCTCTTCAAATTCAATTCAACACCACCTGTCATCAAACCATAGTCATCAGGCCATTCCACCATTGAAAATTCCCAGCGAAAAACATTCTTTTCCATAATTCTTCTGTCACAGACATTTTCTTTCATGCCTCTTATTTTTCGTACTGTCCTCAACATTCGATTTTTGTTAGCGTTAATTATCACGATGACACTTCCAATTATATTATCCAAAAGCAATTCAAGTGCATAACAACCATTGTTCTCAACACACAAGAAAAATTTCTCGTCGGAAGAAAAAAACGGCGGCGATGAATGCGACAATGATTAATTATTCGCACTTCTCTCTTCTGTCAATATGACGGATAAACACACTTCAAACATAGCTGATGATGAAAAGAGAAGAGTGAAAAACATTTTTTTTCTGTATCTTAGTTGTACTGAAATTTAATATCTCATCTGTAATATTGTGAGATAAAGTAACAACGGATTTTTAAACTTCCCCCGTTTAGTTTTCATGCAGGTGTGAGACTCTGGCACTATGAGCCCATGAGATACTATGAACAAAATGACCAGGGAAGTAGAACGGAATCTCAAATATTTGATATTTTTCCATTTGAAATTCTAATGTCCCTCAATTTAGTGAAATGACTACATAGATGCATCTGTCGGTACTCTGATGGAGACTGGGTTCGATGATTAATGATGGTGGACGATTCGATGAATAATAAACCGCTCAGATGTGTCGAGGCGTTAAAGCTGTCATCTGTGCTGATGTGCGCCGCCGATTCCGTTGCTGAAAGCTCCGCACACTACATTAAATGAGGTTCTTTCAGCACAGAAACCATCAGAGTCGTGCACGACCTTTACCCGTGCAGCCATAGAGCTTCGACGTCGTCTCTCAGGTCCAAACAATACATATCGATTCCTTTTAAATCACACAACCTGGTACACACATGTCTCTTATGCCCATATCTTGTCTCACCACTTGGTCTGGCTGATAGTTACCTACCTGGCACGATTCTCGTCGACTATGGTAGATTGTGATGTAATGAACGCTATGAGAAAATCGAGTGCCACAGGCTTCTTCTATCCATAGAATCGGGGCCAAGCTCTCGAGCTCCATACCTTGCGATGTCCCACATTTTCTTTTCAAAGGCACATTCTTTGATACATACCTGGGCTTAGTGGTTGATGGCTTGGCGGCATACCAAAACGGGGGGTTCGCAAAAAAGCGAAAAGAAGATTTTAACGTGACATTCGGTTTCCCGTGCTGAAACAGGTTATTATCTTTATTATTTACCTTCGATTCGTTTGGAAAGTGGAAGAATATACAAGTCTGCATGCTAGTTGGACGCATCAGTTTGCTCCGAATATCCTGAATGTCTTGAATAAAAAGTGTGCCAATCGATCCCAATGTCCCAGAGACAGACTGACTGAAGCATGTCGCAAATTCTACTGGCCTCAAGTATGGGAACCAAACAAATGAGGAAAATTGGTCGTTCAATTTATCGGTTACATGGAATAGCCTGTATCCATTTTCTATCCATCCAACGTTTCTAATGAAGTTCGTGGAATGGCTGGAGAGATGAGTCAAAGAAAATGTTGTTGTTCGTTCCGATAATTATCTTCCAGTTGGATTGAGACCCAGTTTGCTATTAGGATCCAGTGAAAAGTGCTAAGATTCTACAATTTGAACATGAGTTTCCCATGAGTTTATGTTGTCACGACCTAAGTTTTGGTCTTTCACGATGTGAATGGAAATCCAATTGTACCGTTTGTTTGTGAGTGTCTGGACTGATTGACTGCACGAGTCATACTGTGATCATTAGGACTTTTTGTTTTGATAATTTGTTTGTTTGTTTATTTGCTAGAATTAGGGTAAGGTAGAAAAATGCCCCGAGCCTGGGTGAAAAGCAAAAATAAGAAAAAAAACTCTAGGACATAAAAACCCCTAGAAAGCCGATTTTCGGAGGAAAGCAGAAAAAATGTGTATTTGTTTTTGTTTTTCTTTGAGCAAAAACTTAAATTTTTCATAATTTTTGTATGAAAAATCTGTGAATCTGAAACTCTGCAAAATGTTATCTACACTATATGAGTCAAAATCCACAATTTCTGAAAGTTCCCCTCTGATATAGACTCAAACTGTATACTAGTCTGTATGTAGCCAATGGCAATCATTCAACATTTTCATCTTTTTGCTCAAACTCTCAACACTCTCGCACCCACCCACAAAGAACATTCATTGACACTTGAACCCAACGCAAAACTCCAAATCAGTGTAGCCAGATAATTTTGTTCATGGAGCCCAATTTGGTTTTTAAAAAAAAGAGCCAAAAGAGCCCAACACTGCCACAAAATAGGTCAAGGCCAACATAATGCCAAAAGTTTTTCTTATTAGATGCAAAAATAAATGTATCCTTTTTCTCATGGTGTTTATTTTTTTGTTTATTTATATATTATTTATATATACTTATAATATCTCATATGGTCGAACATTATATTTACAATTTCATTTTTTGAAGTAGTAAACGTGTAAATTAAAGAATCCATTATTTGTATCATGTTTGGGGGTATTTTAGAGTCGTTACAACATATTTTGTTAAAATTCAAGAGGATATCAACTATTGTATTAGATGCGGGAAGATATAGTATTAAAAAAACCAGCTCGCATATATCTTTGAAAATTTGCTATCCAGCAGCAGGTTTTACTTAATTGGCTTTTACCCAAAATTTTTCCGTGCTCAGTATATTTTAATCATCCGCTCATACTTATGAGTTTTACATGTACAGATTTAAATTTTCACCTAAGGTAGACGGTCAAATAATAGACTAGAAATAAAGTTTATGTTCAACTGGAATTTAAAACTTGAAGTGAAGAGATTTCCGTACAAGATTGAGGAAATCAATTGTGAATTCAACTTTATAGATATTTTTCGCAGTTGAAACCTGGGCTGGTCAGTAGTAGTGTTGTGTTACTCATACAAGATGCATGACAAATGTCCCATTCACATCTACAAAATGTCACATCACCTCAAGCTTCAAATTTGTACCACCTCATTTTTTTTGTCATATTGAGGTGAAGCGATTGACTTGAGGCGCAGCGATTGTAATATTCAATGGAAAATGTATGTACGCGAGACTAGTTTGATTTGTACCACCTCAGTTTTTGTCATATTCAGATGCTTTGGTTAATTTCGAAGCGATTGACTTGAGACTTTTGAGGCGCAGCGATTGTAATACTCAATGGAAAATGTATGTACGCGAGACTAGTTTGATTTGTACCACCTCATTTTTTGTCATATTGATATGCTTTGCTCAACTTTGAAGCGATTGACTTGTGATAGTTGAGGCACATCGATTGCTGTACAAGGGGAAAATGTATGCATGCGAGTTTAGTTTTGAGTTTGATTTGCACGATACTTAAACAAAAAATTTGGTGGTAATTAGCTACCATTTTTGGGAAATTGTTTAGTAGATTAGTAACAGTACTGCTCTCATTAGTATAAACGTTTTACCTACATTTTTTTTCATTTTTGAGCTAACGCCGAATTCAAAAACTACATACTCTGTTAAATCATTCTCCAAAATATGAAAATCTTATCTTTTGTGGAAGTATGCTACAATCAATAATGAAAAATCCCCCATCTATAAAAAAACGTAACCAGTACTTAGCATAAATGTTCTATCCTACCGTAGCGGTGGCGTAATGGTATGGGGCTGTATGGCTGCCAGCGGCGCTGGAAACTCATAGATAATTGAAGGAATGCAACATGACACTTCATTTGAAGTATGACATTGTACCACCTCAAATTTGAAAATGAGTAACTCATACAAATTCATATCAATATGACTGACGACCCAATACTAGTCAGTAGAGCATTAGTAGAGCAACATTCTATTTCGTCGCCAAATGCAACGGAAAGATAACCTGCTCCAAATACCCAAATACTCCCCACAAAAAATGCAGGAATAAATTCATATTATTAATGTATGGGTTGAACGGACGAGTATATTGAGCTACTTAAAGAAATTCTTCAATTTCATGTCGACAACCATACTGAGATAGGGTGTTTACGCTTATCTGCATATATTAGAGCGATCCCTCGATATATTTTTTACGGCTGTCATACATATTTCGCAAAGTAATTGGTTCTAGTTAGTAGACGCCGTCGTCTTTGTTGATGATGTTTCTTAACACACGACCGAGGGTCCTTTAAGCTTTCAATTCCGAACCACAAGAATTTCTTTCAAACCGACAGAGATACATGCAATGTATTCAAGTTTTGATGTTGTGTTGTGACATTAGAGGCGTGGGCATGCCAAATTCGAAGGAGAAATCATTAAATAAATTATTAATTTAATAAAATGTTCGTAATGGTGGTAGCAAGCTCTGTGCGTGACATTGCGTAACATTAAATCAAGCGCACAAATGAAAAGACAAAAGATGAAAAAGTATCTTCTGAGAAATTATTCGGATCTTGTGGGAAATATTTCATTTAATTTTTTTTCTTCTGATGCGTCCTAATCGGGGCCCCGTCGCCAAGACGTCTCTTAAGCTACGATGAAAATGAAGATGAAGAAGCGTTGTTGCAAAAGCTTTTTGTTTATTAAATCACGATTTTATGACGGATATTTTACTGGTTACCTTGTCGTTGTCACGACGATAGTATTATGTAAGATACGAAGATTTTTTTGTTGAGAGTCGTTTCGAGACTAAATCTTTTCGAGTTTTGTTGGCCTGGTTGTCGTGATCGTGATGGATATTCTTGAGTTGTATTCCGTACAAAGTCCTTTCAAAATGAATAGAGTTTTCATGGAAAACGTTCGTTTTAATGTTGTGTTAAGCCCGGTCCAGACGCTAGGTTTTGTACAACATTTTATCTGCGTAATCTAAAACATTGCAGACAAAACGTTGCGTGTGGATAGGAAAACTGTGCAATTTTGAGAACGGTACAGTTGCAGCGATAATTGAGTTGATAGGGCATAGTTATCCGCAACGTTTTGACTGCGCAAATAAAACGTTGTGCAAAACCTAGCGTCTGGACCGGCCATTAGTGGGACTGAAATTAGAAATAAAATTTGAAATTTCATTCAAAACTGAAACTTGATGGTTGGAATTTTCTTTTGTCCTATATTTAGGAGCCTGACTTTGAGGTTTATCAGATTTTGGATGAAAAAAATGCAAAGCACAGCGGCTTGCATGAGTTGTTGTAAATTCTGTTGAATTCAATTAGGAAATCAAATGATATTTCATTGTTGTGTAAGAGTGAATTCGAAAGCACGTTTTGATATGAGTTTGTTTTACGATTGGGGGCAATCATAGACTGAAACGTCCAAGATGCTAAAATATTCAGATTAGAGTCAATTTATGCCACATATTACTAGGAAAATACTTCGGACATTTTTTGGTTCGAATCGCAAGATCTCAGGTTTAAAATGAGCATAGGGATTTGAAATGATGCTGGGAAGTCAAAGTGTATCACGCTTTGTCCTTCAGGGAAAGCAATGAAAGCTGCAATCAGAACCTACCATGCTGATTATTTGTTAACAGTTTCATTGTAGGGTAGCTGAATTCTGAACTCAAGCTTCACAAAATATTTCTCGGTGTTATCTGATATGCAGATTCGCTAATTGGTAGCCTGTATAAATCTATCGCCTGCAGCACCAACTTGAACCATTATTACAAATCATTGTTAACGAAATAATAGTGATAGACCCAAACGAAAATTTGCTACAACCAGTGAATCATCATTTGCTACAAAGTTTTGTATTTCGCAGTTCTTCCACGTCTCAAAAAATCCTTACTGAAATAGAGTATGGACCAACTTTCAAATGTTCGAGCTATTCTCCTTTCCCACATCTACCGTTGGGGTTTTGGAAAACACGCAACAATTTATACATTATTGGAATTTCATATTTGAGGCTAACAGCTTAATTTGAGTTCAACGGGTCTAATATGAAATTACGACCAGAAAACTATATCTAGTTTGGTATCCTCTATAAATTGACTCTAACATAAAAATATAAATTTCAATAATTTGAACAATTTTTTATTCCTGATGTGAAATATTTATATAAAACTATTTTTTTTTTGCTTTCAGGTAAGCTTCATTCTAAAAAAAAATTGCGATGTTTTCCTGAGTTTTTACAAAAAACGGCAAGTAGACATATCTAAAAATAAATAAAAGATAAAACACATTCACAGTCTAAAATTATTGCAACGCCTTTTGTGATCTTGTTTTGGTTTCGTTTACTATAAATACATAAGATAGAACCGAGTTGAGAAGTTTGACAGAAAATTGAACCTTTTCATATTAGAATAAATCAAAAAGTAAGTTAGCAGCAGATGTTTGATCTTCCTTTTTAAGAAAAAAACTTTAACCCAGTAACAAAAAGAGATACTGTAAAAAAATCATGAATATAAAATAGAAAATAAGGCAAGGAAGGAAAAAAGCAATGTTCACAACATACAGCTAAGTAACCATGCCAAAAACATGTTTTTTAAATGAATGAAAAGATATGAACAGAGAACCATACTAATGCTCATCATAGCTTCTAAGCAAACGTGTACAGGAGATTGAAAAAAACGAGAGTACGAATAAAGGCGAATGAATTTTTACCGGGCGATAAACATTTTTTCACTAAAGCTGAAAATTCATGCACCAGGTCTTTGATAAATGTTTTTTAAAACCTCTTTTTTTACGAAACATCTTCTTTGTTGATGTACTCGTATGTCTTAAAAATTATTCAATATTGTGAAAAATGTAGCTATTGACCATCACATTACTTTTAGTTAAGACTGTAACGCTTATACGACCTAACGCATTAACGCCAACGTTGTGAAATTAGAAAAAAAACTTATAATCCCCGAGTCTTCTTGCTCTCTTAATTCAGGAATTTCGGTGCTATCATGTCACCATGAAACAAAGACACTTGAACCATCACATTACTTTCAGTTAAGACTGTAACGCTTATACGACCTAAAGCATTAACGCCAACGTTGTGGAATTGAAAAAAAAAACTAATAATCCCCGAGTCTTCTTGCTCTCTTAATTCAGGAATTTCGGTGCTGTCACCATGAAACAAAGACACTTGAACCATCACATTACTTTCAGTTAAGACTGTAACGCTTATACGACCTAAAGCATTAACGCCAACGTTGTGGAATTAGAAAAAAAACGAATGATTCCCGAGTCTTCTTGCTTTCTTAATTCAGGAATTTCGGTTCTGTCACCATGAAACAAAGGCAATTGAACCCCTTCACTGCTGTTATATTGTCGAAACTTTTGGTCGAAACTAATTTTTGGAACAACTGTTTCTCTTGCTCTTTTGCAAAGTTCCAGCATAATTAAAACCTTCAGCCCAATTATCACCAGTGATGGTACGACGACATTTTTCAATTCTTTTAATAACTTGATGAGCCCCTTTTTCATTAAGAAGTTCTTTCTGGATTTTATTAAGAAGTCTTGGAAAGTATGGGAGGCTGGTTGTATGAGGAAAATTAGTCGTTTGTCACGAGTCCTTAGAAGTGCCAGGTGCCTCTACATTTTCTAATCTACATTTTCAGCTCACATATCAATAGCGGTACGATCAAAATGAACCATCAAAGTGGACAGCTTTTTCAAAAACTGGCCGTTTCGTCAGTTTTGACATTATGCGTGACACCAAACCTCTCCTGACAGTTCTCTATAATCTTTTCGAGCATGCTACGAAGTGGATCAAGGTAGTTGATTTTTTTCGTTTTGCTCTATTGTAGGGTCACCAAAATCAAGGCCTTCCTTTCTCAAAAGTTCTTCGAAACTGTTGTGATATCTCTCTGAGGCTCTCATAATGATAAAACATACCAATGAACGCGGTTAATACGATGTGCAGATGTGATTTAGTGTTTTTTCTAGAAAGCTTAATAGATTCCATACTTTAATAGTCTTACGACAGGGCCACATGTGGATTAATGCATCAAATAAGAGATTGCAGTTTGAGTAGTCCTAAATTTGATTTTTCCTACATAGCGAAAATGCCCATGAAATATTCAATCCCATGCACGCAATCTCAGTTCCTATGGATATAGCCCTGGCGAATATAATTAGCTCGTGAAGCCTAGAATGCAGAGCAATGTTTCCTGGCGTATGAGATTCCAGGTTCGAATTCAGGTACAGTCGAGGAGCCATGCACCAAATTATCAGTTATCCTAGCTCTGTAAAATCATGGCAAATTTAGGAGTGAAACTAAGTATCTCTGACTCATGAAAAATTTCGACTATGAAAATGAATTGTGCACATTCCCCAAGACTATTCAATGCAGCGACACTTTTATACTTTCTCTTCGTGTTTGCACCTGTTGTCTAACGGTTATTCTATAGCTTTTGAATGCGCTATTATTCTCTAACATTTATTCTTTCCAATTATCGCTTGATATTTAAGTAAGCTCCTCAAAAATAGTTGGTGCAACCGACAATTGAGCCTTTTACCCCTTTAAACCAACATGCTTTCACTAAAAGTAAATCAACAGTTTGTAACTAATTACTGTTGCTTCCACTGCTAGCCGGTAAAAAGAAGTGGATGTAATATATATACAGACTGCCAAAACTTTCAATTTAGTGAGTCATAGAATCCTTCCCTCTAAGCAAAGATAGGTATGCTGTTTTGTCCCTGGTTGTGCTCCTACCTATTGCAAAGTTCGATTGTGGGCCCCCTGCTTTTTCTCTTGTTTGTAAATGTCCTTCCTTTTCCTCTTAACTTCGGTTTGCTTACGATCTAATAATATTTATTTGTGGGTGTCTTCTTCCAGTTGGAGAACGACCAGTGCGAATCGCGAAACTGATGCTCTGTTAATTCTATAGTTCTAAATGGCACTAAATCTTTCCAAATGCCGTATGCTTGCAAGTTCTTTTATATTGCGTAATTTCAATGAAATTGATGTGGTATTTGATTCAAAATTTAAATTTGATGTATGTATTTTACTTGCCTCATTCAATGCGTTTGCGTGGTATTGATGTTATTGCCTGTGTTTGCCTCTGTTTTGTGCGTAGAGTCCTTAAATTTGGTGTTCTCATTACCATTACTTAATTGATGCGGAAGAGTCTGAGTAACGTACATTTACGAGCTCGTTATTCGCAAGATTTCGAATTTCCTACTGTAAGCACAGTACGCGTCTCGTCATCCTTGAAAAACCTTCTCTTGTGCCAAGAAGAATGTCATTGACAAATGTCTCCTTTTTAAAATCTATATTCGCATGAATACTATCGTGATTTGGAACAAATTCCTGAGTTTTCGTGATTTGCGACAGTAAATAAATCTTTCTTGACGTTAAACATACCGTGTGCATGAATATTTAAGGACTTTTTAAGGGCAAATGAACATGAAGTATGAATTAATTTCTAATTTTTTTCCTGTGTAATAATGTGTTTACGTCCTGTATATTATACTACTTTTATTTCATTTGACCAATTAGATTTTAAGTTTTTATTTTTGTTTTGTTTTTCATGTTTCTTCCATATATTTCAAATTTTAAATATATATCTTTTCTTACCTTTAATTGGACGTAAATATGTTGATGTAGACAATAAATAAATAAATGCATAACCCCTAAAATGGATTCTAACTGGACAACTTTGCTTTTTACCATGCAAATATATTGTTGAAATGAAGAAGCAGAATATTATAAACATACAACAATTTCACACAATACAACATTATGACATTGTGTATCTTCTTCTGATAGTCCCATGTCTTCCCAACACTAATTCATAAACCATCAACAATCAATAGGCAACACTAATTCAGCTTCCTTAATTTATCTAAAAGTACTCGAAGATAAAGTGTCAGTAACGTCCAAACTAAGTAAAGATAAAAGTGATGCTGCTTCCTATATTTACTTCCTCTTTTCTTTCGTTTCTCATGAGCTTCAACCAGCCGCATAATCTAGGGAAACTATTTCCCAAGAACTAATCAGCATCCTATCACTGCGATAGCACTAGTCGGAGTAAAGAAGGTATAAGTAGACAACGGTCACATATAAAATGCGCTTTAATTGCTTGAATGTGAGACTGTCCATGTTATTAACATTTTAATGGAAGTCTTGTGTTCCAAATCTATAGAGGTTGTTCCTTCTGCTTCACGCCTTGTTAGTCTCAAAAGGGATTTTAAGTAGTTTTTGTCATGTCACATTGAAAGACTTACAGATGGCGGGGTGAAAAAGATTTGCATCGTAAAAGCTTCAATAAGGTGGAAACGAAATTACGAAAATTGTGTCGAAGATAGATTAAGTTTGAGGAAATTAGTTGTTTCAATTTGAAGCAAGGAACAAGCTACAAGCTCTAAAAAATGAAATCGTCCTAATGCTACTACAGCCCCATTTCCTGTATGCCCAAAGTTTGTGAAAATCTTTCTCAGGTAGGTTCCTTAATCTGAGTATCATCTTTGTCGTTGCCAACGCCGTTATCCTCTCCCTACGATTGCAATCTCTGATACTTCACAACGAGCTTTGCGTTGTGTTACTTCTTCTAAATTAATATCACTTAGGCTCTGTCGTATTCAAGATGTAAATGGCATAACAAGATAATTGTCTTTTGCTTTTTCCTTATCATTTTCACCACCACGGCACAAATTCTACTGCTGCCACTTGCCGCACGATTTCGTAACTAACTTTGTCTTGGAGCTCCGGGACAAGGTTTGTCTTTTGTGCCGCTGCTGAAAATTCAAAAGCAACAAGCCGACGAATAGTATTTCTTGAAGGCAGGACCTTGAGAGCTGTGAGGCATTAAGTCATCATCAGCGCGACATGACGTTCGTTCAAAGGAAAAGGCGACGGTGGCACCTTCGATTCGCCGGTGCGTAAGATTGTAATTACCTTTCTTCTTGCTGTCTTCTTATCTTTGCATGCAGCTCGACGCCTTCGATACAAGCAACCACACTTTAATGTCCACGTGTACTGAACCTGACTTCAAAAAGATCCTTAGATAAATACCGAACGGTTTTGTTCGCATCGTTGATAGAATTCTTAATTTGTTTCGTTTGTTTGCATTGTTCGTGTTTTATTTTGTTTACCCAACCCACATCTCAGCTGTTTTCCGTGAGATTTCGCTTCGGGAAATGATGACAATTTAATATTAATGATCATATGTGTAGATAGTGTTTGCCGCACCTTTGTCGAAATAGAACCCTGCTGCTGACTTAATGGCTGGGAGACCTTCTCACGCATCTCTGATGGTTGAAAGTAGCAAGATAATGTACTTCAGTAGATATTCTTATTAAAAATTCAAAAGCATAATCATTTTTTCCAACATTAGAAGTAAGGTACGATTTACGATAAATTAAGATGAGATACTTGGGTCTATAGTGCGTGGGTTGGAGAGGTTAGTGGATTACGACTGAATAGGAGCGTATGTGCTATATGGACGCAGGTTTTCTCGGAAAGTATTAGAATAGGACGGGTCGTGAATTCAAATAAGGTCAATATTTCATCGATTATGTGAAGCAGGATTGATTGGGGTCGATTGGATAGATAATAGCGGATGAGAGAGCTTGATATTTTATTGGGAATGGTTAGGGTTTTCTGGAACTAAAAAATAGATTGAGGGTTTTGTGATTTTGAATGTTTCCACCGTTAGTTTGCTATGTGTTTCTTAACTGTGTTTCTAAAAGAGAAGACACAACTTTCGAAAATTATTTTTTCTTTGCTAACAGAAGTGAATATATGTATGTTGCCATAAATTTCCTAAACCTTTACTTTGTTGCGAAATTGAACATCTGCATACGCCTCATTTATCAACGTCTAAAAGATATACATCCTCTGATTATATCCTTCGCCACACCAAATCAGACTACATCATAAATCCTGAATGCATATATCTTAAAACTGCATCCAACGCTCGCAACTCATTAAATTTTTTCAGAAAAAAAAATGTTATCTATATTAGGCCTCATAACTCGTAAAAAACCAGTTTACTCACTCATTCTGCAACTATCGGACCTATTCGGTTTGCATTGAAATGCAAGATTCCAATTCCCAGTACGACCTGTTCGACAAGACTTCAACTAATTTGCGAATTTATTGATGGCTTTCATGAATTTTACCTACGTGCATAGTTCGAACGATTGGACTGCATCTGTTCACCGTGGTAGAAGTCTATATTAATTATGAGCAATTGAAAACCGGCCTAGCGCCTAGAAATGGAAATGCGTAACGAAAAATCCACATTGGCACGTCGCCTGCAACCAATGGATACAGATACTAAAAGTCTAAATTGGAATCGACCTCGTCGTCGCTATAAGCGCGTCGTCGTGTGCCAAAGGAAAAGAAAAACTCATGCACAACGATTCGTTTCAGACGATCTATAAATTTTGCTGTACTTAATTCATATTTCAAAAAAGATATTGCTAGAAAAAAATACATTTTTGATCTAGCATGTATCTGAAGTGTGCAAATTAATTTTGAAACACAGTAAGTACAACCAACCTGACTGGCTACTGCAAGTTTCTAGCCTAGATACGTGATCATTCTCTCTCGTTGATTCCGTTCGTCTGAACTCATTTCAATCCTCATCAATTTTTCGCGAACAATTTTTTATGCCCTTATTCTGCGCCCAGTTTTAGGCCTAGTTTGGAAAATTTTCGCATCGTAGTCCATAATCAAGTCGCAAAGGCGACAACGTTGGCGACGCGCAGATTGATTGCCAATAATACAAGAAGTTGAAACCGGTTAACTTAACACATGATTACGAGCAAGTGGTGTAATTTATGATAGCAGACAGCCGTAGTGGCAGCGTTGCTGTAAAAGTAACCAGGGTGCACCAGGCGCGCCAACATCAGCTACATTGTAATGGATTAAAAGCGAAGAATGAGAGGCAGATCAAAGCGTAAGTGTATTAAAAATCGATGCACAAGTGGAAGTACACGGTCTGCCGACCTAGCCATACTACGATTGGAAAGTAAGTATTCTAGCTACCTAGGCTTTGAGTGAAGCATATTGTCGTATCTTTATCCATTTTCGCAGATCTAAATCTACGTGTCAGCTCTCAAGTTTTTTTTCTCCCTAGGATCGCTTTAAATGATCTTATATGATTGTTACCTGAAATGTCTGGACGCAAAATGCACTAGTTTTATGTTACTAGATAGAAGGAGATGCGCAATGAAAAAATTATAGATTTACATTTATGTACCCTTTCTAAACAAGCAATTAAGATGGAAGGCTTTGATTTTAGATTTTTTAAAAATTATTTTAAGCTCAGGGTCTAAAATCATAGCCAAAAACGCTCAAATTCGTTGCACTTTAGAATTAGGATGTCGAACATATCTTCGTTAAGAAGAATATATTGCTGCTTGATCTTTAGCAGGCTCTTTGTCCTGCTTTGAAAATATAGTGCGCGTCCTCGCGCTCAAGGCTATGGGGGAAAATATACGAAAAAATGAGAAAACCAAATAAAACCTGTATTGTGTTTTTTTAAGACTTCATTTAGTAGCACAACGAGCTGTGCAATTTCCGTAAAATCACTTCAATGTAAACAAGATGACTGACACTGTGAATGAAAATCGAATAATAGACGATTTTGAAATTTGTACAATAATCATACTGTTTTCATATTATGTTTTCATATATGAGCTTGTGTAGTCAATGGTTAGAGCACACTGGCTGCAAGTGGGTGGGGTCTCTGGTTGAAATCCAAACTCGGAAGAAGGATAAACACCGACGTTGGGTTGACCTAGCTCTTAACTAATTATGTCACATTTGTAAGAAATTTCGACTATGAAAATTGAGTCTCTACCACCTCCACTCTCCAAGATCATAAATAGGTTGTAACAAGGCAACTTTTCACTGGATAAATTCTTGTTTTGTTTCCGATACGAAAGTGTGGAGCAAACTGACGTGTTTGGAACGAGTAGATATATAATGAAATATCTTGAGTCGAACGATCTTATCAATGATCGCAAGTATGGCTTCCGTTTTTGGCGCTTCACTGGGGATTTACTTCCCATATGAGAGATAGAACCATTTTCTCCATAGCTTTGGTGAAGCAATTGTCGTTCCTCTTGATATTTTGAAGGCCTTCGACAGAGTCTGGCACCTAGCCGTATTAGTCAAGCTTCGTGTATTTGGTTTTCACCCTGCCCTCGTCAAGTTGATTAAAAATTTCCTCGTAGGCCGTTCCTTCCAAGCTGTTCTGGATGCACTCAAACCCTATGTCCACACCACCAATGCCGGGGTTCCGCAATATACTGTTCTCTCACCGATTCTCTTCTTGTTATTTACAAATGATCTCCTATCGTCGACTTTCAATCCAATTCATAGTTTTAGCACCATTGACTTTACATACTCTTTTGACAGAGTGGCTGACTTGCCCGAAAACGCTACTTCTGTTAGTAGAGATTGCATGTTTGTATCGTTAAACGGGGATTCATTAAGCATTATCGCTTGGGGCTTAGCGAACCATGTTGTATTTAATGCGTCCAAAGTTCAATGCTGTTGCCTTTCGCTCAAGCCCTACCCTTCGCGTGCTAGCCCCACTATTTTCATAAATGGTGTAGGTATTTTTAAATTACCTTCGCTAAACCCATTAGGATTTAACATCTCCAGCAAACTTAGCTAGACCGACCACATTTTCCAAATTGCTAAAAATGCCATGAGATACTTAGGATTCCTTCGAAGAAGCAAGAAATACTTTACTCCATATGACATAGCGCACATCTACAAGACTCTCATGAGACTAACACGAGTATAATTTCCCTATTTTGACTGGGAAAGTCGCACTGCTTTCGCGGAACTATACCGAGTCTAACGCGAAGTTTTTAAGCTTATTGGCGACAAAACTAATACTTTCCGTATTGGGATCTCAGGCGAACAACGTAACTTGGGTTGCCTTTCTCTTCTTTATTGTTATAACTATGGTCTTTGTTGTAACGAAATACCAAGTCAAACCTCTTGTAGAGAACCTCCTACGCGCAACACCCGAGCCTCTTAACGCTCTCACGCTCACATTCTTTGGATCAGTTTCACACGGACCGTTAAACTTCACGATTTTTTCATATGTAAGTCAATACAGCCTATCATCTACTGTTTTTCCCAGTGAGTGTAAGCCTCAGCCATTTAAACGAAACGTGCACCGCTATCTCCTGCAAACTCAACATTTCCTTTTTCCGTTTCCTTAACAAAGCTGTGCTATTGCATAATAGATCATTTTGAGAGCCTAAGCATCATCATAGAAAAAAATCAACATGGCATTGACTGCGCCCTGACTTTCAGCTGCTTTTTTCAGCCGTCGCTCGGATAGAAATTTCCACTGTGAAGGCTGTTGTTTTGTTTCGAAATCTTTAATATAGACCCACGAATCTTTTTAAGTACATTTTCATCATTTAGGACCATTGCCAAGTTGCCCTGAGCTACTTTGATGTAAAGCTTATTCCGCTCTTCCGTGAACAATTTTGGAATAAATTTCGCACATACGCGAGTCATTCCCTGATTTTCTAGATATCTCAAAACATAAGTTCTCCAAAGTCCAAGATCACTTTCCAGTTTACCCGCAGTCAAACCAGGATCATCTGCAATTGCAAGTCGCACACGCTCGATATTTTCCGATGATGTTGTACTGGAAGGTCCAGCAGAACGCGGGTCATTTTCAACCTTTGTGGAACCATTTTTAACTGATTGTACTACTCTTTTTTGCCCATGCACTCGTCTCCAAATGCCTTTTCTATTATTTCAGCAGTTTTTGCAAAACTTCTCCACGACTCGAAGCTATGATTGCAAGCACCTCATACTCTGTCTGAAATAGTTTTCCGGATATCTCGAAAAAATTTAACTGGTCGAACACACATTTTTCATGAATTCGATAGCTTGATGAAAATTATGCCAAATTCCAAATTACATGATTATAGTAGCTTTATTTCAGATCACTGATTAGGATTTTTGAATCTGAGTCTTAAAAGTTTTTTGTTTTAGTTTTTTTAATCGGAAGCTTAAAACAGATCTAGGTTTAGTATTTTCCTTTTATTTTTAAGGAAAATTACAACTTGTTATGCTATTATTAAAAATCATTAAAAAGTTAATACTTCATGATTTCAAAAATCATTTTTAACAGTCTCTAGATGAAAAAGCAGGAAAGTAAAACGTTATTTCGGAAGATGGTTCAAAGCTCAAGATTTCAGTCATTTTCATGAATATATAAATTTGTATTAAGGGCATGATTTACCATAAGAGGATAGTTTGCCATCGTGAATAATTTATAAAAGTTTTTTTTTGTAGGAAATACTTTTCCTTGGAATGGGATTCTTGTGCGATACACTATTTATATTTGCTTTATTTTTTATATTTATATTTGCATTATTTTGTCGGCTATTCCAAACAGATCCAGCCTTCTTGCTTACAAAAACAAAATACCACTAGTTCAATTACATTTGTTAAAACCTTTTGTCGAAAATTCGTCATATTATGGATCTGTGAAACTTTACAAAAGAGAAAAACCCTTCAACCCGTTGCTGAAAAAGCTGTGTTTATAAATATTTCGAAACACCTTTTTTCATCCCGGTGAAAGTTTTCATTCCTTGTTTTTCCATATCTTTTCCACTTTCCCATCTTATCAACGGCGCAAAATACCCCTTATATTTGTACCGTCTCTAGTTACCAGGGCTATACCCAGGATACTTTAATAGTATTCGTTTATTAGAAGATACTGTAATGTTATGACAATGGGCGTGAACGATATTTTTCCTATCTATGTGACTGCAAATATCATGAATGTAACGAAGAACTTGGATGATTTTCTTCAAGTCCTTTTTTGCTATTGTTTAAGAAGTACTAGACGGTAGGTAGCAAAATCCTGAGCGTGAAAATAAGTTCCGTACTGTTGATAGCATTAATTTTCTGTTACGATTTAAGTTTTTCCTGGTCTGCTTACTCCTCGGAACATTGCCCGCAAAAATTACCTGATAGTGTATATAAGGATATAAGTGGACGAGAATTGTTAATGATATCCACCGGCAGTAAGAGTATGCCTCTGATTAAGATCTAGAGAGTGTGTGTAAGATGTTCTGTTTCGATGTTTGTCGTAAGAAATGGTCGAAAGTCGAGAAAAAGAAGCTACGAGTATTATGAAATCATTCAAATGAAAGTGGCGTCGTAGATTTGAATTGAAATGGACCTATTTTGTGTAATGATTTGATACTGAAGTAGGTCCTATGTAAAGTAAAAGTGGTTGGTTGCCTGAATTAGATTTTTGCAAACATAGGGTACTATTAATACATATTTATTAATACATATTAGTTAGAAAAATTGAATTCGAATGGGACTGTATTAGGGCTTATCGTAACATTGAAAACTACACTTGGCACGAAGTATTAAACATATGCAATCGAGAGTAATTCAGCTGTTCATCATTAGTTCAATGATCGAACAAAACGACGACTAAAAATATTTATGAGGCTAAGAGTCATTCGATTGATTTTGGCAACCATCACCTTCTTCATTCGTTTCTCGCCTGTAGTCATATTCATAGTTTAATCCGATTTGAATCTTTATTTCACCACTCTCGTCAATATGTCAAATATATTTCAATGGATAATACATACTTTGCACAGTGTTATAATGACGTACCCAAAAAATATAGATATACTGAAAAAAACTGCATCAAACCCAAATAATCCTTAAGGCAAGTCGATACGAATAAAGATTTTCTCAATTTCACCATAACGAATTTCAAGTCCCTGAGTAGCTTCGATATGATGACAATCATTAAATTACTCTGCAGAAATCAATATTGAAGGGTAGTTGGTTACGATTGTCGGAAAGCCCCTACACTACGTCACACATCTTTTGACATTTTGACAGACAGGCTCAAGTGTAAGGCTTTTGTTCGAAAGATTTAATATACACAAGCGACAGAAAATTTACTAAGGATTTTCTCTAGTGCAGGGGAATGAAAGAGAATCAGATCTAAACTCGTAGGGATAAATGGTCTTGAAATCAATTTTCGATATAAACTGATGGAAAACACTTGCAAGGAGAATACGCGTTTTTATGTTATTATGTGCGTGCCAATCAATATGATGCTGAGCTGGTATCCGCTGAATGCGGATTTCGAGTGACTTTAGTCGGAACCAAAAAGGAGGGATTAGTTGGATGAAAAGTGTGAAATGATTTGATTTGAGTTTTGGGTTTACCCTTTGTATCCTACGAGTAATGTATCTGATCTCGTCAATATCACTTATGCTTCTATTTGATTATATCCTTTCAAAATGCAACTTAATAAAACTCTCACCAAAGCACAACGAAACAATATCGATTCTTTGCAAATACCATCCACTCGAATGTCCTTATCTTTAGTCCTTCGTCATATGCAAGTATCAAATTAGTTTTTGACTGTCAAAAATTTCATGTGGCTGTAATTGCCAATTTGCAAGCTTGTATACACTTTTATGTTTACTCCCTTTAGCTGCCATTCTCCACTTAGTATTTCTACCATTGTTTACTCAGAATGCCAATCAAAACCGATTACGATGCCTGCGATATTTTTAATTGTAGCTGTCAATTTTATGATTTATCGATCCGAAATGGCTGACAACAGCCAAAGAGTTCGAATAACCCTGGGGTGAGACAATCGAAACAGCAAGAACATACCACAGATATTGAAAATTTCAGATCGAAAATCAAAATCCTTTTGCTGTTTTGAAATACATTTTAATTAAAGGCTCTCCAAGTCACTAGACTACGCCATTCAAATAGAGCCGGAAATGTATTACACTTCCAAGTCCCGAAACTGTATGAGTTTGGTTCTAGTTTCAAATTGGTTGCATTTCGGATTGTATCAATATTACATTCGAAGTCAAACTAGGATTACTTGGAAAGACCAAATTGTTTGGTTTTCCGGTACCATTCATATAAATTGTCAAAATTTTCCTATCGAGAATCGTGTGAATGACGAGATTTTCGAGAATTGTGCATGTTTGATAGTAAGGATCGTCGTTATACGTTATAGTTGTTATTTTTGCTTACTCGTATTGCAGATAATGAATTTGAAATGAATGGAACTCGTTCGAGAAACAACTTTCGAGTTTAGTTTGGGGGCTTGGGGGACAGAGCTGGCGGACAAGCTGAAGGTGCCAATTAAAATTATAAGGTCGGACATAGAAGCTGGTTTGAAAATGAGACGAATAACTTTTGCGGGAGTGAGGGGGTACAACTTTCTGGATTTTCTTAATTGATACGAAAATATTACAGTTTGAAATGTTCTTGCTTCAAAAGGTGGGTCGATTAGACTTGATTGGAATCGATTCAATTGTTGAGAGCAGTGAATATTTGGGATAGTGCTGTGTATTTGAGTTTGTTGAGTTGTTTGTGCAATTTCTTGAAACAGTGGCATAATTATAATCAAATTTGTAATGCAATTGAAATTTCTATTATTTGTATGACTTTTCATTATAGCACTCTCTAAGCTATGAGAAAGCTTATATCTTACTTAGTGATACACTTCATTTTTTTTTTAAACTTACTTTCATTTGTTTTTACTCTCCAACTTACACTGTTTATAAACAGATTACCTTAAGGCCTCAACGATATACTCTTATCACATATTAAGGCGTTTTTGTGCTTAGGTAATACATTATAACATCAGTCCTTTTCTTATCCGTGGATAATTTCACTCTCTAAATTTTTGGTCATTTCGAGTTAAAAGCAATCAGCAAAGGACCATCGACGGAATTTTGATGATTTTTATGTTTTCGAAAACAATCACCAATGATATGGAAATTGCAGTCAATTTGGAAATTTTGTTATGAAAATTACTGTTTCCAAACCATAAATCTTCGATCTTAAGAACATTAATTGTAACTTTTCCGCCCCAGTTAGACAAAACTGATGAAATTTTCAATCACCATCAAAAATCCTAACGAATATTTAAAACAATTTGCAGAGTCATAGACATAAATTAACTTTTGTTTTCTATTATTCATTAGTTTGAACCATCTAGCTAATTACAATTCGAGGTCAACATTTTCACACTCGATTTCCGACCCTGCAACCTAACCACTAACTTCAAACACACCAAACCTCTCTAGTCTGCCACCTGACAGGTATGCATCGATTCGATAATTCTTCTTACTTTCTCTTGGAAGTGTGATTAAAAGCATCACAGCAGTAGTCAATTGAATCGCAAATCATTTTTTTTACGTTTCTTCACAACACTTTTACTCATACTCAAAGTCCACATAACGTATTCAATTAGATATCAATTAGCATTCATTATAAATGACTAGCGTATGATTAGGCAAGAAAATGTGTTTTAGGCCAATAGATACAAAAGAGTGAAAAGGTTTTTTGGGAGATTTTCAAAAGCATCTTTTGCTTAGGTGCATCTTAGCCGTGGGACATATAGGTATTAGTTAACTAGCTGCTTTTGAAAATTTTTGCACTTGGCATGAGTGTGTCTATTAGTTCGTTTGGTTCATTAAGAGATGTATCTTTTTTCTCGTGTTTGGGTCGATGCAAGTGGTTTCCGTATCATTAGGCCTGTATCTTTGGAAATTGTATATTTTTTCTTCTTGGATTGAATGGACGAAAAGTAATTTGTAACTTTCATGGTTTCTTGTTTTTTTTTCTCGGTTGGATGTTTTCAGAGGTTTTCTTTTGTTTTTGGTTAGACTTTCAAGAGCTTTTGCATGATTAGGACGACAAGATAATTAATGACTGAAAGTGAAATGTGTACAAATGGTTGCATGTAGTTGAAAGTTAAATTGCAATGCGCTGTTCTGTAGAATTTGAATCTTTCTTTTTACGTACAGAAGGCGTTGGATATTGAAAGTAATATAAAGTTGTCCTAGAATTTAAGTGTTTTTTTTTGTTTTTAGGTGTTTCTAAAACATGTTTGAAATATTGAACGCGTTCAGGTGACATGTGAAGGACTTAGAGTCAAAATGACTAAATAGCTACATATCCTAATGGTTAATTACAATGTTCGTTAATGAATTGAGATAATTACATATATACTCGAGTTGCAAATTTTTCAAATTGTTTGAATAAGCACTTGATTTTTTTTTTGACTTTTTGTGATATTGATAATTCACAAGTCGAATTGATTCAAGAAAAGTGTTTATCTTTAAACTGTACATTCTCAACTTATAGATACGTCAATGATAGAAACTAAATATCTAGCTTCTCTTCTATTTTGGCATCTAAAAAGAATTTTGCCTATTGCAAATAAAAGAGACGGTTTTTTCAGCCAATGTAAGAAAAATGTTTCTCAGTAAAAAACAGTATCTTAAAATGCATTGAAATACAGAGAGAGAGTAATATAGAACTGGTCACATTTATCAGCCTAACAATGATTTGAGGACTTCTCGAAATTTCAGCTCATATTTGGAAAAATGGACTGCATTGGCTGCAGAGTTTCTGCATGAGCTGAACAAAGATTGAGAGCCACTCAAAGATTTACATATATTAGCGGAACGTAAGCGAACGAGTATATCGTCGAAACTAGGGCTTAGGCATCGCAATGGAAAGTTCCTGAAGAGCCAAGTCCTAAAATAGCTTGTTACGTTGAATCGAATCTGAAGGCTCCGCTCACTGTATTATTCGATTTTAACGGCATAGTTCATCATGAGCTCTTGCTGTCATGCTGCAAGGTCAATAAGGAGTACTATTTTTAAGGATTGTTTTTTTCTGTCAAGCAATCTGATGAAAAGACACAGTTTTATTGGAAAACAGACCACGGTAAATACTTTGCGAAAATACAACTGCTCACGCATCACTGCAATGGTTACTATCATGGCCACCATCACATAGTTGACTCTACGAAATCGACCACTGGATGGGCCAGCACTGATTTTTCTGTCGAATCTTCATTATGGCACACGATGGGCCGCAGCAATGGTTACCATCATGGTCATCATCACAGAGTTGACTCTATACAACGGGCCACTAAATGCATCAGCCTTGATCGCTCGGTTGCGCACGAGGGCCTGCTTTAATTTCACTATTGCCCGTTTTCAGGATGGTGATGGCCATATGAGCCACATGATGGACCAAAGCGAAAAAGCTATATAAAATGACACCGTTTTACCAACATCAAATATACAAACTCGCTGAAGGAACCAAAATCAAAAATGAATTCCAGAAATGCTTCGAAGACTGAAAAAAATATACTGAGGATACAGTTCATAGAAACAATTAAATAAATACTTTTGGAGAAGAATGAAAATTCCGCATATTTTTTATCAGCTCTCGTATATTTGAGTTGAAAATTTAGGAAGTTATAGCAATGAAATTTGTCATAAGCTCAAAACGATTAGCGAGCGTTTTCTTTTCCAACAACGGGGAAAATTCTACTACTACTATTATGGGGCACATTTGCCTTTTCTAAAACGTAAAAAAATTATCAACTAAGTAAAGATTTTTATTTATCCTCAAAAAAATTCAATACAACTATGAGAAGGCATATTTATATTTAGTCTAGGGACTCTTAAATATTTGAAGTTACATAATTTGGTTCGGATTTATTTAAAGACTTCTAACTGTAAAGAAGCATATTTGCAGTCTATTATGATATTTAAATTCGTTATGTTCACTTAAGCCTATATTTGCGGTAGTTTTCCTCTCTTAGGAGCAGTAAAAACCCATTGAAAGAGCTGCCACCGTTGTTTCTTTCATTACTCTTACAATCTAACAACTACTACCTACAAATAAATTATTTTTAAGATTTTCTTTCGCTTTCTACTGCTCTTTTTTGTGATCGTCATCACCCTATAGTACAACCCTTGCTGCTGCTGACCTTAGCTTCCAGGTAAGGAACAAAAGTCCTTTCATCCCTCAGCACAGCTTCTATAAAGCTGATTTTTAGAAAATGTTCACAGTCTTGCTTAGATTGGATGTTGGCATGTTGTTTGATAGCCTAGAGTGGGTTTACTTTATTGCGCCTCTTCTGCGTTGTGTCTTATAGGGAGTTGAATCTTTTTATTAACCTGGATATGTTCCTTGACGGAACATTTGTTATGTTCCTGGTGAAATCAAGAGCAGACCCAAAGAGCTTTTATCTCCGCCTCGCTGGTGGTGGACAGTGTGCGAGAAGATGTTTTATGTCTACTGCTGTTTCCCCACAGTATCTGCAGCAGGTAAGGAACGGGACGCTCCTTACCTATTCCGTGGAGATATTTTTGGTTAGGAAGATGACCTATTAATGCTCCACATTGGGCTCTTATACCACTTTCGCAGGCCACTGCTTCTTTTGCTCTTTTGTTATCCAGTCCAAGGTCATTTTTAGGTGCTTCAAAGCCTCAAGATTAAGCCAGTAGTTTTCAATGTCTTTCGTGCTGCATGTTTTAATTTCCATATATAAATCTACCTTTATAAAGCCCCAGTACGGAGAAGGACCTGTCAAAAGCATTCTTGCTCTGTCTTTGGCTTTCTTGGGCACCTCTCATGGCCGGCGATCCAGATCAAAGCTGTTCTGTACCCTTATTTAGGGTCACTCTCATCTCTCAGAGTGTAGCTAAATTTATTTGATCGTGATTGATAGCCATGAGAACCGCTTCACAATCCGATTGGATCTTAATTCTGACCTTTTTAGTGTTCCTTATCTTTATTATAGGTGAGGCTCTAACTAAGGCAGATAGTTTTGCTCGAAAGGTGGTCACCTCTTTTGGCAGAGGGAAACGCATTTTGCACTTGGGACCTACGACCACTGCTTTTACTCCACAATCCAACTTTGAACCATCCATATACCACATTTGCGCTTCTTCGTATGAAGGAGTTGGCCCAACCTCCCATATGTCTCTTGAAGGAATTGTGACCTTGAATCTCTTCCCGAAAGCTGCTTTGGTCTTTACTTGATCGCTGAAGTTCAAGATATCCCTAATGGGTCTGATGTCATCCCAGGCTTTGGTAGCCTTTTAGATCTCCTGATTTGTACCTATAAGCATGATGTGGGCTGATAGCCTGTTTCGGTTGTAGACTAATTGCTTTTTGCTTTTGTAAACAGTAAGCAGACCATTCTTTGAAGCTTGTTGAGCCTACTAACAGTAGTTTTTTGTGCGGCTATCTTTTTCCACACTACAGAGCCGTATAAGATGACAGGTCTCACTAGTTGTTTGCTTGCTGATAGTGTGTGCCTTATAGATCCCAATCGCGTCCAAGCATTTGATTTCCCGCCCAGAGTGCCTTAGTGGCTTTCAGTGTTGTTTTGCTTAGATGATTGTCCCAGGTGAGTTTCCTATCTAGGTAGATTCCTGGATATTTTACCGACTACAGCAGACATACGACTGTGCTCCCAATATTTTTTTGGTGAATGGTACTATGTTAGTTTTCTGGTGATTAACGGATCTAAGAGGATTTTGGCCTTATCTCAGTGTCAGCTAACCATACGTGAATGAAGCCGTTGTAGCCGCTCGCCGCTCGCCTTTGTTGCGTATTTTTTAGAATGCACAATACTCTTAAGCTTGATCTTGTTCCGAATTTCTTTTTGTGATTGGGTTATATCTGTAGCACAAGTAATTAGCAAATAAATAAATAAACTAGCGGATAATAAATCTAAAAATTCCAATTATTTTGAAAGCAAAAGCATGTTGCATCTCAATCACAGTAAAGCACAACGCCGTCCGACCTGAGTCAATTACCGAAAATCACTTTTCATATAACACCAATTAAACATTGCACGACATATCAAGCCTTATTGAATCATTTATACAGTTTTTATCGCATATCGCACTTAGAACAAAGTCAGTACACTGAACTTTTAATTACTCGAAAACTAGTGCTGACAATAGAATGTGCATTTCCTGACCTATCCGACTAAACATGCTCATAAAAAGTTATAAAACACACTTTAAAAAAACCTCTGCTGTAAGCTCCATCATTACTTAAACAGGTCCAGTGTATACTGAATTCTTTCAAGTTCTTCCGACAACGTCAGCTGTAACGTTGATCAATCCATTCCATCCATCCAGCCTTTCCGAACCCATTCCTCCGAAAACCTGAAAAACCATAATTACTTTTAACTTCTGTTACAAATGAGACATTGCCCTCTTCCGCGGTGGTCTATCTATCTTTTCGTTTTTTTCTTTCTCGATATTTTCTCAGTCCAACAGACAACGCACATACTAAAAATTTTTGTGCGCGCATGCTTCTGCTTATTTTCGGGTTCTGTAATTTTTCACTTGTTTCGTTTTCCTGGCGGGTCTAAAACTTTATAGGTAGGCATGATTTTCTCAACAAGTAGCTAACATTCTAATTGAACCTGCTTGATTTCGTTGCTAATGTTTCTGAATACTGGCAATAGATTATGACTGAAAAGTATATTTATGTATGGCGTTTCTTATTCTCTGAAGGTTAGTAGTAGATACCTACCCAAGATCAAGTCACGAAATCATTTCGGATGTTGGATAATCAGTTTTTTTCTTCGTTTCTCGAGGGTATATTTCAGGCTGCTCTGGCGCTTAAGTTCCGCCTGATTAGAAGGTATACCTGGCAGCGCATAATACCAGTGGGTTAAAAAACTAGACTCAAATTGCTTCATTAAGATGCTAATTATGCGATAATTCGAGGAGCTTGAGATGCAGTTGTTTTGATGAATTACATTATCGTTGACAAGGACCGTAATTCCTAGAATTTTTGGATCGAGAAAACAAACAGCTCTGATCTCGATGATAAACAAAAGAAAGACAAATATTTTAACAGATTTGTTAAAATACAACTACAATCCGAGCGCCATGTCACCTTTCCCATTATGGTCCAATGTTGGAACTTTCTAAATCGCACAGATAATCTTCTCAGGCCTCGCGCAACGTCTAGCACCTCTACCGCTAGCCTGATCGTAAGTGCTAGTTTTTCATGTTTCTATGTATCTTTCGACAGCGCAAACAGCTCATTCGATCGTAGAGTTTATGGCACAACAAAATTTGTTACCAGAAATGGAGATGATTCACAGAAAATCTTATCCGTATGGATAATGTAAAGATGGTTTGCTGTTCTCTGCCTGGGGGTCAATTCTTTTGTTGATGCAGCACCAAGTGCATCATGCACATGCACCAAACGAAGGTAAATGCGACTTATGCTGCACATGATTATCATACCTCTAAATGCAGCTATCGACATGTTCCTCGGAAGACGAATGGTTACAACAGCATTCTAAAGAAGATCCGTTAACGCTCTTTCCAGTTTAGGCTTATCTATCCGCACTGTCAATAGGTTATGTCAGGGTACCGTTGCCCGGCGCAATCGAAGTACGAACGAAATGAACGACCAAGAAAATGACGAGGAAGACGGCGCTGACGATGATCATGAAGCATGAGAATTGATCTTTTCGCCGAGATTTCCAGCATACACCTCCTGAATTGGAGAGGAGATGTGATGTGTACATTGGCCATGATCACGGCCATCTCGCGATCACCGCCAGTCAAACGACGAACATGGTCGTCGTCTTTGGCATGATCACGCTAAATTTGATCTTTTTCTAGCCATATTTATAGCCTTCAGTGGTAACAAGACACGATGGCAGGCACTAACTAAGTAGGCAAGTGACTGAAGACATTGATCTTCAAGTCAGCCTACTTTTTTTTGAGCTCTTTAAGACGCGATCTAGATTTGATTGAAAAACGCAAGCCTGCTAGGTGACCAGAAAAAAATATCGGACGACGATTTTTTATTTCATATGCCCTTTTATTGTATTTATTCCAGAGAGATCGGCAGCCATGATATCTACGTCTGTGTTAATTTCTTTTAATCGAATTCAAAGTTTGGTTGTGTGTTGTGCTGTTCACGATCCTTTGGAATCGACGACGATGCGTACAGTACTCTTTTGACTGAACAACAATCAGTACCATATGAATTATCTTTCTATTTCGATCGCTACAAGTAAATACACTGGAATAGATACTTTATGAGAATGGCACGAGAACTAGCTGGCTGAATTGAAAGAGGCAGACGAAAAAGAATTATAATCATAATCATGGACGTGATCTTGACCTGCGGTCAGTTTCAAAAATATTATTTGAATTTCCTTCATATCTATGTAATGGTGAGGTGATGTGAATTAAATGATAGGACCATGGAGTCCATACATATGCACACAAACTTCTACGCATCTTTTAGACAAGTATATTCACCTTTTGATCGTGCCTTATTGTTAACAAGCAAACCATACGATTCAATCGAATCTGAATCGCGTAAAAGATAAATACTCTGAGAATTGTTTGAAAGAAGTCAGTACGAGGTCAGCTTAGTCTGGCTGAACAATCTGACAAGCTAGCTGGTTAGTGCTATGAATAGAAGATTGGAGCCGGTGTCGGTTTTATTGTGGTATGATTTGGTCGACCTTTTCTTTGCTTGGCCATCTGATGCCGGTTTTTAGTTATAGATATATAAAATGAATAAAAAAGTGTATTTTATTTTGCATGCTTTCATGCTAAGCAATGCAAGGAACCGTATACGTGCACGATCATTAGCTTTCGTAAAGTGTATTGTTGATTTTAAAGAATTATCATTGGGGTTATTGAAAATTTGTTCTAAATGTACTAACGATCGTGATGAGTGATGGAAAAAAGCTGAAAATTTTTTTCATGTAGTTTTTCAGACATTGATCTGTCAAAAGATGGAATGGAGTATCTTTTTTTCTTCCGAGAATTATATGAGTTTCAAAAGACTAGTCCTGTGTTCAATGACAGACTCAAAAATAATGCAAAATTTAAAGTATATAGAAGAAAGCCATTTGCGTTGCGACATTTATTAATCGACATTTATAGATAGATGAGATTTATAGATAGATTCTAGACATTTATAGATAGATTCTAGACAATTGTAAACGTTACTGCCATGGTGAACAATTTTATTGCACAAAAATTAAAATAGCTTTTACGTTATTTTAAAAAAGTGGTGCAATGGATAGTTGGTGTACCTTCTGAAGTGTCTTTTTCTGGTAGAGGCTGTAAAAGATCATGTTTGTTAGTGTTAAACTACTATTAGGGTTACTGTCATCTACGGAATGTAAAATGTTGATTCACTTTCAAAGATAGTAAAGTTATAAAGAATTCGCATGTTCCATGCATTATCGAACATTACTTAACCACTGAAAGCTCGTTTAGTATAAGTATTGGATTCTAGTGAATTGGCTTCTAGTGTCATGGTATTGTTATGGTAGTGTATTATCACAAGCTTGAATCTAGGTTTGGACGATTGACTGCACACTGGTCTAAATAGATACCTGAGCTAAATCACGAGGAACGATAGAAGGAATCGGCGAGACTTGTATACATTGATTGTAAATTTGTGAATGAACCCCCCAAATAAATTCAACTCCTACACCCGACAAGAGTTATCGTGGGATTAATTTACTTTACTTATGTAAAAACTTAACAAAATAATGCAAATTTTGGTCGAGTTATGTATGTTTAGAAAACAGCAATGGGTTAGTCATGAAAATTGGTTCATGAACGTTTTGCTTACGCTTGGGTACTGAGATGATGGGTCAATATTTGAGACCTAATCGAGATAATTTCCAAACAGAAATTCACTATTAGGACTTCGTATTGAAAGAAATAAAATATTTAGTGGCTTAAAATTTCAACCGAAAAGAATAGGATTATGACAAAAAAAAACTCTAGCGCACCTGAACCGCTAGAAACACTAATGTTCGAAGAACAGTAGAAGAATCGTGCAGGTTTTGAGTGCATATTCCACCACATGTGCTGCTTATTACGACCAAACTGTTTCAAATGCCACGTTTTACTTTGGTCTCAAGAATGCATTATAACTCATATGGTGGAAGATTTCAGATATTACCACTGGCATGAATTTCAACGTTTATGAGAGCAAAACACGGGTTAATTATATTCGTTATCAGTTGCTTATTTCACATAATTTTGAAAGCAGCATCTCATATAACATCAATTAAGAAAATGCTCAGTGCCTGCAGCACTGTAACTGAAGTTGGTGTTTGGGGCTGCGATCCGAAAAATTTGCAGAACTTTGCGAATTGTAACATTGATTATTTATTTTAATTGTAAATGTTTCCGGTATGAATACTAACTGTAAGCATTTATTGATACAAAAGTAGCACAACCGACTCGTGCTGGCAACCTTCGGCCAGTATCAAAGCCAAGAATATATCACATCTGCTTCACGTTGTTATATAACATTCGAAGTTAAAGAAGTATAAAGAAATTTAGAGTTACCTGCAGCGAGTTTTTTCAAATAATCGAAAGCTTAATATTTGCTGTTTATTGTCACTACAATATCATTACCATTTGAAAATTCTACGATAAAACCGCTTAATAAAGATATTGCAATTAAACACAAAAGCAACAATAGCTGGCAACCCTATCATGGCTTTTCAACCAAATTTGGCCTGAATAATGTTTATGACAGGTTTCATTAATTGTATGAAATTCGTATTGATTTCATGACTGCACTGGAAGTTATAGGGCAAAAAGTTTTATTTTTCTGAGACAACTTTCAAAACCAAAGACACAAAAATTACCATAGCTGGCAGCACCAATCAAATTTTTCAACCAAATTTCCACCAAACAGAGATTAGAGTTAGGTTTAGCTACTGTGCCAATTTCATGAAAATCTGGTAATTTATTCACATTTCATAGGGCAAAAAGCAGTTTTTTTTCTTTGTAATTTTTCAAGATGGCACCACTGGCACAGACTTGCCCACAATTCAAAATCGCTTCTATCAAATCTGGTCTTACTTAAGTCCAATGCATTCTGTAAATTTTAGCTGTATCTGATTATTGGTTCGTGAGTTTCCGTGAACAGAAGTTTTTGATGCTAAAAATATAGGTTAACTGGGAGAGGGTTACCGTTCTTGTCCGACATGAAATTTCCAAAGTTTTATTTTGAACGTGTAGATAAAACATAAGATTTATATACAGATTGGTTTTATTGTAAGAAACGGACATTTTTTTGAATATTCGATGGTTTGAATGTTTTCACTTCCAAATTTTTTTTCTCAAAATGAAGACTCCAAAATTATCATAGCTGGCAACTCCAACCGAATTTTTCGACCAAATTTCTACCAAACGTGGCTTAAGGTAAGGTCCAGCAGTTGTGTGAGTTTCGTCAAAATCAAACGATTCAATAAGAATTTATAGGGCTAAAAACAGTTATCTTTTTTAGTGGTTTTTCAAGATGGCACCACTGGCACGGAATCGCCCGCATTTCAAAATCACTTCTATCAGACCTGGTCCTATTTAAGACCAATACATTCTGCAAATTTCAGTTAATTCTGCTCATCGGATCGTGAGTTTCCGTGAACAGAAGTTTTTGATGCTTAAAATATAGGTAAATTGGGCAAGGGTTACCAGGCGTGCCCGTTATACCATATCTTTTTTTTTTTGGTTATGTAAACAAAGCACAAGCTTTACATATGAGTGGCTTTTTTTTGAAGAAACGGCATTTTTTCAAGAGGGACGATGATTTGGAGGTTTTCACTTTCAGTGCCTGCCCTAGCTACAGGGTTGCCAGCACGCTCATTAAAAGTTACACAAATCTACAACTAAATAATATCAATAAGTTCTGAAAATTTGGTAATGATTGAATAGCTCTGTCAAAAGTTATCGCAATTTAAAAATTTTCAAATTTTCCCGTCCTCTTTTTAGGCACCCAGCGCACACATAGAGTTAAAAAATTCCAAAGCATTATCCGATTCATATGTAAAACACGTTCGAAATTTATTTCGTCAACTTTATTTTTGCGAAAATTATTTGTGTACGAAATAATAGGTATATTAAAAATATCACTTAAATGGCCGCCGGCGCCAAAAGGTTAACAATAACTGACATTAAAAGAGACCTGGACCTATTCTGCATATACACCAATGTATCCTGAAAGTTTCAGCTCAATCGGATGGCGCGTTCCCGAGATTATCTCACTGAAATTTTTTGATGATATATATATATATATATATATATATATATATATATATATATATATATATATATATATATATATATATATATATATATATATATATATATATATATATATATATGGAAATATGAATTTTTGGCCGAATCGATTTTAATACTAATGTTCTTCGAACATTAGTAAAAATCTCTAAAACATAGCTTTGATCGTGAGTGCCAAGTACTCTATGCGAAGCGATACTGGTTCACAGCTGGATAAAAAAGTAAATTAATCATAAGCTTAAAGTTTAAAATCAACAGTGAGTATAAATTAAATCAAAAATAAAGGAAAAAATAATGAACTTCACCCTCAAGAAAAATCGTATATAATGAAAAAGGTCAATTAAAGTCCTAAAATATTTCTTATCACAGTAACTTAAAAGTTCGAAAAACGTTCAAGCTTATCAATTCTGATCAAAAATTGTTATGCTGATCAATATAACTTTGACAGATTGTTGCTTAAGTTTTTTTTTGTATATTATAGCCAAAAAGTTACTAGATCCTTTTTAGAAGAATTGCTTTACTTACAGTCAAATCAAATATGTTGCTATATAAACAAGAAACACGTTTCCCGAAAATACATGTAATTTAGATCCAAAATTGTGTGTGGACTATCATCAGTCGCAATGTCTTTCGGACTACTTTTTCAAAATCTTCATAAATGGTGACCTAAGATTGCTGATTAATTCAATTGGCACTGTAGCTTTCCATTATTTCGATAATAGAACAGGGATAACTTACGTTAGATTAACATGGAGAGCCACATGATACCAAGGCTTCATGAAAGGATTATTCTAACATGCAGTTTTCTTTGGAGCTCAATTGTTAGGCGAGATCATTTGCTAGAAAAATTATCTTGCTGCCAACATGCTTCTGGTGTGTCCTTCACTGCAGGGTATACAATATTTTCCTGCATATCTGAAAGCTTTTTGATGTTGATAGTTAGTACGTCTTCTGCTTTTTTTTTTTTTCAAAAGAATAACATTCAATGTCCATTTTCGCATTTACATCACACTATGTTGTTTTTTGGGAGAAACAAACTACGTTGATGGGTTTTCTGTTTCTCAAAATTTTTGTTCGCTTTTTAAAAAAATCATTTATAATAAAGTCGTGAGTGAAAGAAATTTTCTGCCTTGGCAATTTTTAGATTTGGATAGCATACATATTTGTCTGTCCACCAGACATAATTTACTGAAATTGACATGGAGAGCTCTTTGAGCTCTCTGGAGCGAGGTTCAAAACATATCCAGCATTTCCAGCTTCCACCATCGAAAGTACATTGAAACATTCGAATTTATTCTGTAACCTACTTGAATATGGTTTGCTAGCACGTGGTAATTCATGCAAATAGCCATAAAATTAAATCCCCAGGACCAAGCCAACATGCTTACATGCTGCTTGAGGACCCCGAAAATGATATATATAAGTTTCTGGAGTATGCACAATTGATGGTTGATTTGAAAGTGAAAATTCGATAGCTTGAGCAATATGTATAGTCTTAATTTTCTCCGCATTTAAAGGCGAAGTATTGCGGCTAGATTGGCTGAAATTAGTAATATTTTGTAGAAGTTAATTTGAATTTCAAATGATTCAGTAACTTTTGTGCCCGCCTTCATCAAGCTTGGCAGTAAAGTGATCTTCCAACATGATTAATATATTGATGCACTAAATTCCCCAACCGCTTTTAGATTCCACAATCAGAACACTTAATAGCACCATCATTTTTTCCTCACATTTATACAATACTATCCAATATTTTACTTCCAATGCCTAGATATTTTATGTTTTTCGGCAAAAAGGGCGGATCGTAAATACTCAAAAAATTATAATCTTTCTTTTTCTCTTTCCCAAACCCATCAAACTATTCTTGCTCTCTCGAAATTCGAATACCGTCCAACCTTAACAAATTTCGGATGATGAACATATGGAAATACAAGAAAAATCCAACAATCTGACCTGCGAGGTCTAAGAAAAGTTCAATAAGATAGTGAAAAAGAAGGAATATAGCGGAATGATGAGGAAGAATAGAAGAAAGTCACCTGTTTGCAGGAAGAAAAGATTCAAAAAACAGTGAAAGAATTTAAAATTTAAGTAGCAGCAGGTGACTCAGAGAAAAAAAAGAAAACGAGAACGAAAAACAAATAACGCGATAAAGGTGGAAAAGAAAGAAAAACGAAAATTAAAATAGAAAAATCAAAAAAAGGTGGGGGAAAGCGCAGCGAATGAGTGAAAAATCGAGCATAAATAAAATAAGCAGAGGTGAAAATCTCGAAAAACGGATGAAATGAAAATAGCAATTCAAATCAAAACACATTTCATTTCAAACTTCACGATAACTCAAATTTACTGGGATATGAGTCTTTAATTTTGCGAATTTTTGAGTAGCTTGCCGTCCTTTCCTTAGTACTTGATTAACTAGAAAATAATTGCTTGCCGAAAATGTCAAAAATCAACGTTACGCATTGATTAAATGATTCTAAATCAAGTTCAAGTAATTTATAGAGCTCTGCCTTGAAAAACTATTTAACTTACCAAACTTAAAATATATTACAAAAAATATGTAGGTTTTTCCACATATAATTGAACGGTGTTTAGTCAACATGGGCGCCAATCATCCAAAAAAGTGTTTCCAAACATTTGTAAATAATTTAAAAAAAATAACCACAACTTAATATATTTAGTTCTGCAACGATTATTTCATGTTTGTCGCTTGAAAAATCATTCAGAGTAACCAATATTTTCAATATATTTTTAAAGCAGCTCCCTATCCAGAGCCATTTTATTTCAGTGTGATATGCACAAAAAGCATTTCTGGATTGTAGACAGTCATACATTTTAAGCAACCATTTCCTTTCCCCATGACATTAGGACCACCATCTATACATCATAAGATGGCATAGTTTTCATTGGCATATTATTGACATCTAAGCAAATTTTTAGCTTATTATTTATAAAATTTTCGTTGTAGTGGTGTCTTCTAATGATTTACAATTACAGACAACATTTGTCAAAGCTTACGCATTCATTTCCACTGAGAACTTTATTTATTTCAGCTGTTCTTTCAGATTAACACCAAAAATTCTCCTTTTAACTTTTAACTCCTTTTAACGACTAGAGAGGATTTTGACGTTTCTGATATAAACTTTTATTTCTTTTATTCAAGTGTGGGCTCTTTTCCCCATTTGAAACAACAACAACAACAAAAAGTTACAAGTAAAGCAGGGCGAGAATAAAATTTGCAGTGTTCTAGTTTCAATCCTAAAAACAATCCATGTGCTCTTTTAATTTTGAAAATGAAAAAAATTCACATTATTCTCATTTAAATCAGTAAGTGTTTATATACCGAATATTGAAGTTAATAAAGGGTTTATATAGCGAATATTGAAGTAAATATTCTCGCTGTTCCCATATAAATATACTCTTAAGCATGAGCTCTTAAACATCTCTAATTTTTTTTACAATTTTTTTTATTACAGGATCGTCATGTCAAACGAAACGGTGACATTGAACCGGTTGTAGATCCATCACAAGATTACATACTTATGCTGGGCTACGAGAATGCAACACATACTGTGCTCAGATTTAAAAGGAAATTAGATACATGCGACACTGCACATGATATTCCCATAACGGTAAGTAAATGATATTCGTTCATATCAACAAAAACGATGTGTTTTTTAAGTGATAGATGTAGGTAGATACATACATTCATGTATTCAACAGGTAATTAAATTCTTGTACCTCGAGGTGCATACATATAAAAACTTGAATGGCTGCACCGCTTCCATGTAGAGAGTTGTAGTCGATGAATAAACTTTTACATTCTCACAAAATGTACATAAACATTTATATGATTTTTTCACCATACATATGTATTACGTTAGATACTTTCTTTTGTTGCTTGATTCTTCACCACACAAAGTTTTTTTTGCGATTTTCAAGATTTTCGCGCGGTAAACTCACAGTGTCAGCTAGCTATCCACTTGGACTTGGTTGCTTTGAGAGATTTAATGAAAGTCTGTCGGAGATCGAAGCTGAGTGAAAACCATGACAGTGAAGATGGTTACGGCAAGCTTAGATGATGTCGCAATAAAATTGAAATCATGTTCTTGAAAATGTCAAGATGTTTTTTGTAGTGTTAGATAGCGTTACAAGGAAGAGAGTGGAATGAATTGAATGTTTTAGAAAAATTTATACAGTCAGTATTTGGTTTAAATCAGGCAATGGGCACTTTGTGGAATTTTATGACAAAATTGTGGACGGATT
Organism: Nemotelus pantherinus; assembly: GCA_963978885.1. NCBI lineage: Eukaryota > Metazoa > Arthropoda > Insecta > Diptera > Stratiomyidae > Nemotelus > Nemotelus pantherinus. Next base: position 81,683,840 of record OZ022263.1, on the reverse strand, counting down.
TTGTGGAGCGGTTGAAATTGAATGTTTAATAGATGTAATTTAATTGAAAATTGAATGTTTAATAGATGTAATGTAATTTAACAACATAAAAAAGAGAAGAAAATAGGATAGCGCCCAATGTGGGCTACGAATATGTTAATTAATAATAAATGTTTTTTTTCATTCGAGTTTAACAATTAATTAGGTAGTTATATATTTTTGGTTAAAGCTGAAGAAAATTCTTGTGAAAGATCATTGGATATTCCTCTGAAATACTTGTTGTTTTAAAAACGAATTCAATCGAAAAGGCAGGTTTCTGTTAAGAGCATAATTATTTTTCAATGCATAAAACCTATATTTATATTAATAAATCTAAGCATTTCGCAAGTCGATTTTTAAATAAACGGTAAAAATATATACGCTGTGACTTTTTTCTCATCCAGTTCTGAAAATACCTTATTAGATGTATCATAAATTATGTGGCAGCCTTAACATTTTCTAGTGTCTAATCTTTTTGTTAAATTAAATGTAACATCATAAAAATTTCTGGCATCTTTCTCTTTTATGCCAAAGTAAAATACTGCACCTCAATTCAAGAATATCATTTTCGCCTACTTTTCCCAAGACATAAAAAAAGTCACTGCAGCTCCCCCAAAAATCACCAGACACTATCTCTAATAACAGACGAAAAAATGTTTATTACCGGTCGGCAAGACTATAAAAAATTATATCTGAAAAAACTTTAGCGTTGCACTCGAATGTGCATTGCTAGTTTCTGTCGAGAAAAACAACATAAATGTAAAAGATTTTTAATTTACGACATCTTCCCTAGACTTAATTGCTTTTGCATTGTACATGCTTGCAATGTACGTGACTCTAACATTTTGAAAACAAAATGCCTATCATAAAAATTCGAAATTTTCATTTTAATTTGGAGCAAATTTTTTGGCTTAGTGTTTACGATTTGATTTGATAGTAAACTACCAAAGTAATAAATTTCGAAAGTTTTGTAGTAGGAAAAATAGATTTGTGCTCTAAAAACTGTAAAACTGGGCTATAAAAATTAATCCATGACGTTACATTAAATTCCTATACCATTTTTGGATTACGTGGGCATGAGGTTTTAAATAAGTTTTCGTTGTTCCATTGAATAGACCAATAATTATTTTATCGTGTCGATCATCTCAGATGAAAAAAAAAATGCCAAACGTCAACCTGTCTTCATGTAAATCACGATTTTGGGTCATCGGTTTGTTTGGAACATGCGAACTAATAATCTCTCTAGTAAAAATAGAGACTCAAACCTAGCGGTCATGCGAAGATTCTCTCAGGTGCGAAAATTGAGGCTAACGAAATCGAGACCAAATATGTCTTAACAAAACAACCTCTGACACAATATGATTCTATAGAAATTTGTCTGATGAGAATTGGGAGAAACAGTATCACAATTTTAATCACCTGTCTGATGGATAAAGCTGCGAGTTTGTTTCGCTCGCTAGCATCCACACCAGGATTGGATACGGATAGGTAAAAAAGTGTGTGGATTTCAAATCAAGGCAAGCATTTAGTGTCGACTAGATATGTTTAATTGCCGTGAAGTAAACAGAAGAAAATTACGAACTTTTTTCTAGTCTTTCGTGGTTCAATGCTGGGTTTTTATTGACTCTTTCCATTAGAGATTACGTCGGCAATTTGCCTTTATTCTTCGCGCTAGAACAGTAATTCATGTAGGAGAGAACAGGTCCCAAAGCGACGAGTGAAAATTGTTTGTAATTGTAACTATCGTTACGTTTGAATGATTTGAATTAATTTCTCATGACAATATGTACTCTGTGTTGTTTCGAATGTTTGATTTAACATGTTTAGGAAGACGAAACATTTTTGTGATCTCATTTGAGGATTAAACGCAGCTTTTAAGAAGTTTTAGCTGGATCTGACTTTAACACAGATAAAGAGACTTTAAAAATTTTTTGTGTCCACTGACTTATTTCCTAGACTGTTATTCATTGCGATGCAATTTTTTTATCATTCACTAAAAATTGTTTCACCAATGTATTATTGGACCAAGTTCTCCCTTACATCGACTGAAAATAACCGTCATTTAATGTCAGTTTCGGGAATCATTCTTCTCTTATGTGGACACACCTTCTATTCAAGCGTTACTAACGAGCTAGCGTCTATTTTTCGGTGTGAAACACCAGAGCACCACACATCCCATTCGGTACCTATTTGTACCTATTTTTTAATCAAAAGTGCATGGTACTGCCTACGTTTCTTTAGTTTACACATTTAATTTAGTTAGTGACTACCAAAAATCTACTCCCCGATTCATCACAATAATGAAAAAAACTTCAGTATCACTTATGCATACAATACCAACTCAAGCGAAACTAAGTCTACTATCTATCAAAAAATGAACGTGAAAGAAGAGGCAAATAAGACGAAGATCTATTTTTTCCCTCGGTCCTTTTGATTGTTCAACGCACTCTCGTTGGACCTTATAATTGTTCGTACAAGTTTTGAACTACTTGTATAGAAGTATGCATCTGAAAACCTATACCTGCTCTTATAGAGATCAAATATTTACGTTCTTATTAACAAGAGCACGCTAATCGGCTAATATTTTATCTGAGCTCGATTGAATGAAACTACCGTACCTGAAGAAGAAATACCAATATCTCGTTTTTTTTTCATAACTATGAAATGGTAGTGGATGCCTGCGGTTAATTGTTTTTTTGTTTAATACTTTTTAAGTCATTCTACATGATCGGTTTTTGAAATTTCGCTTTTAATTGGATACAAAGTGACGGCAGTGGAATAGTAGATACCCTCTGACAAAGGTATGAACAGGATGTTTCACTGACTGGTTGGTGATGACTGACCGACTGAATGGCGTTTGCATCACACTTAGAGGTTTAGTAGCTGGGTAATTGTCAAATTTTTTGTGAGCAAGTCATGTTTTGCACTTAACACTTGTCTAGTTCAATATAGTATAACATGGAAGATGATTTGTATCATATTTTAATTTCGTTTGTTAGTCATTGAAAAGTGTTTGGAACAAGAAGCTAGTTTAAAGGAGTTTATGCAATGACAAGCAGTCTTCACACTAAGTATTTCCGAGATGATTTTGGTTCAACATATATAGAGAGTAGTCCGCGCGCCAAATTGCGTATTGCTTTGTGTTTTTACAAATGGGATTTAATGCTGTCAATTAAATATTCCTTGTGTCTGTTATTCATCGTCTATTTAAGAGAGGGCTGTCAAGTTTCACAATTCACTTCTTTTAAAACCACCAAATGTTGAAATCACATGCAGAATTAAGGACTCTGGATTCGAATTCTATAGTTTTTCATATATCTATTCCACTAGATTAAAATAATTTAAGGGAAAGATGGCGTCTTGGTGCAAAGAACCTAAATTCGGAAAAAGCAAACCCTGTTTTAAGAAACCAATAAACCCTAGTAGAGGTTTAAATTAAGTTCAATATCCGATCAAAACACAGTTTTATTGTGCTTCGAATCAGTGTCTTAAATAATTGCTGAATAGTTCTAACTCAATTTGGATCGAAATTGATTGGTACAAATACTTTATATCAAACGTAACTGCAATATTTTACCCTAAAAAACTAAAAAAAATCTTTAAAGCTCAAGACTTTCAGAGTAGACTCAAGTATGTTTCAAAAGATAATTTGAAAGGTGAGTAAACATTATATATATTTCCAATACTGCCAAGTTAATTTCTGACACCTGTCTGTTATTATTGCATTATTATGTTCAGGTTGTACTAAATTGCTTACGAAAAATTATACAAAAATGTGTTTCTAGCCTGTAACTGATTGCAAAAATTCAAACTACATCATTTTCTATCAACTTGTATTGCAAAATCGACTTGATTTTCTATTCTTTCATAAAAATAAAGGCATGTCAGCAGCTGATAAGTGTGATTGACAGTTAGCATGTTCTCGAATTATTTCCAACTGTTTTCAAGTGCACCATACCTTTTTCAATTAATTTTGTTCAATGATGGAAGCATTGTAAATAAGTTCGAAAAAAAATTAAATAAAATTTATTGTTTTCTTACCGTCCGCCTGCCGTCAATGTCACACATTGAAAACTAAAAAAGTTATACTGCCCGTAGCTCTACAGACCCTACAGTTTCTGGGTTTTTTCCCAATCGACTTAGATTCTTTTAACACTTTCTGCCGATTCGAATCCTATGATGTGCTTAAAATGCCTTGCAATACTGATAACATTATTTTATTGAGTTGTATCCCTATAAACAATATTTTTATAATAAAATGTCCAAAGACAACAGAGGACCTAATTTGCATCTCATACTGCCGTTCGTTAATCAAAAGGCGATGCATATGCGCCGAGGCAAACCACGCAAACCATATGTTGGACCCAAACATAACATTCCGAACTGCCAGAAAAGTGACATGCACATTGGGCAATTTTTTGCTCAATTGTTGCTGTCCGCATGTAAAGTGGTGATGAGATACAACTTGGCATATATTCGCTCATGCACTGTACAGGCACAAATGCGCACACGTGTTTGCGGATGTAAAAAAAGTGCCCGTTTTGTTCAAGAACCGGTCGGTTTTGACATTTGCTTATGTTCGCAGACTGATGCTTGGTTAAGACTAAGGATGCTATAGACAAAGCTAGATAGCCACGGCCGATTTTGAACAGAAAGCGTTCATCCTGATTTACTATGCCCGTTGCTAGGAGTGGGAGATTAAGGAGGCATAAGCGGTTATCAAGGCATGTCTAGGAAATTGTATTTAAAGAGTAAGTTGCGCTGAACAGATTCAACGCCGTCAGAAAATTATGTGAAACGAGGAGACTAGAATTGACTACAGTATTCAAGTTTGGTGCAAATTAGGGTAACAAATATCTTAACACATGTAAAAATGTTAAAAAAAAATTGTGGCAGGAACGTATAGCAAGTTCAGCAATCGGTGAAGCAATATTAGTAATGGCACAAACATGAATATCGAATTTAAGTTAACAATCGAAGGTGACCTCTAGATCAGTAAAATAGTCCACAGATCCACATATCAAATAAAAGTCTTCAGAGAATAAGACATGAAAAAACATTTGGAAAAATTTAACGATAGGTGGTCAGAGTTACTCCAAGCAGTAAGAGAATTCGAATCTTCCTGAAGAAGCAGATGATCATCTTGAAGCAGATGATCTTTCGATTTCCCGAAATATTTTCCATCTGCGTAAAGTAAACAAGATGACGAGAAAACATTTGGAAGATAATTGGTGAAGAGGTTGCATAAGAGTGGTCTTAGAATAAAATCGTTTAGGTACACCAGAAGTGGGGAAAACGGTAAGGACGACACGCCACAGTGTGACGCAAAACAAGTGCGACTAACTAAGAAAGAAGATATCAAAGACAGTAAAGGCTCACATATACGATAGTGATTTAATTTGAGCAGAAGAAGCTCAAGATTCGCTGAGACAAATTTTTTTGGAGACATCTGTATAAATCGCATAAACTTAATAATTCCAATCTAAGGCCGAGACCACTGCATAAAAAAATTGAATGAAATTTGTAGATGTGGACCGATCTTTAACAAAGCCATGTTGCTGAGATACGAAAGCAAAGCTAAGAGAGTCATGAATTTTGTCAAACACGAAACGCTCAATCATTTTGAAAAAACTGGGAAGGATGAAAATCGGGCGATCATTTCAGGCGACACGTTACGTGCACCCAATTTGAAAATAAAAAAAATGCTTGCCAGCTTCAATGGGGAATGAAATCTGCCAGCACAAAGACGTATGCTAAATAAAATGGATAGGGGGACACATAAGTAAGATGCAAGACTTTTCGCAAAAAAGTTAGGAAGGCCATCAGGGCGAAGAGAGAAATTGCAGTCAAGAGACAATACAAGAGATTCAACTTTAAGAGGATTAGTCGAAGGTGAAGAGAGACAAGGCGGGAAATTGAAAGAAACGTTATAAGATTGTTGAGTCAGAGTACACTGAAAAGAAAAACAGTGCGAAGAGATCACAAATATTCTGAGGAGGTTTTTTTTATATGTTAAGAAGGTAGGTATAAGAGAAGATGATTTTAAAGAGCAAACAAATTAACAGAAGATTTTAGGGTCATTCGAAATCAGAGATGATTCAAAGCGTGAAAAATAATATCTCATGGCAAGCCTTATTTTATTCTCGGCAGCAGCACGTAAATGAGAGAAATCAGCGTAGTCTTGGTCGGAATGAGAACTTAAAAATTTACTTCGTGCTGCATTTTTAGTATCCAGAACGCGTTTAAAACTCTCGGTAAACCATTAAGCATTGTTACGCTTATGCAAGCGGAAGATGGGAGTGTGCGAGTTAATTAAGTCAAGAAGAATAGTACATAACTTGCAATGTAAAAGTCAAGACCTCTAAAGAAGCCAAATCAATTAATTGAGTTGAGATCGAGGGCTAAGAGGTTCAAATTGGCCGTTTTAAAATTGAAAAAAGGCTTATTGGAACATCTAGCGCGGTTAGATAAGTTAACAACTAAATTAACAAAGAAGAGGGAATAATGGGGGTCGAGGTTCGAATAAGCCGCTGTGGAGGGAGATGACAAAAAGGATGAAGGTTCAATATTGGAAATGATGAGACCAAAGATCTTATTGTTTACATTAGGGGCAGAGTTAAATTTAGAAAGCGAATAAGACGAAAGCAGAGAAATATTATTGTAAGAAACAATACAGAGAAAACCATGGTCTTACTGGGCAGATGGAACATTAAAGTCACCACGGATGATAACAGACAAAAAAGAAAGTTTATATTCAGGTAGAAAGATACAGTCTGTCAAGAATGAGTTTACACATAGGAAAAAAATTCAATTTTTCATCTTTCTAATTATAAAATACTACTTCTTATTTATGTAAATGAATGTTTTTTTCTTAATTATAGTTATTTACATTATTTCCAACCGATATATACAAAAAAAAGTACAACTTTAATGCAAAACAAGAACGAAAAGACCAACGAAAACAATTATTGCAATTCTTGAAGTGTCAAGAAACTCTTTACACAAATTATTATTGTGTTTAATATTTACATATTTACAGGATATTTAAAATTATTTGGTATATTTAACATTTGGTATGGCCGCCTTTGGCATCCACCACACATCGCAACCAATTTTTCATTGAATGAACCAACTTTTGCAGGTCATACGTGGTTGGTATTTTTTGCCATTCTTCGAGAATTGCAATTTTCAAGGCAGTTCGGTTTTTGGGTTGCCTTTTAGCGACTTGTTGTTTTAAGTAAGCCCATAAATTCTCGATGGGATTTAAGTCCGGACTCTTGGCTGGCGTATCCATCACTTTTCCGTAGTTGTATAAGGGCCACATTCGCACCATGTTCGCCTTATGTTTGGGATCGTTGTCCTGGTAAAGCTTAAAATTTGGTTTGCTGTTATGCATAAACCCGAATTTCTGCGCACTGCTTGCCAAATATGTTTTAAGGATATGCAAATATGGTTGGGCATCCATGGTTGACTCGATGAATGCCAAGTCTCCTACTCCTCTGCTTGAGAAGCACCCCAAATCATAACGGACAACTTACCAAATTTTACAGCCGGAATGATATTTCGATTTTCCAACGATGTTAAAGGCTTGCGCCACACTCTAGCCGGTCCATCATTATAGTACAACATCATTTTCGTCTCATCGCAGAATATGACGTCGTCCCAGAAGTCAACGGGTTGAAAAAGGTGCATCATAGCGAAAGAAAAACGCTTTTCGATGTTTAGTGCAGAAAACAGTGGTTTCTTTTGTGCAGCTCTTGATGAGAACTTATTTCGTAGGATGGCCTGTCGTACTATTTCATGGGAAACAGCAGCATCACATTCTTCCTTGAGTTCTCTAGCAAATGTTCTGGTCGAAATCTAGGGGTTTTTATCAAGCTTCCTTATCATAAGGCGCTCTATACGTTTAGATATTTTTGATTTTGGGCCACCTCCACACTTTGGCTCCAATCTATTCTCATTTTCAGCACGATTTATAACGTTATAGACTGCCATTCGTGCTACACAAAACATTTCCGACAGTTCCTGTGCACTTTTACCTAATTGGTGATTATAGTATATCATCTGAACTAACTCAAAGGATAATATTTTGCCTGGCATTTTAAAACAAAATATCTCACTTATTTATGCGTATTAGCCAAAAATTAATCACACACTAATGATCAAATTTATAGAGCTTTACAATACAGACCAAAAATTACGGTAAATTTACCGTATCGTTGCAGTAATGCAAGAAAAAACTTTTGTGTAAAGAGTTTCTTGACACTTCAAGAATTGTAATAATTGTTTTCGTTGTTCTTTTCGTTCTTTTTTTGCATTGAAGTTGTACTTTTTTTTGTATATATCGGTTGGAAATAATGCAAATAACGATAATTAAGAAAAAAAAAATTATTTACATAAACAAAAAGTAGTATTTTATAATTAGAAAGATGAAAAATTGAATTTTTTCCCTATGTGTAAACTCATTCTTGACAGACTGTAGTTCGCCGGAAAATCGTTCGTACGTAGGAAAGAGAGAATTGCAAGAAATATAGTTTATGTTAAGGCTACAAACAACTAGGATTTAATAGACAGGGACACACAAACTGTTACACATTCAACAAAAAAAACCAGCGCAGAGTTTACTTTCAAGGGAATAAAGTACTGCAATATGCACGCCGCCACCATTGGAATTCATAGTTGCTAAGCGGTTACGGTCAAAACGGTAGACACTGTGAATGGAGAAAAATTCTGAGCTGAAGATGTCATCAACAAGCCAAATTTCATAGAGACATCGTATGTCATCCTTTTCAAGTAGAGATACGGTCCTAATTTCCTGCAGATTATTCCTCATGCCACAAACATTCTAGTAATACAATGAAATGTCAGTAGGCTTAAGAATTAGTTTCGAGAATGTGTAGCACACCTCAATCGAATTTTCTGAAAAATCATTCATTTTCTGACAAATATCGGGATAAAATGCCGATTTCATTTACCAGAGCCAAAGTATCAAAAATTTAGGCCTGATGCCCGACTCGAGGCCACTAAGAAACGAAAATATAGAATAAAAAGCGTGGAAGGAATTCGACCTGCTTCACTGCTGAAAAGAACTATATGAGCGAACTGTGGTTTGCAACTTTGCACTATCACATGGCTTTTTAAGCTATCTGCTAACTGATCATTGAAAAAGTGTTAAAGTCGACAGCACTTTTCTTGACACGGTCCTTCGTGTCACCCATATCAAATCATTCCTCGTGCATATTTGATCTTGTTTTTTGTTCAATAAAAAAAAGCTAATGTGCATTTTTGAAAATTGGAGTTTTTTTTGAAAGAATCAATAAATCTAAGGGTAAAAAACTGAGCTCAAAGATAAACATCTTTTTTTTTAATTCATGAAAAATTCACATAAAAAAAATTAAATGAATAAAAATCAAATATATCAAGTTATGGTTAACATCCGGTAATGAAATTAGGAGCAGCAAAGTCGTTTCGGTGTCATGAGCAAAGTTGCACCACGCGTGGCTATTATATCATCCCAATGAATGTATAGTTGATGCATTTGACATAATTTGGTCGACCTTGGTCATGTTATCCTATCCAAATAATACTGGAAAACTCACCATTTGACTAAAATCGGGATTTTTTTAGCAGCATTACAACACGAAAATACCCAGCCTAGGAAGAATATGCTTGGATTAACAACTAATGTCTATGCAATTCTTACGTTGTGGCCATTTGTTTTAAATCAAAAGAAAAGTCGAACTTGCATCCGCAATCTTTTTGCTAATGGTAGAGAATTTTACACATCATTAATCGTATTTAACGCCCAAAAGGCTCAACACTTGACAGGAATGAATATTAATTGCCTAACTAATAATATTTTTGCAAGCCAAGTACATCAAAGTGTAGCGTCTGGTTTATACATAATAAAATAATAAAAAAAAAAATCCTCGATATATTTTCCTGCAGTTCATTAGAGAAAGAGATGATCGCTTTTAACGAATGTATTTAACTTGGCAAGTTTAAAAAACTCAGGTATACTAGTTTGGTATCTAAATATGCTTTGTGAAAAACGTATTCCAAAAAACCAACTTGTCTTCAAAAGCCACAACAACATCCCAAAATTTGTGCTTGCCGTTCATTTTCATTGTTTTCTATTTTCTTCCCGCAAAAACATCTTTTTTATTTACAGTGTACTTTTTGATTCACTCTTCGCATAATTCTTCTTGGCATTGATTTTTGTTATAATTACACTTTTTCTTATTCAAAGGAAAAAACAGTCACAACAAATTATCATCCACCTCCAGCTTTCATAAATCGCTAAGATCTTTTCATTAAAATTACTACTTACCTAATACTTCTTCACATCAATATCAAAAGACATTACTTAACACTATCACTTACCGAATGCACTGATTTATACTCTGTCCCCAAAACATTCTCCTCAATCCATTCTACATGCCCGACATCCATAAAAACACCACAAGCATTAAAAACTTCAACACCAATTAATTTCACTGCGAAGGAAATGCATCTGGAAATTGAGATTCCACTGTTTCAGAAAAAAAAGATTTAAAATTGAAACAGGACTAAAACCATACAGAGCACAGGCATTGAAAAGAAATGCAATAAATTGAGCATCACATTGCATTCTTTCAACTTACGTCCCCTTTAACTTGATAGGACAAAAAAGAAGAAGCATTACCATACACTAGAATTTAAATTAAGTACTTAAACCTTTCGAAAAGACACCCGCTGCTGGCTGGCTGCCTAACTGATTGACTGTTTTTGGTCTCCGCTGTCATAATGCATAATATTCAACCGAGTGGATTGCCAAGTGGCATGCTCACTTACCGAAGAACACCCATCTCTATTGGGTTCACTCCTCGGCAAAGCTTGGTGCATGATAGTGGAGAAGCTGTCGCTGATGATTTTACTGATGATGACTTGGTGGCATCTTTATTGTTCTTTATTCATTGATATGCAACCGCAAAATATTACCATAAAATGAAACATTATTGACTATGACTCCCAACCAAGAATTGGAAGAACAACGTCTGCTGCTGGTGGTGGACTCAACATAAGTCGCTCTTTATTTATCCTTCCCAAATATCTGTTGTTTTTCTCTTGGATTTTTTCAACTTTTTCATTTCTTCCCAAAGACATTAAATTCTTAAGGATAGGTGGATAGTATCCGACAGCATAGCATCACACACAGTAAGTCATCGTCATCCATTCTTTCGCTCTCCTGGGATGTGGTTCATAATGCGATGTATCGCATATTGTACGGAATATGCATGGCTCGCACCATAAAGTCTCGACAAAGTCAAAACACACGTGCTCAGAAATGTCTCAAGTGGATAATGTTATGATGCTAGAGGTTTGATAGCCATCATCATCATCGTTGTCGACGAAGTTGTCGTAAGCAGTGTACTCTGCGATGTGATGCTTTCCATGCAACTTCTAGACTACACATAACATTTTTCATCACTGCCTGACTACCTCCTACGTTTTGAATGAATGAGATGAATAGGATTGCCAGAGTACCATGGGTTGTTGTATGCGCGTGAAAGCAGCTAACATTTGAGAAATTCTTGCATGCTAGCTGTTTCCTACTTGCCTGTTTGCTTGCTCATCTCCGAATGCTAGTTGGTCCTTATATACGCTCTGTGCAATTTAGCTGCTCGACCTGGAATGGTTTTTTTTCTTCAAAATCTTCACCACCACAGTCTCAGTTTGTGTCCGCTTGGGGAAGCACTACGCAAAAGTTTTATTGAAATGTCAGTGATGTGGAAGGAAATTAAGTGTTTTGTAAATGGAACAAACATTTTGTTTTAATTTTCTGAAAAGTTTAGAATAATATGCGTTTACAGAAGCGAAGGAGATTTTTTCCCGGTTGGAGTTTTTTCAATGATGATAATGTTTAGCAACAAAGTTGAATGTGTTTTGAATTGCACTTTATAATAATATATATGACTGGTTCAGTGATTGAAGATAATTTGACAGTACTATTGTAACGATATGAAATGCAGAGTCAGAAAAGTTGAAAGTAATATGTATGCGCCCACAATGGGCGCTACTTGTAATAATGTCTTTGTTTGGCTCTACCCAGAATAAAATTGCCTAGAAGCTAGTTTCAAGGAAAATTTACATGAAAATATGAATTTAACTGAAATTATGTCTTCATAGCATAAAATTCCTAAAATTTCAGCAGCGACGTACAGTTTCTTCTGTACGTCTTTGCTGGTTTGATAATTTATGTTCACAGTCCACTGCTTTTAAACTGGGAGCCAATAGGAAATAAACGCATTAAATTTGAAAAATTGAATAATTTTTATCAAAAATGAATTGAAACGATATTTAACTGGGAACATTAACTCTCATTCAACCACATTCTTAACAATAGCGAAAACAATAATATTTTGCTTCTCAAACTTTCTCATCATCACCTGGCCCGTGACCTAATTGTCCCATGACATCCTTTCAACAGTTGCAACTTATTCATCAAAACAATAATGCACATTCAATGCATCCTTGTTTCGAAAGGAAACAAGAGATGCTTCAACCATGGAAAATCCATGTAATTGGCGCTTGAGCGATAATGCTACCACAAGTATCTGTTCAAAAATCAAATTCTGATTTATGTCCTCATTCTTCAATTTTTTCGCTGATGCCCCAATTCCAACTGCATGGAATACTATCTTCCACCTTGATACATCACTCGCTTCGTATGATATTGATGGTAAAAATCTGCTGCCGTTGCATCATATCATACCGATGATATTTTCTATTATCTACATATTTCTGTAGGATCGACTAAACCGCAGAGTTTTCATTTGAATGAGGTTTTTCTCATGATGATTCTGGTACACTAGTTTGGCTGTTTTAGCTGATGCGGAATGATGTACATGCGGTAGATTAGAGCCTTGACTTGGTACTTACGAGTGAGATTCGCTTGGTAGGATGCAATGTCCTTTTTCGTTCGAATTTCATTCGAATCCAGTTTAAAGGGAAATACTGCCGTGTTTAGCATAAATGCCCTGCTTGACATTTTTCCATTTTTGAGCTAACACCGGCTTTGAAAACTACATACTCTAATACATAATTCCACAAAATATGAAAATCCTATCGTTTGTGGAATCATGTTAGAAACAATAATGAAAAATGACCTTCCCATAGCACTTAGCAAACACAAATCATTGAATATATCGAAAATTACTAAAATCTAGATAGAGCGTTTATGCTCAGGATGGCAAACTAGTAGAATCAAAATATCGATATGTTGCTTACATGCGACCGAAAATCGATGATGCATAATCATGTGAACCAGAAATAAGGCAGGTAATGGAAAGGATACTATTGCAACTGTGCTTGATTTGTCGCTGATTGGAATTTCCATTTGCATGTGCATTTTGTGAAGGAAGTGCATTGATGTGGATATTCGGAATAGATGTTTGTTTATGGTTTTATGAGCCCAAATAAAAGAGAACGAGGCTTGGATGAAATCCATTCGTATTTAATATTCTTTTCATCAGAAATTACTATCTTAGCATATAGCAGAGCAGAATATCCAGAGTAGTATTTAATTACTATTTTTACACTTCATTAGCTGTGATTCAAATATGAATGAGGTGGGACCCAAAGTGCTCTGTCAGATATTATTATACAGTTGATAAAATATAAAATCACAAATACATACCGTTTAACCGATTTTCAAACAATTCAGAAAATATGATAAATTCCAGGAGCTCGAACAGCGATTTGAAACTTTCAATGGACAGTTTTGCAATCAAGGTAATGCATGGAAAGTAACTCTCGACAAAGGCCCATAGAGACTCCTTTCTAGACTTGGAAAAATCATCATCAGCGCATTTGAGGGAGCCCAGCTTTGCTGATTGGCAGAGTTTCAAACCTTCGCAATTATTTCTACGATTCTGCAGACAAACAAGCCATCTTTTGTGTTGCTCTTACAAGCTTGATTGCTGAGTTTTCGGGGTTTTTTTCCTGACATTCTATCGTTTTTTGGCTCTAGCCCTTTTGCTGCGTCTGTTCTTTCTGATGAGGCAAGATTCTTTAAAAGTACCTGATGTGGCTCTATTCTAAGTGCTTAACCAAGATTCTGTTGACTCCGGTGACTACCGCCATCAAGAGGATAAGCTTTATCTACAAGGAGTCAATCGAACTTTCAATCTTTGTTTCTTGGACTCCTTCCCACACCACGGGTGTTGGATCCGTAGCTAAATAGAAAGTCAAAATGAAAGAAAGCTCAAACGACAATCACGTGTTTCAGCCTGCCATTATCCTGATACTGCAAGATGATCTCTGACACACCCCGATTTTATTAACTTTCTGATCTTTGTGGCATCAAGCAGAATGGAAACCAGAACATAAGAGGTTAATGCTTTTTTGTCTAACCTGAGTCCACAGGTCCCGCTGCTTCGAACCCACGGCTCTTGCATGAGCACAATGTAAGTGAATAATTGGAATTTTGCCAATTTTTCGCTTGGAAAAATGCGGGCGTAGAATTGCTCAGAATGAACGACTCAGAACTTTACCTAGTTGGTAATATTCAGTAAGCGTAGCTTTGCTGCAGTCATCTGTTTGAGATATTCCTAGCCCAAAATGAATACATTGACCTCAATAGCCAACTTTTATCTAGGTTATCCAGGCAGGGTCAGTGTTTCTAGAGCTTGATGTCCAGATTCCTGGAAATCGGCTGCAGATTTCACTGCTTCGATTTCTTTGTCTGCCTTCGGCAGCAGCTTCTTCGTTTCTGTCAGCTTTTCGTGTTACCTGTCTCTTAGAATCTATACAGGTGTGCTGGGTTCATAGCACTCGTGCATCTCATATTTCCTGCAAACGTGTCGTTTAAGCTATTCGGAGCTGTCATCTTCAGTGCTCTTCTTCTTTTCTTGAAGTGAGGATTTGGGAGAGGATATCGTTCCCCACGCAAGGCTTAATTTGGACCTCCAGCTGACACTTATCTCACTTTTTTGGAGCTTGCGACCGTAAAAGATGAACACAGATTCCCTCACGATGGTTATCTATACTCTTCCGCTGGACCCAAATCTCCCATTGCAGTCATACATTAAGTTAGGACCTCCCAAATCCGCGTCCCTACCGTATTGAGCGAGTCTAGCACCTGACTTTGTCTTACTGCCAACTGCAGAGTTACATACCTTAGGATTCATAACCATGCTATTACTTAGGCATATACACAGGTTTCTCCACCATGAATTGAGGATGATTTGGAGCTTTGATTTCTTTCAAGCTCTATTGGCAATGTTCTTTGTATTTAATTTTTCTTCACACTGTTTTATTTTATTACATTGATTTGATAAGTAAAATGCATTTTACAAGTAAATTGTCGCTTACCATTTTTCTCTAAAATGTTAGTGTGGTTTTTGTAAAGCTTATGTGCCTTGATATAATCCTTTACTGAAAATAAATTTAGCCATCAAACTTCGACCGCCAAAATTTTATTTGATCAATATATGTAAGTCTCGATCTTTTCTATCCAGTTCAATCTGATTAAAAAAATCGCCTTAATATAGCACTTTCTTTTTTAAACAGCTTAAATTAACATAGATCTAAAAGCAATTAAACATATTCCAAACCAGATTAAAGCTAAAACATTGCTTAATAAAAATCACTCATCAAGTTCCCCTTATTCACATAACATTCAAATATCAATAAATATTTTCATCTCCATTTCAAATGGAACATAAAACAGTAGTGGTTTTTCTATTAGTTTTATCACTTTCTAAAATTCAAATTTACATATTAAGTTTTTTCTTTGGTAATTCAATTCAAAATTCATTCTTGGCTCAAATTTTGGCTCAGTCCACTACAAAACACCTTCAACCGAACAACGTGAAAAATCCCGCCCATTTCGATTGAGTATGTAAATTGAAATGAAATTCTATTAGCAGCGATTGGTCTAATCAGCTTGCATGAAATTTCTGGGAACATCAAAACAAACAAGAAAACGAAAAAATCTGACTATCAGAGGCAGGCTGAAACAGGCAACAAATTCTTCTGCATTACGTTTCCAAATAAATTTGATGATAAATAACGTGTAACGGGCAACAGTAAGAACAGCAGCATTGCATAGACAAAGACAGTCAGAAGAAACGAAAATGGAACTGAAATCAAATTAAGCGTTTTGTAAACTACAAAAAAAAATCTTACCACTGGTGGAATGAGCTCGAAACCATTTTTTTTAACTTGGTCCCGGTGTATCTTCTAAAAATTATGTACATAAAAGTTGTACGAATACGAATAATATCTTGTAGATAATATTTCAATTTTCATGTTTCCGTCGTTATTCTTTCGTTTCTGTTTTCATTCGCTCGAAATAAGACAACTTTTTCCGTAAATTTCGATGAATTATTCATTTTTAAATAAATATTTGGAACGGGAGAGAGCAAAGATAATGGTTGAAGTCAAACTCGGTAAAATGAGGTACCATCATAACGTATACGTTAATTTTGACTAAAGCAAGAGTACGAAACAAATCCGATATAATCTGGAATTATTCAGAATCAGATGTCAAAAAACTTGATGAAAATACCACAATGGGCGCTGAATATGGATGTGGGTAAAATCAGCAATTGGTTGATATTTTTATTCACTGAGTTTTTGATGTGATTCACTCTGCTCTATACAGCATTCCATCTTTTCATTCATTTCGATACAGTTAATGTCAGTGACCACAATTTTTAATTTAATGCGAATCTGGGTGGTGGTATAATTTGAGAAAAATGAGATTTGTAAATTTAGCTGACTAGCGTGGACAGCCCACTTCTATTGTTTGATAACGACAAGAAAACCTTGTGCAAAAGCCGGAACTGCTGATATATTTCCATGTTGTTATAATATGATTCTAAGAATTTTTGTAAATATTTTTTGATTCACGCATTGTTGATCTTTTCAAATACACTATGAACGAAATAGAGGCGCATCCAAATTTCTTGATCTAGTCTAGCTAGTCACCTTTTATACTCACACCAGTTGTACATGGGAAACCAAAGTTGAGCAAAAAAAATACCAATGGTATTTCTCTGAAGGGATTAGTGGAATTCATTTCAGCTTGAACGACCAGAAGCGTAAGCCGCTTAAGTGGTTCGCTGTCATCTTGAAGATAACTGTTGAGTGGATAGAGCAGGTGATCATCGCATTAAACTTGTATATATAGTTCCTTCACCTGTCTCTTTGCCCACTCAAGTTGAAGGCTTGAGATGTGGCCGTTCAGACGACAATGTCTATGGCCACGACAAAACTTGAGATCATATTATCAATTTATCTCGACTTGACGAGCTACTAATAACCCTACGAAATGTTTTTATCAGCTACTTTATACAAATTACAAACTTACTGAAGAATATTTGAGACACTTAAAAGATGTTTCGGTTTGCGGTAGATAATATAATAGATGATGACGAGAAGTGAATGAAATCTTAATGCGTTAATGCAATAGACGGATGAGATTGAGAGTTAATGATGGTATGCAGCGCATATTTTAGATTGGACGTCGGAACAAGAAAATGGTTGAAATTATTTGAAATTATTCAAGTAGGCAAGCATTAGATGAAAGAGACAATGACCGTTGACGATGGCGCCCGAATGTGATCATAATGAATATTTACGTAGCAATGTGTTGAGATCGTGTAGTGCAGGTAGTGTAAATCAAGTGGGGAAAGTTGTCGAAATTTCGTCGGGTTTTGGGCCGAAATAAATTAAAAATACTGAAATTTTGCTCATTTGCTTCAGTTCAGTCCTCATTTTCGTGAACATTTAAAGACTTGAAAATCAAAATTCAGTTTTCAACAAAAAGTTTTCATCAAAAAACAGTTTTCATCAAAATTCATACGAAAAAGTAAGTTTATGATTTTGTAAATTAATGTGAAATTAATTTAAATTAATAGTAAATTAGTTTAAAACTCTATCACAGACTTACTGTAATCAGACCAATTCAGTTTCTTTTTGAAATCAAGTAACTTTATGACCAATTATTAGCTAAATTTCGAGAATCTACATTGTCGATCAACAGGTTTTAAGTGTTTCGTTAGTAATAACAGTAAAAAAATAACATGTCTCCGTCTATTTACCGCAACAAGCTTAAAACGCACTTGACAACTGTTACGATAGCAAACGCTTCTGGTCAACTCAAAAAAAATCCATATTTTAATCTGTAGATCTCTCTCATTTAATATCATAGATAAAAAAAAAGTATTTCCAGTTTTGTAGACATCAATTTTTCGTGTTATAGGAAAAATTAAAAAACATACAATTTGACACTTTTTAATCTCTTATTTGTTCAGTATGTGAGCAATCCACTTGTTTACGAATATTATGAAAAATGTAGCGAAAAGCTTCCTTGTGAAATCAGTCGGAAATTCAATCTGCTCGTCACCTAAAGTTTTCAGCTATATTTTTTTCAGTAAGAATCTTGAAAACCTTACAACTCAGAAGCCAATTCAAATAATTTGGCTATCTTTATTAGATTTAAGGATGAAAATTTCACAATAAGCTCCAACATGCTTAAGGTTTTTTTTTTGAATCATTTAAAAAAATGTTTGTGATCGAAACAAATATAATTCTAGTTTTTTTCAAAACTGTTTTTTAGGTTTCCTATCCTTTCAATAAGTGTTTAAGCATGATGTTTAAAAATCAACAAAAAACAATCTAATACAACCACATTGAGCGTAACCATCTGCAAACCTTGATTCAATAATTTGCTTAACCCTCCGAGAGCACAGGGGGTCAAATTGACCCCAGAGACCTTTTTGACCGATCGCAGCGCTTAAGCCTGCGGGAAAAGTGGAGTACTATAGGCTTCTAAATATATTTCTGTGTCTTGACTATAAGTTTACACCGTTCGCTTCCAGTCCCAAATCGTTAGTCGTCGTTGAGAAGCCTTTGAAGCAGATCAAGGGGTCAAATAGACCCCATCGACGTCGATTTTGAGGTAAAAACTCAAATTTTTTTTGCTTTATAAATCGACAGATTAATTTACAAAAGCCAAAAAATAAGTTTGCAAGTGTTTTAATTTTGTTGTTATTAGCAATATAGCGTATAATCTGCGTTCTAGTGTACGCAATAGTTTGTTAGCTGAAGACAATGATAACAATTTTGGCGAAATTGATTCCTCCGAAGACGACCATGTCTCGGAGCAATCAGAATCTGATTATTCAGAAGATTATACCTTTTTTGCAACCTTTTATGTAAGGCAAATTTTTTTTATAATTTTACTTTGACTGGGGAGTATCCATATACATTTTTAGCTCAAAATATTAAACTTTGACAGTTATAATTTTTTTTTAAATATGCAAATTTTAAAATCTTCACAATCGCCGCCGTAAATATGGAAAACAAATACCTTTTTTCAAGGGCCACAAAAGGGCAAATTTTTTTATAATTTTGTCATATCTTGAGAGTCCCCCTTAAATTTTTAGCCAAAAATATTGAAAATGAAATAAGTTACGATTTTTTTTTGTAAAAAATCTGATTTTCGACAAAACGGTTTTTACTCGAATTTTTTTTAGGTATGTTTGGGACAATTAAGGCACTTCTAATGTATGTAAACTACTAAAAGAGGTCTCAAACAATACTCACACATTTTTTCAAATGAAAATCTTCAGTGGCGGCGATTCTATAGACGGTCAATTTGACCCCAATTGTTCTCGATGATCGAAAAAATAGGTGTGTTCTCGGAGGGTTAACCTACAAAAATAAGGAAATTCAGAAATTAAATTTAGAAACAGTACAAAATTAAGTTACATGCTTTGAACACCGTGATGATGATGGATTAGAGATGCTGAAAATTAAAAGTTTATTCGTTATCTTGTCTCAGCCAGTACTATGCAATGCCTGTCGATCGGCTAGAGAGAAATTTGTAAGAGCTAAGATTCGAGTTGTAAGCAAATCAAGCACACAAGAATCAAGCTAATCTTCTATTTTATTGCAGAGTACAGTTGAATACAGATAGTGCATGAATTCATCTCTAGTTAAAATCAAAATTATGAAATCAAAAGCTAGTTTCATAAAAATTCATGCTTCGTTTGTGCTTGCCAAATTGTTAGACTATCAAATAGCCGATAAAATGATTTGCATAGTCTCTCTTTCACCAGTCAGAGCTTCACGTCGCCATTTTCCGCTTGATAATCAAAAAAGTCAAAGCAACAATCTAGCCACTAAAATATGCGCTAATTCTTTCTTCAATTTTGGATTGAAAGTCAAATGCACCACATGAAAGTCAGAAGCAGGGTGGCCAGACTGCTACATAAAAAATCCCCACTACAGTCGAAACATTCCACAAAAGTATGATTTTTTATAAAATATCCCCCCCTAAAGAAAAAATGAAGTATGGTCAGCGGATAACATTTTATTTGATTTTTAGAGTTACATCGTGTTTCTATCATTTACATTATGTCTGAAAAAAATCAATGCATTCTTGTGAATGATCACATTTCATTTTGTACATTTCTTCCAAATTGAATTTCAGTAACATTTTTTCCATAGGTACGAAATTAATGCACTCATTTCCAAGATAATCACGCACTCTTATTAGGCCATCAACACGTGCTATATCAAATCTATTTCAAATTTTATTTATAATTATATTTACAATTGAAAATACTCTCTCAACTGATGCGTTGGAAAAAGGCAACATAAAAAAGAAAGGCAACCTATTGTATGGCTGTTCACCCAAATAGTTTCTATCTTGCGATACTTCAATCCAAAAGGACTGAAAAATATTCGGTTTGGACTATGTATGGCCGGGAAGATTTCTCCACTTGGATACTGCCTTATCACATAAAGATATGAAAGAAGTAGCTACATCCGCAATATTTGGCTGACTGAATTGTGATGTTGCCTAATCCGGTTGTAACAAGGACACTTTTTCCAAAACTTCAATGTTTGATGGAAGCCGTTGCTGAATTTGTCTGCAGAATACTACGATGAAAGTTTTGCATGTCGTTCGTATTGCAGTGATTTCTTTTTCCTCAAAGCCAATTGCAGCCTCATTTAAAAAATGCCCAAAATTTATCAGAACGGCATCCATCACTTTTTCTTCGAAATCAAATGTTGGTAGGATATTTATAACTTTCGCTCTTTCACTTGGAAGTAATAAGCTTTCTAAGTAATCATCAAACAATATGGTAATATACAAATCCCCCATCAACTTCAACGGATCAGCGTCTTCGGATTGAAATATTTTTTTTTTTGTGAGTTTCTTTAAAATAAAGTGTAAAAGTGTCATAGAGACAATATTTGCTGTTTCAAATAGCATCAAAAATAACTGATTTGCAATAAAACATTTTTTATTTTTCATCGCAGTGCCGAAATGTATTTTCAAATTTGAGAATTTTCTCAATTGCTGCGGATCTCGAAAGCCCTCTTGTTCCTGCTAGTTTGTTTATGTTAAGCGGACTTTTTTCGTTCATTATGTCTTACATCTATTTGTACTCAATAAATCTTTTGCTGGTTGAAGAAAACCAATTATACGATTCTTTGATTATGAAAATGCAGTTTCTGCTGCTAAACGAAGAGAATGGCAGAAACATTTAACAATCAATAAATCATTGTTTATAGTTTTTAATATGAATGCAACTGATTGATGTCGCCCTACCATGCCACTCGGACCGTCAAATTTTCTATCTTCAATCCATCCGTTTTCGGTTGATCTTTCATTGCGGATGCCAAGGTGACTGCGCCGTCGGCTTTTTTTTCTATTAGCCTGTAAAATAATGCTTTAATTTTTTGCGAATCGTTACTAAAGAATCGAATCACTGCGCACAGAATTTTAGTGCAATCAATCACAGTACTTTCATCCAGTAGTAGTGAAAACTGACTATTGTGAATATCATGTATAAGCTCTTCCAACACGGATTTAAAATCAGTACATTTTGTACGATGCAGCTTGATGTAGGCCTGTTTATGATAAAATATTCTGTCTGATTTTTCGATAAAAATTGGACTCTGGTTTGGCTTAGTTTTTTCCAGGAAGCCCACTTATCTATATTGAGGTTTTGCCAATTAAAACGAAAATCGCTACACCAATGTGCTACAATTATATTATGTTTTGTAATTCTTTATCTCCCCAAATATCCCCCAGAGCTCAAATTTTCCCCCAAATCTGTGGAGAAATACCCCAATCTGGCAACGGTGGGCAGAAGATGATCTTTCGTCTCAATGCCTTTCATAAATTGGCCGATAGCTGTCTGAATCCTCTCCAACCTTTTCAGTTTTTTTTTACCCGTTTTACCCACGCCTAGCTACCTACTTCTATAAACGAAACATCTTTCGACTTGCTACAGTCAGCATCGATACCAAGTAGATTTTATTATTGCCATATGTCTTGGTATCTTTATTGTCCTTTATCGTTCTTTACTTAAATTGTTCTGTCAAAACTTGTGTTCTAGCTTAAAGTGCTGGCTTATGTATATGCATTCGTTGATTTGAGTAATCTGCAAAACTACGAAGTATGTTCGTAAAATTATAAAACCGAAGGGGTCTTTAATAAAATATTCACTCATCAAATAACTTCCTTCGTCAGATCCGGCTTCATGAAAGCTTGATTCATACCCAGAAAATTTCACGCAAAATGTCAACTATCAAAGTACAAAATTTCCCCATAACTCTTTATATTTGACATTGGGTGTGAATGCAGAAATTTTGTACAGACCATATATTAAGCTAAGCAGAACAAGCCTATTTCTCATTAGCTAACTTCACTCTACTCTTTGGATCACTGCAAACCAACACAGGTGATATTCTTTCTCAAATTCGACAAATAATCGACCAAGAAATCTTACACTATGACCCAGTTAGGATTTCCACAGATTCCGTGAAATTTTGTGTTTAAAATTACCAAGTTCATTGAAAATAAAGTCCATTTCAAGAGCACTGCTAGCTTGATAGCGTTGAACTTGGGTAGATCTTTCGATTGTACATGATGATATAACTCCTTTCGCAATTCATCACTTTTACGCTTTTCTTTTTCTACGTACGAAACTGTAAACTTCAAAACTAAAACTTTCTGTGTAAAGATCGACCATGATTTTCAAGAATCAAAAACAATACCACAAAGTGTCCTACAAGTGTTCTGTCTTTGTCCTGTACTGCATAATATTTTTACGGGCAATATTTGACATCTGAAGCACAGTACTAACATATCTGGGAGAACAAGTAGATGTTCTTAGTAGACTTTGTGTAAAGTGGAAGATTCAAATTAGAAACTTCATCTTTGCAAAACTGAAAAAGCTTTGACGTGGCACTCAACAAAATTCCAGCCAATTAATCTTTCTAAAATGAAAAAAAGAAATATTGCAATAATTTTATAACATTTTCAAGTTAAATTCAAGTTCTCTTTTGCATATTAAAGTAATATTTTTTTTCTCGTTTTTATGTAAAAATTTTGCGAAAACCACATTGAAACTATTTACTTAATTCATTTTCATCTTTCTTATATTTCAGAATGATACCATGCGAATAATCTACATGTATCATGAAAATGAACCCCGGCACGGGTCCATTGTTCCTGGCTCTTTGCCCGATCCATTGGACGCATATCGAGAATATCGACCGCTTTTCCTAACCGAAAAATATCGAGTCGTCAAACCATACAAAGATGAACGTGTTCGTATCCTGGAACTACGTAACGAGGACGTCGAACTGCCACGTGGCGATGATACATTACTCTGGTGCAAAATGTTCAAACTCGAGGATATAAATCGGAAGCATCACTTAATACGGGTAAGTTTCTTTCCGTTCGAGACTCCTTCATGCCCTGTTACATCGAGCTGCTTGGGAAAATATGAATTTGATTTTCAATTTCTATTATCCTTCGACGTGGCGATGAAAACTTTCAAGCTTTTATTCTATGTTCGAGCTCGTACGCTATCCAGACGTTGTTGGTATTGTTCTTGCGGGGATGTGGTACGAGTTAAGGAAAATAGCAGCTGAAATGAATTCGCACTTAAGTTAGGTCTGGTATTTTTGTGTTTTGGGCGAGTGGTTGAACGAACGAGATAAATAGTAGCAGCAGCAGCAGATCCTCTAGGCACGGACTGTAAAATGGATGATAGATACTATCAACTTCATTCTGAAGTCCGATGGGAAAGTTAGTTGCGAAAAGCAGCTGAACATCGAAACAGTGTGCCGGAAAGCAATATTCAAATTTACATCGAATAAAAAGTCGAATAGGATCGAGCATGACATATTTTCACACTGTTCGACTCGTACAATCTACGTGCACGATCCATTAAAATCTCACTCTCGAAGAAACGGAAGAAAAACTTTACTATATCCCCGGACTACGTAAAAATGGAAGATATTGCTTCCGGATACATTCTCGAAACTGAAGAATATTCTTCAGTTTCTGTCGGGTATTTTCACGGTGTCTGGTCGAACGGCGGACCGGACTCACTTGACTAGGTATTGGTCGGTTCTCGGTATTTACTTGCAGCCTTCTGGGTATTTCTAATTGAAAAATGAATTTTTAAAATTCTCGTTTCGTACTATCGTTAGTCTTCTTAATATGGATTTACTTCACTTTAGCTGCTCATCCACCAGCTTGCTCGTTCGTTTACCGCTTACAGCTATCTATTTATATCGTAATCGTATTGCTCGCGGTACTTTTATTCGTTTTTTTCCTGTCAGTTTTCATGCTACTATGTTTTCGAGTTTCTTTAAGTACGTTGTATTTGCACTTGTCGAGTTTTTACTGTAGCGTATTTTCATTAATTTCGTTTTGGTTGTATACTTTCAGTACGAAGCTGTAATGGATTCGCCAGCCAGCTTGCAATATTTACAACATATTATCCTGTACGAGTGCCAAGGTAATGCACCTGAACTGGAGCAAATGTCCCGTGAACTGGGTAGGGTGTGCCATAAACCTTCACCGTTCCTCGAATGTAATGCGATTGTGGCGGCTTGGGCTCGTGGCTCTGAGGTAAGTGGTAAAAGATACTTTAGTCACGTAACGGTAGTTAGAGATGATGCAGCAGGAATATAGTATTGATTTATTGGTCGTCGGGGAGAAAGAGTTGAATTGAGCTGAACAAACGGGCGCAGAGATGTTTTCAAATGAGTTTAACGAACTGGCATTTTGATAAAATATGAATAAAGCGAAACGCATTTAGCATGGATCGCTTCCATTTTATAGTTCTCAAGAGATTCTGCCAGTTTAACCATCAAAACCAACTTCAGAGGAACAAAATAAGTCCTCTCTCGACTGAGCAATCAGAAAACAATCAAATTTGCATCTGTCAAGTTCCATTTTGTTCTTACATTACTTATCTACGAAACGGAAATAGACGACGAAGTTTATCTGATCCAATTACTCACGAACACCGTCAACTCTTTCTCTCTACCATTCGAGCCACTTACTCTCAAATCAACTTAAAATCAAACTTCCACTTCCGCCATTTTGAAATAATGTCTCATTTCAACTCACTTCTAACCCTTCTCATTCCGGAATCTCCATCTCGTATTTCCATTCATTTCTGCATTAACATCACTTAGTACTTTTCCCATTACTAACTTGTGAATACTTCCTTGCTGTTCTCAGCTCTAATAGCCAAACTAGAATAAATCTTTTGAAAATCGTATCTTCCTTTTACTCATTACGTATTTCCTTCTACTACACCATTATTTCACAGGGCTTTACGTATCCGGATGAAGTTGGCTATCCGCTCGACTCGCGCCAAGCCAAGTACTATCTAATGGAAACACACTACAGTAATCCAAATCCGGATTTTACAAAATTACATGCACGACAAATGGTCGATAATTCGGGATTAAAAATTTACTTTACACATATGGTGCGACGGAACGATGCCGGAGTGCTGTCTATTGGTAAGTGTGTTTGTTTATTTATATCGAACTTAGTCGATTTAATGCTGTAAGTTAGTTTTTTACACGAATATCGATTAACCTATCGATCGGATACCATGCATTCATATGTGCGATTTGCAAATCTCAAATATTAGATAAGCCCAAGTTGCACTCGAGTTAGGCAAACCGCAAAACAATTGCACTCGATGCACACCGAAAACGGTACTGCCCTACTAACTATAAATGTTCTATCTACATTTTTGTCATTTTTGAGTTAACTTCGGATTCAAAAATCAAATGCTCTATTACATAATTCTGCAAAATTTGAAAAACCTATCTTAAGTGGAAATATGTTAAAATCAATATTGAAAAATGCACTCTCCATATATCTCCAGTACAAATCAAAACACAAATCATTCAATATCTCGAAAGCGCTAAAATGTAGATAGAACCTTTATGCTTAGTAGGGCAGTGTAGTTGAGTTCGTTTTGCATGATAACACCTAACTATCTATAAAACGTGAAAATTGCTGAATTGAAAATATAAATTTTATATCAACGAAAGGTGGCGTGGCATGCATCATGAATATTTTCCCCGAGTTTCCGTTGGAGCTTACGAGAGGGTTGTTGTGTATATGATATTCATAGGAACTTGGTTGTGTTGAATTTGAAACGTTTTATAGTTTCGAACTGTTTCTGGTGTAATTATCTGGGGTAATTATCTGAATGCTGCGTGTGATGATCTAGATATGTGGACAGGTTGGTGGTAATCTGGTTAGGTTATGGTTAACTGTTTGGTGGTGTAAGCTGAGCGACGATCAATTTGATTTGTGAATAATTCAAGAATTGCAGTAGATGCATGTAAGTAATGTTCAATTCGTTTTGATAAATTCAGGTGCAATTTGCTTAGGATAAATGATGATTGAGTTTTTTTTAAGTTAATTTTGTCATGCTGAATAATTTGTTGAACGAAAATATATAATTATAGTTAGTAAAACTTTTAGGTCAGGGGACGGTTATGTTCTTTTGAGTAACTAGCGTAGTGCAATGAATTTTCACGGGCTGCTAAGGTACACAACATGGTTCTTAGACAATATTGATTATTGTTTTTGCTATTTTGTACTTTTGTACAATATACGGCTTTTCATTTTATTTTTTCAAAAATAAGTAGCAAAACACTGGAAATATATTTTATTTCATTTTACCTATCATATTTTCACGACCTTTTTATTGCTAACATTTACTTTCCATAGTGTGAATAATGCAAGGTCACGAAACTGCCTGCAGTATTCGCTCTTTTTGAGATAATATACTAAAAAATTGGACAGTGGTATTTCGGCCAAGATTTTCCGAATATTTGCCTGAAAATGATGAAGAGTGAAGGGTTTTTTCGTGTTTAACTAAAAAAAAATTTAACGGCGTTTAAATCCATGATCTTAAAGGCCATTTCACATCGTTAAATTCTGAAATTACAAGATAGGGATATTATTTTATACAAAGATAGGGATATTATTTTATGCGAATTTATTCGTGGTTTTATTGAAACTTTTTATTAACTAGAGGTGTGTCTTCAACATCAAGCCAAACAAAATGGCTGTCACTCGGCCATATTATCCAAAATTGTCGATGACTGTGGCTCTTTTTTCATATTCAAAAAATACGAAATGCACTTCAGACAGTCACTTTTCGAGGATGTATTAACATATTCTCAGATACATGCGGGATTTATTTATTTCAATCCTATACATTCACGTTTAAAAGAAATTTCGATCAAAAAATCATCATGCACGGCCTGTTTCCATGCCCAGCAAGCTTGTTGTTTCTAAAGATGGAGGTGTAAGTTCAAATGCGAAATTCACCATAATGTATTATATGACAGGCCAAATATGACTTAGATTATGCCAGATCCCAATATAATCCCGACTTGGGATTATCCCAAATATCGCGTCGTATAAACGGCCAACGTCGAATTTTGGCTTAAACCCGAGCAGTTGGGCTTCCGCCCGATGACTTTTTGCGAGTGTGCATATGAAATTTATAGGTGATCTACTTATGTAGATCACTTTATGCAGGGCAGCCAATGCAAAACAAATCTTGTAAGCAGGTCCGTTGTCGTGCAGAAGGAAGACGCTTTTGGTTCACTTTCCTCTTTTTTTTTCTTTGATGACTTCCTTCTTCCACTCTAGAATTGCAGCGCAGTATTCTCCATGCAAGTAGACGCTTTTGTTTTTGAAATCGGTCAACAGGATCCCTTCTGAGTCCTAATAAACAGCAGCCAAGACTTTTCCATCGGACTGTGTAACCTTGAATTTCTTGGGTGGTGGTGTGCTCTTAAATGAAGAATCCAAGTGACTCAATACTCCATTTTCTACCGAAGTCCATTTGTTTTTGAGTCGGTGTGATCTTTAAGAATATTTCAAATGGTTCTGTCAGATTCTCCAACCATTTTTGCGAGCTGCTTTTTCTTTAGTCTAACATCAACCAATATGACTTTTTCGACTTTTTGAACGATGTCCGAAGTGATTTCTTCAATTTATCGCCCTGGTCGTGGGTTGTCTTCATGTGACTCCCTACTTAGTTTTAAAAGGCAGTGCCACCTATAAATCTTGATTCGAGAGAGTCACTTGACAAGAGTTCCCGTAAACGAATGTCATATCATTATGGTTTCAGTCTACTTTCTTTGTTTGGTGAGGAAGTTTATTATAGCGCGGTACTCGGTTTTCTCTATACTTTACATTTTCTTCAGGTTGAGTACTTAGCCAACGAAAGTTCGAAATCTTATAGGTCGATTGAAATAAAGCTTGTACTAATAATGAGCCTCTGAATTCATTACGTTTCATTAAACTACCTTCATTAATGATCAACCTACTCATTCCGCGAACTAAATGACCCACGAGGGTACTAAATTATATTTAAAAAGATCGGTTTTAAGTGTATTGGAATAGTGTTTCAGTGTTGAAACACTCTCGCTCATTAAATGAAATCAGTTGTTTTTGCCGCCTTGTTTTGCTATATATTTACTTTGAATTTTGTATTGCATTCCCCATATATTCGACTAAAAATATTGACAGTATCAATCATATTCGCATAGTAGAAAAAGTTTAGGTAAGATAAATGTAACCATTTCATTCAAGCTCGTCATTGTATCTGGCATTCTTTGAAGATCAGTGCTGAGTCCTCGAAGATCAGTGCTGGGCCAAGTATTTATAATCGATTAACATTGTTTTATCCACTAATGTATAAAAACATCACAGAAAAGAGTTTAGGAAATACACCGACAACTCATTAAAGGAACTGAAAATTGAAAAAAAATGCTGGAAGACCCCAAGCATCGCTCTTCGCGATAAACGAAGGGAAAATATCTGATAAATTTTTTAAAGTAAAAGAAATTAGTTAAAGAAATTATTTTTAGGATGGAATACCTGAGCATAAATTCTCCCAATAAGATACAAAGCTTATTGTTAGCCACTATCCCCAAATATTTTTCTGGGCTCAACATTCGGCTTAATTAAGTATATTGTTATATATTACCTGTAGAGCACATTATCCTTCAAACAAAGACTTTGTAATAAAAATGGCCGACCAATACAAAAAAATATTCACTATTCCAAAATTGCCTGTGAATTTGTTTCGCCAAATAATAATTTATAGAGTGTTTTTCCGCCTGAAAAAACCAAAAGTAAAAATTCGGAAGAAAAAAATCCGATAAATATTCAAAATCTATATTTTACAAAAGAATTTCCGAGTTTTTTTGCAAAGTTGCTAACGCATTAACCTTCCATAAACCTTCACCTACTTGCCATTTTATGACTTGTCTTGAGATTTTCTTAGTTTGTAAAATCACTGCATAGCTGTCAAATCAAATAATTCTACAATCATAAGATAGAATTTTTGTTTTTTTCCCCCCTGAAATTTCGTAAAAACAATTGTAATAATAATCTTTATAGTTAATTACTTTTCCAAAAGACGAAGATCGAAATCTATAACGAGATGAAAGCATTTTATTTTAAAATATGAAATGAGCAAGAAGTTTAGTTAAGAAAAGGAATACATTTTTTAATTATAGCCTATTTGTAAAATAAGTTTTCTCTTTGCTTCCAATAAATTGAATAAAAAACTTACTAATCGAAACGAAATTAATGTTTTTTGATGTTTGTGAGATTCATATACTAAATTCAAAATACTGATGACAATAGTGAAAAATTGAAGTACGTATTTTAATCAACAAGAACATCCACAAATTTCAAATTTATAAAAGGCCGAAGTGGTTAAAATCTACAGTCTATTCTTACTGATCAATGTATTTACTACTCTTTGTACTATTAGAAAGTTTTTTCTCAAGTTTTGTCGCCAACTAAAATTTGACTAGTAAAAAATTACAAAGCATTGTTCGTCTGCATGAAAACCATTGATTTCAGCGTAAAGATAAATTTTGGCAAGTCTCTGTTCATCACTTACTAATAAAATTTAAAGTATTTTAATTTTCCATCCATATTTTTATTGACAAAACATTGGTACAGTTTAATCTTCAAATTCAAATACTTATTGACATCGAATGACACTTTTTAGTTCGAAAGAATTATCTGCACATACTAAATTGGTGAGAAATGAGTGAAAACATACTGCCAACGCCATCTGAACTTTTAAAAAAAAAAAATTTTCACGTAAATAAGTGAGTTTTGTAGTCCTTCTTGCTTAATTTCAAGCAAAATTTCAACCGAAACAAATTTTACGTGAGATATTTTTACGAAAATCCACGTGAAATCAATAATAAGCCAAATATAAAAACAATGCTAAGCTTTACCTATTACTAAGCTTAAGCTTAACGTTAATTTGCTTTCCTTTGAATGAACTTCCTAAATTAAGTATCTTAAACAAATCTTAATGTTTGCCCTATATATACGTGGTCACGAAACTAAACTAATATCCACGTCTAGTATTTCATCAACAAATGTCATCCAAAATACGTCGTCATTGAAGAAACTCAATATTTAATGACATTTCCTATTTTTAATTCAAATTACGTCAGTTTATTTTTTTCGATAAAAACACACGTTACCATGTTTGTTCTCATCCAGGTATCTTTTCCAAACGATTAAGCTCCTGAAGTTTTCATATGCGTACTTTTGTATCGAATCGATTTGTCACTTCCCTGTAATCCAATTAATTATTTATAAACAAAATGGATGGCTTTTAGAAAGACATCCATCCATAGAAATTATATTTCATTGTAACGCCTTGGAAGTAATCCATCAATGATTATAATTAACGTGGTATTTTCGTTTTTTTTTATTTTATTATTCGACTGAAAATGGTATTGGTTTATTATTTAAAAGCAGTAGTTAAATTTACCAACCATCCTCCGATGTTAAACCCATGAGCTTAATGTCGAAATCATTAATTCTCATTACGTGTATAATATTGAATTCATGCGTCAAAACTTTTTTACAGATTGTCTTCAAAATTTTTGTCTGACGAAATATTTCGCGATCGGAAAACAAAAATAATCTTTTGGAAAAAATCGTGATTAGCGTATTATACATCGTTCTTTTATTTCAAGGATTTTTTATAAAATCTTTTTAAATTATTAGTCCGAGATTTGCACCCAGCTTTTTACGCAATTTTCTATCATCACCACAAATTCATATTTCAACTGAGTCGATAATTTTTGAGCCGTACTTTTCAAAACACTACGACCTTTCCCATGTTGTCCTCATATTCATTTCCACTTTCATTATCAACCTTATTTAATTAATTATCAGAATTACTTGTAGTACATTCAGCCGTTCATCAAACCGATCGAAACTTTTTTGTTCTTTCTCTTCTTGCCTCCGATTGTGAAAATAGACTCATATTCGTTAATGCTTTTCAAATGACATAATTGAACATAATTCGATGTCATTAGAAAAACATTTACGTCAACTTACCTCTTCTACACCTTTTGTCAGGAACCCATATCCTACGTTTTCTTGTCGGAAAAACCTTCCCGATATTCTTCGGCCTTTCATTTCATTTTCATGAAGTATCTAAATCAACCTGTTCAGTTTTACTTCCTATACCTTTCTAAGAACTTATCAAACCGAATTGAATCGAGTCCCGTCATATATTTTGTAATATCCTTTTACTTACCACAACTTCCTTCAAGAAATCGAAGCAATCAATTATTAAAGCAGTCGAGAAAAAGAAACACGACGAAAAAACTTCGAGTAGCAGTCGGAGCCAACGAAAACAAGCATAAGTACTCTCAAATTTAGGAAAAACTAGAACAAACAAAATCGAATTCAGGTAATGTTACCTACCGCTGTCATTACGTAGGAGAGTGACGGTGATGTAATTATGCATAATTATTTGAAAAATGCTTACCAATCAAAAAGAAATATTTACAAGTTGACTGGATACGTTTGGTAATTTTTGAGAAAAGAAAATTATGTAATTGCTAGTGGAAGTTGCGCTTATGCGAGTTTATTGACATTGAATTGAATTCCAGATGAATCGGGAGGGAGAAAGTAGAAAATGAAATGAAATTGCTTCCATCAAAGGCAGCAGCTGTGATATTGATTTCATATTAATTTTAGTTTTCTTTGAGTGTGAAGCGAGAAATTTCATGCTGAGTTGGAAAATGTCAAAGTTGAGAAAATCGTGTAGGTTTAGCTAACTATTCTGCATAGTAAAATTACGGGATTCGGCCGGCACTTCTCAAAGTATTCTAGCAGAACGGAGACCTTGGGCAATAGATTCCAAAGAAGCTCATTGTCACTTAAATCGATTGAGTACATATGCATATGCTATAAAATTAGGACAAGAGGGATATTTGTTTTCCAATATACTGATATTTCTTGACTTTTGGAATTTCAAATGATGTTCTTATCAAACCCACACTGGGCGCCAAAATTTCGTTCATCATTTCTCAAATTATTGAAAAAATGACGATTAAATTTTTCAGAATTTTGATAAAATTTAAACTGGTTTCTTGTAATTTTTTTTCTACACAACATTTCCAACACTTTTCGCTGGAATATATGAATTTCCATAATTCGAATAGCCAAAAAATTTAATGACATTTTCATTTCTTTCAACTAATTTCAGGCATGGATCCCAACTGGAGGCATATAATACCACCAGGTCAGTCACGTGTGATATCTGAAGGACAGTGTCTAGAAGACTGTACTGGTTATGCATTCCCAGCTCAGGGAATCAATATATTTGCTGTGATGATGCAAACCCGAATGATCGGGAAAGAAGTTAAATTAAGACAGGTAATTTCAAATCAGACTTGATTTGTACGAAACTATATCGTTGTAGTTTTTTGATGGCTCTGAATAAGACATTATCCGTATTATGCCGTGCCTTTAGACCACATTTATCTAACTGACACATTGCCCTACATAAACTCTTGCGTGATTTGTGGATATATATTAAACTTGGCCAAAAAATTCACTCTTTTTTCGGAAGAAACTAAAGCACAAAGCTCTAAATCCAATTTGAAATCGAATATTATCATTTGTAATTGAAAATCGTTATCGAATTGAATCATTCATAGTAGTAAAATTCGTTGAACTCACCTACGGAAGTTTTTAACATTAACGTTTTGTTTTTTTTCCTTTTTCACTAGGTACGACGTAATGACGAGCTACCGCCAATTGCTCACGATAGCAATATCGATCCGAATTATCAGGAATATCGAAGATTGCCTGAAGAAGTTCGTTCAATGCCTGGCGATAGACTTATTGCAGAGTGCATTTACGATAGTTCATCACGGAAAACAATTACATTAGGTAAGACTCGTTGTTGGTTTATAACTGAATGAATGAATTGAGTTAGTGGACTGAGTTGACTGACTTGGTTTTGGAAAGAAAAACAAACAATAAACGGAAAGGTGCGTGACCGTAGTAGTGGTTTGGGGTAGGAAATATAATTTTTGCAATTGCTTTCGTGTGCATGCGAAATGTTACGGGAGGCTAATGAAAAGGCAAGTTGCTACTAGATGAATTAGTTACATGCCAGACGGTGCTTTGACATCGGTACTTAATTCAGAGCATATTTGTTTATAATTGCTAAGGGAATATCGTAGAGTCGTTAAGTTGGTCTCTTGATAATCTATAATTTTATTGAAACTTTTGCTGACTCCTAGTGGTAAACAAGTAATAGAACCGACTAAATAGACTGCATGTACGAGGTCCCATTGGACGGACAAACATATGCACATGCAAAGAGTTTTATCATTGAGAAGCTTTTGTAATTTTGTAACCACATATACGTTTGTCAAGTGCTGTTTTATATAACGTTTTATACGTTTCTTATACCAGTATATTTTTAAAAAAAATATATTTTCTTCGAGCTCCTATTTCAAATTTTCAAACAGCAAGTCGTTTGGGTTTGACTTTGTTTGAGGGTCTTTCTATACACGTTTAGATTTTTTAGCTACCTGTTTTTCAGATCAGGGGTTTTTCAACTCGTGCTTATATGAGCTACCAAATGAAGTTTTTGCCATGCTTCATCAATTTTCGGCATCGAAATTCATTCATATACTTATAAGGCCGAATAACGTAAGACGGTCTAAATTGAGTCATTTATTATTTAAATATGTACTTTCTAAATTGATATGTTTATACAGGGTGTTTGGAATTCGGTGGACACTATTGTAAGGAGGCATTTTTTTTTGTTCTACAGGGTGAAAAAATTGTTCTACAGGGTGGTCCGGTTTTCAAAATCTACGGAGTCACAAGGGTGGTCAATAAAACTGTTTCGGACCTGTACCCTGACTCACTTAAATCATTATATCTTGAAAACTAATAATCATAGCGCATAGTTTTATGGCTTGTTTTTTTATGGAATCAAATTACCTTTAATTTGATGTAACATCCTAAATTGTAACTGTACCTGATTTTGAGATATTTACTTGAAAAAACAAAATGTTGGCACTTCTATCATGCAAATTTTGTGCTCAATGTCGTTATTCTCAGAAAATCTCATGAAAAGATGCCATTTTAATTTTATTTTTTTATAGGTCATATTATTGGCTACAAAAATTGGTTACATACTTATGACTTAGATTTTACCATTTTGCAAGTAATAAGCGAAAATACATATTGCTTAGAAACTGAATATGACTTAAAGTGGCCTTCGTTTTCGATCTACACTCTTAGCTTGAACTGAAAGAATTTATTCAAGGTTTTAACGGTTTATTTCAAAATTTTTAAGCTACAGTAAATGTTCAAAATGGCCACTTTCATTTTGAATACACGCTAAAGCTCGTTTTGCAAGTTTTCTTTTCGTATTCATACTTCTCAGCTGCTGCCTCACTTCTGTTGCAGCCGCATCGATCTTGGTATTTAGGTCTTCCAATGTTGATATATCCGTTGTGTAGGCAAGGGCCTTCATCCGTCCCCATACAAAAAATTCCATAATTGTTAGATCAGGAGATCTCGCAGGCCAGTGTATTGGTCCATTTCTACCGATCCTGCGATTGGTATAATTGGAATTCAACCAATCTCTGACTGGTCGTCCATAGTGAGCTGGAGCACCATCGTGTTGGTAAAACATGGAAGCCAATCGTTCCAGCGGAATATCCTCCAATAAGTCCTGCAGATCATGTCTTAAAAAATGAGTGTAATTGGTACTATTTAAAGTAGGCGGGAGCCTAATAGGTCCAATTAAATCGTTACCAATCACTTCTGCCCATAAGTTTACGCTGAACCTATGCTGAAACGATGAAGTCCTTCTCGTGTTTGGATTGCTCTCAGCCCACGTATGTAAATTGTGGAAGTTTGTGATACCGTCCCTGGTAAATAAGGACTCATCCGTGCAGAGAATGGTGTTCAAAAAATTTTCGTTGTCTAATTGTTTCTCAAGGAGCCAATTGCAGAATTCCATCTTATTGGGCAAATCGATCGGTAGCAACTCCTGCACTGGTGTGAGATGGTAAGGATGTAAACGGGCTGCTTTTAAAACACTCCAAACTTTCCACGTAGACACGTTAAACTGCAACGCCAATCGTCGAATACTGATTGATGGGTCAGTTTCCACTGCGTGCAGTATTTCTTCATCGGTCCGTACAGCGATTGCAGGCGCAGGATTTGCGTTTACTCGGCTCGTCCTAACGCTGTTAGTTTCCCGAATCCTTGTGTATAGTTGTTAAAACACTCTCCGTCCAGGAATCCGTCGATGGGGATATCTCTGTTGATACAAAGATTGCGCCGCTTGTGAATTTTCCCGGCACTCTCCACATACGTACATAATATCTGCATATTCGTCATTAGTGTAGTGAGACATTTTGAATTTATGTTTGAAATTTTACTGATATCTTATAGTTCGAGTAATGCACCGAAACTCACAATAATTTGAAAGTGGTTCTGTTTTTATAGGGTCTTAATTTTTACTAATGTTCGAAGAACATTAGTATTAAAATCGATTCGGCCAAAAATTCATATTTCCATATATATATATATATATATATATCATCAAAAAATTTCAGTGAGATAATCTCGGGAACGCGCCATCCGATTGAGCTGAAACTTTCAGGATACATTGGTGTATATGCAGAATAGGTCCAGGTCTCTTTAAATGTCAGTTGTTGTTAACCTTTCGGCGCCGGCGGCCATTTAAGTGATATTTTTAATATACCTATTATTTCGTGCACAAATAATTTTCGCAAAAATAAAGTTAACAAAATAAATTTCGAACGTGTTTTACATATGAATCGGATAATGCTTTGGAATTTTTTAACCCTATGTGTGCGCTGGATGCCTAAAAATAGGACGGAAAAATTTGAAAATTTTTATATTGCGATAACTTTTGACAGAGCTATTCAATCATTACAAAATTTTCAGGACATATTGATATTATTTAGTTGTAGATTTGTGTAGCTTTTAATGAGCGTGCTGGCAACTCTGTAGCTAGGGCAGGCACTGAAAGTGAAAACCTCCAAATCATCGTCTCTCTTGAAAAAATGCCGTTTCTTCAAAAAAAAAGCCACTCATATGTAAATCTTGTGCTTTGTTTACATAATCAAAAAAAAAAAAAAGATATGGTATAACGGGCACGCCTGGTAACCCTTGCCCAATTTACCTATATTTTAAGCATCAAAAACTTCTGTTCACGGAAACTCACGATCCGATGAGCAGAATTAATTGAAATTTGCAGAATATATTGGTCTTAAATAGGACCAGGTCTGATAGAAGTGATTTTGAAATGCGGGCGATTCTGTGCCAGTGGTGCCATCTTGAAAAACCACTAAAAAAGATAACTGTTTTTAGCCCTATAAATTCTGATTGAATCGTTCGATTTTGACGAAAGTCACACAACTGCTGGACCTTACCTTAAGCCACGTTTGGTAGAAATTTGGTCGAAAAATTCGGTTGGAGTTGCCAGCTATGATAATTTTGGTGTCTTCATTTTGAAAAAAAAATTTGGAAGTGAAAACATTCAAACCATCGAATATTCAAAAAAATGTCCGTTTCTTACAATAAAACCAATCTGTATATAAATCTTATGTTTTATCTACACGTTCAAAATAAAACTTTGGAAATTTCATGTCGGACAAGAACGGTAACCCTCTCCCAGTTAACCTATATTTTTAGCATCAAAAACTTCTGTTCACGGAAACTCACGAACCAATAATCAGATACAGCTAAAATTTACAGAATGCATTGGACTTAAGTAAGACCAGATTTGATAGAAGCGATTTTGAATTGTGGGCAAGTCTGTGCCAGTGGTGCCATCTTGAAAAATTACAAAGAAAAAAAACTGCTTTTTGCCCTATGAAATGCGAAGTAATTACCAGATTTTCATGAAATTGGCACAGTAGCTAAACCTAACTCTAATCTCTGTTTGGTGGAAATTTGGTTGAAAAATTTGATTGGTGCTACCAGCTTTGGTAATTTTTGTGTCTTTGGTTTTGAAAATTCGCTCAGGAAAATAAAACTTTTTGCACTATAACTTCCAGTGCAGTCATGAAATCAATACGAATTTCATACAATTAATGAAACCTGTCATAAACATTATTCAGGCTAAATTTGGTTGAAAAGCCACGATAGGGTTGCCAGCTATTGTTGGTTTTGTGTTTAATTGCAATATCTTTATTAAGCGGTTTTATTGTAGAATTTTCAAATAGTAATGATATTTTAGTGACAATAAACAGCAAATATTAAGCTTTCGATTATTTGAAAAAACTCGCTGCAGGTAACTCTAAATTTCTTTATACTCCTTTAACTTCGAATGTTATATAACAACGTGAAGCAGATGTGATATATTCTTGGCTTTGATACTGGCAGAAGGTTGCCAGCACGAGTCGGTTGTGCTACTTTTGTATCAATAAACGCTTACAGTTAGTATTCATACCGGAAACATTTACAATTAAAATAAATAATCAATGTTGCAATTCGCAAAGATCTGCAAATTTTTCGGATCGCAGCCCCAAACACCAACTTCAGTTACAGTGCTGCAGGCACTGAGCATTTTCTTCATTGATGTTATATGAGACGCTGCTTTCAAAATTATGTGAAATAAGCAACTGATAACGAATATAATTAACCCGTGTTTTGCTCTCATAAACGTTGAAATTCATGCCAGTGGTAATATCTGAAACCTTTCAGCATATGAGTTATAATGCATTCTTGAGACCAAAGTAAAACGTGGCATTTGAAACAGTTTGGTCGTAATAAGCAGCACATATGGTGGAATATGCACTCAAAACCTGCACGATTCTTCTACTGTTCTTCGAACATTAGTGTTTCTAGCGGTTCAGGTGCGCT
Source organism: Nemotelus pantherinus (assembly GCA_963978885.1). NCBI lineage: Eukaryota > Metazoa > Arthropoda > Insecta > Diptera > Stratiomyidae > Nemotelus > Nemotelus pantherinus. The sequence continues at coordinate 81,645,250 of OZ022263.1, read as the reverse complement.
AGAGTTTTTTTTACCTATTCCATTAATAAAGGCGAAGAACTGTACCCAATTTTACCTTTAACATCCAGGTAGGTGCTTCAATTATGTTGAAACTAATTTTAGTTTAGTTTGTTTAATTGATAGTTTAAAAAGTAGTTAATGGGCAGTAAAAAAACTTAAGTACAAATAACAATTTAAACTATTCTTTTGAATGAGGGCCACTTTACGGCAAATTTACTTTTTAAGCGATATGTATTTTCACTTACTACTTGCGGAACAGTAAAATCTAAGTCATAAGTATGTATGCGACTTTTGTAGCCAACAATATGGCCTATAAAAAAATAAAATTAAAATGGCATCTTTTCATGAGATTTTCTGAGAAAAACGACGTTGAACACAAAATTTGCATGGTAGAAGTGCCAAAATTTTGTGTTTTCAAGTAAATATCTCAAAATCAGGTACAGTTACAATTTAGGATGTTACATCAAATTACATCAAATTTCAAGATATAATGATTTAAGTGAGTCAGGGTACAGGTCCGAAACAGTTTTATTGACCACCCAGTAACTCCGTAGATTTTGAAAACCGGACCACCCTGTAGAACAATTTTTTGCTCAAAATATATCAAGGAATGCCTCCTTACAATAGTGTCCACCGAGTACCAAACACCCTGTATATGTTATGAAATATTAACTGTTATGAAATATTAACTTCATTTCCTAAGCAGACTACGACAATTGATTTGCACAATACTTGCCAATTAATGTTTGTTCTTCGTTCACCTCTATTTGAAAAAGGCTATATTTATCCAAAATGAATTTACTAATTAATTTTTTTCTTCATTTCAAATTTCATCATCGAAAACTAACTAAAACGCTGGCAATTATCAATAATCAACGAAACAATGGGAACTAAAAACATCGTCATCAACAACAACAATGCAACCAACCAAACAAACTATCGACCACCAACACCAAAATGCACCGCAACGCCGGCGATCTCATAATATCCATAAAACACATACTATGGACCCTTCAAAACGAAACTTAACTTACTCAAATTTCAGGTGGACTAACAACACGCGAAGAAAGTTGCATTGTTCTAACACTTTATTATCCGCGTCAAAAAGAATTAACGACATGCCATTCATTGCCTAGTTTGCCGACCGTATTGCATTCATTAGGCATTGAGGATCTTGCAACGTAAGTACACTTTGCTTTCATAATACTAACATGCCGGTCGTATTGTTATTTGAGTGGGTATTAAGAAATGAGTTGTGTTTTATTTTTTTGATGATTTTATTTGTTTTTTCAAAGCCTATTGGGTAGGTGTGTGATTTTAATAGCTCTTGTTATTTTTTATAGTGTCATGCAAATAGCAATGAATGAAAAAAGCGGTAAAAAGACAGGTTTTATGATGTGTTTTAAATTTAGTCGAATATAAAAAGTCAGTTGTTAATTGATATGTTTCAAGCACGGTTACAATAAACAACCACTACGTGTATTTTGTACTTTATTAAACAATTCAACTTAAACTACACATCTGAACATCTTGAAGCGTTGCCGGAGACTGAGTTTCTGATAACCAGTTTTACACACTAATGTACAACTCAATACATATCATTTCCTTTCCACTTAATTGATGACAATACCTACTTAGCTGAACAGTACATTCTAGTTTAGGTATCAACTCCCAATTTATTACAATATTGTGCTTTGACTCTACTGCATCTATTGCAATTATTTTACAATTTCAAGTCCATTAATTATTTTACAATTATTTTACAATTTCAAATTAATTCAATTACTTCCATTAATTATTTTACAATCATTTTACAATTTCAGATTAATTCAATTAATTCCATGATATTTTCACCTTCATAAACTATCAAATTTCTCCCTCTTAACTACTAAAAAATAGCTAATTAACTAATAGCTTATACACTTCGGTATCTACTTAATGTTTGTATCTTATATTTTTATCTTTGATTCTTGCAGACCGTCTTACCAGTTCAGAACACATTTGATTTCTAATATTTTTTTCTTTTTCTGATTCATCATCTAATTCTTCTGCATTTACAAATTGAGTCCTTTCTTCTCCTTCCCATTTTGGCTTATAATTGCTTGTAACCTGATATGTTTTTATAAACGGACTAAATTTAACTTTCTTAACCCCCTTCTTCAACTGATCTGTATGAGCTACTCTACTTATGCCGTTGATTTTTACTCTATATAAATTTCTGCTTAGTCTCTCGGTAATTTGACCTGGAATCCATTTAATATGCGTCTTAAAGTTATTTCTATAAAAAATGCTATCTCCCAATTCAAACTTTACAATCTTATTTCTTGTGTTCGTATGGGGAATATTCAGTTTTCTTTTGATTTGTCTATTCATTTCTCTATTTAGCTCTATGTCATTAGGATTTTTCGATTTTAACATATCTAAACAAGTTTTCGGTTTGAATTTAAAAATTAATTCCGCTGGCGTACAACCAGTCGTTACCGTTGGAGTGTTTCGGTATTTTAGAAGAAAATTGTGAATTTTCTGATTTAAATCAAATTTATAACCATTACTCTCTACTATGCACTTTTTTAACGCTCCCTTTATAGTTTGTACCGCTCTTTCGGCTATTCCATTTGACTCAGGGTGATATGGAGGACTCTTTAATACCTGAATACTATTCTTATCACAAAATTCAATAAACTGCTTTGAACTAAAAGGAGGGCCATTATCTGATACCAGTTGTGAAGGTATTCCAAAAACTGCAAACCATTCTCGCAACTTTTCTATTGTTTTCATAGCATTTGTATTTTTCATCATACTAACTTCAATCCATTTTGAGTAACTATCTACAAGCACTAAAAATTCTTGACCCTCTAAATGAAAAAAATCAATATGAACACGTTCAAAAGGATAATGACTAGGATTCCAGCTGAACTTAAGTTTTCTCTTTTGAAAATTTTGTGTTTGAGTGCAGCATTTGCAACTGCTTACATACTCAATAATATTATTGTCTATATCCTTCCACCAAACATAGCTTCTGGCTAACATTTTCATGCGAACTATCCCGATGTGGGTATCATGTAGCATTGACAAAACATTATACTTCAAGGAATCTGGAACTACTAACCTATTCCCGTAAAAGATACATCCAGAGTCACAACTAAAAGAATTCTGCCTATCTTTATAGTATTTTATTTCCGGAGGTGCGTCTTGGAAACCATTCATTAGCGCTTGGTATACTCTCGCCAGAATTCCATCTTTCCTTGTTTCTACCTTAACGTCCTCTAACTTTACTAATTGGGTTTCTTGAGTATTTATCGCAAAAATATTGACGGCCTCTTCTGAGACTCCTGTGATCTCATCCAGGGGCAACCTGGACAACGCGTCGGCATGTTGTACCTGAGAAGCTTTTTTGTATTTTATTTCATAGTTATACATTGACAACGTGATAGCCCACCTTTGCAATCGGGCGGCTGCAACTGACAGATGACCTTTCGTCTCACTAAAAATTTCTTTCAGCGGTTGATGATCCGTATATATCACAAACTTGTGGCCATATATATATTTATGGAATTTCTTGACTGCGAACATCACCGCCAAGGCTTCTCTGTGCGTTTGACTGTAATTCATCTCCGCAGGAGTTAGCGTAGAAGATGCGAAACACACCGGCTTCTCCTCACCATTTATTATGTGCGCAAGCACTGCGCCTACTCCGTATGGGCTGGCGTCACATGTTAACGTTATTTCCTTCTGCGGATCGTAATGGGTCAACAAATTGTTCTTTTGTATTAATTCTTTTGCTTCTTTAAAAACCTGATCATGTTTTTCTGTCCAAATGAATCTTGAATTTTTCTTTAACAAATCATATAAAATCCGAACTCTTGATGCGAGTCTTGGAATAAAGCGATTATAGAAATTCAGTAGACCGAAAAAACTTTTTAGCTGTGTTACATTTTTGGGACTAGGAGCTTCTAAAATTGCTTGAATTTTCTTGTTATTTGGGCGGATTCCTGCACTGCATATTTCGTGACCTAAATATTCAACGCTTTCTTCAAAGAATTTACATTTTTCCAAATTTATCCTAACATTGTGCTCTTCTAATCTTTTCAATACTTCCAATAAATGCATCTCACATTCTTCACGACTTTGTCCCCCTATTAAAATATCATCTAAATAACATCCTACTTTTTTCATATCTTTCAACGTTTCATCCATTACTTTTTGGAATTCTGCTGGCGCCGAAGAAACTCCAAAAGGTAGTCTCTTATAACGGAAAAGCCCCTTATGTGTGTTAATAGTGAGTAAATTTTGTGATTCTTCATTAACTGCGAGTTGCTGATACGCCCCGGTTAAATCTAAAATGCAGAAAAACGCGCAATTTGCAAACTGGGAAAGCACATCATCTATCCTCGGTAATGGATAAATCGATGTTTTAATCGCTTTATTAATTCCAATTTTGCAATTAACACACAGTCTTAGGTTATTGTCCTTCTTTGGAACGACGACAATCGGCGAAGCCCAATCGCTGTACTTAATTGGCTCCAAAATATTACTCTCAACTAACCTTTCAATTTCTTTTTCTACGCGATCCCTGAGGCCAAAAGGTACTGTATAAGGTTTACAAAAAACCGGATTTACATTTTCTTTTAATTGCAACCTCACACTATAGCCCTTAATTGGTTCTAATAAACTATTGGAAAATACCTGGGGAAACATTTGCTTCAACTTTTCACTCATAATTTTCTTTTCATTATTTTCATGTCGGTTAGGTTCCACGCAATTAATCAGAAAATGTTTTCGCCAATTCGGAAAAAGTACATCTAGCCAAGAACGACCTAACAGCGGTACAAACTGTTTTTGCGTTTTAATTACAATTAACTCTAAAAAATCCGATTTTAGTTTATCACTAACGTCTCTTACCGATACCGTAACTTTTCCAACGATGTCTACTGGCTGTCCGGTAATCACCTCTAATGGTCTCACCATAGGTTTTAATTTGCAATTTTTTAACTTTTCTTGAAAGAAATCCAGGCCAATTACTGATGAGCATGCTCCACTATCCACTTCCATTTCCACAAAACACTTGTTAATAATCAATTCTACCTTCAATGGCGTTTCACTAGAAAAAGAAATATTATTTAAATATCCTAACGTCTGACTATTTGTATCACTTCCTATTGAATTTATTTTTGATGATGGTGAAAACTTGCGTCTGCAGAACTTCGCTATGTGACCACGCTTTCCGCATCTGTAGCACACCAGTTCCCGATTTTTATTTTCCGCTTGTCGGTAATGATTAGTCTTCTCTGTCTCCCTTGAATAACTCCGATTACGAATTGGTCTCGTCTCTTTGACTATGCTACGGCCTCTCCCTTGTTTAATTGTATTAGTCATCTCCGGTCTTATCACTCTCATCTGGTTGTTTGTCATTTCCATGTTTTTTGCTAGTTCACAGGCTTTATCAAAATCTAGTCCCGTTTCATTTAATAGCTTTTGCTGCATGCCTTCATTATTAAGTCCGCATACCAGCTTATCTCTTAATGCATCATCTAGAAAATTACCGAAATCGCAACTTTGTGATAGTGCCTTTATTTCAACAATGAAATCACTGATAGTCTCGTTGAATTTTTGATTTCTTTTATAAAATCGAAATCTTTCAGCTGTGATGTTCACTTTGGGTTTGAAATATTTTTCGAAAATTTCTATCAGTTGCATAAATGATTTTGTGTCTGGCTTATCAGGCGCCGTGAGCGATTTTAGAATCTTGTACGATTCTGGGCCAATCAAGGTTATTAAATATGATACCTTTGTTTTGTCTTCAGTTACGTTATTAATGCTTAATAAATGCTCCAATCGTTCTCTGTATTCTCCAAAGTCTTCACCCGGTGTAAAATACTCTATGCTGCCAATGAAACTCATGTTTACCGCTATTGATGAACAGTTACTTTTATTATTTCCACTTGGTTGATTCACATCTGCCTCCTCCGCTTTGATTTTACTTCCATTGGACATAAATTTTAATTATCTTCGTTAATCCTCGTCGCCAATTGATATGTTTCAAGCACGGTTACAATAAACAACCACTACGTGTATTTTGTACTTTATTAAACAATTCAACTTAAACTACACATCTGAACATCTTGAAGCGTTGCCGGAGACTGAGTTTCTGATAACCAGTTTTACACACTAATGTACAACTCAATACATATCATTAATGAGGCTAGGACTTATTGCTTCGTATATTTGAAAATTTTAGAGCTAAAATTAATGCGACCAGCGTGTTAATAAAATTGAATGCATTTATTCGCTTCAAAATTACACGCCTTGATCTCAGTTTATTAGTAAAATAAAAATATATCCAAAAAATTCAAACCTTTTTCACGACAAGTGAAAGATATATTCTGATTGTAGTTATCATAAGAGGTGAATTGTAGTATTCATTGCCAATGCTTATAGTTCTCTTAGCTATAAATTTATATTGCGAAACTTTTTTGAAAACTCATTTTTTTGTGCCCCGATGTTGAACCGTTATTCCAATGCCACCTTCAAAACAAAACCAATCCTCGTACTATTCATTACTTAATCTTTAAAATCCGAAATTCAAATTCAAAAGATTCTGGTAAAATTATACAAGTATATTATTTCATCGTTGCAGCGAACGACCGGCATCCTTCATTAAGAACTCATAGGGCTTAAAAGTAATATTTTTGTATAACATTAAATGCTGCCCAATTTACCTTTTCCCAAAACAAAATTTGCTGAAATTTTGTTTCAATTTTTTTTATATGAAACAACATACATATGTGAAAGTAGACTGTCTTGCCTTTTTTTCCAAATGAGATAGTTTTTTGATTCCTAGTTACATATTTAATGAGAATATGTTTGACATTTTTCTTGTAAGAAAAACATAGCCATAATGCTTATAGTTTAAAAATATATTTCGAAAAAATGTTTGACTAAACATGTTTCGATCAGAAAATGTTTCATAAAAACTTTTTTAGTAAAGCCAATTTATAAACACGCCCGACCAAAATACATTGAATTCGAATCTTATTTAATGAATTGGCGAATTAGTTTGTGTATATATTCAAAATATATTTACTCGAAATATATTTGGCCAAAATTAAACTTATGAAAAATTCCACTTATAGCTACCATCTGAATTATTTTTAAACATTTTTGTGGTGTGATATAAATCATCTTATCATTATGGCATTGTTTTTCAAAGAAATAAAGTAGCATTAACACTGTGCTCTGAATTGTGAAAATGTTTGAAAATTTATTTTAATATAAAATTTATTCTCTAGTTCATTTTCATCTTATTAAGCAGCAGCATTGCTAAAGAAAAGTACAGTTAAAATATTACTAACTAATTATTACAAGGTTTGAACGCACCGTTAATTGGAAAAATGTGGACTTCAGCATAACATTTCCGAATTTAGGTTGCTAGTAAGTCTACTTACATTGGACAATTGAGATTGAGTCAGATTTCGATGTTCTACAAGGTAGCTGTATAGGTCCTCTGTTGCTTAAGACCCGTATGCAAGATGTATTCAGCGCTTCAACCTAAACGATTTCAATAATTTACCAGCATATGAGTTCTGAAAGCTCATTTAGATTATCTTCCTTTTCTTCTACGAGAGATACCAAGAAAGAGGGCAGCGAGGTCTCAAAGTATTTACAGCTGCCAAAAAATTAAAGTATAATAAGCTTTTAAAGAAAATTTGGGTGACCAATAATTTGACAAAAGTTCCTTGCCTTGCAAAATAAATATTTCGATAGAATTTACAACGAAAAAAGAAACAGTGGTAAATCTAGATTGTTGTTTGCAAATCTGTCAACTTCCTTATACCTGACACTCAGTCACATTCGCGTTTCAAAACGAATGCTATTTCATCTCAGTGTATTTTACATATAATTTTATGAGCATCGACTGAAGTATCTATGACATAAAATATTTATTTCCTAAAGGATAGATTTGATGATTGTAATGTGGGCAGATTTGATGTTTGTAATGCACAATTTAGAGCGCTAAAAATTTCTCCTTAAATTTTTCTCTCAATATTTCAAACTTATTTGAAGTTATTTTCTCAACATCACTCCTTCATATTAGAATTCAAAAATAATGGTCGCCATTATGCGAGTCTTCCATTTCGATGAATAACCTATTTTGTATTATGAAATCATTTTTGACATCCAGTGTTCTACACACGTTCACATATCAAAAATATTCCATACCACACCCATAAATTCAATTAATCCATCATAATTAAATCTTTATCACACTTTGCCAACCAAACATGCTTCGCTCATTATGTATATATATATTCTCCATCCAGATGACTTCAAAAAGGAGCCTCTCAACCATCCTCATACTTCCTTAATTCTTTCCTTCCGTCACCAGCATTTCGCGTCAAACTAATTCCTCATCATAATCTATTCCAGTAACCCACATAGGCTTAAGTCAACAAAAATTTGCAACACACACTTTCCATCCAGGAAACCGTACCACAACATCCATTTGTTCTTCATACTGCTGTATCTCTCCTTAAAATAGATAATGACGTAAAGGAAGATTAATTCAGTAACATGGACTATGAAACTCTCGCTAAACCTTAAGTTCAACATTTCAAACCCACAAGCCTTCATACTAGCGCGAAAATTGTCAAGTTTACTTTTCGTCTCGAAGCTTTTTAACATTAACTACACAGATCTTGAAACTGTGTGCTCTCTTCTCATGTCACCATGAAATATATGCAACCGTATCCGCAAAACTGTACTAAAAGATATTTCCTCGATGCTTTTGCATAAGCAGAACGACACTCGTTGTTGTAGTCATAGCTTAAAGTCTCGCCTAAAATTGTAAGCTGAACGTTTCGGTGATTCAAAAAAGAGTCCACAAGACGCGAAAGTAAACGAAACGAAATGTGAAATCAAGTTGCGGTTTTCGTGGATTTTACCCGTACGCCAAAAGTGTTTTACGCCAACACAGAGCCAGTCAGTGACACAAGCAGCCAGCTATCTATCCACCCATCTATTTGTATGTAGATGGTTCTATCCCGTTTCGGGAAATCCTTCATTTATTCTACAGTTGACAAAACAAATTGCTTTGAATGATTTCGTTGACTGTGAGTGATATGTGTTCTACGGGATGTACATATGTTGAGTGTAGGGAGAAGAAAATGGAACCATTGGATTTTAAGCTGAAATTCGTGCTAGTACTCGACATCCTGGCAGTTTCCTATCTGCCGAACACGCTACGATCTGATGAGAATGTTTGTCTGCGATTTACAGTGGATATTTGAAAATTAAGGATGGGAAAGATTGCTGTTATTTCGGTTCTGTAAGGTGTTTAGGGGACCGAATATTAAATGGTCGTCTTAATTTTAATAATTCAGATATTCCGCTGATTGGAAACTCCTTTTAGCAAAATCCTTCTCAAAAGAAGATGACCTTTTAGAAAACTGGTAGCATCTTATATCATCAAACCATTTTTTTTTTAGAAAAAATACATCATCAACCAATTGCTTTATCACTTCTCCTCTCTCTTTCAAACTTTCAGTTATTCTGCGTAAGTCTGCCATGTCAAACCTGCCAACTAATCCTATTTGCCAATGTTTGTAAACATCACCAGTTCTGACCTACTATCCAACAAATACTGACAAAATTTACTTCTCCATTGGGATATGGATACCCAAACCTCATGCTGTTTGTCCTCTCGACGTAAAGTTGGGTAGATGTAAGCGACACTGAACCGATGATAGCACTCCACACATCAGATTACAGCAAAATTTATTTCAAAGAAAGTTCATTTCCCGGATATACGTATCCCCAAACTTTCTCTCTTTGTTGTTTATAGGAGCACTCTGTATCGTTTATGTCCTTGCTCCTGCCGGATCGAGAAGAACGACGAAACATTTTGTTACATTCGAAATTTTCGTTTGGGGACTCGAAACTACATGGATGCATCCTTCGACGAGTCAAATCCTTTTGAATCCTGGCTCGAATGGAAATAAAATTACATCAACATATATTTTTATATGCCGTGAAAATATATTTGAGCTTGGAATGAATTTCTCAACTACAAAAAAATAAAATGCACGCATTCGACTAGGAAAAGTGTAAATATCTAAATTGGCTGGATGTTACTGAAGCGATCTATTCCAGGACCAAGAAGGTTAAAGCACAGACAGAGAAAAATCCTTAAAGTTTCAATGTGATTTTTTCCTTCCTTTTTACTTCCCTTGAATAATTCATACAAAACTTTTACCATAAGATGCAAAATATCTTTCGTCTTTCATTCAGCTTGACGGGACTACATGGTTGTCTGAGAGTTTGTGTCGAAACTATTTTGCCATGAAGCAATCTATTCATGCAGAACTTTTCGTGATGCTTCAATGTCAAACAGAAAATGTAAACAAGACAGAGCGTGAAAAATAATCGGAGTCAAAATAAGGAAGTCGGGTGTGGAATAGATGATATAAAAAGAATATGGTTACTCTTGAGTGCAGGAATAGCTTAGTTAAAAAAACAGATAGAAAAGAAGAAAAAAGTTGGGTCTTGGCTGTGTCTGAGTGAAGAAATATGTTGATTGTTTCTTTCTTTCTTCTGCTTAGCTTAAGTCTTTCGCTTTTTATTCTGTAACTGTTTCGCCTTTAGAAACTTAACTTTTAATATATAAGTTTCGTGGGAGCCGAATTATGAAATAAGTGTTCTGCGCATAAGATACGATCGAGAGTTAATGCAAACTTAGCAGAGAGTTAATGCAAACTTAGCAGTTATTGTTAGCATTTGATCCTGTTAATATATTTTGCTATTTTATCGTTCTCTCCTTTTGTATCAACATGGATACTTGCAAGACTGTCAAAACATTTCGTACATGATTTGTGTAAGTGCCAGCCATTTATGTTTTCAATATGCAATGAGACTAAGTTATCATATAGAACTGATCAGGAACTATGACAGGATATGAGCGGGAGCAGATAGGATACCATTCAAATTGCCGTGTAACCAAGTCAGATATAATCAAGTTTCATTGCATTGCATATGAAATGTTTGGCGGAGGTCAAAATTTTTCACGAGATTACAAGAAACATTGGTTTGCAAGATTTCAATAAATTTTCATTTTATGAATAAAAGTGAATTTGTAATTTAACTACAGCAGAGAGCAACATCATGGTTTTTAGGCTTTTTTTAATTGGTCTTGTTTAAGCTGTGTGTAATTTACAATAGTAATCTGTAAGTTCTTCCCTGATTGTTATTTATTTTCCGATCAAAGTGATGGGTCCAGAATTCTTCCGAAGTCACAAACTGCCTCAAAAAAATTTCTTTCTCAGCTTGTTACTTCTCAAGATTAGCCCTTGATATTTCAAGATGTCTCTTCTTTTGCACCTCGGTTGCCAATCTTAGTACCAAACGTACGGAAGTTTTTTCATATGCAGTTCGCTGGTGAGCATCATCAAAATTTTTAATCACAGCACTCAATTAATTTTCCCCCTATTTTCGTGTCATCACTTTGATTATTTGTATAAAAATAGCAAAAATATTTGCAATAAAACTCCGATTTAAGTTCTTCGCTGGCCCCCTAAGTTCTTTGAATTCATGGCTCCTTAAAAATTTTGTAAATATCTTTACCATATGACACGATGACTTACTGCTTCTCCATCAAACTTTTCATTCATGATTGGTATACTGTACGTGTTTGCAGGGAGATTAAATTTTGACTGGTGTTCAATATTTTGACCACAACTTAAAGTGGGAAGAGTCCTTTGAATTATTTTGCTTATGTAACACACTGTCTGATTGTTTGATTTAGGAACACCGCATGTCGTTCGCACGCAAACACTTTCCTTCCTTTCGTATCACAAGCGCTGCTTATTTTGAGCTGAGTAAAATAAAAAAATAAAAACAAAAACAAAAACAAAAGACATGAAGCAAATTTTCTTCTGCTATGGATATACGAAAAGTCCTGGGCACTAATAGAGCCAAAATTCGTGAAATCGTCGCAAATATAGTCATCACTGCAATCAAAGAAGGTAACACTGACTGCATTTACACCGACCGACCACTTTCATAGGAGCTTTGTCATCTAATGTTCCATTTTCCGAAATTTGCCAGTTGGCCATCGCTGATAAATTCTATTTAACCAGATAAGACATTTCAAAAGCCATGAGAGAACTTGACATGAAAAAAAGGCTTGACCTGACTTACTACTTCCAAGTTTCCTAGCTAAAGCCCTAACCAAACATGAGTCTACGAACATAAACAAGTGTCAAAACCAGCCCGTTAATAAGCAAAATAGAAACTCATTTAGGTCCGCATACCTATGTCAAGTCATATGTTATCACCGCTTTACATACGGACAGCTCATAGGAACCATTGAGCAAAAAGTTGCCCAATGTGCATGTCACTTTTCTGGCTCTTTAGAAAGCTATGTTTGGGTGCATCATATACTTTGCGTGGTTTATTGCCTCGGCTCATAAGCATCGCCGCGTAAGTGTGAATCGCTGCCATGTGGTGCATTTCCGCGTTTCTGGAAATCAGTCCATATCACGTCAATTCTTATAAATGGTGATAAATGCTCAGTTGGAAATTATAGAGGTCTCGCTATTTTGTTAGTCATACCTACGCTTTTTGGAAAAATTGTTTGTGACAAACTTACAAACGTTATTGATCCTTAACTCCAAAATCGAACGCAACATGTTAAATTCCGATGCCGTCTTTCCGAAATAAGCAAACATCTGGGATACTTCTCATCTGGGATACCTCAAGGCAGCCACCTAGAGCCATTTATGTTCAATATTTTTCTTTCGGATCTCTCGGTCGTGGTATCCGACGGTCCGCTCCTTTTTATTTAGATGATTTGAAAATATACCACCTTATTCAGTCGGAATCAGATGCAAATTTTCTTCAGTTGAATTTTTGTCACTGGTGCAATGGTGTGACCAGAATTAACTTAAAAATGGCATGCCATAAGTTTTTCCTGCAAAAACTCTATTTTCAATTTGGATTACCACTTGAATAATCAGCTACTGAAAAATGTTGATAGTGTTGTAGATCTCAGTGTCGTCCTGGATAAAATGCTGCATTTTAATCTTCAGTATGACAGAGTTCTTGCAAGAGCTAGCAAGCAGCTGAGATTCATTTAAAGACGTGCGAAAGAATTCAAGAACGTATGGGTTAAAAAGTCTCTGTTTATAGCTTTAGTTCGCCCATTACTCGTATACGCTTGCGTTGTCTTATTTTCGTTCTATTTCCTATATTCGTAGCAATAAATTGGAATCTCACCAAAAGCAGTTGGTGCTTTTTACCTTGAGAGATCTCTATAATCCACACGATTTGGAAAGTCTTCCGACTTATAGTTACAGACATAATCTCTTAAATTAAGCGACACTTTCTTCAAGGGGAGCGGTATTATCCGCATGCTTCGTCTTTGATGCTATAAAGGGTTTGGTTAACGTGGAATATCTTCGTAATAAAATCACTCTCAATAATCCTGTAAGACAAAGTAGGCACACACGTCTCCTCAATAAGTATGGAGACAGGGAGCCGATAAATAGATGCTGCAAAATATTCAAGTATTATTCCTCATCTCTCAAACTATTATTCTTGGAATTATTATTCCTCATCTACCTCTAAACTATTATTAAAAAAAATATTTACTGCTTCAAATTTTAAAACCAAATTATTTAACTTTCTTTATAACTTCCATATTGTATTAACAACCGGAAAAAAAGTCTGGTGACATGTAGAAATGTAATTGTAATTAAGTTTGAAATTTGTGATTGATTTCTTACCTTGTTTGGTTAAATAAATAAATAACGGAGGCTATCGACATCCTGGTTTGTAGCATTTTTATATGTAAATTGAATTTCCTTGAATTCCTTAATAAGATTGTTGGCTGGGTTAGATCTGGTCTCTCAGATCGCAAGCGGTACGTTCGATTTGGTGGCATTCTATCCATTTATATAATTGCCACATCAGGAGTTCCACAAGACAGCCACCTTGATCCCATTCTTTTTGGTATTTATATTAATGAATTGATCACTCTTGCTCCAGGTTCATCCAATTTATTCTACGCTGACGACGAAAAGATTTTTAATACAATATCATCACTATTGTACGATCCTGCAACGCAGTATGTTAGATTTTTCTAATTGGTTCGCTCTAAACCGACTTTCACTAAATGTTGATAAATGTTTATTTATCTCTTTCTCCCATTAGTTTCAATTACTCTTCAAGTGACACTCTATTAACCCGTTCTAATAAAGTTCCTGACTTAGGAGTACTATTCTGCTCTACTAAGCATAAAAGTTCTATCCACATTTTAGTACTTTCGAGATATTCAATGATTTGTGTTTTGATTTGTCCTGGAGGTACATATATGGAAAGTGCATTTTTTAATATTGATTTTAACATACTTCCACAAAACATAGGTTTTTCAAATTTTGCAGAATAATGCAACAGAGTATATAGCTTTCGAATCTGATGTTAACTCAAAAATGAGAAAAATGCAGATAGAACCTTTATGCTTAGTAGGGCAGTATTAGAGTCTGCTTTTACTTTAATTACTTTTAATAAAGATCTGCAGCAGCGTGTTTTTCGTTTTCTTTCATCTTTCTCACGAAATTTGCTCTATTATTTTTTGAGTCGTATGCACATGACTGTACTGTCTTAAATTTAAGTACACCGAATTATTAGCCTTGGTCACTAAATTGATGCCCTTAGATCTACCCTTTTTATAAATTTAGTAATTAAAAATAAATAAAAAAGGCGTAATCCACCATCAGGAATAGTGCTTTAAATAACAACGACTAACCATAAAATAAATAAAAACTTCGCACCTAAAACTAATTGAAGAGCAAAAAATCTAGGAATTTAGTCACTCTTTTAGATGTCCCAGCTTGCTGGTACCAAAACTCTTCAAATAGCTAACGAATTTTTTCTGCGATGTAATTATTCAAAGGTATTTAAAAACCTGCCCATTCATCATGTTGGAAATGCTTGATGAATTTTATGATAAGTAAATAAAACCCTCAAACTAAGCTTTCAACGAAAATTATTTAGTCTCTCATAGGTGCTTAAAAATATCAAATTCTGTCAGTTTTAATCCTTTGTTGACTGTTTGGTGCTCTGTGTGACTTGAACTATTATGCTGAGCATTACAGATTGCTCAGTTTTATCATTTGAAATATTTTTTGCCCGTTCTGGTTAGCAACGCACATTTTCCTTTCAATGCATTTTCTATGTAGATGTATTTTTTATGAAAGCGGTTGTTTTCGCAGACTTCAAATCTATTTCTTTTCTATTGGTTATTTGCATTCAAGTTTTTGTTCGGCTTTGTTTATTTCTTCAGCAGATTTATTTACAACAGATTGAGAACCTTTGATTGGATTTAGAACACTATATGTTTAAAACTGGTTCCTACAACTACTCATCTTTATATCAGATACTTTGGTATTTCAAATAATGTTTTCTGGTCATGGGCTCCTTGAATATATTCAGTTTTACATTTTTTGGTTCTTTGTTCGTCAATTTTTTGATAGCATAAAACTTGCAAACACAAAATCTTCTTCTGTTTAAAAAAAAAATAGACAACATTAGCCACGTTATCTTTTGAAACCACAAATCAATATTTACACCAACAATTTATGACAGCCAACCACGTATCTCGGAAAAGCTTTTGAATACTAAAAACAATTTTCACACTCGATCTACCTTCTTTCCACTACTCTTGCACCTCTCACCTCAACACATTTTTCGACTTGCCATAATGAAAATTCATCACCATCATCATGATAACGCTTTGGAGATGACAATATTTTTTTATTATTATTCCTGCCAAGTAATCCATTTACTAAAATCTCTCGACATGACCGATAGCTCTTATTCTCTTCGTTTTGCTTTGTCTGTTACGGCTCATCTTTCCTTGCCATTCGATCGTATATGCAATTTATAAATCGTTGTCTTCGAACTTTTCATTGACAATTTCCAGCACAGCGTACATGATCAAGCCTCTTGAGGGCTGTAACAACTCAAAAAGGAGCCAAACTCCATTTGCCATGATGCAATATAACTCCCCCAGGGCAATAATAAAGTTGGTGCCAGATATTGGGACTAGCTAGCCCACTGCCAAGCATATACAATCTACACTCATCAGTATCGGTGGAGCTTGGTCCCAGGTCACAATCACTTCACATTTAATATATTGTTTGACATTGACAAAAGATCACCCTCGACCCTCTCTAGTAGCCGCTCCCCAATTCACCAGTGCCGTATTGCTGTCTTTCTCCAGCTGCAAGGTACTGATGGAAGTAAAAAGTTTTTTGTTAGATTTCTCACAGTCTAGTTACAATAAGCAAGTCATCCTTTTTCGACAAGATATCCGTTGTGGTGCTAGGCACAGTGAATCGAATGAAGTGGAAACTTGTATGTATGTGCAATGGAGGAAATCTTCTTGCCAGCCCCGTTCGATTCGATAGAAGAAAATTAAATTCACCCCAAAGTTCAAACAGTCTCTGACGGGATGCTATGGTACATACAAACACACCTAGCTGCTAAGGCCAACCACAATCAGGGTAATGGTCGTACGATTTTAAATCATTGGAACATATGAGCTCTTTCGTAAATTGAATATTGGCCAGATTGTACATGAAGAAGCTATGTTTGGTGATAGACACGATTGCATTCCCTGTTTCGTTTCATCATATTGCAAGTTCCACGATGCGCTTGGATTTGTTACCCTGGACGAGAGGGATTTGCAACGAGAATGTCATAAAAGGATGCGTCAGAAGTATATGGTGTATGTCAAATCCAGTAAAGACTGGCTTAACCCCAAGGTCGGATTCGGATATGTGATTTATTTAGGGTGCATTGCAAAAAGGATACGAATGGTGTGCTGCGATTTATGACAGTGTCGTTTGGTGGGCAATTCATGTCTCTGATGAGTTTTTTTTTTTGTTTCAACGTTGCAACGAAATTGAATTTTCGACTAAAGCATAGTACTGAGTTCGATTTGACGTGAAATTTTCATACATAATTTCACGTGAAATCGGTTTCGGCGAAAATTTAGCTTGAAAATAAGCAAGTTTGGTACTGTGTTCTTAGCATGAAAAGTTGCTTCGAAGTTGCTTTCGCTTCGAAAATATAGATGGCACTGAAACATGTCTCCAATAGTTTGTGCAGTTCATTCTTTTGAGCGAAAAAGTGACATTTGGTGTTTCAATTTTAAAATGGAGCAGTGCAAATGTCTTTCCAATAAGAAAATCGATCGAAAAGTGAAATTCTTGACATTTTATCCGTCAGAAATGAGTATTGTCTCTGCTTTTCTCCATTGCCAAAATTTTCGCTCGAAAGAATGACCAGATAATGGAGACATGTCGAAATTTCACGTGAACTCGAACTCAGTACCAGCCTTAAGGCAGAAAATCGAAAGAAAGGAGTCGGGAGGGCATTAGAATATGATGCTTGCTTGTGTAGGCGAGTAGGTAAAGCATCAAGTGTGCTTCCTAGCTCAAATCTAGGTACGGACGATGGACCATGATCAAACACTGAGCTGCAAACTCATCAGTCTACATTCGGGCATATTGATTACGAATGAAGTTGCTACCAACTTCAACCCGTACAAGGGTTTGTAGGACGCCAACGTTTTTTTTTTCTAGTTGTATAAGATATAATATAGTCAGATGACAAAAAAATAAGTTCTACTGTATGAAAGTATTTTTAATTTATGTGCGGGCATTTTTTACTTAATTTTTATTGAATCAGGGTTCTTCCGAGAAACTGCTTTAGAACCGGGTACCACTTTGAAGAAAGGCAGCAAGTTCATAAATAACTCAACTTCCAGCACTGGAAGAACGCTTCGAAAATATCAATACA
The DNA here is from genome assembly GCA_963978885.1 of Nemotelus pantherinus. Classification (NCBI taxonomy): domain Eukaryota; kingdom Metazoa; phylum Arthropoda; class Insecta; order Diptera; family Stratiomyidae; genus Nemotelus; species Nemotelus pantherinus. The sequence goes on along the minus strand of OZ022263.1, from coordinate 81,627,391 downwards.
AGACTCATATCCGAGTCCCTGTTATTGAAATGAGTCTGCTTTAAGTCTTTTGATAAAGACCTATTGGAATGCAAGTTTGATGCCAGCGGCTGCGATAATAAATATTAAAAAAAACTATAAATATACCCACCTATTGAACTCATTGACTTTAAAAAAAATCTACTTGAATCTTCTTATCCTCTACATATGATACTTAACAACTGTTTCTAAAAACGAGAAGAGTTCTTATTTTTCTTAAATTTTCAAATAAATCAGTATAAATTAATGCATCCTGAAAAAAATCACTATCTGTTTGGTACTATTTAAATTTTCACGGAATTAAAATCGAATTTCCGGCTTTGCTACCTTTTTTGCGTTTACACATCATTTATGTATATACATTTTTATGAAACTCGCTCATTGTTTTCGCTTTTGTATAAAATTTTAATACTATGCATTATCATTGTAAACATTTTTTCATTTCAACCCTTCTCTCCTCTCAATCCTTCTACCTCTCAAAATTTTATGTTTGTACGTTGCACTATAACCTACAATCTTTTTATTGATCGATCCATTGAAGTTTTTTTACACAATTTTTTCACTCATTCAATTGTTGTTTTTTTCTGTTATCATTTCAGAGGTTCAAATCCACTATTGATATCATCACCACCGGAATTGGCTGGTATGACATTGGAATCGCGCCTGGTGTCATACGATTGGGAAAATCAATTCAATAAATTTCAACAAGTAACTCGACGTGGTTCATTCAAGCCATTGTGTTGGGGAGCGAAAAATCGACTGATACCGGTAAGTGGTTTATGTATGATAAATTTATAAATTTAAAATTTTAATATAATCGAAAAATAGCGAATTTAATGTTTCATTGAAACCAACGTGAAACATTGTAATTACAGCTGATTTAATTGTCGTTTGGATGATTGTGTTATATTTCGAAAGGAATTCTTGTGTATGTGTGACTTTGTCAGGTTTTTCAGGAATCTTTTATTATGTTTTATTTTACAGGCTGACGTAAATTCAAATTTTCAAGCCCTAGTTTGTGTACTGTAAAGAAAACGAAAAAGCTGCAAGCTTCATAAGCAGCAAATGCAGTGCGAAAATCCTTTTATTTCTATTTGAAGTTTTTCTTTTCTCTTTGATAATTATTGCTGCTATGTACTGCCAAACAAAAACTTTCGAAACACAATATAGTAAAAATATTTAAAAAAATGCTCAGTAGTAAAAAACGTTGTTATATTATATTGCGATATCTGCGCTATTTTTCGACACAAAAGCATAGTAAAAAATAACGATTTCAAATATCATAGTTAATTTTTCAAACTAATGTTAATCGCATGCCTGCCAACACAGCAACGATTTCCAGAAGTTGTACAATTGTATAAGTAATAAACATACTTTCTTGGCTAAAAATTTGCACTTCTCCCTCCCCATCACTCGTAAAGAATTTTGAGGCCATTGTCCGACAAACCACTTTCGAAATTTTTGACTAGTAACGCTTTTGTATGTGCATTGAACTGCACATCGAATGATGAAAAGAACATTCTCAGATTTTCCTTTCTTTGTGCTTCACCTACATTTTTTGAGCATTGTTTACACATGAAACCTAAATTTTCCTTGTCGATACATGGATTAAAGAAAAATTATTAATTTATGTGGAGATTTTCAGGAGCCAAAGCTTACTAACACTAACTTTTAATTTATGCAACTGGAAAATCTTTAAACATATTGATAACATAGAAAAGTAAAACTCAAAGTTAGAATATTATCGAAACTCATCACCACTGCCCTCGCTTGATGGCAAAAAATTCTTCACTAACTTGTTATTTTTATAAAATTAAAAATATCAGTAATATCCTTACTTTGTAAAATTGATTTAACATTTTCCTTCTTTTGGATTCCTTTTCTTTGGCACTTTTTCGATTGATCTCCAGTGCTTTTCAGATGCAAATTTAGCTGATTTTTTCTTCACAACTGAAAGTTTGGGAGATATGGAAATTTGTCGCGATAACGTACTATAATCCAGACTAGTAATATGCATGATCTGCCAAAGCACTTGCTCATTAAAGCATTCACCACCCTTTTTTCAATTTTCTTTCCGCAGGACTGCTTTTCGGTATTACTTCGTAAGGTGGTTAGTTGTGGGCTGTTTTCCTAGCCATTCCTACTATTAAAGCTCTGCTCCATTTTTTGACACGCTCTATTTCCCTGAAGCCGTAGTATTGATCACCTTGATGATTAGTATCTTTGCTTCTTCAATTCGCCTTCATTCGTTGACTGAAGTCTTGGGCTCATAGTCGAGTTGTTGTTCCCTAATTTTTGCAAGGATCTGAGCAGTAATTAACATTCTTAGGCTTTCTCTGGTAGAACTTAAAAATTGTATAACTTCTGCGACTAAGCGATGGATCCAACTTTTGACCTACACTCAAATCCAATACAATTTTCACTTGAAAATCCTCACTTCAACCTGCCGATAATGCACTCGTTAGTATCATCTGTGAGTATGCTAATGCGTTTCATACAGGTCTACAATCCCAACCAGGTATACAATGCCAAAAATTCTACAATAGCTGCGTTTTTTTGCACAAAAAACCCACCTAATGTTTTACATAATCTCTAACCTCTTAGTAATTTGAATTCAGCACTAACAAAGTATTTTAATTTGTGATTTTGTAATTTAATTCTTAAAAGCTTTCAGACCGTTCCTTGGCGCTCTGAATGTATCCCCTCTGAATCATGGAAGATTTTCGGCTGTTAATTTGCTAGTTCACCTTTGAGACTTTCATCACCCATGCCAGTTTCTGTGCAATATGATTACCCCCACATTTTGCACATAAAAAAAATTGCTATATCAATTGTAAAGTTGGCTTGTCTTTGCTTCATCTAATCCATATCGAATATGATATAAAACTAACAATTGAGTATCATTTATACTATTACTACTTTATACCATGCAGATAACAAGGAAAAACGGACGTTAACAAGGGACACTATCACGTGGAATTTGTAACGCTCAGAGAATCAGTTGAATGGTTCTAACCATTGAATAATTTCTCAAGAGCAACCTTTTTCCTCAGCCAAGTTTCGCATGTCATATCAGTTCCGTCAATTCATGAAATTGCCATAAAATGTCAAAATCATATTTTGATTATGTTCATTGATTGTGTTTTGTCGAATGAGCCAGATTTAATGCTAGCCAAGTTTTCTTTTTGATGCATCAATTTGTGCCTTTTATTTCAAATAAGCTTCTGAAAGAAGAAATCACATGTTTCATCTCATCAAAAAAGGCATGATTAGTCTTGAATTGTTTATTAAAAACAAGAGCTTGTCCAATTCTCTCAGTATTAACCAGCAAAAGCCCTCAGCCGACTAACATTTCCTTTGTTTGATGTCATCATATCACAATTGCATGTTTTTTTCTAATGGTGCTTATATAGACAACTACATCAAAAAACTATCAGCACTAAAAATGCGCTTGTCTAGTCTGTAATATGCAATTCACATGAATTTTCATGGAAAGACAGTTCAAAGAGCCTGACTCTTTTCTAAATCTCTAAACTATTTTCTACTTCGTATCACCATTACCCTTGCCATTTCCCACGGAGTGCAACTACATCATTTTTGATTGCATCAAATGATCAACCTTGCTACTACCTTTACAAAAAAAAGTCCAGAGCCAAAATTCTGAGAGTGTCGAAAGAAACGACCGAAAAACTTATTTTAATGTAACACCATGCAAATTGCAATGCACTATCAAAGAGATGAAGCAAAAATGAATAATGCATCATTCATATGCACACCATGTGCAACGTACATATGTTTGTACAAGGAATATGCAAAATGTAGTAAACTTAGATTGCAATGCATGAATGAATGGAAAACGCATTTCGTTTTACCAACCGTTGCACTATGTTGGATGTACGTGCATTTTCTTTGAGTACTAGAAGAGAGTTTCAAGTTCGTTGGCTACGAAAATCAGGAAATAAAAATGCAATTGCTGGAAAGCAGAAGAAATGGCCATGGCATATCAAGAGAGTGGCATAAAGTGGAAGCATAGAGCAGTTAAAGAATGCTTCAGGATATCATAGAATAAGTAATTGGCCAGAGTCCCGAGTATGGAGAATTATTGTCATTATTGGAAGTGAATCATATGAATGCTGAAATGTTCCATGGTTTCAAGGAAAACCTAGAAATCAAGTGAATCAGGGTTTTCTTCAAGATGCATTGGTCTTGAGAAAAAACCTGATTTTGGCGAATAGACCTTTGAGCAAACTTAGAGGTAGTTGAAGCACTTACTTTGAAAATGGTTTTGTAATATCTGGTAGTAAATTGAAAAGATCTAAGGAAAAGTAGATACTATTTAAGGATTACTTCTGAAGCAATTTGCATAAAATCAGAAATAATGTAGTAAACTTCACGTTATTACTAACGAATTTAACTGCGGCGGTGGCCTCTAATCTTACCATATCTAACCTCCATTGCAGCTTGATAGTCTCTAGACAGCTTTATTGCTGCAATTGACACCTAAGAACCTTCGTAAAAAATTCATTAGTTCCCTAGACAAAATGCTAGTCTTTTCCTTGACCAGGTGAATTCATTTTATAAATATTCTCGCATACAACGAAAACAACTCCACTAGTCTGTAGATTAACTTTCGAAAAAAAACTCCATAACGAATAATACTAATCCAACCAACTGTAGAAAAGATTATGACCCAAAACCACATTTGAGATCTAGAAAAATCAAGTGTACCTCTGCCAGTTGATCTACTTAAAATTAAAAGATACATTGATACAAACACCGAGCCGCTGAGAAAAAAATATAGATAATTCAGTTGGTGCGGCGAAATCACTTAGTTGTTCATTTGGCTTGAGTTTGACCATCGGTCGCGTCCAAAGGTTGAGGAGTTTTTTTATTAATCGCATCAAAAACCACTCCGAATCCTCTTTATGTAGGCGTCCATCTATATATGTACATATGATCCAACGAGCCATAATAGTATTTATTTTGAACTATTATTTACACTTCCAAGAAACTTGCGCGATTCAATTGATTGATTCATCTAATCCAATTTCTCTGGTTATGACATGTCATTTGAAAAGGTTTGATCGGACTTTTGGACAATAATGGCGACTGGCGGGCAGGCGGGTAGAGAGTAAAAATATTGTTAAATCTATCTAATGACCAGATTAGCAATAAGTAGTTTGGATGGTCATGTTCATGTGTAGATGTTTTATTCAACATTTTTGTGCGAGGTTTCCGATATTTGGGTCGGGTTTGAAACTGAAGCGGTGCGGCTGGGATTTATTTTTGGGAGTTTGTTTGGGGGTTTGGGGCTTTGTATTGATTTCCGGCGGTCCAAATGTAATTTAACTTGGTTCGATATGCTTGGATTTTTTGACGGTGATTTCAGGGTCGTATCTGTAAAGTGATTATCACTAATGTATCTGATAATTTGTTTTGTGACGCCAGACTAGTAGGTAAGTGTGGTTTTTGCTGAATTCAATTAATAATTTAGTAGTAAATGTCAGGAGCGGCATAGATTTGAAAATTTTTAAAAAAATTATAAAATTAATTATTAGATTTCGTTAAGCATTTTCCTAAAAAATAAGTATGGATAAGTATAAGTGGCAAAATTTCAAAATATTTTAAACTAGATTGATTCTTCGCAAAAAAAGTGGAGGGACTAAAAAATACAATCGTAAAACTATTTACAAAAATCAAAAAATGGTAGTTTAAAATCGTTCAAATCATAACAATCAAGTGAGGTACCTTTTCTCTGGATCAAACCTATTGGAGAAATCCGTAAAGGTACCATTATAAGTGGAAATTTTGTGTAGTATTTATTATATCATATTTTGATTTTTCCGAAGCATTTCCTTCAAAAATATGGAAGGTATAAGCTGCTATCTACGAAAAGTCGCCATATGACTTTACCATTCGTTTACACTCTGGAGGCTATTGTATCCATTTGAAGTCAGTAAAGTTCGGAAATTACTTAGTAAGCATACATTTCTTCCATGTTAACCTAACTACGACGAAAAAGTGAAAGTTGTACTGTTTAGAGATTTTAAAACAAAGTGTAGTTTAAAACCAAGGTACATTTAAAAGGTGCTAAGCAAAAGGGTATGATTTTTACCATTGCTGTGATTTTCACCAAATCATTTAAATTCTTGAAAGCTGAGGTTTTTAATGAAGACTTACGACTTGCGTAATGGCCACTTAAGTTTTTTTAACATTCAAAGTTTCCCCAATCTCACGAATTTATTATAAAGATGGATCTTACAATAACTTAAATATTGAATGAAAAGGGACACAATCGTTCATTTTCGATCGCTCTTACGCTTTTATCTTACATATACTAATCCTAACTTAAATAGAAAGTATCTACAATGAATACTTAAGACGTCGTTGTTCTCGAGATGAGCCCACGGATATGTGCAGGATTCCCTATGAAATTAAATTGATTTATCCAAAATAACTGCTTAATCTGGGACTTATACTTATAATAATTATTACTATCTATGTAAGCTAGAATGTTAGTTCGATTTATCGTATAGGTTCAAATTGCCGTCTCTTAGTTAGAATGGCAGTTTCACCTCAGGGGTGCGACATTTCTACTGGAAAAGTTTTTGAACACACATGTTGGTGTTCTTTTCTTTATTTAGGTACACACTCCAGTGTCTAACGCAGGTTTTGTGTGGCATATACCATTTCACCATTTTGTAGCGATCTAAAATAAATGGGGACCTTGGCAGAGCACCTCAAATGAACTGAAGTCCAGTCAAGTGCCTGCCAAGGAAGGTGATGGCGAACCAAAAAGAGGCAAATAAAAAAAGAGAAGTATCTCGGCAGCAAAGTACCCTAGAAATGGTAGTGAATGTCCCTCGTTCGCAGTAGCGGAGCACTCATTAATCCGATCTCGATGGATGCAATTGTGCTGTTTTGCTAGTTCTACGTAGCTGGGGTGGGTCATCAGAAAATAGGGTGGATTTGCTCCCATGCAGTAATTCAGCAGCAACATCATTCTTGCAAACTGCTTGACCACAACAACATAACTGCTTCACAGCCACAGTTAGCTTGTGTAGCGGTGTTTATTTTGGATGTACATTCTACAGTGTAAATCAAAATTACGCATGCAGAAATTTCAATTGAATAATGCTATACATTCAACACCATTTCATCATTATCGTCAACTTATTTGACGCAGCAGCTTTTCCAGTTTTTTCAGGTCTCTGTTGGTCCCTTACAGTGGGGAAAAAGATGGTTCCATCTTCCACGAGCTGGAAGTGAAAAATGATCTGGAGCTCGATATGAGAACCCCTAGCTTTCTTGCTGGCAGTATAACTGATTATATTTTCAGTAAATGCGACAACCCATCGTTTCGGGAGCTAGTTGAAACTTAAGAAAGTGAGCATTGTGGCAATATAAATTGCGAAGAGAAGTGGTGCTTTGCTGTAGACCACCAGAGACTCGGAAGGATGTAGTTTTGGTTAGTTTACCGTTTGACACAATCAAATTCGTATCGTGGATCATACTCTGGATAGTGTTGGCAAAGTTTTTAGCAAGCTTAGGCTGGAATACTTTGAAGATAAGTCCGTCCAGACAGGACGTGTTGGATGCTTCTTCCATATCAATATGGCATGCGCCAATGCATTTTCTATTATTTCAAAAATTTTTGGAGATGACTTTTTTAACTGCCTGTATAGACAAGAGCACTGCAGGAAAGCTAAACTGACAGTTGCTCATAAGCTTGTCCTCCTGAACGTACTTGTGCAGTAAGCTGTTGATGAGTATTTTGTAGATCATTCCGACAAAAGGAAAAAAACTATAAGTCTGTAGATATGAGCATTCTGCAAACCTTTCTTCGTTAGAGGTTCGAAAAAGTTTGGGCTAATCTAAAAAATGTCTGTTACTCGCTCCAGCACTTAAACGCAGGGGGCTCACTTAAGCGCTCGTAGTATCAGAACGAAATATAATGTATATGCGATACTTTAGAATCATGTTTTTTGCGTAGTTTTAATAATTACTTCTTGAATGAAAAAAAAATTGGTTTTATAACGTGTTTAAACTACTCCCCTCGCTTTAATCAAATTTTTAACTATATTATCGTTAATTTTATGGCATCTAAATTTGTCATAAGTGCATATTTTTTGTTGAAGTCTCAGTTCTCGTCAAAAAAAAGTGTTTCCATTACCTCAGCGGAAACTGATTTTCTTTTCAATTTCAATTCGTTGGAAAACTTATATCTATAAAATTTTGCGAAGCGTTCGCATTCATAATATAATTTTTTAATCCTGAATAGGAGTGTTGTTTTTATTAATAACCCTAGTTTCGATTATTTTTTTGTTTCTGCCCGTTAATCGTAGTGACTTGAACATCTGTGTTTTCTTTTTCATATCAAGCAGTTTTTCAGGAAGTTCAAAAGTTTATCCTTCGTCAACTAAGAAGTTTGTATTTTACGGGAGCTTCAGTTTTCTTAGCCTCAAAGGTGATCAAAATTGCATAGTTCCCTTAAATAAACTTCCTAATTATATTAACCTAGTTTTAACCTAGTTTTAACCTAGTTTTTGAAATAATTTTGGTAGAAGTTTGAGCCAATTTTCCATAATTTTACTCCTTTCCATGACTTTGTCTCTATGTTTTAATGGGGAGGTTAGTTTTTAAAACGCCGTGAAGAGCTGTGCTTCAAACTTCAACAACAATTTCCAACGTAAAAACAACTTCTTAAAATCTGACTAGCCTATTTGAAATCATCCCTTGGATTTTCAAAATCAGCGGTTTGATTTCAACAATCAACTTGTGATGTTTTCATTGATATTAGTTGACATTTAACCAACGATTCGGCTGACATCATTCGGGTCAATAAACTTATAAAAAGCAGCTTTTACAGAAATATTTACTATCAAAAACATGTTAACATAAAGCTACCTGTCGCAAGCTGTAGGCTAATATACAGAAGAAGAAAATTCGTGCTTAATATCGAAAATGAAAACACTATTGCAAGATTTTATCTACCACTTACGAAAAATTTAAGATCAGAGCATATAAAGTATAAAATTGGTGCCCACGTGGTAATGGTCCTTTTTTTATTAATATATATTGTTCGTTCATAGAAATATACCGCCACCTCTTCGCTTTCATGATGGAACTCAACGATAAAATTGTCGATTTTCCTCTTTCAAACTATTCAAACTATAGCTAATTTTACGATCAGTGTCCTCCATTTCTTCTCCGTTAGCGAACTATCCTATCCAATCTACAATCTTAATTTAGAAAATTGATGATAAAGCAGTTGCAGTAATTTTTTAAAAATGATTTTGTAAAATATGTGACTAGCCAACAAAAACAAAGCTTGGGAAAAGTCAGAAATTTAGCTTTAATCAAAAATCATAGCGTAAACAGAAAAAAAGATATGAGATGAAATTAAACTTGCTCCTGGTGTAAGTGGGGATTCAAGCAGTATATATTTTTGAATAAATTGCTGAGTAAGAAATTTATTTTAAACAACTAGCTTGATTACATTTTGCTCTTAGTAGATATGCAGATGATAATGTTACGATTATAATACCGCATCTGATATTTTCTATAGTTAATTTCCCCCTTTTTAAGTTGATGCTGATTTAAACTCTTGAAATATCCTATTGAACATGTCACAAATAATGGCAGAATGAGCAATTGAGTTGCCTCACGTATGCGTTCCAAATTTGTATTTTATTTTGCTAATCATATATGCTCACATTTATATTTTTAAGCCATTCGCATTTATATCTAATCCTTACACCATATGCATCACACGATCCTTCAATTTGCATACAAAGTATCCTGAAATTGAAATCATCCCCTAACGCAGACCTTCAGTTTGCAGTGAAATATATAATCGTTGCACAAATATAATGACGAAAGTCTTTTAATCCAGGCCGCCAAATGTTGACACAAATCCAAGCAACATATGCCGGCAATGACACTGAATAATGTCGGCAATCGACTACATCGACTTTCAATGGTATACCCTATCTATCAAATATATGTGCATATATTTTAGAGGTGCAGACGACATATTTATTTGTATTTTAGAAAATTTCTCCAGTTAATATAATTCATTAAGCTATTTTCATTCTACTGATATTTTATTATCAATCTTCAATAATACTTTAACCATTTCTTCGAACGACATACCCTCCAATACAGGTATTTAATTATCATGAGAAGACAAAAACACATTTCATTACTATCGACCGAATGTTCCTAGTATCAAGAGACGAATTTCGTCTTTGTCTTTAGAAACCACTCTACAGATGGATATACGTTCACACAAGTCATAATCCTGATTCTCTCCTTTCTATTGTTCTTCCTCGACAAAACTAAAAACAATTTATTGTTACGTAAAACTTGACAGATGTAGCGAAAGAAAATAAAGGAAAAAAAAATAGAGACTAATCGCACAGATTACAGAACCGAACCTTGGATTCTGTGTAACTGTTTCTCTCCAGCGACATCTTTTCAATAAATCGTTATCATATACATCAAATTTTTTTGTTCAATGTGATAAAAAGAGGACTATTGTCGATGGAGATTGTCACCAATTCCAAAGGTATGCGAACATTGGAATCGTCAGAACCTTGACTTGCAAGGGTTTTTTCCATGAATTGTGCAGTATGTATCTTAGGTCCAAGAAAATAGTGCGCAGGAAAAATTCGAAGGTAATAGAAAAATGAAATTATACAGCATTAAAAACTATTTCTGAAAGCAAATTTATCCATACAGGGTTCAAAACTGGAAAAGTAGATTCTTAACATTGATACAATTTTATCAGTTTTCTACTGTTTAATATCCTCTCAAAAGTAAAAAAAAATTATTGATCACACATAGACATAATTTAAATTTGTTTTTTTTTCGTAAAATAATTTCCGTTCACAGTCCTCCATTAGTTCATCGGCAAGACCTCATCATTATTCGTAACTGGCGTCAATGTCAACAGCAGTTATCGTTACGGTCACGTCAAAAAAACTCGCAGCTGCAACCCAAATCGCTCCCACAGTCGATACAACTCGGCACCCTTCTTCTTGTTCTTCCGTTCGCCTCCGGTCGAAAGCATCAATACGCTCTGTCTGAGCTCCTCAAAAGCATGCCTACAATATTTCTTTTCGAGAAGATTAAACGCATTGTAAACTAATCCTTTCAACCATAAACTGAATCAATTTTTTTCGACCTGCACCGAGTGTCGTCCTTGTCGGTGTCTGCTGTAGATTTTTCTTGTTTTATCGATTCGATACAAACAAACCGGGAATTTAAAAGGATTGGAGTTACTTCAAGCGAAAGAAATACACGACATGGTTTGAAAGGAGGCTAGAAAAACATAGATCACCTTGTGACAGAAGAAGTTATTTCACCTCTCGATCTGCCTTCACCTCGGTAATACTGCCAAGAGAGCTTTTGGCGATTGATGCCAAACAAGTAAAAATTTCTATTCATACACAGTTTCTAATCCTTGTGCTAAAAAAACCCAACACAATCTGCCTTCTCCACATTGTCGATCCTTCGAACTCAATTTGGACATTTTTTCTCCGTCTAGCTTATCTGGCTGTATCGTCAACATGGAGTTTGCTCTTTACCTTTCGTATCTCTACAAATTCGAATATTTATTTGTTTTCAATACAACAAACGATGGAATCCTGTTTTGATATATTGATCCTTCATACCATCGCCAGGGTGGTAATACTTGAAAAAAAATTAAATCTTGCACTTTTTGTCAACGTCTAGGCATGATGGTTATCATCACAATTTTTTCTTCGATTGTTATTTTTCAAATCAGTCTAGTACTGTGCACTCTGCGCTGACTATCAAACGATATGTTTACACTTTGGATGGCATACACATAGAGGATTAGATGATGTAAACAATTTCAAAGGACGATAGTGATTCATTTTTTGCTGGACACGGAGATTGTCGATGGCTCGAAGGAAATCGACTGACTGCAGTAAAGAATAAACATTCAAGTGGGATACGATAGGATAATTTCTAATGGCTGTTTCATGTTTTTCGTGGGTGAAGTACTCGAGTGTAGAGTGACTTGTTTCAGGATTTATGTTTGGATAGGATTTGATATGTGGATTTGAAAATGTGGAAAAAATTAAGATATTGGGAAAAAAGGACATGAAAAGGCCTTTTTCGATTGTTGACAAAATGAAGTTATTTCTCTTGAGAATATTGATAGTTTGCATTCGAGTTAGAATGTTATCGTTGAAGATAATCTAAGTTTGGATAGCGTTTGGAATTCTAGAGACAATTGTGGATGAATGGCAATTATCTAAAGCCAATAAATGATGGTAACCGATTCGGGGCTCTTACCGGTTTGGAAGGAATTCAAATCTGATGTAAATTTAAAATCAAATGCAAGGAAACATCTACAATAGTGCCGTGGTTAGCATAAACGTCGTGTTTGGAATGTTTTGCTTTTTGAGTGAACACCAGATTTGAAAACGACTTACTCCATTACATCATTCTACATATTATGAAAAACCTATCTTTTGTGGAAGAATGTTAAAATCAATAATGAAAAATGCCCCATCTACAAAAAAACTGGGCCATTACTTACTCGTATCATAAACGCTCTATCTATTGTATGTAGATAGGGCATTTATGCTAAGTATCTATTTAAAAAAAGGCGTTTATGCTAAGTAATGCTATCATTATTTCCTTGCATTTCCTACAAAAAGCCCTCTTTGCTTAAAACTCTCTTCCGCAAATATTTTCAACGAGAAAGTTTTTAGTTCAAGTATACCTCAAATAAACGTATTTGTATCCAGGTTTAAGATTTCGTTCCGCTTGAAGATATCTGCAGCATTTATAAAAACACAAATGATTACATATCTCCAAAGTTAAATGAAGATAGAGTGCTTGCAAAAATACTATTTACCATAATTTTATCAATAAATTGCGAATTCGAACTTTAGTTCAATGCGAAGATATTATAATAAGAAAGAAGGGTTATCTTCTCAATCATTTTTTGAAAACAAACAAATAAGATTAATTTTAGATTTACATTAATGTCAATAGAATAAAGATCTAAATAATCTTATTTTGTGAAAGTGATTATATTCACGTACTCTACCAAAAAAGCACGATAAATAATAGATCAGAAAATATTATTTTCTGATCTATTATTTATCTAAATCTAAAATATTATATTTATTGTGAATACTTGTAGTAGTCAAAAGACTTTGTACCAAACTGTTTATATTTTTACAATTCTAATTTTTAATTTGCTATTACTTTCCAAAAGAATCGGATTCAAATCACTGTGAATATTTCAATTAATTTCCTCTCACACAATCTATTGATGGTGTAGACAAAACTGATTAAATTTCTTTAAAAAGTTGCAATTCTTCACACCCAAACCAGATATATTGTTTCTCACAGTTAAGTTTTTTCACACAATCCAGACTCTTTTCTAAATTTTAGATGCAAATTTTTATCAAAATACCATACAAGGATATGATTCATGCTATTTTTCATCGCCTGGAAATAATTGCTGAGGATTTGTTTTCCCAAATATTTAATTGCAAGAGTATCGTTTTGCTTCTTTCAATCAAGTAAACGTAGTGCGGTGAAATTTCAAATATTTTATAATAAATGTCAAAAAGTTCACAGCTTTTTTTTTATACAATCTGTAATTTTTTATTGAAATTTCTGGATTTTTTCCCTTCTGTGAAAATGTGCCAACTGCAATGAAAACAATATAGCCTGTTACTAAATTTGAATTTTCTTTTCGATGACAACCATAGGTGCGTTTTTTATGCATCTGGAGTAGTGCAGGATAGCGATTTGCACGCGAAACAGCAACAACATCCAGAATGCGAACACTTGTGAATTCAGTGGAGTTCGTACTTGTGCACTCTTTGGAACGTATTTCGATAACTCATGTCAACTGGAATAGTTGGAATTATAAAAAATTTCCATGTCACCCTGGCAACCAGGATAAATAGTCTTTTATTTGAAAACCGCGTTGGCTACATATCAATTCAAATTTTGAAATGACAACTGTCTGTTTAGTAGAAAATAGCAATTAAGGACAGAAGTTAAACCCAACTTAATGGGTGGTGTCGAACCCAATGGCTGATGCGAATTGTTATAAGCCAACCTTTTCCTCGTAAGACAGGAATTAGTACTCAAAAAAAAAAAAAAAAATTACAACTGTCTAATAAAAATAAACTTGCATGGTGCTCTGGATCGTTTTTTTATGCATGCAGGATACCTCCTCCACTCTGGATGAAAAAAAGGCAGCTAATGTAGTAGTACCTTTTCTGATACAAGGTGCATTATCTTGAATCTTCTGCGCTCCAAATTTCCAAAAAACGGTCCTTGACTGATGCAGATATTAGACCTCGTGCTGTTTTTAAATTGTTCTTGTAAGTAGTATTTCTTCTGAAATCACCAGATTTAAATAGCTTCTGGCAAGGATAACCATTGACTTGGCTACTTGATCTGATGCATTTTGAATTAATTATTGTAACGTGAATCTGACAAGCTGATGCATGGAAACAGTGAAGTTCAATTCGGTATAAATCTCATGTCGAAGTATTTGACAAGTATGCGTATGGGGCTTCACAGTTCCAAGTTTACTTCAACCGCATTATTTCCCTGTATAGGAGCTCATCCATTTCTACGAATGAACATATTTTATCAATGCTCGTAAGAAGTATAGCAGCCCTTTGAAGGAAAGGAAAACACTTTCGTTACTTGATCGGGTTTTGTGAGTTGTTTGGTGCAGTTTCTATAATAACGTCTTCTAAGAATTCAAACATAAGATTGATATACAACCGAAGCAAGAATATTAATACCATCGTTTCAAGGTAAGAATAACATGCATCTCTCATTTTCTTTGCTATTGTACCTATTCATACCTAATCTTTTAAACAAGTCAACAGTATTCACTAATCCCCTTTTCTTAATACCACCATCGTGTCATTACCACTATCGTATCATATTCGACTTAATAAAATTCCATTATCAAAGTGTCAATACCAATTGATATTTAACACTCTCGTCCCAAAGATGATCCCCTTTTCTCGACACCACCTCAAATATTGACTCATTGAAAATCTACACCCAACAAAGATACTTGCTTCGTTCGCCACACAATAGACTCACGCATTCAACATGCAAACATATGCCGGCATCGAAGATAAACCTCTAATTTTTGTCAACACACCAAATCGAAATCAAACGGAAATCTTATCAGAATTATCCCACACTTTTCCTGTTTCGACAATAAACTCAAATGCAGAGAACACAATCCGAACAATGAATGGATTTCTGGCTATAGACTAGAAACGCATGATTGCGTCGACTGCTGCAATCAGGAAAGCAACCAACCAAACAACAACGAAAAATCAACAATGCACAAAACAGATAATCAGATGGTAAACCACAAAGTACTCGTACGTTCGCGACCCAACGAGCAGCGGTTGCAATCAAACGAACCGCAATATGTTGACGAATTGTCGATGCCCCGGCTGGCAGATTTTAAATTTTCGGTCCAGTATCTTTGCTCCCTGAAGTTAATTCAACGAAACAACCAAAAAAACGCATTAAAAATGCATGGGCCGTGCACTTGAAACATCTCGAAATGTACCGATGCAGTGATGCATCCCAGTGCCAATTTGTTATGTAATAAGATATTTTATTTCCAAATCTCAAGTGGAAGCGAACACGAGGCAATTTGGGACTTGGTTGGTATATCGCTTGGCTAGACTAGATAGCACAAGTGAAATTGGGACAGAGAAGAGCATTTATATCGATCCAGTGAAGCTGGGGTGACAACGTGTATGTTTTGTATATTCTTCTTTTTTCGGAGTTTTAGTCCAGTCCGTAGAGCTACTAATACTAAGGCTAGGTGGGTGGGTGGTCTCTATGCAATTTCTCTACCGAGTAATTGAGATTAATTCGTTCAACAAATTCTTGCTAATGTACCGTTAGAAGAAAATGAGAAAATATTTGGTGCGATTAGATGAATATGTTGAAGGAGGAGACTGTAGTATGTTGAAACATTCATTTGAATAGGGCGATTTAGAACTGGCTTGACAGGTAGTGTTGTATGTATTTCAATTTGAATTGGGAGATACTTTTAAAATTGAGAAATAAATATTAGTAAATACTTTCAAGTTTGTGGTGTCGAAATAAAGTATCTTCTTAAATAAGACAGAGATTCGATAAGGCGAATTTCGATATAGTTCGGAGGGGTCCGATTTCGATAAAATTTAAATGTAACATGTGTAGACAGTTGTTTTAAGTTCCTATTTTTCAATTTTTTTATTAAGTTTTCAATGCACACATATCGCTGTTGGGGATCGAACAATTTTCCAAATTTTCAAAAGTTCCAACCGGTGCAATAAAAAGTTTAAAAGCACACTGCTACCAATACGTCCAGCGTAACTTGACTACGATTTCGCATTTATCACATTGTACAGTGCACAATATTCGTGCTCTTTCAACATCTTAGATTTTTTGTTCTGAAAATTCACAAAACATTATATTATTATAACGATGCTTGATGCACATATGTTCGCTAGATATGGAAAAAAATTGCAAAAAGTGTAAAATAATATGCAATAACTTTCGTATTGCATATCGAAAGTTACATATAGCCTTCGTTTTTGTAGTATTTTGGATTATTGTCCTTCAAATACTCCCTTGTTCTAGCCCCTAGTACCCCGTAATTTTAAACTGTTTCAAAATTCGATATTTATTTATTTGCATTGAATTTATTTCTATTTTATAAGTTTAATAATTTGTCTCGTATTAGTAGGTAATTATATAGCTTGCTCGGTGAATAAATAAAATTAGAATTGATCAAGATTGAAAATTTAGCATCTAAATGAAAATTTTCACCTAAGAATTTCATTGATCTAATTGAAGTCTAGAATTATTTTCCTAAGTGTAGAAAAAATATTTTTTACAATATTATTTCAAATCAACTATTGTCGAAAGATTTTCAGAACTCTCGTATTCCTAGCACCAATTTTTTGAAACTTCAGCTCATATCATGCAATACCGGATTCAAACGGAATTAAGACTCAAACAGTAGAATCGAAATCTTTAAACAACTCGCTTACTTTCCATTGTTCCAACCTCAATCCCTAAATCAATCCACAGTGTATAAGTAGCTTTTGAACACAAAGCAGTCAATTCATCATTTTATGAACGAATAAGATTCTTTAGTGGTGGGGATCACATCTTTAGTGGTGGGGAAAATGAGAAAATTTTCAATTCAAACTCATAGCTTTCGCAAATGCAGAGGACCACTAACAAAAGTCCACTAAAGGTACGCTGCGGCAGGAAGCTAAAACTAAAAACTTAAACTGAATCTAATTCAGTTTTAGAATGAACCAGAGTATTCCCATGCGACTGCTGCAATAGAATGCTAAACTGAAAGCTCTTGCTAAAACTGAAACTTCTGTCAAACTGAGCTTTCAGAAACTAAAAGTGAGGAATGAACATGTTCATTATTTTCAGTTTTAGTTTTGGTCTTATGGAGTTTATATGTTAGCTTGTACTGTTTTTTTAGTATATTTTTCTCATTGTTGACAGAAATTAATATTACAAATGTTAAATAATAAAAAACAAACAAGAAAATATGTAATTGCTCGTTTTATAAGCTATATGTCTATCATATAAGTTTTAGATTAAGCAACCAGCGGCAGCATTTGCGTGCTAAACTAAACCCAAAATGACGTCATTAAGCTTTGCTAATCTTAAAACCGAAATAAGTTTTAGTTTAAGTTTTAAGTTTCAGCTCCCAGCCGCAGCGTACCTTAACTGTTTTTCAGGACACCATAGCAATTTATTTTGTTACTATGTAGGCGGTGAAATCGTCCACTTGCATGGGGAGTTATCCAATGGAAACTCATTTTTTTGACCGTGATTAAAAGTTCGTGTCATTTAAAGTCCGACTAACACATGAATACTTATAGATATGCCCAACGGGAATCGCGGTAATGTATGCTGGCGTAATGCATGAATCAAACAATGCTAGTAATGCGAATTTCCGATCTCCAAAGCTATTTTCCAGCAATTATAAGATATACTCGTATACATGACTTAGAACATGGAAAATGCTGCAAGGGAGAAAGCTCATATGTTATAAGTCCAAGACTGGCCAATGAAATCCACTCGCAGATACAAGGGGAAAAGAACTTGCGAGCATACATCGGTTATGGGTAGTCTGCTATATAAAGCGGAAAGATGAAAATTTCGAAGCATTTCAAATCATCACGCACGGGTAAGTAAAATGTATGAAGACAATTCCTCCTAGTAGCATAGAGCATGCGCTTTTGGAATTTCCAATGAGCGTCAGCATGCAAAAACCACACATGTAGAGATACGATCGGCCGCCGGCCAAAGCTTTAATTCATATTGAGGCGTATAAATGCGAGAATACGATGTCGTACTTTCCAAAAAGCTCTTATACATAAAGCTATAGAGCTAAAAGCATGAGTTTCCCCTTGTATAAATCTTCCCAGCCTAGGACATGCAATGTTAAAAAGAAACAACGCGTAATGGTCCGGTAATGCTTACACGCATTACGCGAAATGCTTACCGAATATATCCGTAAGCATTATTTTTCCCGTTGGGTGTGTCTCCTTTTGACGAACGACTTTTATATCTAGCTTGAATGAATGTGTGATTTCGTCTTCTACTTCGTCTACTTGACATTTATTCTGTAGAATTCTGCTGGAAATAGTTGATTTGACACTAGTAGTGATCATCTCAACATCCAAAAAGCTCATGAAAAGCTCAAAAGCTTGCTTTTTTCTGCTTAGCAAGGTTTTTATTTATTTCAAGCCAAAGCAAAACGCATTAAGATCATATAACATCACCTTAAACTAAGTCAAATAAATCGCATATCACCTTAAACTAAATTAAATTATATATTGTTGTAACATACACGTTGAAGCCGCATGATGAACTCATACGTCTAAAAAGTAAAATAAAAAAATCAACGAAATAAATAAATTAAATAATAAATTAAATTTACCAGGATCAATTTAAACAAATACACTATGTTGTGGCAGTAGTATCGACTAGAGATGAGGCGTATATACTGGAACAGGTATATGGAACAGGTATTTTTTTGGAACAGCCAGTACCTAGTACGAAATTCAAAAATACTAGGTACGAGTATTTTTGTGGATTATACATGTAATCAAGAATTTACACAATAAATTTCGTCCATTTAATTCATTTCAATAAAACAGTGACGTAATAGTATCCTAATATTAATATAAACTCGTATTTCATACTTGCAAGTGCTTTCATACTAGGGCATGAATCCCGAGATTGAAATGGTGATCCCGAAATTCGGGA
This sequence comes from Nemotelus pantherinus, assembly GCA_963978885.1. NCBI lineage: Eukaryota > Metazoa > Arthropoda > Insecta > Diptera > Stratiomyidae > Nemotelus > Nemotelus pantherinus. The sequence continues at coordinate 81,608,029 of OZ022263.1, read as the reverse complement.
TTAGAATTTTCGGGATCCCGAGATAGTCCCGAGATTTCGGGATTTTATAAAAAAAAACTATATTAAAGGAATTTAAACAGATATATTGGCTTATTCGTACTCAATTAAAACTATATTTCAATTATATGTACATAAAACCGGAAGCTAAGTTCATTATAATGTTAAATCTATGCACATATGTACATGGGTACTAACAAGTAAGACGTTAAGCTATAATTGCATATAAATTAATCTTATGATCTAATTTCTTCTAATCTTCTTGTCCAATAAAGCTCTTTATTTGGTCATGATAGTAAGTTATAAAATTAGTTAAAAACGAATTGAAATTTAATCAGCATAACGGATGTTACGATAATATAATAAAAATGCATTATTCTTTGTAGTTGTTTACATATCCATTACAAAATAATATTGCTTTTCAATGAAACAAGTGATAAGTAATAATATCGATTGGTTCAAACTGCTGATTTATTTTGAAAGTATGCTCTTAATAAACATAGTTCATCAAGAGGTTCTAAATTTAAACTAGACCTGATTTTTACACTTTTTGGTGGGATATTAAGCATGTAATCATACGCCAGTTGTAATTTATTATTACAACGGGCTTCCGCCTCCGTTTTCATAAAACAATATTTCTTTAAGTATTAAGTTCTGCTTTCTAATTCCCAAAATGGGTTGAATTTTATCAATCCCGAAATCTCGGGAGTCCCGATAAAAAATTCGGGATTCCGAAAATGTCCAAAATGTGTCGGGATCCCGAGATCCCGAGATCCCGAAATCTCGGGATTGCATGCCCTATTTCATACTCACGAGTATCTCGTACGCGAGACGAAAATATTTGCAAGTACGAAAATACTCGATACGAGTATATACTCGTATAGTTCCAAAATATTCGATACGAATATACTCGTATCGTTCCAAAATATTCGAATACGAATATACTCATATCGTTCCAAAATATTCGAATACGAAAATAACGTATCCTTCCAAAATATTCGAATACGAAAATAACGTATCGTCCCAAAATATTCGAATACGAAAATAACGTATCGTTCCAAAATATTCGAATACGAAAATAACGTATCGTCCCAAAATATTCGAATACGAAAATAACGTATCGTTCCAAAATATTCGAATATGAAAATAACGTATCGTTCCAAAATATTCGAATACGAAAATAACGTATCGTTCCAAAATATTCGATACGAGTGACTACGTTTAATATCGTTCCACATTCCAATGTTCCACTAGTTTCGGCGCTGATGTCAGCCAACAGCTAAAATTGCTGTGAACAGGAAACTAAGAAGGGAAGAGAAGAAAATCGCTGTTACGAACAAAGAAAAATTTGACAGAGCAAAGGAAAAACGGAAAATAGACAGTCAGGATAGAGATACTATTGTTGCCATGGTAAAAGTTGGATTTTTTGTCAGAATTGTAGTTTCCCCTGCGATTTTACTGGAACGATTCGGAAACGGCACAGCTGCAACGTTGCGGAATAGGATTATATCTATTCTACTATAGACCAACTGAAAAGTTGCAGTTGTCATTCAGCATTCAGTCATATATTTACATATGCTCTAATTTGACTGTGGTACTAGTTTCAGTTGCAGTTATCATTGGGCCATAAGCATTAGATCTATCACAGCTGCAACTGTGAAGTTAGAGTCTCCAATGAGCCGTCAGCCATATATTTACAAGTGTTTTAATTTGACTGCAGTACTAGTTTCAGTTGCAGTTGCAGTTGCCGTTGAACCATAGGAATTAAAGTTTGAAAATTTAATTTTGAAAAATTGAGATCAGTAAATAACATAAAAACTTAAAACACAACAAATGAATTTTCTAACATATAAACGGGTTGGTGTTGCTGGAAGTTAATTTTAATAGTAGAAGCGTTGTTTTTGGGAAAAAAGTAAGAAGTTGGAAAGTGTGCATCATTCATTGAGGCAATTGGACACAGTGGAAAATCTGTCAAGGAAATCAGCTACGAAAGTAAACAGTTCCGGGTCTACAAATTCAGGAAAAGTGGGTGCAATTTTCTTTTCTTCGGTGAATTTGAAATTGCTAGAACAACAGTGGATCCATCTGGAGCGGAACAATACGGAATATTGATGAGGCGTGAATTGGTTGATTAAAGGAGAAGCCAAAGAGAATCTTGTATGGCCAACAAGGATGGTTAATTTAGAACAGATATAAATTTTTAAATAATAAAAATTTGATGTAAAATAATTGACAGTTACGAAGTGCTAAGCCAATTCATGCAATTGAAACTGCCGGTTGCACAGTAGTCAACAGCAGTGGTACGAACCGTTTAGAACACTCTGACTGATATAAGCACACTCTACATAAAAGCCCATAAACAACCGCTGCTCAGCATATTTTCCTTCAGTGACGCGACATGTGCAGGATTTTTCAATATACTTAACCAAATTTGATTTGCTCGGGTATGCGAAAAAAACGCACCTAATAATTCAATTAGGGTAGTACTTAAATTTAATGGCGTCAGAATTTTAATTTAAAAGTAGTTATAAAACATAAATATAAAATATTTGAAAAAATGAAATTAAATATACATTTAAGTAAATAGAGAACTTAATTTAAGTAAATTTGAATTCAGGGTGAAATTTGGTTTATTGGTAATTTGGAATTTAATTCACATTATTATTATATATTATTATTACTACTACATGCTATATGATTGGTCTAAACTGATGCCGGCTACACCTTTCACAAATATTCTGATTTCTTCTTCACTTTAATATTTTCTTTGCTATGGAAGAAAAGGGAGTTTGTTTTATAATTTAATTATTCAATGAAAAGGTGATTGGAATAACTCTGTCATTTTTCTTGGTCTTTACTATACTTCTTCTTGGTTTTTTTTATCTGCTAGTCTGTAATAAACAAAAATAGATAAGTTTAGAGCAAGTTATAAATAATGCTTCCTACGTAAAATTTTCCCTCCCTTCTCATTCCTTTTTATTGTATCATGATTTAATTGTTGTGTTGCCTGCGCGCCAAAACATATAAACAATTTGATTCTGCTTTCGGAGGCTGATTCCGCAAAACGATCGAAGTTTCCCGTTTCAATATGCTCGGCTTCGATGCTGTAGAAATGATATACGTTGTCTATGCTGATTTATAGACAAGAAGGGAACCGTAATCAAATTCAATTACCTTTACTAAGTAAAATTATATCCATGGATATAAGTCGGAGATGTTAAAATTTGTCACAACTAGCCTAAATAAAAATGTAATGATTTCCACCTGCAAGTGGTCACGCCAGTCAAGTATGCACTGTGTGCTGGTGTCTGATGAGAAGCAGTGCATACTTTCGAAACCACTTTGTCAAAATAGAATTTTCAATGTAGATTAAAATTTTTAATGTTAATAAAAAGTTGTTCAATTTTAATCATCCCGCAAAAACAATTCCAATATAAACGGATCTACCCCCGGATACACACGCCAGATTGAGCTAGTCAGCTGGCACACAGGGCAAACTGAAGGAAGATCTGCTAAAAAATGTCATGCTGCGCTGACGTTAACTCAGCAGAGATAAGTGGGACGCTACAACAATCCACAAGACTGTTGACTGTTTTGGGGGATATAATCTGCTAGGTATTAGTTTACTTTGTTAGTGCTTTGGAAAAGCCATTCTTAAATTTAGACTTCTTATATAAATATAAATATTTTGCAGCACCTGTTAATTCGTTCTTTGTCTCCATACACAGTATTTTGCTGATACTAATTCAGAAAACGTATATGCCTAATCCATCTTTCTGAATTATTTCTGAATTAAAAATTTGATAATGTCAAAAACGAAGCAGGAACTGTAATTTGAATTTTAAAATCTCATATGGTCAACACGACTAAAGACTTTACCTGTCAATAGAGATGCTATCGATGTGATGTCCTTTTTTAATTTCGCAGAGAATATTTGCGGCAATTATCATGAGGTTGGTAGTAGCTGATCTGCCTTTTATGAAACCATGATATTGTCGATCAAGAGATCTTCTTTTAGCGTTGGGAATTTGTCGCAGACGATTTTTTCAAAAAAATCAGCATGTCCGATAATATAGCAATGTACTTGTAATTTTCGATCGAGCATTTGTCACCACTTTTGAGAAACAGTATTTGATGTGAAGTTTTCCAGGAAATATGAAATACACCATATGATACTGATTTGCTGAAAATTATATAAATGGGTGAAATGAAATAACCAATGCTGCGGAAGAAGAATGAGGAAGTTTAAAGGAAGGAAGTCTCTTGTTCACGTGCAGTTCCTTTATGGCTTTGATAATAGCTTCTCTTTCTAACTCTACTCTGGAAGCAGTAGAAAATAGAGGAGTTTGGAACAGTGTTACGTTAGGTGAGCTATTGGACAGATAAAAAAACTTCCCGGCAGTAATATCAAAAAATTCTTAGTATTTAAAGTATCGAGTTTTGTCTTGTTCAACTTTCTTTTGGTATTTACAGAATCAAAGAATTTCTTTAGGCCGTAAATTATATTTTCGTCAATCGAGTTGCGCGGCATTTGATGAAAAATCCTAGTGCTAATTTATTATATCTGTCCTTGATATCATCGTTTACATTAATGTTGCTTTTTATTTTTGATGCTGCTTACTTTCTTCGTTTCGTAAGTATCTTATAGCATCCTAAGAGCCAAGACTTAGTTTTTCTTCTTTATTTTGGGAACGTACTTATCAGCTTCAAGCTTAAATAACCTAGTGTGTAGAGAACGGGCTTCTCTGTGGGGTCGCTGGTTTGAATCCAGGTGTGGACGATAGATCAATCAATCAATCTTTGAGTTCATTTAGCTCTTAATAGGTAGCTAAATAATATGAAGTAAATAAGAAGTTTTCAAATCAGACATGAATAGCTCAACTATGATGACAGAAGTGGAGAGTCGTGAAGAAAATGTGTTCTGCGTCGGCGGTTAGATTAGCTACTCTATCACCGTAGCTATTGGTAAAGATAGCCAATTAATGTTTTGGCTAGAAGTCGGATATATTTGCTCATATTTTATTTAACTCTGTCTTTATTTAACTTGCTGTAAATCACTGTCATAAAATGACTTCCTAGATTTAAATCAAATGAGTCAAATAGATTAACTGGAAATCGGCTGTTATGATTTTCATCAGCCATGATTTTTTTTTTGAATTTGAGCGATTGATGAAATCTCCCAATAATAAAATTTTATCAATATCGTTAAGAGATTATATTGGGGAGGAAACTGTTATGGCATATATTATTACACATGACCTCGTCTGAATAAGATGAATGATAAATAATATATGATCAAATCCTATACATCAGGAAACCCAACTAAATATTTGCTCATACAGAATATGTGAAGTTATTTCGGCCAATTCGCTTGAAAGAGAATTGTGGGCCGCAATTACCACACCAATACTTCGAGTTTGTCTAGTGCAGTAGTAATAACAGTCCGTTCTGTAAATGGCTCACTTACCATTTACTATTTCCTCATTTTTATGCGAGTTGGTCTGAGATTTTTATTTCTAGCTTTCTTATTAGGCTTGCCCAGTACTATGATGTCAAGATACTTTGACGTTATTTCGCCTAATTTGAAATCAAGGACTGCAAATATAGTTCCAAACTGTAATGATATAGGACTACAATCTACAATCTACATTCTACAATCCATTATATCGATCAATCTCATCTGACCAGGTGTCAACTTCCTCTTATACTGCATGTCACAACATTGGTCATAACCAGACTTTGAGTGTCATTTTTCGAACACAGCACGTGTCCGACGTTGACATGTTCCTACACAAACCTCGCACAATGTAATTATACCTTAATATAGTGTGTATTTTAACAAGAAAAAGAAACAAAAACACATCAACCTCTTCAGTTCTTTGTTCGAAATTCTGCTTGTGGCAGAATCCTGTTCATCGTTTCGGACATTCGTAATTTTCTTTGTTCAAGTTACGTAACAAGCGGAAATTTAATGAGACTTCTAATAATGTAATGGGAACGCAACGTGAAAGTTTTAGTGACTGAAGTTTGTTACGGAGTGCTGCCGATAGGTCTTATTTGATTGTTTTCGATCTTAATTTAGGAGAGTGAGGAATTGAATACAGTAATCAAGAAATGATATGTGAGTTCAATGTGTATTTAATGCTTATTGGAGTACTGTCTTCATACCAAAAGATAATATTCGAGGAAATGTTATATATACTCGTAGCTTTCAATTTCAGCTTAAAGCAAGTTCTCATTTCAGGACCGAAAACATTCATGCAACCCACATGTCCCTTTAGCGCAAAAATACGCACATCTCTTGTACCGTCTCAGCCAGATGTGCCAAAATCATTCAGTTTCTAAAAATAGCAACAAGACACTAAGTATTTTACCTTTTGCCACACCGTCGAAGAGTCGAGTGGTAAAACTAGACCATATGTACAGCTATATTGTTCGTCCTTAATGCATGAGTTCTCAATGTATTCTACGCCGCCCCGAACAACAATGGAGGAACCTGAGCAGAAATTTGTACTTGATTCCGAATATAGAAGCTGAACATTAACAATCTGAAATGGAAAGAAAAACTGCCTTCACCAGGTTACAGGAATTTGGTGATGAAGAATGTAAGAAAAGCTCGCACATGTCATTGATATATACATTTTGTGAATTCCACACCAGTAGTAGGTGTAGCTACGGATGTTTGGTTCTGATGAACGCCACCACGCAGATATGTATTTGATGCAACTTTGTCGGGCAAAAAGAACGAAAAATAAGAATGAACGACTTTATTCCGTAAAGAAACACTTGACAGACTTGAAGCGAGCAAGAAAAGTTACTTAAATGTTACAATAGTATGTGTAGGTGTGTATGATTGTGTGTTGATGCCTCGTAAAGTTGCGTGATACTGTTTCAAAAATTTTGGTGAATTGTTAGGTTGGTATTTGAGCAAAATAATTGATGATACTGATTGATCTTTTACTTCGAGTTGATACCATTTTGGCACAGAAAAATTGAAATATTTGTATTGATTGGACAGAATGGAAAGTAATAAGTAAAAACAATAGTGTGTGAAGGCGGGAGACGAGATCCCTCTCTACTGTATAAATGCTCCTAAAATTTTATGCGTGTACTTTCTTTTGCACGTGCTACTCCTTTTCTTTGCCTTTGCTTAGCTTCACTGAAAATAAATAGAATTTTTGCCAAAGTTGAGTATTTGTCCCCTAAAAAATCGTATTTTTTTGTTTTTTGTAGAGCTCCAGGTCTTTGTGCAAGCTCAGGGTAATTTTGTTGATTCTATTTGCAGGTCCGATTCGCTTCTAGTGCTCTCAAGTCATAAAAAGACATAAAAACCACTCTCTAAAATTTGTAAAATTGGATAATTGGATCTGTATACCATGAGGTTCTTGTCTGGGGCAATATTTTTCATTTTTTGCAAAAATCGGTTTTAAGAATCTCTTAGACTTAAGTGAATGTCCTCAAGGTTCTGGTTATATCCCTAGGCAAACTTTTGTAGACAGCTTTTATTAGTCGAGTCGGTACAGCACCAGTTTCTAGCAAGTATAATCCAATCTAGCCATAGGCACACAAAGCACAAACTTTTCCCAAAATTACAGTTTCCCAAAAATAATAATTTTCGAATTACCGGGAGTTAAATATAGTATGAAGAAGTTTTCATAAAAATATTCTACAACTTAAGCAAAATTTGTAAAAACCCATATCAAGATATTACTAATTCTTGCTCTTCGCTCTTATTAGTCCAAGATTCGTAACCTTTTTTCGCTTATCTGTCACTTTGTTTGCGCTGCAGCTAGTGGATACGTTTGCAGACCCGTCAGAACCTTTCAGATAAGTTAGTAAAATTTTTCCACTTGTGGCCTAAACCACCATCGATAACTCTACTACCTGACTATACTTTTACCAGTTACTAAAATTCTACATTCACCAACTCCACTCTACATTCTTATCAGCTTTTCGAACAATCTACTATGCGTGTATCCTCCTTCAACCACAAATCCATCTATCGACCATGTCTATCCATTCATCCATCCAACCATCTATTCATCTAGTATTCCAAACATTTCCATCACCATTACATGCATCAAACACTATTGTATCGTTACTCCTCAAACCAACTAGTTATTCTTTCGGGAATTCGTTGTTCCCGGAATTCAGGAAAAGTTGTTAACGAGTCCTTATAGACTTGTTTTTATATCCATTGACACGATTTGATGACTTTTATCGATTTTCACTCTGGTCTTGCTTTACGGTTGCGGTTCGACCGTATTTTTCTTTCTCTCTTCAATAGTGATATTTTTTTCTGGCCATGCCTGGTATTCTTGGAAACTGTTCATGTTTGATTTTCTCTCTGAGATGACCACAGGGACTATAGACAGCGTAGATTCGTGATGTTTGATTTGAACACTAGAGACAGTAAGATAGCTCTTGTAGCTTTTGACTAGAAATTGGTAGAAAAGATTTTCATGTACTATGTTTTTATAGCTATCACCTCACTGAATGATGGTTGTCTGTGCATAATTTCACACTGCTTCACCCTCAATAGGTCCTGGAAAACAAAACTTCCGTTCGCTTACTCTTCTGCATGGTACACGGTTGACTGTGTTTTATTGGCCCAGCCTTACTGTTGTTTCCATTGGAAAGATATGTATACAGATACAGTGAAAATGTGTTAATCGAACACGTAGGCGGACACACAGATAGTATCGCTAGAGAGTAATCCAAATATAAGGGTGAACTGTTATCAGTTTATATCTTGGACTAATTTAATTGTAATTAGACCCTGTTTCGATTTCGAACCTTGCATATGGTATTTTTTCGAATATCTCACAGTGTATTTAATGATTTGATTGATAAGATAGTCAGTGATACAAAAGAGGGCAACAATGTGCCAAGAAAATGTTAGGTCTATGCAAGAGTAGTTAAATGGGCTGCCCTATTTGGACTCAGAGGATTTATTAAATTGGTAGCATTTTGGGGGAGTTTGGTTGTTTAAGGATAAAATGGTTTGGTTGTTTATGATAAAATAATTGTAAATGGTGTTGGTCCTGCGGAGTCCGGAAAACCTGTGAGGTCTAATGAATCAACCTCTGAATTTAAGTTCTGATTGATCAGGCCAGCCTCTTCCGGTTGTCAGTAAAATTATGCAATTTTATGCAATTCCGTCTAAATTAGCCTACTATTGCTTTAGAGATAGGGTTATTCGGGGCAACTATAAGCCGAATGAACAAGCAATGAACCAGAGGTGTCTTGTCCTTTCTCCTTAAAATACTGATATCACTGATCAAATCAGAAATACTTCAGTTAAAAAAAAGGCCATCCTGTGCGCTTGTATGACAATCCTGGATTTCGCATCTGGCAGCTATAAAGTTTAACCGGTAGCGCTCTCTCTATTGTGCTTTGGCGGCTTTCACGAGTCACTGCCTTATAGTGCGGCAAATACAATGGTTGAGCACTGGGTTCAGCGGTTTCTGTCAGAGATATGGCACAAAGGACGAATAAGAATCCGTCCTGCATCTCAAATGTCAAACGTTGATATCACTCTGTAAATTCTCTTTTTCGCTCTCAACTCTGATTGGCTTATATTTTTGTGAACTAAAATAGCGCAGTTTATCATAGAAATCAGATTGCTTTCTTATTATATTGACTAAGGAGAGGGATTAGAGACAATGCTCCTTTCTTACATGTGTGTGCATCTTCCGTAAGTTTGCTATCGATCTACAGCCAGTTCAACTTAACCTAACCTGCATATATGCCTGAGTTAAATCAAGATTGAAGTGAGCTGGTGAACTAATCGCTGCATGCTAGAAACGAAGTTTATAGTTGTTCAACTTCTAAAATTTGGTCCATATAAGTTGTCATGCGACAACTTTGTTCTTATTAATGGAAGATATATTTGTTTTATTTTAGAGATTAGCTGCATTGAAACACTCTGGTTTCGGGCAAAGAGCCTTCCTTAAATGTTTTTCGACACAACAAAAATATAAAGATCGATTTTCAACCAGCAATTGGTCATACTATCAGTTCTGAGTGACCGTTCAAATTTCTATTGTGTGGTTAATTTGCTGACAGGATGATAACAGTATTCATTAATACTGAGTCAACTTCTCAGCGACCGTGGAAAAACATTCTACTTAATATTTTTCGTTATTCACCTGAAACCGGGCTATTACTACAGTCAAACATAGCAAATTTATAAGTGCAAGAAAATGTTTTTAGCTTTGGGCTAGTGAGGTTACATTTACTTTTGTAATATTCATTTTTAATAATTGTTCTATATAAAATAATTATAGTTACTTTTTCTGTTTGACTTTGACAAAGCTAATATTTATAATTTATAATAGATGAAAATAAAATATGTTCTACTTTTAAGCTGAAAAAAGTCTCTAGCGAATTTGTCTATGTTTTAATGAACTTTTTATTGTTATATCCTACTAAACACTCGAAAAAATCCCTCGTGAAAAGAAATCAAATCTTAAATTGTTTATTTTGTTCAAAATAAACTAGGAAAATTTTTGAAGTAAGTAAGCTTCTTTAGAAGGTAATAATTTTTCAAGGGACTATGACACTAAAATTTATAAGGTAAAGCGTCCGCTTTCAGAGGATTTACAATTGAGTAGAAGATTGCGTAAACCACTTGAATGTTTATAGCCGAAAGAAATATGTGAAAGTTAATAGATAAGAGGCATAAAAAAGAGCTTTGCGATTAATTTTAAAATTATTTGACTTATGAAAAGTTTAACACACATGTAAGTTACAACATCTGAAACTTCGGAGAATAAGAGATTTAGGCACATTGCTTTGCTGTGATGAAGATTTAGGCAGATTGCTTTGCTCTTTTTTCAAATCTGCATTTCGATATAACGTTTCGCACACATTCCAGTATACCGTTGCTATATTTGGAGATTACAGTCTCTCCTCTTCAAGCAAACTCTCATCGAATTATGCCCTGACTATCAAAAGAAAAAAAAAACTCGGATTTTTTTACTTTGACTCGTGTCTTTCAGGGCAAATAAGGCAATCGTTTTCCATTGGAAACTCGGATTTTTTTTTCAAAGTATTTGTCACACATCCAACTTTCATGGAGAACTTTCAATGAATGTACCTCATGGAGAACTTTCAATGAATAGCTTCCAACATAGCTCTCAAATATTTCCCATAGCTGCTGAAGTTTTTGCTAGCATCATTTTAAAAAAAAATAATGTTCGAAGAACAGTAGAAGAATCGTGCAGGTTTTGAGTGCATATTCCACCACATGAGCTGCTTATTACGGCTAGGGACACGATATCGAAAGAAAGTATCGATACTTTTACTTTAAAGTAGTATCAGAACCAAGTATTGATATAAGTCCCGTACTCATTACGACAGTATTGATATGAGTAAGTATCAAATGATACTTACTATAGTCAGTCAGTTTAGACTTCCAACGAAGCCAGAGATTTCAATTATAACGATAGGGCCGGGAACTAGTCTGGTGCGGTTCCGCGACTTTGTTCTCGGGATCAAGCACACAAAATTTACGTCACACATTCAGATCTAATTCGGAAGGTTATTTATTGGTGAGAAAATATGGGCGGGTACGTTTGCTACTCCTTTCAATTACTCATTAATTCTTTCCTCACAGCGACGCCAAAAATATGGCAATCGATGTAAGAATGATTCTACTCAAAGTCATCATACAGCAAAGGAAATATGTAAGAGGCCGAAGCACAACGATTTATCAGGAAAATGGAGGCTCAAAAGCGCAACTCGGCCGACGTGTGGAGCTAATCGCAACTATTCTATAAGATTTCGTTTTGTTTGCTCGCTCAAGACGGGAGCTAGCAAACAACATTCCTTGACTCGAATTAGAAACATTAAAATAATAAATTTATTAAACTAAATTAAACTAGATAAACGTTAATTTTGAAGAGGAGATAAGCGATGATAAAAAACAGTGATATGATGAGGATGCGTTCAGAAGACCAGATATTGTTCACAAGGATTCTAGCACTCTCAAGTCAAAAATGTGCCTTTTTACAAATACATATATCACTTTTGAAACTAATTTAATCACATCGTTATTCGTGCATTGAGAGGACATTAGGATGTGAAAGTCGATACCAATTACAGTGTACCAATAATATCCCCGTGCAGCAGCTATTTGAATGCAAGTGATAAAAACCAATAAATTTTTTCAAGAATTTTGAAAAAGTTTTAATGCAGATTTTTCATTAAACATTTTTATTTAATTTAGAAACAAAAACTAATCCATTTCAGCTATTCATTACAAAGTTATTAACTAAAAATAAAACAAAGTCAACAATATGCCTCCAATAAAGTCTTCGTACACTAACGAAACAGTTTATGAAAAATCTTAAAAACTATAGATACATTTTTTGTTAATATTAAATTGGGTACCCTTTATTCTTAATCACGGTTTTAAGGCGGTGTGGCATCAATTCTACAAGTATTTTTGCATAGCTTGGCTCTATTTTCGCCCATTTCTGCTAAAGAGCCTGTTTCAACTTAGGTTTTGAGCGAATATGATGAGTCCTGATCCTTTTTTCCAAGAACATCCTAGTATTATGAGCCATGCACTTAGGATCATTATCTTGTTGAAAGTAAAAATCCTGCTCCATACCATTACGCCGCCGCCACCGTGCTTTACAGTTTTCATGGCGTTTTTTGGGTTGTAAGATTCCCCTGGCTTTCTCTACACTTTAAAAGGATGTTATTGGCGTACAAAATTCTACATGTGCTTAAAACACCGCCGCAAAGTCCTGACCTCAATCCCATTGAGCACATGCAGACATGCTAGAAAAAAGGATCAGGACTCATCCTATTAGCTCAAAATCTAATTTGAAACAAGCTCTTTAGCAGAAATGGGCGAAAATAGAGCCAAGCTATGCAAAAATACTTGTAGAATTGATGCCACACTTCCTTAAAACCGTTATTAAAAATAAAGGCTACCCAACTAAATATTACAATAACAAAAAATGTATCTATAGTTTTTATTTTATATAATAACAAAAAATGTATCTATAGTTTTTAAGGTTTTTCATAAACCGTTTCGTAAGTGTGCGAAGACTTTATTGGAGGCAAATTGTCGACTTTGTTTTATTTTAGTTAATAACTTTGTAATGAATAACTGAAATGGATTAGTCTTTGTTTCTAAATTAAATAAAAATGTTGAATGAAAATGTGTTTTATCACTTGAGTTTCAAATAGCTACTGTACGAAGACATTATTCGTAGCTCAGTTTAGGAAGATGGGTCGATTTCCATGTAAAAAATTTTTCAGTCACATGTCGATACGATACCACCATCAAAGTATTGATATGAGTAAAATATCGAACAGTTTCGATTCAAGTAAAATTTTACTTGGTATCAAACGAAAGTATCGATACCGTACTAATATCAGTACTTTCATCGTGTCCCTAATTACGGCCAAACTGTTTCAAATGCCACGTTTTACTTTGGTCTCAAGAATGCATTATAACTCATATGGTAGAAGGTTTCAGATATTACCACTGGCATGGGTTTCAAAGTTTATGAAAGAAAAACACTTGTTAATTATATTCGTTATCAGTTGCTTATTTCACCAAACTTTGAAAGCAGCATCTCATATAACATCAATTAAGAAAATGCTCAGTGCCTGCAGCACTGTAACTGAAGTTGGTGTTTGGGGCTGCGATCCAAAAAATTTGCAGAACTTTGGGAATTGAAACATTGGTTATTTATTTTCATTGTAAATGTTTCCGGTATGAATACTAACTGTAAGCATTTATTGAGACAAAAGTAGCACAACCGACTCGTGCTGGCAACCTTCTGCCAGTATCAAAGCCAAGAATATATCACATCTGCTTCACGTTGTTATATTACATTCGAAGTTATAGGTGTATAAAGAAATTTAGGGTTACCTACAGGAAGTTTTTTCAAATAATCGAAAGCTTAATATTTGCTGTTTATTGTCACTACAATATCATTACCATTTGAAAATTCTACGATAAAACCGCTTAATAAAGATATTGCAATTAAACACAAAACCAACAATAGCTGGCAAACCTATCGAGGCTTTTCAACCAAATTTGGCCTGAATAATGCTTGTAATAGGTTCCGTTAATTGTATGAAATTCGTATTGATTTCATGACTGCACTGGCAGCTATAGGGCAAAAAGTTTTATTTTCCTGAGCGAATTCTCAAAACCAAAGACACCAAAATTACCATGGCTGGCAGCACCAATCGAATTTTTCAACCAAATTTCTATCAAACAGAGTTTAGAGTAAGGTGCAGCTACTGCGTCAATTTCATGAAAATCTGGTTACTAATTCACATTTCATAGGGCAAAAAGCAGTTTTTTTTTCTTTGTAATTTTTCAAGATGGCACCACTGGCACAGAGTTGCCCCCAATTCAAAATCGCTTCTATCAGACCTGGTTCTACTTAAGTTCAATGCATTCTGTAAATTTCAATGGTATCTGATTAATGGTTCGTGAATTCCCGTGAACATAAGTTTTTGATGCTAAAAATATGGGTTAACTGGGAGAGGGTTACCGTTCTTGTCCGACGTGAGATTTCCAAAGTTTTACTTTGAACGTGTAGATAAAGCATAAGATTTGTGTACAGATTGGTTTTATTGTAAGAAACGGACATTTTCAGGATATTCGATGATTTGAATGTTTTCACTACCAAATTTTTATTTTTTAAAATTTAAGACACCAAAATTATCATAGCTGGCAGCTCCAACCGAATTTTTCAACCAAATTTCTACCAAACGGGGTTTAAAGTAAGGTCAAGTTACTGTGTGAATTTCGTTAAAATCGAACGATTCAATCAGAATTTATAGGGCTAAAAACAGTTATCTTTTTTACTGATTTTTCAAGATGGCACCACTGGCACAGAATCACCTGCATTTCAAAATTACTTCTATCAGACCTGGTCCTAGTTAAGACCAATACATTCTGCAAATTTCAATTAATTCTGCTCATCGGATCGTGAGTTTCCGTGAACAGAAGTTTTTGATGCTAAAAATATAGGTAAATTGGGCAAGGGTTACCAGGCGTGCCCGTTATACCATATCAAATTTTATTTTTTGTCTATGTTAACAAAGCATGAAATTTACATATGAGTGGCTTTTTTTTGAAGAAACGGCATTTTTTCAAGAGAAACGATAATTTGAAAGTTTTCACTTTCAGTGCTTTCCCTAGCTTCAGGGTTGCCAGCACGCTCATCAAAAGCTACACAAATTTACAACTAAATAATATCAATATGTTCTGAAAATTTGGTAATGATTGAAAAGCTCTGTCAAAAGTTATCGCAATTTAAAAATTTTCAATTTTTCCCGATCTCTTTTTAGGCACCCAGCGCACAAATGGGGTTAAGAAATTCCAAAAAATTATCCGATTCACATGTAAAACACGTTCAAAATTTATTTTGTTAACTTTATTTTTGCAAAACTTATTTGTGTTCGGAATAATAGGTATAATAAAAATATCACTAAAATGGCCGCCGGCGCCAAAGGGTTAAAGATTTTTAACTTTTTCTGAGACCTGGCACTATTCTGCATATACACCAATGTGTCCTCAAAATTTCAGCTCAATCGGATGGCGCGTTCCTGAGATTTTTTCACTGAAATTTTTTGATGATATATATATATATATATATATATATATATATATATATATATATAGAAATATGAATTTTTGGCCAAAGTGATTTTAATACTAATGTTCTTCTTCGAACATTAGTAACAAGACAAGAGAATCTTCTTTGAGAAGTACATTCCTTTACCTGGGGCCAAAAAATCCAATTTAACTTAAAAAAATTGTCAAATGCAATGAACTAATATTTAAAAAGCTGTAATTTACTCTAAATAACTGTTAAATAAGAATACGAAAATTACATTTACATTACATATATCTTTAATAATTGACAGTACTTGAATATGCTGCAGTAATTTATGCAGTTCATTTGCCACGTTGCTCAAAGCAATATGTTCAAGAAGAAAAAAATTAATGGATTCCATTCGCAGCTTAAAACTAATAACAATAATTCTTTCCTGTCACTACAAGTTAGCCAACAAAACATATTTCCTGCTAGTTTATCTCGCCAAACTTCCAGCGTAAAACTAAATACACATACTTGTCTTATCCAATCATCTTTTCACTTTCGTAACTGACATTCTAATGAAACATCTTTTGTGGAATCCACCGAACAAAAGGTCATTTTCCATTTATTTTCAGTTCTCTTCGAAACATCCGGACCAAACATACAAAAACAAATTCCCATTTCGTATACAGGAAACTCTAGTTCCTGTGTTCCTCCTGTTTTCACCACTGAGCACTAAACCGACTGGGTCATCGTCATTTTTCATGGCGCTTTCTACTCTTCAACTTGCATCTTTTTTGTGTAATTCAACTCCCATCGCCAAAGCAGGCAAAAATAACACTGGCGAAAACGAAAAAAAAAACTTTAATTAAATATTTACCGTTTGTTAACAACTCTTTACTTTTTTGTATCTCATCGTCCTTATTCATTTTTCTCATTCTCACTGTTTTTTTTTGTTTATCGTTACAGGGTACCGAATATCTCGAGGGCTATAGTCCGAATATCACGAAGGTTTGGAAACAGCCGCGTCGCTGTAAACCGAAACGTTTATTCGCAACCGAAACGAATTTCGAAATTCCTGTAATCGTTCAAGAGGACGATACTAGCAATAACATAATAGAAGGTGCGGCCAGGAGTAAGGTGTCACGTAGTTCGGCCACCGAAACGATGGGTTTCAGTTCCGCACAAAGACTGTACTCAGTTCGAGGTTTGTGGTGGGCAGTTTCAACGACGGGCGAAATAACGTTACGTCTACCGACAACAATAGCAACAGTAGCTACGACAATGCTACTGGATCAGTCGCTCTGGTGTACAATAGCTAGTATCCTACTGCCCCGGATATTAAGGATATCATAAGAGTCGTAGAAATATACTATATGTGTTACTTTTTTTTTATTAAAATGATAGTTTTTCCCTGGGGGCTATGTCTGTGTTTTGTGTGTGTCCAAATGACCTGGAAATTCGAACTCGGAAGCGTCCTGGCCAGCTGGAATAATTCTTTCGCAACAGAATATATCATGAAATCGAATTGTATACCAACCAAAATAACAAAAAAAAAATACCGCAACAAAGTCCCACGAGAAAAATACAATTCAAAAATAATAATATGTAATAACGATAAAAAACAATCTAGGATGTGCATTTTTTCGAATTGTGGTAGTTGAACGTGTATATTAATACCGTTTTGTAAATATAAATAACATAAAAAAAGTAAAAGAGGAGAGATGAAAAAAACGTTTTTAAGAAAACACGAAAAAAGTATATACTTGTCTGTTGTTATTAGTTATATTAAAATTTGCAACAAAAAGTAAAAATATTAAATTAAAATAGTAATAGTAATGATTATTGAAATATTTTTAAAATCCTTGTGTATAGTCAGTAATTTTTAAGTGAATATTTATAAAATATTTTGTATTATTATTAATAATGATATGTATAATAATTTGTTGATTTAGATTTAGTTTGAAGCGAAAGGTGTGTCAGAAAGTACCGAATGAAACATTTTGTAATTCCAGTTTCCTGGATCGTTTTAAATTGACTTGTTTTGTGAATTCATGAAAACCCTAAAAACTAGATATTTATCCTTTTGAGCAGTCCTACAATCATTTGGGTAATGTGAAACTAACATAAGAACTCTTTGTAACATCTTCACAGTCACTCGGAAAACATGTTTTGATAACAATGAAACCTAATAGGCAATAAAATCTATGTAAATCCTGTATAAATCTATTTTTTACAAAAAGAAAAAAGAAATTGCAACAAAACACGCTAATCAATCAATAATGAGAATGGAACTCGCAATAAAAGCAAAACAAACTTAGACAACTATCATGACAAACACAATTACATGAATCAGCCACTTAATCATTAATTGAATCATTATAAAGCAATTTTCTGCAATTTAAGTACCTAATTTCTTTTCGGAGGAAATATTAAATACTTAAAGTCATTCTGCCATTTATTGAAAAGTAGAAACTGCAATGATAGTTGAAAAGTTAAAAAAAAAATAACTGAAAAATATGGTTGTGCACTTTATTTAGCAAATTCATTTTGTTGCTTAAAAATAGAAGAAAGTTAATGATGTACATAAACTACTACAGAACACGGTTTGATTCAGTTTATATTTCATATGTTTTTTTATCAATATCATGGGGAGAGAATGTTTTCAATTTTTGACAATATCAAAAAGTTTTCGGATCAATCTCCACTAAATTCAATTTTGAAAACGTTTCTCAATTTTATATTTTGAAAAAAAAAAAATATTTCCGTTGCAAAAAACAAAGAACTGATTTTTTTCCTACAAAAGACATGAAAGAAATCCTAAAAAATAATAAATCATTGAATTAAATTATAATTTCGAAAATGAATTGTAAAACAGGAATGAATTTGAAGCTGTAAAGCAAAGAATTGATGAAAAGGCAAGAAAAGATAATCTAATACAATTAGCCAGTAGAAATACAATAATAGAAATTTGAAAAGAAAAACAACTTTAAGAGTAAATTTCACAAGTTATATGAAATTTGAAATTTGACCCGAAATCCTAAATGTTACTTTCTAATAAAATTGATTAAACTCAAAATGATTATTCGTAAGCGAATTATACGATTTTCATGAAGAAAATTTACTAAGGGTTTTTTTAATAGAACTGAGAAGCAAACAGTGAAATTTTCACAAATAAATTCATACGTATGTGTAAATAGTGAAAAATATTTATAAGAGAATAATTTTTCGAAAATATTAAATTAATTAAAAAATAGTAACAACTAAATGTGATGCAAGTCGATGAATATGTTAATATTATATCAAAGCTATGGAAATAAAATTAATGAAAAATTCACTGAAAATTCAACATGGATCTGAAAGCAATCAGAAATAGTCAAATACGTGTCATGAATAACATTGACACATTATTTAAAAATAATGTTTTTTAATGTCTCATTTTTTCATATCAATGAATTCTTCCGAATTTCACTTCAATAGTTCTGACTTTAAAGAGCAACAAAATATGCCAACATCAATCAAGTGGAGAGAAAAAAATTGCGAAAACTGTCGAAAAATTAATAATGTAAATTAATATTTTGTAAATAGTGAAACTGAAATGAATATCATAAGGCAATATTAAAAGTAACTGCAAATAAATATGAAAGACTTAATGAAAAACCAACCTGAAGGCAAAAGTAGTAGAATGAGAGATATATTATTTTTTTTCAAAACATTGCGACTTTTGTTTATTCAACACCATTTCATTGACAGTATTCACAATTATATTTGTTTGTTCTAACAATTTCAAAACCAATTAATGATACCAGCATCGTTTTTGGGCATTTCAAACATGCATAAATGACAACAGTTTTAATAGCACCATTCATTTGAATACATTCATTATTTTCCCTCCCGTTAAGTCAGTATTTTAGAATGTCAGTCAAATATGTTTCAAATTTACAATTCAAACAAAAAAATGCAATCTGATAGAAAATGGTTAGAAATGATTGATAGAGTTCTATCGTTGACTGATAAAAAACGTTAAAGTCCATTTGATTTGTTTTCCGAAAACTGAACACCCAAAACTAACCAGCTTTCAAGTAT
This sequence comes from Nemotelus pantherinus, assembly GCA_963978885.1. Lineage (NCBI taxonomy): Eukaryota > Metazoa > Arthropoda > Insecta > Diptera > Stratiomyidae > Nemotelus > Nemotelus pantherinus. The sequence goes on along the minus strand of OZ022263.1, from coordinate 81,588,362 downwards.
TATTAATTTTATTACTAATTTATGCAAAATATTTTTGAAAAACATGTGTATAATACTTCATTAAGTAAAATATATATTTGAAATGATTTTCATCCTTTCTTTATGTAACTAACATATAGACCCAACACCAGTAACATAATTTTCTTTGTTTTTTATGTATACAAACATCCTTATATGTGTATGTTTAAGTTAAGTTAAATTTTTATTATATTATTCCTTAGGATATAGCATAATTATTTTATATGGAAAAATTCAATGAAAAGAAAAAATATGAAAGCATAGTTGAAAATTAATAATGATTTTTATTTCAAAGTGAAATAATATTCGTTTGTGTTTACTTTCGAACAAAAAATTCTTATACAGGTAACGTGTGAAAAAAAGTGTCTACAAGGTTTCGTTGAAATGCGATTAGATTTTCTGCGATCATGAGTTTCTTAAGGACTAAGTACATGAAACTATTCTTTCTTTTAATTGCCATCAAACTCTGAATTTCTGAGTATTAGTTGCATCTTCGGCGATATGAGCTTGATATTACCAATGGAACCATGAAAAGAATGTCATCCAGTCTAAATGATGCCCGTTGAATTATAATAAAACCATGAGTCTACTTTTATCGATATTTTTATTGGACTAAAATAAAATTCAGCTGCCAGTAAATCATATAGGTACATAGCAAATTCAGGGCAATTTTTCAAAATCGAGTTGAAGGGAATGTGAGGATTTGAATTTTGTAGAAACTGTTAGAAATGAATGAGCGTGAACGACCAAGTCTATTTGGATGGATGTAATTTTGTATCGATTTATTGATTTTCAGTATGCAAATCAGGATTAGAATGCCAGAATGCCGTTTTTCCAATTGCATGAGAATTGAAAAAATAATTGAGTCAACAGAAATAGGCTCTAGTGTCAGAGAAAAAATTGTCCAAGAGATCTAAATTGATGTTGATAGCACAGTTAAGTTTTTGTTGTTGGTTAATTTTTAATTTGTATGAGAAACCAATTAAAGTGGTCGAACTTCCTTTCTTTTGTGGGTTTCTGAATATGTTACCAATAACCAAATGCGAATACTACTGTTAATACAAAGCCGATGAGAACTTGATTGAAAAAGGGTCAATACAAATGGTAATGGCAATTAACAATATTCTTTCAATATAGTCAATATTAAGTCACCTGCGTAAGTTAAGTCACCCATTCTGGTCCAAACTAATGACATTATTTTTTAACACTATTTTCGAGTTTAAATAAACTAAACAGGACAAACTGGTCTTTTAAACATAAATTTAAGAAGTATACCATCCTCGAATTCTTTATAGTTCCTTTTTTTGAATCACTATTATTTCTTAAAAAACTAACAATTGCAATGTTGTATATAGGGTGATTTTTCAGCAATCATTGCTGATAGAGAATACTAAGCCCACCAATATTTTTGATTGTTTGCTAAGTCCAATAAGATTTTTGATGACGATATCAAAATTGATCATAAAATAACGTAAATAAACGTAAATAACGTAAATCCTGGACTTTTGACGAATTGCACTTGCATTAAAATAATTTTTGCTCCTTTGGAATTCTTAGTTGAAGGCAATACCAAAGGGTTAAATATTGGTACTGTTGGTAAACTAGGTAAAATTATTGAATTTCCTGAGGTTAAAACTCAAGCACCATAAAATAATTTTCTGGAATATATTGCTAGTATGGATAATATTATAATATATCAACCAGAGGTATATCTAAGGGCTAAAATACGGCAATAGCTGGTATTTGCTGAAAATCAAGTTTAGATTTCTTTCGAATCTAGTGATGAATCTATTATACTAGGCGCGAAAAAGAATCATAAACTTTAAAGTTATGTCAAATAGTCAAACGAAAGTAAGAAAAGGGTAAGCTTTTCTTTCGCAGATTTTCTTTCGTTATGCGCTTCTTTCAGATTTAGTGCTTATTTCTTATTTTATTAAGGTATTTTGTTAGGGTTTTTTCGGTATTATATAACTTAAATTGGGTATTATTATTTATTGGCTTAAATTATAACTTAATTTCGGTATTATATAACTTTTCATGCTTTATTTTTGGCTTTTCATGTTTATATTTTATTCACTTTACACCATCAATTAAACTTTCAAAGTTTTTCCCCGCTATTCAGAAAAATAGGTTTGTCTACCGTTTATTAATAATATGACTACCATGACCGTAGAAAGGCATTCAGATCCACATGCAATAGGTCACTCGATCAGACAGGCACCTTTGAGAACAGAGCTATTGTCCGTTGATTTACCCTTAGTTCATTGGCGTTGAATCACTTCATTTCAAAATCAATCGTTTCAAGAATGGCGTAGGTGATTAGTTCCGTCACTAATTTTGCTCCGCATCTAATTCTGGTTACTTTTCACATAGAAACTTGTACAGTTTAATAGGTAGAGCACTGTCTTCGAGCGTGTGGGGTCATTGGTTCGAATCTTGGCTCGAAAGCGAGGCCGCGCTACAAGATTTCAAGTAACCTAATTCTGAATAGGTATCTGAGCTAAATCATAGGTAGACTGAGTCGTCAACTGATCGCTCCCCTATCGTATATAACTATTGTAAATTTTTAAATGAAGCCCTCTACTAGGTTCAACCGCTAGACCCGACAAGGATTCAATGGAGGACCGTACTAGCTTAAAGCTATCGCCTTACCCACTATTTTACACAGGATCATACAGGTTGCGAATAGTTACTTGATTCAAATTGCAAGCCGAGTGCGTTTGAAACTTAATTTTTTGGAGCTCGATTAGATTGACTATTGTGTGAAGCTCGATTAGATTGACTATTGTGTGAAGTTTAAAAAACTTCACTCTCTAAGAGCCACAAAACACTTTGGAAAGGTAGCTTTCGATTTAAATTAAAAAAAAACCTGCATCGAGGAATTCTCTGGGAATAAAGTATTCCTGGCAGTTGATCAAGCCCGTATCCTCTAGTTAAGCTTTTGACATTTATGGGTTCTGACACTTTGTTTCTCATGAAAGATAGACTAATGAGAGAGAGTTATGATAGTGATAACATTCTCAACGGCTCATACTAAGTAACGATCGATTATCATAAAAACAGAAAGCTTAAGAAGAATGATGACAATATGTGCAATATGGATTTCTTTCAATTGAAAAAACTTGCGTGGCTGCGAAATCAATTTCGTTTTGAAGCTAAAATATAATAGTAAATAAAATAGTACTTTAAAATTCAAACAAGTGGGTCAATATTTACGCATTGCAATTTAAGCTCTCTTAATGATTTTTCAAACAAGCCAAAGATCGATCCGGGCCGTAGTACCAGAATGATAATTACTTTTTGAGTATTTTACGCTTAGTTCTAGCTCTATAAAACTCTCCTTCGTAGGCCTGACATCGTAACCTTTATAATACGTAGCCTCTCCTCGAAGTTTTCAAAATTATTCCGTCCGCCAGATGATCAGAAGCTGCGTACACAATGCAATTTGTAAGTAGATTCAGATCAACTTAATCCATTAGGTATGTATCCATATGTATCATTTTCGCGTATCGTATCACCGTTGCGTATCAGTGGATACGACAAACGTATCTTCGTTGCGTATCAAAATTTGATACAAAGAAACGCAACGAACTCGATCGGTCATTTGGCGGTTTCTTGCCGTCGCATCAAAGGAATGAAACGATACGCTCTCGAATCATATTCAACTTGCGTTGCACAAGTCGCGTTGCATGATTTGACATTTGAGTCGTTAACTTGTCAATATTGTAGTGCAGTGCATAGATAATGGAGTGGAATAAAGAAAACATTCTTCAATTTATTGAAGTATATCGACGATATCACATTTTGTGCAAGGAATGATACGATACTAAGTGGAGTCATGTGTGGACACGTTGCGTTGTACACTATAGATTCGTGAATAAAAGCGTTGCAGCTGCGTATCGAGCTTTTTGCAACGTATCGTATTGATGATACATGGAATATTGAATAGTGTGGATACCGTATCCGTTTAGTGAATGATACGCAACAGGGATACGATACGGAAGAAATGCAACATATGGATACCTACCTTTAGATGCAGCTCAAAACACACTATGATCGTTTTTGATTGACGTTATTGTAGACAGTCCATTTTTTATTGCCAGTGATGATTCGTTTCAAAAAAGGTTGGATTCATTGCGTTTAAAGGCTGGTAGTTCACGTGAAATTTTGACATGTCTCCATTATCTGGTCATTCTTTCGAGCAAAAATTTTGGCAATGGAGAAAAGCAGAGACAATGCTCATTTCTGACGGATAAAATGTCAGGAATTTCACTTTTCGATCGATTTTCTTATTGGAAAGACATTTCCACTGCTCCCTTTTCAAATTGAAACACCAAATGTCACTTTTTCGCTCGAAAGAATGAACTGCACAAACTAAATTGGCGTGAAATGATTGGAGACATGTTTCAGTGCCATCTACGTTCTCAACGCGAAAGCAACTTCAAAGCAACTTTTCATGCTAAGAACTTAGTACAACTCTTGCTTATTTTCAAGATAAATTTTCGCCGAAGCAGATTTCCCGTGAAATTTTGTATGAAAATTTCACGTGAAATCGAACTCAGTACTATGCTTAAGATGCAAATCGCGAGGATTGATGCGCTTTGTTAAAAGAATTTCTTTCAATTTATGTGGAACCCAAACATCAATCTTTGCCGCTTAATGCCGCGTTTACACACATGGCAAATGTTGGCGAGCCGAGTGTGTAAATGGTCCCCTTGTTTACTTTCGGCTGTTTTTTTACATGCGAAGATATGGAGGGAAGTAATTTCACAAGTTCCTCGACGAAACGTTTGCCATATGTGTAAAACAGGCATAACAAGTTTCATACGCTTTAAATGTTTTCAATCGCAGTATGTGATACATTTACCTTTTCTGCTATCGCTCGTTCAGTTCAATGTTGCTCCGACTCCAATATGGCTTTAATTTCATTCAAGAACATCTGATCATTGTTCATCTGTGAGTGAAAAATATATAATTGGCAAAAGTCAACAAAAAAGATGGCCAGTGACATCTATGTGTGAAGTCGGTAATTACATAATTTCTAACCTTATAATATAGAGTTATCTTTTTTCATTCAGATGACAGATTTTTTCGATAGCTCCAAGAATGAAAAGCTACGAAAATAGAGTATACAAACTCTATAATTACAATTTTTATGATGGTCAATTTATACGTTTTAAAAATTTGCTAACCAGCTGTTAGATTGGGGTTTAAACGGAACTTGTGCATTATAACAAGAAACATAATGGGGCTTTCCATATTTTTGCTAAAACTTTTTTTTTAACCACTTTCAAAATAAACTAGAGAATCATACTTACTACAAACCCCACCATATACAGTTGATTTATATTTTGAGTTTTCGGGCATATCGTCTACACCCAGATTTGAGCTACGGGCATAGAGCGTTCAGGTCCTTTTCTGTCGAAAATATGAAACGTCTCTTCACTTTCTTTTTACGTCTTCAATTTCAAAAATTTTTCCTCAACCAACTATTATTTTCTATATATTGTTCAAGGATGATTTATCAACACAAGTTTTTATTAACACAATTTTCCTGGCGTACATAATTCAGTATAATTTTAATTTTATTTTATCTCCTCTATTTTTAAACTGGTTGCCTCACATAACAAACTATTATTTAATATCCTGTTAAGTTATTCACTGAGTTAGGAAAATCTTTGGTTTTTTTCCTCAAACAGGACCCATTTTCCAAAATATAATAGTCCAACTATATTTACAAGTAATTATAATCATCAGCTATTCATTTTTGGTCACTCAATTTATTCACTTCAAATCAGTTGAAACTTAAATTCACTTATAACCGCTCGAATGACTGATTACTCATTTGCAGTTTAAATAATTATTTTTGTCTGGATTAATATATGACTATATTTCGCAAAACGATTGAATGTTAATTTTAATCTTCGATTTTTTTCGTTTTAATGTTTCTTGAACAGTAAATTATTTTTTGTGTGATTTATTCAAAAATAGTAATTTCGAATACTACTTTCACTCGCAAGAAAACAGGTGACGAAAACTTAATAAACAATGAAATTACAACTAAATTCAATCATATACTATTACCAATCAAGCAATAACAAACGATGAACGAAAAAATAACATAAATCAATCAATATGCTATTCAAATTCCTAAAATACTGAGTGAATAAATTTAAAACAAAGTCTGTTGAAACAATCGATCATTGTATCAATATTTCCCATAGGTTTCATTGGATTGCATAAGAAAACAGAAATTGAAATGTAGAAACTGTAAAATTAGGTCTGTACTGAAAGCTGTAAAAATGTTGAAATTAGTACATCTAAGATTTTCAAAATAATACTCAAAACATCATGCAAACATTGAATTTCGGTAATATCGAAAATAAAATACATATATCAAATTGTTAATGAATGTAAATTCGAGTGAAAAATTGGGCTTTATGAGAAAAAAACTGAGCAAACAGTGGAAAAAGATAGGTGATGTAATGGCAAGTAGACAAAAAAATAAAAAAAAAAACAGGAAAGAAATGAATACATTTTTTAGAAATGAATTCGCAAAGCAAGTTTCCGAAAATGTCTGACAAGATATTATAAATACCCATCAAAAGAAAAATATAAATATAAAAATCACAAAAATACTATTAACTAAACATAATCCTAAACTAGCGACACCTTTTGTACTCTTTAAATCGTAAATTAAAGCAATATTCGTGTGTGACATGAGAAAACAATGATATGTAATTGTACAGCTTTGGGAGAAAAAGAGAAAATGAAAATGGAAAAATAGCTACAAAGTAACATCATAACATAAAAAAAAAAAACATTATTTGAATGGGAAAAATGTAGAAGAATTCGTCATGAAGTTTAGGACGAAGTGGATAGTTTCATAACTTTGAGATAAATCAAAGGGTTACCTATGAAAAAAGATGTTGAAGCTTATGTTGATTTTTTTGTATGAATATAATTTTTGACTTGCCACCAATGCACTAAACGCGTCAACAAAAGGCTCAAAATATTCAACTGAAAACTAAAAATAGATCTAACAAAGTTTCTTCAAACTTGTATTTTGTTACAAAATGTGGTGGATCTAACTTTACATCTTCCGCTATTTTCATTTTTCTGGCTGTAGTCTAATGAAAAAAGTAAATTTCAATTGACTTCTCCACTTCCGCGGTTAAAAAATGCGTTCTGTTTTTTGTTTATACGGAATAAACTGGTCAAAAATCCTAGAAATTTTTTTAGAACTGATGAATTAACAAAAAATCAATTTTTGGGTCCAAAATTTTCAAAGATTAATTTCAGGACTTAAAAATTATTTATTCAGGAAAAAGTATTTTTTTTCGTGGAAGTCATATTAAAAATATCAATCAAGTGACCTGCATAAATGCGGGTAACTAGAACGTCTGACAAAGAAGTATACAAAACCTTAAAAAAGTATGACTATGGCCCAAGTATAAGCTGCAGTGATTTTGTGTAATGGAAAATTCAGATAGTTTTCAAATCTTACATGCTGGCGTAAGTGGATTGCACCCCTCAAAGTTGGCGACGTGTAAATTTTAGACGCAAGTTACGTTATTGACTTAAAGTCAGAGAGCAAAGAGCACAATTAGTCATTAAAATGTTCATATTGCAAAAGACTTCATAAACCAAATAAAGTGTCTACGCAAGCTGTTTTTTTTGCGTTAGAGATGGAAGGTTTAACGGGTTAGTTCTTTTCAATCGCTAAAATTTACGATGGGTTAGTCTTTTTTTGCCAGCTTGTTGAGGTGATAAGCAGTGCAACATATTGTACACTGCGGTTCTTAATTTCCTCGGCATTCATCTCGATGAGCAGGTCTTTGTGGAGACTAGTGTCGAAGAAATACCACGGAGCTCGGGTGATGGATTGAAGTATCCGTGACTGGGTTCTCTGGATGATGTTGATGTTTGATGGGTAAGCTACTCTCGAGATTTGTAAACCAAAGATCCATATTGGCTTTAGGACAGACTTATAGACGAGCGCTTAAAGGTCGAAAGAAAGTTTTCACATGCTATCAATTTGTAGTATATGCATTTGAGTTTCACCCGGAAAGCTTGTGTTACACCTAAAAAGACTGCTAAGCAGTACTTCTTGTCTTCGAATGCTATTTTTATGTCTGACACGATTCGATGGACCTGTTAAATTGTGCTGTGGTGTCTTCGAAACCCGTATTGATATTCTGGTAGTAGATAGTATTGGTAGTAGCTTTCTTAACATAGTTTTCTCGAAAACTTTGGAGACGCAGGACAAAAGACTAATAGACTTGTATGACTTCACTTGAGAAGAGTCCTTATCAGATCATCATGATCGCGCCTGTTTTCAAGCTTCAGCAAAATAGCCGATTCGAAAGATACATAGCATTGATGATATTAGAAAGACAAGAGTATTCGATCGGTGGCAGCTGTTTGAACATAGCATAAGTGATGAGATCAATCCCCGGAAACTTTTAAAAGTACATTTTCTGGATTATCTTTAAGTTCTTTTCCTGACATATATCCCTCTCCTTCTGATTTTTCTCCCTCTTTCTGATTGATTATTTTCCTTTATAATAATTTGCCTTTTCTGACCCGAACTCTTGATTGGTTGTGAGACCTGAGTGTAGATAGTTGATGGAAAGCTGCATTTTGCCGAAATAAAAGGTGTAAAAACATGTTCTAGGTGGACTGCGAAGGTTTTTTTCTGATAGTCGCTACGATGAATTTGATTCCTGGCGTTGAGAAGAAACTTTCGAATATTTGTGGACAATAGATGGACGAAATCAGAATATCACTCGACTTTTCACGTAGACAAATGGATACTGCTTGGCTAAAGGATGAGGGAGCAGATGTTTTTCAATAAATATTGCAGACCCGCATCTAGTCTTGCCATCTGGGTGCTTGGTGTCATAGAAGATGTAACCTGGGGTGTCGAATATTTTATTTTGATTCCGTGAGGTGGGTTTCCGATATGAGGAACACATCAGTGTCGTGAGCTGATGTAATGCAGTATATTTCTACTTTGTGTTCGCATTCCAATGAGTGACATTAAATGAATTTATTTGCTGCTAATAAGAAATTGGAGCCACATATTTTGGTTTCGAAGCAATTCTTGCATCATGCTACTCATTTTCGTTATGAATCAATTCATATTGTCTCAAAGCGTTGGCAAAATAGAAGAGAGTTCGTTGCTAAAATTACCTTGAGCGGCGGTTTCAGCAGAGCCGTGTGTGTTTTGTTTGATTACGTCGAAATATTTGATACCAGAAGTTACTAGTGATGAGGGTGCAAAGGTCTCCGGCATGGAGGCTGAAAATTCAGAGCCTGTTCAGTGCGGTTTTGAGGTGGGATCACCTTTACTTTCAGAGAATTAAATACTGAGCAGCCTCTGTCAGTATGGTTCTTACCAAAATTGCTAAATTTTAAACTGCAGGATCTTGTTCACTCTTGTCACAGGACTTAATGGCGTGAAACTTGCCACATATAACACACACCCACACACCCACGAGCGAGTGAACAATAGGTTTTGCTGTGGCAATTCGCACATTGCACGGGACTTTTGCGTGTGAACAGCTCTTCTAAGGTGATTCTGCGGTGCATAATATATTGCAGGCTATAGATTTTTTGAATTTCACCCCCTTTGGGCTTGCTGGCCTCGGTTATAGTACTTTGAATAGTGGCTGCGGCTGATTAAATTTATTAAATATTTTTGTGTTGGATTTTACCGCAAAACCGAGAGCTTCAAGCTCCTGTTTCAACTTTTCAACATCAATATCAGGTTCTATGCCTTTAATTACCACCGACAATACTTTGCAACTTTTTAGCTGGTATGTATAATACTGACAGCGTTGTGAGTCTAACTCTTTCGATACCTTCCAGAGTTTTTCTGCAGAACAAACTTGTATTTTGGTACTGAGAACTGGAAAATATATGATAAATATCACTCAATAATCAGCTAATCTTAAAGGTAAAATGTTAGTACACGTTTTGAATTTGCTTGAAATCAGCTGTTTTGCAAAACGTATTTTTGCAACCGAAAAAATTGTTTTGTTGCTAAACGCTTTACACATGAATCAAAGATTCTTTGTTATTTTTCGTGTTATTCTTCGAACACCTCCTTTTGTCAATACCTTTGTGTATATTTCACTTTTCTATGGATTCTTTTTTAGGCTTTAAGCATTTTTTAGGCTTTGACACACATTCTTTTTTCTACATCAAAGTCATATCTATAAGGTTGAGCATCTAGAATTGAAGAATCGGAAAACTGGTATTTTGGGTGGTGCAAATCTTCCGATAAGTGGACCATCCACGTTTTCCCACTTAGGCTTTATTTTGCTTCCTCTTTGTCATGAGCTACAAAAACTCAACTTTTACTTCTTAAATCTAAGCACTCTATGGGGGACCCTACACGATCAATATGGATCGTGATATTTGGATCGTGATACTCAAGTAAATATTGATGGAATAACACAAATGCCTACACGATCAATCGGATCACACGTCAGTACGCCTTATACTATCGTTTGGTGTAGACGTTTGCGAATTTGGATTTTATTAAATTGAGCAGCTTTCTTACAAATAATTAGCTGAGAAGGAAAACCGGTAATAGGCAAAGAGTCCGAGCAACAATCATTATGTGAAAATTTTGGTTGCTTCACATTAATATCACTATTCTCAAAAGATTTGATGACCTGTTGGGAATCGATGATGATATTGTGGCGAGCTGTTGAGGTCCCAGAATCTTCACATAGCGATGTTGGATAACTGTTCATGATATGTTCACTAGAAGTTGTTGGGCTATTGCTATTTATAATGGATGGATATGGTGAATATTGTTAAAAATAGTATGTTGGGGATGGAGATACAGAAGTAGAAAATTGTTCTGTATTGTGTGTTGCATTTGTTGCAAAAGTTGCATTTGTTAGCTCGCCCATTTTTGTTTGATATAAAACCTCGTTTATATTTTTTTCTGCCAAAAACCGCGGATGACGTCCGAATTTTTCGAGCCTATGTGTCCAATAAAGAGCTGTGGCATTTACAGCCATGTTATTCTGTACTGGTTGACTATCCGTTTGTGCTAAATAGCTGCAAGCTCTGTCCAATAACTCACTTTGCTTCGAAATTGCCAATTGCCAATTAGCTGAATACTGACGAAAATTTGCTGACAGCTTGACTACACCTTCAATATTTATCGCAATCCAACTACATTGATTGATGGATTTCAAAATATCCGGATATTTTCGCGATTCGTATCGTGATCCATCAATACAGCACCCTACACGGTCAATACTTTGTATCGGAATCCAAATATCACGATCCATATTGATCGTGTAGGGTCCCTCTATAAGTACATCAGACCCAAAAATTGATCATTTTTGAGAGTCCACAGTCGAGTGATATCATTAAAAATAGGAAACGCCTTTAATTTCATAGGATTTCTCAATTTTCGGGCTAGAGTTATCGAGTGTATCGCCGCATTTAAAGACAAAATAAAGGTTGAAACCCACCACTCTTTCGTCCTGCTAGAAAAATTCACGTCCCCATCGCCAACTTTGATTGTAAACTTGTAAAAAATCAAAAATTTATTATGCAATAATTAAAAATTGGTTGAGTGTTTGAATTCAAATCAGAGAATATCGCGAAAGACGTACTGTCTAAATTTAAATCACTTTCATTTGAAAATCAATTATAACTATCTTTTGAGTGTATTCTGTTTTCATTTGGTTTGCACACTTATGCAAATGTGCTCCGAAATATTTGTTACTAACAATTACTATTCTAATTGGTTGCCTATATAAACCAACGGAACCACTTGGCTTTTTGGTAAAATTGCTGTAGCAACGTTGAAAATGAACAAATTAGAATCTTTCATCCTATACTTCTTACAGTAATTCGATATAAATTTTCATTATTCGAAATAAATATCGGCACACCTTGCCGTTATAGTCAAAACATAGATAAAGACCCTGACTTTTATAGGTTCAAAATTAATAGCTTGCTTTACGCAAATGTTTTTTCGTTCCTTCTTTTGCTCTGCCAACATAATCATCCTAGCATCCCAGAAAAACATAGTTCTTCAGAACAAGGACATTTTCATTTAATTTTGCGTTTTCCTCGTCATCGTCCGTTACTTTATGCTCCTTCGCCACATTTTAATTAGATTAACGTGCGACCATCGCCCAGACAACTGGAAAAAACTTTGGTACGTACACGCTATATACTAGTGGTTGGAAGAATTCTGTTTGCAGGGAAACACTCATTCCAGGATTCTTATCCTCTCGCTGGTACTCGAATGGATCTTAGGAGTCGCGGCAGGTTGACTCGAAAAATTAATGTAAAAGAAGTTTCACTATAGCAGCCATGTAATCATCAGAATAATGTTGTCCTGATTAGATTAACGTTTAAAGGTATTGCAATTTTACTTCGACGGCGTTTCATGTAAATTGAAGTGAAATATTCTTTTCATTTCTCGTAATTTTAACGGGAAATTCGGTTCGCGTAAAAACCCAACTGCCAGGCTCTTACCATGTTATTGTCATTTTCCACTGATTTCGAGGCTCCATTTTGACTTTAATCTCTTCAGAATTATGATGACAAGGATTATACAAGCCGAAGGCAATGTGTACAAAAAAAAACAGTATTTTAAGGAATAATATTGAAATATTTCCTTCGGATATTTAATTCGTTTTTAATTCCATTATCTTGTGTTTTTATATCAGGCTTGGAATAAAGATTTCATGAGTCCTTGTTTCAGAGCCACAAAATCGGAGTGGTTTGAAATGACAGGAAATCCGATTATGTTGAAATAATGCGAAAAGGTGAAAGATAATTAATTTTTTATTTTTGGTTTCTTGACCACAATGTTTTGGTCCCTAGTTGACTTCTTGTTTGACAAACTTCATTGCATCGGACGAGTCAATTTTTTTTTCGTATTTTTGGTCGAATGCTTATTTTTAAAAGTGAAAATTTGATAATTACAAATACAGTTATTACATTCAAAAATTGGACAATCAAAATATAATAAAAGGAAAATAAAATAAAATGAAAAACAATAGAAAAACGTGTTAATTGTGAGCACGGAAATGTAATAAAAATGTAGAGTTGTCTAGAATGTGCAAAGTTGAAATGAAAAGGACATTAAAATGAAAATAATGTAGACTGTAATCCGTTGTAGTACTTAATACAAGAGTAAAAATTAACATTTGTTAAAAAAGTATTTGTGCTCCTCCGAGAATTTTAAAATTATTCAGAGTTACTTTATTGGCTTGTCACGGCTTACAAAAAAATATAGCAGACTTCGATGTAATGCACCATATTTGGGGTTTTTCAGTTTAAAATTGTGGTTTTCACCAACTTTACCTAAAAAACTCATTTATTCGAAACATAATAGTAAGACTTGAATTATGCTGATTTCAACTCTCAATAGCTTGAATCCTGACTATTTATGACAAAACTTCAATTTATCTGGAAAAAATCGAACTTATCAATGAAAGTTCAGGTCGACTTTCAATCGCTGCTCAAAAACTTTACGTCGAACGGAACTTTTTAATTACATACCATGTGAACGACATTTTTTGTCTTCCTCTAAGTGTTGGAAAAAAAACTTCGGAATGCAACTAATTTTCCAATTTCCCATCAGGTAAATAAAAATGAACCGAAAAAACATATGTATTCAAAAGCTAATCCACTTCACCCGATTTCATTCAGTCGAAATCAAGATCAACTTTGACAGCATTACATATTGGACGTGTCCTTTTCATGTCTCAATTCTTGTTTGAATCTTCCTTCACTCGTTATTGGGAAAAAATTCCTATTGTTAATTATTTTCCGAGCTTTTTTGTTGTATCTGAAAACTAGTTTTCGGCATTTAATTATGCCGTTGTGAAGCATGAGGCCTGATTTTACACGAAATTGCATAAAACGAATAACATACATTCACTCCGAATTTGTACCATCATCAGATAGCCCAGACAAAATTTGTAGCTCTCGGACTGAAGCGCAAAAAAAGATTAATTTGCCCAACACGGATCGAAATGATATCTTCATTGCATTTGAAGTGGAATCTGGGCGCAACAGTCCTCCTCCACCAGAACAATTTAGTATTCTCGAAATAAGCCTACGTACTAATATTCTGTTTTTCAGAGCAAATTCCCATTTGTGTAATTAATTTCGTTTTTGGAATGTTGGCAGCTATGTGTGTATTTGTGATGTTTGGATAGATCTCGCACAGGACACATGCTAGCCTAATTTTCACTCGGTCGTCGCAACAGCAGGATACCTCTAGGTGATGTGATACCACGCGTAAATTTATTTATATCTAACCAGATGATAAAGTTCGTTTGGCGGACAATCGGTTTAGTAGCGAAGAGCAGTGGATGTTTTGGGCAGGTCGTCGGTAACAATAATGGTAATTTTCGGAATTACCGTTGTTCATGCGGTGGCGTTTTAATCAAAAGGATTCGAAACTCGGTTATGAATCCGCGAAACGATGTGCGAGTATTTATGGAAAATGAATTGGTTACGGATTTTGTGCGAAATTTTGTTAATATATTATGGAATAGTAGGATTTTAATAGATTCGAGGCTATATCGTTTTGCTACGGTGTGATAAATTAGTAATAGTTGACAAAGGCGCCATCGAATAAATGCGTTGGATGGTTGGATTTCGAAACTAAGACTAATATATTGAGTTGATTATCGAAATTGAGTTGTGTGAGGAAGTTATGACGAGGATGCGAGAGAAAGAGCAATTTAAAGTGGTCGCATTTTCTACAGAAACATAGCTGCAATATAGTTTATTGACATAAGACGTTAATTACAAAGCTAGTATCCACTGAACGGAGAATTTAAAGTTGATCAAATATAGATTCGATATGTTTGAACAAGTGATTGTCATATTTTGGTAATTTGAATTTATATATTTCTCATTTTCATTAATGCAAATATTTTATTGATTTATTATTTACTTTGTTGTTTTCATCTGGTCAACTTAATTTTTTTTACCAAGACATCTTTTTACTTTATTTCAAATGGTTTTATTGAACTTATTGGCTAAAAAGGACTAAATAGTTTGGTGAGATTCACAGATTTCAGAATCGGGGTAAGAAAACCATCCACACTGTCTTGGCAAGAGTGTGGATGGACAAAAACAGCCGAGAGTTGACGAGGAAACCATCCACTCTTTATATCTTTGTCTTGTCATGTCTTGGCAAGAATGTAGGTTCGGTACTATGAAAGATGAAGTTTGAAAAATTCTGACATCCGCAGTAGCTTTCAAAGATGTTTAATGAAAGGTCGGTAGCTCTGCCCGCTAAAGCACCACCGATTCCTGCCGTATGCTCATGTTTGTATTTGTTCGTGTTGAGAACCGCCCACTGGGCATCATACCAGCACTCTACTAATTAAGTGTCACATTATCGCTCATGCGGTATCTGGGCATAACATCAGTGGCTCAGAAACTAAGGAAAAATATGTACTTCTTCCATATGTGTCCCCATACCGCCATAGCTAAGCATTTGCTTCAAAAGGTTATCCCGTTAGAACGAAACAATTAAGAAAGATTTTAGGAAGCTTTAGGATAAGTTTACGTAGGACATCTTATAGTCTCGTTTCAGGCACCTGCCAATGAAAGAAAATGATCTAAACAAGAATTGTTTTAAATATGTGAAACAGAACCTAAAAATTTAATGGCATTGTAGTGAGAGAATATTTTTTGTAAGATGAGCTTTCTTAACAACTTTCTAAAACACTGCGCCTTATGTCTATGGTAATATATTTCAGTGTGCTCTTTCCAGTAACCATTCAAAGCAAAACAGTCACGCAAAAAGTGCAACAACCAAAACTCATGTCATTATAATTTCAGCGATGGAATTCTTAATTGCCAATTATAATTTGAACAAATATTTGGGACGGAAATGTTTGGAAATAAACGCAAATTCTTATTTGAATAAAGTTTTGGAATAAGTATCAAACTAAGTTTTACTCTGCCAAGATGATGATACTGACCGATAATGCCAATATGAAAAGCGAAAGTATGAATTGTATATTATCAAAAAAATATCCAATTTATGTACATACATTTAATAACTAAACTCAAAAGTACTTCGAACTACAGTTGTAGGCTAGATAAGTCATATTTAGATAAAATTTATAAATAAATTTTAGTCGCTCTGCAGTCTGAAGCAGTGTATGTCCTTTATCGTTTGTTTTTCTCATCATATGAGGTGAATATTTAGTATTATAGCTGGATCTTTTAAGATATATTTAACTGAATCTCTAAACCAAACTAAATGTGACACAACTATGTCCAAACTAGTGAGTATCTCCTGTTTCTCACATTCACGATAAATGGAGCACAGAAATGGCTCATCGGATACAAGTTTCAACGACTGTATCAAACCACTATCTTGTCTATCCATAGAGCTTTTTTCTGTATGTATTTTCTTTTTTCTGCTTGTCTGTTGGCATGATATTTATATATATATATATATATATATATATATATATATATATATATATATATATATATATATATATATATATATATATATATATATATATGTATACATATCATCAAAAAAATTCAGTGACTATTTGCATGATAAATTTGTGTACATATATGCAGTATAGGTCCAGGTCTCACCAATTATTAATTATTTTTAACTCTAGCGCCAGTTGCCATTTTAATGATATTTTAAATATCCCTATCGGTTAATAATTCTCTAAAAATCTAAGTTTGCGAAATGAATTTAAAACATTTTTCAAATATGAATGTGATAACAAGTTCAGATATTTTTTGCCCTATGTGTGCACTGAGTGCCTAAAAAGAGATCGGGAAATTAAGACTTAAGAAATTTCACATCGGACAAAAAGGTAACTCTTCCCCAATTAACCGATATTTTTAGCATCAGAAACCTCTGTTCACGGGAACTCACGACTCCATAATCAGATACAACTGAAATTTATAGAATATATTGGTTTTGAGTAGGACCAGGTCTGATAGAAGCGGTTGTGAAATGTGGGCAACCCTGTGCCAGTCATCACATTTTGAAGATATTCCAACAGCTATTGAGCCTTACTCGCAGACTTATTTGGTAGAAGCTCAGTTGAAAAATTAGGTTTGAGCTGTGTCAATGCTTTTTTAATTTTTGTGTCCTGAATTTTGAAAATTTGCTCAGCAAAATTAGCTTTTTGCCCTCTAACTTCCCTTGCATTCATAGAATCACAACGAAATTCATAAGGCAAATGGACCTTATTGTAGACAAAATTCAGTAGGAATCTGGTTGAAAAGCCATAATAGGGTTACAAGCTATGGTAGTTTTAGTATTTTTTAGTGTGTCTTTAGTAAGCGATTTTATCATAAAGTTTTCAAATGGTAATTATCTTGCAGGGAGGGAAAATAACAAATATTAAGATTTCTAAAATTTGAACACTTTTGCAAGTGGTTAACTTAATTTTCATGGTACCTCTATAATTTTTAATTATTCATATGGAAAACTTTAACTATTCATATGACGAAAACCTACAATGAAAATATGTAAGAAACTATTTTCATTTTCCGAGTTCTTGAATTGTTTTGGATGGCAGCCCCAAACATCTGTTGCAATAAGGCTGACAGATATACACCCAAAATCTGCACGACCCTTCTACTACTCATCGATCATAAGTGTTTCTAGCGGTGCTAGCGCGCTAGAATGTTATTTATTTTCAGTTACAATAGCAGCCGTTGCTAACTATGAAAATTGCTGTGAACTTGAAAGTAGTCAAGTATATTCTGGTCATCCATTTCGAAATGCCTTTTAGAATTATGTCAGGCACCACATTATGATAATTTAATGATGATTTGATTCTTAACTGTACATTATTAGTTGTTTGCTGCAGATAATTTTTAGATTGCTTCAATGATAAAGTTAGCTTTTGTTGCATATAAACTTCATTCATTACATTTCACATTTCGAAACAAATTAATGAAAAATAGATTCGTTTATTCATAAAACCATTCCTACATGAAATGCGAAGACATCCATTCATTCTACATTTAAAACACTTTTGTATTTAATCTCAAACACTTTTGCCACGACATATACATCTTAAAGCTTAGATAGCTGAAATTTTGTGATTCAATTAAAAACTTTTCACAAGCATCTTTTTAGTATATTCGCTTCATTAACTTGAACCCTTTAGCAATCTGTTTTCATTTTTGCTTCTATGCTTCGTCAGTCACGCTAACTGTATAGTCGTTTTCATCAAAGCCATATGCCAGTCATCCTGGCCCGACTGAACTGATGGACCGACATTTCTGAAAATTCCCGTCTTCGAGCGTATTCACGGTCTCGAAAATTCACATTGCAGTCAAACGACCGAGAGGAACTAGCATGTAACAGCAACATCAACAGCAAAATTAGCTCGTTTAGATACAAGTTAAATTGCCAGCAATAACAAAGTAAAGCTGGCAGACTACGTGAAACTTCTTCCTCCACGAATAGTGAAAGAAAACTCTCGTCTTCCGGAACCGTATTCAATCGAACCAAAACTCTGCCACCACTAGACCAAAACTGGATTCACTTCATCCACTCTAACAGCAGACCCCGCCTAAGAAAATATATAACTAATTAGAAAATTTCCTTTACGTCAACATAAAATTTTTTCCGTCATCCGTGAATTTTACGTTGTCCTCATGGTCGTTCGACAGAAACTCGTTGAAAACTAGGAGAAATGAGAAAATTCAAAAACAGAAAAAGTACGATGAAACGAAGTACTTGAACAAACTTACAAAACTGAATCAAAACTCAGCTTCGCCTCCGTTTGCCTTCGCGATTTTTTATGGGGACTCCCTGGAAGAACTGATGGCTTCGGAAGATGAGTTTAGGTTAGGAACCGAATGAAAAAGCTTGGCAACCTAACACGACTAAGGACGATGGAGAGTGACTTATGAAGAGCTTGATAAAACTAAGCGAAACACTTCATTTTTTTCAAATTTGATTTCAAATGCACCAGACAGGAGGTTAATTTGTGTACATAGTTAGTTCGAGGCGAGGGAAGTGAACCATGATGATGAAAAAAGCATAAGATATGGTCTGCTTCGGCACACCGGGAAATGTTTTTCTTTCAATTTTTTCTGTACCCTTTTTGTGATTATTCATCATTGAACATTTTTTTTCGAAATGTAGAGCAGAAGTAAAATTTTCTGACTTTTCTGGTTTCAAATGAAATTCCCCAGAGATGGCAGATCTATTAGCATCTCTAGTTCTTTTTGGAAATTCTCTTTTTTAACAACAACAAATCCAAAGAAAAAAATCAAGGAGAATGGCTCGGTTCCATTCAATTTCCAAGAATTTGAGCTGGCAGATGATGAGAAGAGGTTTTCGAAATAAGTTGGTTAAAAGTTCGAATGCTATTCATTAATTGACTCAGGATATTTTTTTGAAAAGCTAAGACAAGAAACTGGTATTCAAGGGCTTCAATCAATTAGACTTTTGTTTGAAGTGATTCCGGGAATATTTTTCATTTTCAATTAAATTCTTCCCTGGTTTGATAAGAGTATAGAACATAGAGCCATAGAAGTTTAGTAAAACAAGAAACTACACAAAACGTTTTTGTGAGAAGCTACTAAAAATACTAAACTAATTTATAATGAAATGTTAACATTGAAATGTGAGAATCGAAAAGCTCGAATACAGATTGAGCCCGAAAAACTCTTGTAAAATAGTACTGAAATGAATAGTATGTAACACTGTCTCTGAAAGCAATAAGTTGAACGTCTAGAATATAACCTTGAAATAAATATTAGTCTTACGAAAATCATAAATGTTTGATGTATGGTGACAGAAATCGATACCGAAAATTTCAAAAAATAAAAACTTTAAAACTCGGAGAAAATGTCCACGAAAAGCTCGAAATCAATCGACTCAAACGTAGCTGTATACTCTATAGCCATATGAGACTCAAGTATGTAGAATCAAATATTTAAGAAAACTAATAATAACAATAGATATCCAAAAATGGAAGAGTAAAACTAAAAATAACTAGTAACATAGTGATTTATACATATTGCAAAAAAAATAAGAACTGTATAAGGTGAACTAGTACGTAATTTCAAAGTGAAATAAACATAAAGTGAAAATAAATAAGTAAATAAATGAAGAAAATGTGATAATTATATTTATATGAAGGTATATTGTATTCTAGATGGTAATGAAATGAATGAAAACTAACATTATACATGAGCATTATTTACGATTGCACGGATACACAAAAAAACGCAGCTACAAGATTACATAAACGATTTGATAGAATAAAAGACGACAAGAAAAAGAAAAGAAAGAGAAACTAGTTTGCGATATGAATGAAACATGTGATGAGAAAATAAATGTATGAGATTGAATATGAAATAAAACCTATACATGTTTAGAGTAGCAAATTAATGAAAAAATGTTGTTTTAATTGTTTAAAAAAAAATATTTTCAGAAGTATCTGCTTCGTTTCACTGGCTCAATGAAAAAAATATTGTTTGATCATCTCCTGATTGGATCATTTGTGCTGGAGGTTAACGATACGGCCAGTTTTGTGGTGCCAGAATCATCTTGAATGATCTGCAACTATCATAGTAGTCGACGACCAAGTTGCTGTATCCTCTGCCATTTTAAGACTTGAATGGAGTACTCATTAGAATTTAGTGTAACGTAATGTTTAGATCGTTCGAAATAATTAATTTAGTGAACTGGACTATGTATGAATATACTTGAAAATGATTGCCTTGTGATTGATTCTCAAGTAGTACGTCGGATGCATGCAATTCAAAGAAATCATAGATAGACGCAATTCGGATTGAAATGAGATCGGTTCGAACCGACTCAACTAATGAGCCTTGACACAATCGAAATTTTTAATGTATGTTTAAGGCTAGATAGTGCTTTGTCTCTTAGAATTTTATTTTGCCTCTTTGTCTCGTAGAATGCCCAAATAGTGATTAATGTCGATGAAAATCTTGGTTTTATTGAAAACTGATATAAACGGCCGTTTGATATAGGGTGCATAATGGTTTTGACGGTTTATTTATTTTTCCGTTCTATGTAGATGGCGCAACGAAATATTAGAAGGCATGAAAAACCGTTGCATTTCTTGAAATAATAGCAGAACAAAAGCTGTCCCGGAGCTCGGAAGCTTACTTACTAATCGAAGAAGAAATATTTATCAGAGTCATATTGGAAGTCGCTGCTGAGGACGCTATTACTGGTATATGTGTTCCAGTAATCGCTCTTACAACTTGTGGAATACCACTTTTTTTATTATTTAGAGGGCATTTTTTTTACATGATATTGTCATACAACTGATTTACTACAACTCTGTGTTATAAATTCCAATGGCAAAATTCAATTCAACAAATAGGGGCTCGCGCACCATAACATACTTGGGTATTAGCTCTGCTTACACTTTATTGCAAATATAATTGAGAGTTTGTCGAACCGTTAGAAAAGTTCAATTATTTTTTCCTCAAAGCCTGAGTTGTTGACAATTGAATGCTCCCAGCGTTTGCTTCGGTTTCTTATCCACATTCTTAACTTGGCATATTTATTAAGAAATCATTAATTATTGCCATTCGTTTTATGTGTTTATATCCGATAAATTTGTTACGCCACAAACATCTTTTAATGAATGCACTCTTTCGCTTTTTAAAATCATATTTCGATGTTCCATTCCAGTAACGCATAACGATTTCACTTTCAATATTGTCTCTGTACTTCGTGCTGGTAGGAATAGAAATAAAGACTGTAGGACATGTTGCTTGTCATTTCGATCTTATTTCAATCTTTGAGCTCTTCGATGTTTGTCACATAAGTGATTTTAAATTTTGGATCTTTGAATTTTGCATATATACACACGTGTTAATTATTGCGTTATTCGATTGAACTGTGATTTTCAGAAAACGCTCATGAGAAGCTATCTTTTTTGCTGTGAGGTGGTTTCGGTTTTTTCAAGGTTATGTTGAATGTTTTCGTAGTTAGGAAAGTAAAAAAAGCCCTCATAACGTGTAGAAAGTCAAAAGAGGTAATTTTCGGTTAGTTTTTTTTTCTATTTTCTGTCGATTGTCTTAGTGTATATTGGATATTTTCTCCCTTTATTTTCAACTGTTTTGTGGTACCACAGCGAATATAGCACTGCTGTTTAGTCCTAGATCGTTGTTTTTGCGACATAGTTCTATTCTGCTCTGTATCGCAGCAAAACACACGCCTTATATATTTTTACAAATGTTAAGCTTTGATAAGCTCTAAGAAAATGAACAAATCGTTACAAGATTTACAAAGCACTTTGGTGCTTATGAAATAGAAGCATATATCAGGCACGTGAAAAATACATTCCAATAGAATTCAAACATTAAATTTGTTGCTTTGAAATTTTCCAAATTTGCGCATCCAATATATATATATAAATATAATATAAATCATCTGAAATATAAATCATCATAAATATAATATAAATCATCTCACCCACCAAATTTTTGGCCGTCACCGGATTATCAGAGAATTCCTAGTACGGCGGTTGTCCCCAAAGTAGGCCACCTTGCTCCTAAGGCGGTGGTCACTTTGATGCAGTATGAAGTGTGTAGTATGCAGCACGCAGTATGCAGCATTTACTGCATTGACACTGAAATCGTCTTTTGCTGTACGTTTCACTTTGATGCGGTTGAAATGTGGTCACATCAATGACGCAACGGGAATCGCTGTAATGTATTCTGCCACAATTTATAAAACAAAATTCTTAGCAATGCACTTGTAATCTGCTTGCAGAGGTTTTTTTTTTATATAATTTATAATTATTTATAATTTTGTAACTTCACTGCGGCTGCAATTGTTGGTGTATTCAATGTACTTACCTAAAGCTCTGTCATAAAGAGCTCACCTTACTTTAACTTACTCTGCCCAAGAGTGCAAAAGAACGCACCTAAAAGGATGGAAAGAAATAGGAAATGTACTGGAGCAATGTAGAAATTCAATAAATATTTTACCCTGATCGGTGTTTATTCATGCATTTATTACGGGTTTGCATTTAATTAAGCTCTCCTATGCACCTAGTTTTCAAAACCTCTGTATTCCCTTGATCCCATCAACGTTGTCCCATGCTATTTTGTGCTTCTTGTGCAGGATATGTTTCACTATTGCTGATCTCATTAAAACTTTGCTCCGAAGATTACTTTTAGGCAGTAACTGGCGAAAGCATCACCGCATGTTATGGCTTCTCGACAACGATGTTTGCCATCACATTGTCTAAATGTACTGAACGTATCCATTAAAGTATATTGCGCCAAACTTAACGCTATTTCTTGTGCCTGCTTTGCACCATTCTATTCCTGATGAGAGGAACTATCATCACCAAGTAACAAGACAAACTTTCATTGGCAAATGCAGATGACATTAACCTCATTGAAAACCCTAAACTAGCTGTGCGAGAAACTTTCATCCAAATCGAGCGGTTGGCACAAAAAATAGGGCTACGCACAATTGAAAGAAAGACGAAGCACATAATGCCAGCATCTACAGACAATACACCTAGAGTTGGTCTTACCATCAGAGTAGTGGAGCATATATGTAATGTAGTGCAACGCTTCAACTACCTTGGATCAATTGTAGCAGCCGATAGCAATTTGGAAGAAGAAATACTCGGGTGGCTGCTCAAATCCAACAACAAGGTGGCGTAACTACAAATTGCCGTAACTACAAGGTGGCGTGAAAACTTCTGCCCTTCCACATGAAAAATCAACCCGAATGAATTTATCAGAAAAAAACTATCTCTAACAGTTTTTAGACTCGTTTTAATTTTTCTCAAAGTTACATAGCTTTAATTAGCTGCTATAGAGATTGAGTAGAAATTTTAGTTATCATATCAAAATAATGACTTTTGTGTAAGAGTCGGCAAAAACAAGTACCAAAATTCGAAGAGGACTAGTACGTTTGTCTAATTTTAAGTAAAATTTGCAAACCCACTATTATTTGGGTTTTTTTATTAGGTTCAGGTGCTATCTGTGTTATAATATAACGACGATTGAAAACGTACATTTGATTATTCAGATTTTCTGCAAAAAATATACAAAAGACCTTGATTTTAACGACCTTTTGTCAAAACCTGAAAAACTTTAGAAATTCTCAACGGATCAGACTGAAATTGTTTTGCGATGAAAATGGTAAATAGTACAATTTCAAAAGCGTATTGAAGTTCATTGGGCGTTCGGCGAAAGTAGAACATTGAGGGCCCGTACGGACACTGTGAAAAAATGATGCGACGCCGAAGAAAGGAAACGGGGATGATATGAAAAGAATTGGTTGACAGTTGGTACTTTTTACAGATTCAAAAAAAAAGAAGATTCGAGCATTAGCTGAAGATAAACTAAAAGTAAGAACGTGAACAAAACGGCTTCATTGTTCTCTAGATGCCGCTAAAAAAGTGTCGAGGGAGATTGTTCAGCGATACATTCGATCAACTATCTGGGAGCGACAAATCTACAAATTACGCATCAAACCTTTACTTTCCAATAAGAATGTTGGAGGTCGACTGAACTTGTGTCAAGAGAGAGACTGAACTTGTGACTGAAAAACCATGCTTGGCTTACGACAATGCCCGTGGGGGAACCTGGTGCGCAAACATCCTTTTAACGGATGAGTCATGGTTTCAACTGAATCCAATCGCTGACAGAACAGCGATCCCGCAAATAAACCTATAACAAACGCCAAAGTCCAGCTTAAAATGCATGATAGCTGGTGGAGTGAGCAGAAACATAAAAAGCCAATTTCATTTTGTTGAGCAAGGAATGCTTGTTAATGAAGAAAATTACAGGCAAAAAATATCCTTCTTCTTTTCGACTATAGTATGTCTTAATAATCACTATCGATTTATGAATAGAAAAGAAAGTAATTTTGGTGCAAGATGGAGCCAGGTTGCATAAGCTTTGAAAATTTAAGAGGCGATTTATGAGCACTTTTCTAATGTGTTGATTCATTGGCCTGGTAATTCCCCTGATTAAAACCCTATTGAAAGTGTGTGGCCCAGATTAAAGAAGATTGTCTTTAGAGATCCTAGATCCAGAAATAGGCAAGAACTAATATATCTTGAGTAGGACGCAATCTCGGTAGAATATTTAACAAATTTATGTGAAAGCTTCAGAAAACGGATCTTAACCTGTATAGAAAACGAATGAAAACACACAGAGTGGCCCAAAAGTTTCTCCCCACAAACTTTTTGTTATAAAAAGTAAACTAACAAACATAATTTAGAAATTAAAATTTATTTGTAATGCTAACATAATACAAATTTTTATTCTTATTACTAATAATGCGTATGTCTACCGTTATTATCTATACATTCTCAAATACGTCGTCAAAAACTATCACATAAATTTTCTAATTCGGCCTCGGTGTAGCTTCTCCATTCATGCTGTACTCTTCCAATTAATTGTCGTATATTCTTCGGCATCGGATATCTTAACACACTCTCTTGAAGTCTAGCCTAAACGTGTTCGATTGGGTTAAGATGAGGAGAGTTTCCAGGTCAATTTTCCCAAACAGTTGGAAACATCGATTTGGCCAGTGTCAATGTTATTTTGCTTTATGTGCTCGTGCCCCATCCTGCATAAAAATTACCAAATTTTTATGTGGAAACTGTCTTCTGTCATCCTGGCATGCTGCGTAAGCTGATAAAATGCTGTTCCGGTAATAGGATCCATTTACGGTTGTGTTTTGCTCAACAACATGAAGTCTCGACTTTCCACGTGAGCTGATTCCTCCTGCAACCATTATTTTGAGGTCAAATTTCGGCTTTTGTATGGGTTGAATAGTGCTTGGATAACTTGTTCTTACTCTCATATTCTGCCTATTCGGCGTTGGGTGGAAAACAATTGGGGATTCATCCGTAAAAAGTACGTTAGCTCTCTTAGACCTTCCAAGAGCTCTATCTTCACAGAATCCTTCGCTTTGCAACCTTCTACAGAGGTTAAGTCTGTCTGTAAAATTCTTTGCAGTAAGAAGCGGCCTAACTCGTCTCTGGTAGGCAGGTTTTCCCCAATTCGTCAATTTAATGTACCGTTGATCGAGACGTTGTCTTTCAACGTTGTTGGTTCATCGTTTATCCTTTTGGTCGCTGTCATTGTTCCAATGCCTGGCTTGTTTTCCACCATATTCCTTATTTTTATTTTTGTTGTAGGTGAAAGAGTTGTCGGTCCACCGGAACGTCCTTTGTCCTGTACATCGCCTTTCCTCCTTTCAAGCCATAATCGTACGGTCTTCCTGTCGACGCCTAGTGTCCTTGATATTTCGGAAACGGATTTTCCTATTTCACCAAGAGTTTGGATTTGAATCCTTGTTTGTATCCAATTCGAAGCCATAATGAAGAAGCACAAAAGTCCTCTAGGATAGACTTTAAAAAAATAATGATATTTCAGGTAGCGTGTAAAAATTTTTCTAAGAAAAATCACTATTTACGATAAACACTGCAATGAAAAAAGATCCTTGAAGACAAGAGCAATAAAATTTCACAGGTATGTTTGCAGAAAAACCCTTAATTACCTGGGTAATTCAAATTAGCTTTATAAAGAGTACGTCTCTGCTCCTGACTATAGGGAAAAATGCTGTTTAATTTTTTTTCTCCTGGAAATGCACTTTTTCGCTTTGAACAGCTATTATTGATGTTAACGGGTGTTGTAGCTAAGCACAATATGATTCTTACGATAGCTGAAGAGTTGCTATTTGACCTCCAATTAAGGTGTTTGATAAACTGAGAAGGGATAAATTTTGGCAACGGGTAATGAAAAATGCGTTTACTTAAGGCAGTATTCTGGTCTAGAGGCTTGAAAAAAACCATAAACATTTTTGGGATATATTTGTTTACCAGTCTTTTATTAACATTTTGAAGGTACGAAAATGTATTCAAAAAATAAAAAAAATGAAAATTGATGTAGAGACAGGCCGGCGAAGTTTAGGCTCAAAAAAAAACTTGTCTCATGGTTGACATGATTCCAGCCTGCTTGGTGGTCCGAAACATACATTTTAGGTGAATTCTGTAATAAAAAGAATGCGAAATTTGTCTGACGTAGGCGATTTGAAAAAAATTTTTTTTTCACAAAATGGCGTCCATCTAAAAAAAAAGGCGCTTTTTTGCTTCATTTTTTCAACTTTGGGGATTTTTAATAAATAGTAGAAATTTTTTTTTGAAAAACTCCTACGTCAGACAATAGCCAATAGTGTTAAGAGGGTTTGTGCAAAATTTCACGTAAATCGGTTTATTGCAACTAGAGATATCATGTCAACCGTATCGGGAAAAGTAGTTCCGAGAAAAACGCGTTTAAAACTTGGAGTCTCGTTTCGGACAGTTAGTTGGCGTGTCACAAAAATAGCTGCAACTCCAAAAATAATTCGAATTTCCGAAAATCCTTTTAAAAGCTTATTCTCAAAGGTCTAAACTTTGTAAATATGCAAACAAACAAAAAATCGATTTGATCAAATTTCTAGACCACAATACCCCCTTAAATAGGTGGGGAGAAACTTTTGGGCTACCCTGGACTTCACAGAAATTACATATTATGTTGATTAATGTGTGTACTCTATAATAAAAGTATAACATTTAACCAATCTTTTTGCATTAAAATTTTATACAAGATATGTTTAATCTGTTAAGGCTCTTGAAATCGCACAAGCTCTTTTGAGCATCAAAGCTTCTACTGTAGAATACCTCGGTAATGTGGCAAATAGAGATTGGCCGAGTCCAGGTCAAAACTGGCGAGCCCCAGTGTGTGGACGGTCTAGACAAGCAACTTTGACAGGTCTCGCCGGCGCTTGCGCGACTTCCATTCAGAGCGTTCTTTGGGCACGAGCCAAAGCGATCACAAGCAGTTGGCTTGGCCTTGGCCAATAAGTATTTGCTGCTTAATTCTTGGATACTCAGCAAAAGCGCCCTGACCTCTAAGCCACTTTTTTCAAAGGCATTACGGATAATAGTTGGAACCATATGTGAAAAAGGGTGATTACGGAGACGCAACAAGCATGAGTTGCTCGGGAAAAGTAATGCGTTTTCAGCGTAATGTACGGAAGCATTATAAGTCCATAGTTTTCTAGTTTATTTTTAGCATTTCATGTTATTGGCTGTCAAGGTATACATAAGAAGCACTTTGAGCTTCCAGCTTTCATCATCGAGGCACTACAGCCCGAATCGAGCCTTCGCCTCCTTAATACGTCGCCTCCATTCGTCTCGGTTCAGTGACCGCGTCCTCCAGTTCGGTGCTCCCAGAAGTGACCTGCTGTCGGCATCGATCGAATCCTCCCAGCGCTTGCGTGGCTTACCGACTGGCCTGGCTCCGCTCGCTCGCCCCTTGAGAGACCGTTTGGGGATTCGATTATCGCTCATACGTTCGACGTGGCCAGCCCATTGTAATTTTTGTAGTCGTATGACGGTAGAGACTTCCGGCTCGTCATATATGGTATACAGCTCGTTGTTGTATCGGATTCGCCATCCATCTTCCTCCCGTATTGGACCGAGGATCCTTCGCAATACCTTTCTCTCGAACGTATTCAAGGCTTTTTCAGAAGCCTGGGTCATTGTCCAGGTTTCGCTTCCGTAGCATAGCACAGGTCTAATAATCGTTTTATAGATGCGAAGCTTCGTATTCCTGTGTACGCATCGAGATTTCAATGTGGGAAGCACCGAAAAGAATGTCTTATTGGCTAATTGAATCCGTCGTTTGATTTCGTCAAGCTCATTCCCATCCTTCGAGAGGTTCGTCCCTAGGTACACGAAGTTGTCCACATTTTCAAGATTATAGTCCCCAATCGTTATGTTCTGTCTTATTGGCGTCCTTTTCCTTGATTGAGTCATAACTTTTGTTTTTTGTTCGTTAATTTGAAGACCAACTTCCTTGGCGGTTTCGTCTAAAGCTACAAATACTTCCTTGGCGTCATTGAACGAACGTGACATAATGTTGATGTCATCAGCGTAAGCTACTAGCTGTGTCGACTTAAATAGTAGAGTTCCTCTCGTGTCAACGGGGGTTTTTCTGATGACATATTCAAGCGCTAGGTTAAAGAGTACCGGAGCTAATCCATCCCCTTGTTTTAGTCCTGTATTCGTCGAAAACGAGTTGGTCATATTATTCTGGATCAGCACTTGTGACGTGGAGTCGGTCATGGTCATTTTCACCAGTCGTACCAACTTTGCTGGGATTCCGAACTGCAGCATGATGTTATACAATGCAGTTCGGTTGATGCTGTCGTACGCTTGTTTGAAATCGACGAATATTTGATGGACATCAATGTTGAATTCCCAGCATTTTTCCAAAATTTGTTTGACCGTAAATATTTGGTCAGTTGTCGATCTTCCACGTCTGAAACCACCTTAATATTCACCGAGAATTTTCTCAGCGTGATGGGAAATCCTTAACTCTAAAATTTTTGTCAAGAGCTTGTACGACGTACAAAGTAGTGATATGCCCCTGTAGTTTTCGCATCGCAGTTTATCTCCTTTCTTGTGAATGGGACATATAACACTTTTTCGCCACTCATCCGGCATCGTTTCTTGTTGCCATATGTCGGTCACCAATCCATGGATAGCCCTTAAAACGGAAATCCCGCCTGTCTTCAGGAGCTCCGCGGGGATCCCATCGATGCCCGGTGCTTTGTTGGGTTTCAAGCGGTCCATGGCCTGCCGGACTTCATCTAGTGTAGGAGGGTGAGATGTGGCACTGTCAGGGAATGTACCAATTAGTGATGGCGATTCGTCGGGTGCGGGGACATTTCCGTTTAGTAATTGCTGGAAATAGGACGCCCATCTTTCCTTCACCTGTTCTGAGCCACTTATGATGCTTCCGTCAGCAGCCCTACATAGGCTAGTTCGTGGTTTAAAGCCTTGTTTTAAGTGCCTCACTACTTTGTACGCTTGTCGAGTGTTCCAGCTTTATAGCTTGATAAAAAGATGTTTTTGGAAATCCCGTCATCGTATCCTTGCATTCCTCAGATCTAAGGAGGGAATGCGTCTCGAAGCTTTGACCGGCGTCCGATCGTACCTCTGCATGAGCCAAAAGGTGTAGATAATGCTTGTGATGCTCATCGAAAATTCAAACAACGTATTATTATTGATATATTTAACTTAACAGCGATAATTTGAAATGCGCCGAAATTTTCATTTCTCGGTTTTATATAACACACTAAGCATAGCTGATGTATGATAAAAAACTCTTCTCCCTTTATTTTGCGAATAATTTTCGCATAAAAATCATCAACTCGTTGGAAAACCACTTTCAAGCAGCTTACATACGCATTGCTGAGACTGTTTATTTCATGCACGCTGTTCGAATGTATTACAGCGAATCCCGTTGAGTAGTAGCTGCGATTTCCAATGAGCATCACAATCACTCGGCAAGCATTACCCATACATTCCGGGTCATGGTACGATCGGACGCCGGTCAAAGCTACAATTCGAATTCATCGTTGATAACGGAAATGCAAGAATACGATGTCGGGCTTTACAAAAATATCATTTTATCGAGCTTTAACACCGAAAGCTAAATGTGTCCCTTGTGTATGCCTTGCTGGCCTAGGGCATGAAATATTGAAAAGAAATTAACAGACTATGGATCTTGAATGCATTTCTGGGGAGGATTTGGTGCTCTTGGTTTTTTACTGATTTTAAAGATAATTAGCATTAAAACTCGTTTCGCCGAAAATTCATCATATATATATATATATATATATATATATATATATATATATATATATATATATATATATATATATATATATATATATATATATATATATATATATATATATACATATATATGTGTATATAGCTACAGGATTTGTTAGAATTAAAATATCTTTAACCCTTTGGCTGCGGCGGGAATTTTAAAGAATTTTCAGGAACCCTTATAATTCTATGCAGAGTACATTTTCGCTAAAAATAAATATTGAAAATGAAAACTTATTATGCCTTTTTTTGCGCGTTGCTGAAGAACGGCAACCCGTTTTCAAATTATCTCTATTTTCAGCACTAAACCTTCTGTTCATGAGAAATGGCGACTGGATAATGCGATCAATATGAAATATACAGGTCATCATTTGTGTTATAGGATATGCTGTCAGAAAATGACATTTATGAATTTGCGTAAGAAATGGTTGATATGATACTACAAAGAAGTGTATTACGTCTTTATACATTTTGAAGTCCTCCAAAGTAAATTTCTTTGAAAATCAGTTTTCTAGCGGTTCTGATGCGGTAGACATTTTTTTTTTATATTTTTTACTTACCCTACATTACATTTACTTACTTTGAAATGCTCCGAAATTTTCATCTTTCCGTTTTATATAGCACACAGCCGACAACCGGTGTATGCTCCCAAGCTTTTTCCCCTTTTTTGATCAAAGAAAAATCATGGACCTTTTGGAAAACCGCTTTCAAGCAGCTTAAATATGCATTGCTAAGATTGTTTGCTTCATGCACGCTGCTGGAATACATTACAGTGATTTCAGTTGGGTATCTACGCTATCACAGCGGGAAAAATTTTAAGTGCTTGGGAAAAAAGCAGATTCGAAGTGCTTCATTCAGGTTTCTGAAATGCTAAAATAAAAGTGTTTCTTCGGAAGCAGCCAGAAGATAGCTCGAAGCTACCATATCTTGCCGTCGAAGTATACGGCTACTACTGCTTGGAGCAGACACACAAGTACAGTTTTGCTTAACAAAAGCTCTGCATTTATTTTTACTAATGTTCGAAGAAGAACATTAGTATTAAAATCACTTTGGCCAAAAATTCATATTTCTATATATATATATATATATATATATATATATATATATATATATATATATATATATATATATATATATATATATATATATATATATATATATATATATATATATATATATATATCATCAAAAAATTTCAGTGAAAAAATCTCAGGAACGCGCCATCCGATTGAGCTGGAATTTTCAGGTCACATTGGTGTATATGCAGAATAGTGCCAGGTCTAACAAAAACTTAATAATCTTTAACCCTTTGGCGCCGGCGGCCATTTTAGTGATATTTTTAATATACCTATTATTCCGTACACAAATAAGTTTTGCAAAAATAAAATTGATGAAATAAATTTTGAACGTGTTTTACGTGTGAATCGGATAATGTTTTGGAATTTTTTAACCCCATGTGTGCGCTGGGTGCCTAAAAACAGAACGGGAAAACTTGAAAATTTTTAAATTGCGATAACTTTTGACAGAGTTATTCAATCATTACGAAATTTTTAGAACGTATTGGTATTATTTAGTTGTAGATTTGTGTAGCTTTTGATGAGCGTGCTGGCAACCCTGTAGCTAGGGCAGGCACTGAAAGTGAAAACTTTCAAATCATCGTCTCTCTTGAAAAACTGCCGCTTCTTCAAAAAAAAGCCACTCATATGTAAATCTTCTGCTTTGTTTACATAAACAAAAAAAAAATTTGACATGGTATAACGGGCACGCCTGGTAACCCTTGCCCAATTTACCTATATTTTTAGCATCAAAAACTTCTGTTCACGGAAACTCACGATCCAATGAGCAGAATTAATTGAAATTTGCAGAATGTATTGGTCCTATATAGGACCAGGTCTGATAGAAGCGATTTTGAAATGCGGGTGATTCTGTGCCAGTGGTGCCATCTTGAAAAATCACTAAAAAAGATAACTGCTTTTAGCCCTATAAATTCTGATTGAATCGTTCGATTTTGACGAAATTCACACAGTAGCTGAACCTTATTTAATACCACGTTTGGTAGAAATTTGGTCGAAAAATTCGGTTGGAGCTGCCAGCTATGATAATTTTGGTGTCTTAAATTTGAAAAAATAAAAATTTGGAAGTGAAAACATTAAACCATCGAATTTCCAAAAACTGTCCGTTTCTTACAATAAAACCCATCTGTATACAAATCTTATACTTTATCTACACGTTCAAAGTAAAACTTTGGAAATTTCATGTCGGACAAGAACGGTAACCCTTTCCCAGTCAACCTATATTTTTAGCATCAAAAACTTCTGTTCACGGGAACTCACGAATCAATAATCAGATGCCATTGAAATTTACAGAATGCATTGGACTTAAGTAGGACCAAGTCTGATAGAAGCGATTTTGAATTGTGGGCAACTCTGTGCCAGTGGTGCCAACTGCTATTTGCCCTATGAAATTTAAATAAGTTACTAGATTTTCATGAAATTGACACAGTAGCTGAACCTTACTCTAATCTCTGTTTGATAGAAATTTGGTTGAAAAATTCGATTGGTGCTGCCAGCTATCGTAATTTTTATGTCTTTAGATTTGAAAATTCGCTCAGGAAAATAAAACTTTTTGCCCTATAACTTCCAGTGCAGTCATGAAATCAATACGAATTTCATACAATTAATGGAACCTATCATAAACATTATTCAGGCCAAATTTGGTTGAAAAGCCACGATAGGGTTGCCAGCTATTGTTGGTTTTGTGTTTGTTTGCAATATCTTTATTAAGCGGTTTTATCGTAGAATTTTCAATTTGTAATGATATTGTAGTGACAATAAACAGCAAATATTAAGCTTTCCATTATTTCAAAAAACTCGCTGCAGGTAACCCTAAATTTCTTTATACTCCTATAACTTCGAATGTAATATAACAACGTGAAGCAGATGTGATATATTTTTGGCTTTGATACTGGCGAAAGGTTGCCAGCACGAGTCGGTTGTGCTACTTTTGTATCAATCTATCTTACAGTTAGTATTCATACCGGAAACATTTACAATGAAAATAAATAACCGATGTTTCAATTCCCAAAGTTCTGCAAATTTTTCGAATCGGAGCCCCAAACACCAACTTCAGTTATAGTGCTGCAGGCACTGAGCATTTTCTTCATTGATGTTATATGAGATGCTGCTTCCGAAATTTTGTGAAATAAGCAACTGATAACGAATATAATTAACCCGTGTTTTGCTCTCATAAACGTTGAAATTCATGCCAGTGGTAATATCTGAAACCTTCCACCATATGAGTTATAATGCATTCTTGAGACCAAAGTAGAACGTGGCATTTGAAACAGTTTGGCCGTAATAAGCAGCTCATGTGGTGGAATATGCACTCAAAACCTGCACGATTCTTCTACTGTTCTTCGAACATTAGTGTTTCTAGCGGTTCAGGTGCGCTAGAGTTTTTTTATATTTATGTACGCTCGAGTTTCTCCATCTTGACCGTACCCTTACCTGCATTTCATATGTCCGCTGTGTTAGCGAAAAGCTATCTTTCTTTTGTTAATCTCAATTAACTCTTTTCTGACCTGTAGAACATTTTCGTAAACACTTTAACGTGTGCCTGAACAATCTGCTGCTTCCTATCTGATTTTACCAAAGTGCTTTAAAAGTAATTATAATGAATTTAAACGGAAGCGATTCCCTCTGCGGACTTACTGTGTTAAAATTTATATGAAATCGAAGCAAAAAAGAAGCGATTCGAAGCGAAGCTTGCTTCGATGCAAGCGCTTTGAAAACCCCTTTGAAGTGCTTCTTTTCTCGCTGGAATCTACCTTGAAGCTAGGGCATTAATCCCGAGATTGAAATGAAGGTCCTGAAAATTCGGGGTTATAATTTTGGGGATCTCGAGATAGTCCCGAAATTTCGGGATTTTATAAAAGAACTGTATTAAGGGAATTTGAACAGATATATTGGCTTATTCGTACCCAATTAAAACATTAATTCATATATGTATATATATATATATATATATATATATATATATATATATATATATATATATATATATATATATATATATATATATATATATATATATATATATATATATAGTATATGCATAAAGCCGGAAGCTAAGTTCATTGGCAAGTAAAACATTAGTCTATAATTGCATCTAATTTAATCTTTTGATCTAATTTTTTCTTATCTTCTTGTCTAATAATTTCTCCTTACCTGGTCATGAAAGTTAATTATCAAATTAGTTTGAAACGAATTGAAATTTAATCAGCATAATGGATGTTACGATAATATAATAAGAATATATTAGTCTTTTTAGTTGTTTACATATCAATTACAAAATAATATTGCTTTTCAAAAATACAAGTGATCAGTAATAATATCGATTGGTTCAAACTGTTGATTTGTTTTGAAAGTATGCTCTTCATAAACATAATTCGTCAAGAATTTCAAAATTTAAACTACACGGAAAGAAATTACGGCAGTGATTTTTACTAGAGTGGATAATATAATTTACTATTCCGGAAATTCCATATGAAAATATGAATGTTATTACAAATTTGATGAAAATTTACTATTTTCCTGTAAATAATAGTAGTAACTCACACATGTTCATTGCGCTGTAGTAAAGACATTCATGTATACATAATTCACAACAAAGTAGTAAAATGTGTAATGCAATTGATTACAAAGGTAATGGGGTTAAAATTACTACTATTGCAATAAAATTAATTGCAAATTTTGTATAATTTCATTACACTTTTCTCTCCGTGTAGACTGAATTTAAAATTAAAAAGAAACGTATATGCCACCAAGTAATCTTTGAAAATTTTTGATTTGGCGTCATATACGTTTCTCTGAATTTGATTCTAAAAAATTTTAAGTGGTAAAATTTTTCTGAGTGTACATATGTATATATTTTACATATAGGTACATATTGTACATATAGGTACATATTGTACATATAATAGTTCTGTGTGACAAATTATTGGGCTGTAACTTTGTATGTTTCTCTACTTATCTAGCTGACTATTAGCAAAACATTTTTTGCCATTAATTTTGCTATATCATAAAAACACTGCTTTTTCTCATTGATCACCAATGTGCTCCTGACTCATCGTTTAAACTATTAAATTTAAATTATGATTTATTAAATGATGGTGAAAGAAACTCACCATCTATTAGGACGTAGAAACAATACTCTCCAGGGCTGTAATTACGTTCAAAATAGAGAGTTTAGTACAGTAATTGGTTTAAAAAAACTGGAAATCAGCCTTAACGTTTCTCCAGTGCACGAAGCCTGGGCACTTCCAGGCTTTGTGGAATTGAGTAACGTTTTGATGAAAACATCGACAGTACACATCGAGGATCGGTGATGCAATGTTTCGAAGCTACATTTTGTCACTAGCACAAAAAAAAAAATCGGAAAAATTGGTGTGATAAAATTGTTTTCAATGTGTACTAATTTTTTCTAGCTTCTAAAAAATTTTTTTAATAAAAAAATCAATTTTTTTCCTCTTGAAGCTAGATACATTTAACTTTAAAATTTAATAAAATTAAAAATATCTAGCTTTGAAAGGAAAAAATCGCTTTTTTAATTAAAATTTTTTTTTTTTGTAATATGGAGATGAATAAGAAAGCTAGATGAATCAGAAAATAGTGCTTCTCTCTTCTGGCTGCTTTCATTGTGGACTAATTTGCAATAAAATTCAAAGCCTAGATAGTTTACAAACTAATTTTCGCATGTCTTAAATTTTTTTTCAAGAATTAAATTTTTAATATCGACAGTTATTCTGAACAACTATTGGCAATCATATTCAATGATACATACATATACAACTATTGGCAATCATATTCAATGATACATACATATACAAATGATACATACATATACTTATATTAACATTTTAATCGGTTTCTCATCGCTTGGCGCTCCCAAAGTGATGGGAATTTATTTAACATGACCCCGAACGAGCCACAGAAAGAACATTTTGAATTCCACTCGTAGTTTATTTTGCAGCTTCCCCGCGTCACATTTTGTAAATGGCTTTACAGTACATGAGAAAAGGTACTGATATAAACTGATCAACTCAACTGTTCTCTTCGGCTCAGCATCCACCCATGCATCCGTTTGTCGTTCACAAGGAAACTTTGCTAAAATGTGCATATTTGACATGACGCGAGGTCTACGTATACCTACCTCTACGTTTCGCTAAAGTGAGCGAACGTTAGTGACTCGTGTAAAATTTATTATCAAAGAGAATACAGCCTGGCACCATGGCCAATTATTTACTCGACCAAGTAATTAAAACAACGGCACGTGTTACAGTTTTTGGACGCTTCGATAGACACATTTTAACCCTTTGAATAACGAACAACTGCCACTGTTAAATTGGCTTATATAAATCCATGCTCGGCGTTCGATAGACAATCTGGAGGCCTCCTTCTACAGGGAACAGTGATCGGCAGTGTTTTATGTCTGTATTTGGCGAACCGTTCGACAAGGTTGCTAGATAAATCCTTGGCCTTCGGATAGCGAGAAGTGATTAAACAAGGCTCGTTACGAGTTGACCGAGTTGACTTTGATCCGACGAGCGACCCTCCATATCTAATTAAACCATTTAGCAATCGTTCGCATTTATCTTGAGTTTGGCTTTTAAAAAAGTAAGCAAGAGCGTGTGGCACAGCGGAGAGAATAGCACCACAACGAAATCGCAAATGAACACACATGTCGTTGAATATGGTTAATTGTTTAATCCTGCAACTTTGAACGGATTTATTTCTGGACGAAGAAGTAGCTGGGCAGCAAGTTAACACTTAGATAGTTGGAGTGGAAATTTTATTATTAATTCTTATTCCACAGATTTCAAAAAGTATCCCTCTATACTTTTCTTCCGAATTATTATCGTCGACAGTGTTTTTAAAAAAACTACTAGCCCAGCTTTCGTCACCCTTTTACTAAATTCATTCTTACAGACACGTCTATCGAGTTTTCTGGCAAACACAATTTGAACGAAAAACGATGGCAATTTTTCCTCAGATGATAATCCTTTGGGATTTCATCATACCTCTGCAACAGAAGTGAACGTCATTTCTTTTGTTCTTGTCCTATTCTTTACCAGTCCCTGTCTGCTTCCGTGTATGTTCACTTATCGCCTTTTCACCAGGTTCTGGATTCTTTTCGTAAAATTTTGTTTACAACATTGTTTGTATTTCGTTTTTGCAAACCCCCAGCCACCTCTGTCCCCTATATAGTAGTAACAATAAGCGGACCTTGGATCTTCGTTTCGCCCCTTGAAATGACATTCCCATTGTTATAGCTTGACTCGAAATAACAAAAGACTTAAGGCAAACTGTCTGATGAACACAACTGTGACTCTCGAGCAATGTGAATGGCTTTCGTTCAAGCTTGGTTAGAAATGTAACAAATTTGCTCTCGTTTATTTGTGATAATCTTAAGATTTTAGGGTTCACAGATGGGTTTGTTTCGATTTCAAGTGTTTCTCTGGTGAAATCCTGTTCCCTTGAAATATTCTTACAGCATGAGTGGCTACGGCAAAAAAGTGAAAATAAAATAAATGGAATCCAGCTAAATTAAACGAGACATGAAACTGTCGTAAAAAAGCTAGCACAAGCGATCCAATTTGCAAGTTTAAGGGCTTTACGTCACACCCTGTGTAGTCAATCATAGATTATCAGCGGAAATTTGCATAATTTTTACAGTCAGATGCAAAAATTATCCCAATTTCCCCGGCGCGAAGCAAAAAAATGAGCCACTTGTTTTTCTTTTCTCTTTTCACGCATTTGGCGCGAAATGGACCAACAGCAGCCCGAATTTATACTTCGACAACTGAAAGAGTTCTTTCTATGCTTCATTTCATTTTGTCTTTGTTGTCTTTATCTGGCTACGGAAAGTGGATAGATACTTTACCCTTCGTGCTTTTCATAATAATTTCAAAATATGCCCGGCTAATGAAGGTCTTTTCTCTATAATTATGTTTAGGAATTCGAAAGAGTCCAGAGATCACAGTCTTTGTCTTTAACCTTTTCTCGTTCGGAGGACATGAAAAAAAAGGTTTCGATAAGGATAAGTAGCTTTGAAAAAATTGTCCATCAGAGTGTGAAAATTATTTGAAGATTTTGCATGATTTGGCTTTTAAAACTTGTTTGGTGTCGAGGAATAGAGAGAGTCGAAGACACTATGAAAGTAATTGACAAACGATGATGGAAATCGAATAAATACTAATCAATTCGCATTGGAATGAAAGTTATTATTTTCCATCGGCGAAAGTTGGTACTGGTAAAATCTAATTCAATAAGATTTTGTTTGAAATTGGATACCGTTATGGATATTGAAAATTTAAAAGATTGCGTTTGAAAATTTTTCACAATTGAGTTAGAGGATGCTGTTTTGAATTACAAAAGACAAATTAATTTTGATCATATTGCGGGAGATTTTTTTTACTGATTTTCGAAGAAAATTAGTATTTGACTCGTTTTGTCAAAAATTCATGTATACGAGGGGCGTTCAATGTATTCTCGGTATTGGAACGATTTGATATTATTGTGGATAATTAAAATATATCGTTAGCTAAAACCATTTTCTGAGGGCATTTATATAAAATTTCATGTTGATAACTTCATTAGTTTGTTTGCGACCTCCAGTCAGAGACGACGAAAATGACTGACGCGACAATGTTGAAGAAAATCGAGCATCGTGCGGTGATTAAATTCCTCACTAAACGAGGAAAACTTCAAAAAACTATCCATGAAGAAATGGTAGCCGTTTATCAAGACTCTGCTCCTTCATTATCGACTGTAAGTTAATAATTTTGATACAAGGTTGTCTAAAAAAATATACTTTATTTAATTTGGTTCGATGTTACAAAGTGACTGAACTAGAATCTAATCTGTATTCCGAATTTATGCGATTTTGATGTGCAAGATTGCATTTTCCATAAATGTGGGAAAATGCATATTGTCGTCGTTCCCACATGATCACGTTGCTCATGTTGTTGTCGTTCCCATACGGTCACGTTGCTTCGAATTTCGTCTGGACATGAGGAATGCTGAGTTGGTGGATGGCAGGTGTTAAGTCTTCCCCTCCTAAATTCGATTGTCCTCAATCGTTAAAAGTATGGCAGGTTATTAAATCGTTGAGGTGTTGTGATGGAATTCGGAGAAAGATCGGGTACTGATGATGCAACAGGTTCATCTGGAATGGATGAATTTGTTACGATGATTTTTGGTGCTTTCGATTTTTTCAGGAGCCTCCAAGTGATGAATGATATGATTAAGCCAAATGATGCGGTGAGTGATCCATAGGATGTAACTTTGTGGAAATAGGTTTCGGATTCAAATTTTTGTAGCAGGTTGGTATTATTGATGAAAATTTCGCTCATGTTTTTCCCCGAAAGTAGATCTTTTTGCTTTTGTATTGCTGATGTTGGCTGAAGAATTGCAGGTAGCACCTCCAATGTGGAAAGTTCCTTCGATATAAATGTTCTACCGTTGACTTTGATGGTGGTGTTGTGGAACTTGACAACGAATGTTCCGTTGAGGTTGTGCATCGATCCTTCGACTTCCATAATTCCCGTATATTGATTCAGGAAGATTATTCCCAGCGATATTTCCTCGATTGATGGCAGCTTTTGACTATTGATGACTCGACAGGTGGCATTTAAACTTTTTAGTAGATTTGGAATGCAATCGGTTGTACTTATGTCTATTACATCGTTTTGATTACAGATCAGAAGGTTATTGAATGATTTGCAATTTCCCGTCAACCCATATATTTGATTCTTTAACTTTATAATTTTCTTGAAAGGAATGTCGTATATTAAATTTTGTTTTTTTATTGGTTTTACTAACAATGTTTGGAACAATTCATTTGTGGTGATCGGGATGTTTATAATATATAATATGCATTGATTGTTTGTTATAATTTTGATTTCAGAAAAATCTAGAGCTTCTTCCACTGTTGAATAAGGCAATGCTTCTTTATCTAATAATTTAGTAGCTACTTTAATTTCTTCTTTTGATAAAATAATAGAATTTATTATGCCTGTTTTAGCCCAATGTATAGCGTAAATTATGTTGGTAAGGTCATCTTTTATAAATCTTAATCGAAACTGAATATCCATTACAAGACTATTTTTTACATCTTCGTTTGCTTTTAACATTTCCTGAATTGCATTTGTGATTTTTGTAATGTTGTTTATCCTGTCGTTATACAATCTATTTATGATAAACTGTTTATTATTGTTTTCTAGAATATTTGACATTTTTTGTTTGATAGTGACAAAATCTTCATGATCTGGGTTGCCGGCCAACCATTTCCACGCGGTACCAATAAAATCAAGCGATCTTTTCATTTGGCGCGGTTTTAAATTGTTAAGCATACCAGTGATCTGCTGTGCCTCGTGTTCT
This sequence comes from Nemotelus pantherinus, assembly GCA_963978885.1. Classification (NCBI taxonomy): domain Eukaryota; kingdom Metazoa; phylum Arthropoda; class Insecta; order Diptera; family Stratiomyidae; genus Nemotelus; species Nemotelus pantherinus. The sequence goes on along the minus strand of OZ022263.1, from coordinate 81,547,192 downwards.
AAATAATGAGAAAGAGGGTGATGGCGAGTCGCGGGTAGGTTAAGTAAAGTGTTGATGTCTTCTATTAATGTCCAGTATTTTCCTAAGTCAACTATGTGGATCAGTTTAAAGTTTCCGTGCCGTAGTTTCGTATGTCCTAGATTGAAGGTAGCGATGTGAGCGTTGGAAAAATCCAAAATCTGGATATTTGCGAGAGTAGGGCAGAGGAGCCATCTGAAATAAAGTACCTATTAACTTTTAATTCTGTCTTTGTGTATGGTTTTTCCTGTTTCAGTTATTATTGTAGTGTTTTTGTGTTCCCTAACCGTTTCCTGACGGTAACGTGGGGTTAGTTTTGAGCCTAAACGTTTGTTTTGCCTAACATATACTATTTCTCCTACTTCATAATTTTTAACTGGCTGTCGCTTTTTGTTATGGTGTTCTAAATCCTTTTGCTGTTTCTGCGTAATTTTTTCAATGTTTAATTGCCTAACCTTTTCTAAATCTTCAGGGCTCATATTGGGGCTTCTACCAAAGTAGAGTTCCACTGGTTTTTTCCCTGTGGTAGAGTGGATTGAATGGTTGTACTCGTTTACCGCTCTGTCTAAGAGTTCCTGAAAAGATCGTTGTGGACCATCTTTTCTAAGGCATCTCATTATTTCGCTTAATGTGGAGTGCCAGCGTTCGACTTGGCCATTGACTGTACTTTTATAGGGCGGAGTTCTATAAACTTTTATTTGAAGGTCGTCTTCCATCATAGATGTTAATGATATAGACGTCAGAGCACCTTCGTTGTCGATTACAACGTTTTCGGGCACACAGAAGAAGTAGAGAATGTCTAGTAGAGGCTGTTTTATGTCTTCGATTGATTTGGATGCGATTATTTTGGCTTGTGCGAGTTTAGTAAACTTGTCTATTGCGGTAAGAACTAATTTCTTCTCAGTGAGGAAAAGGTCGAGATGGACTGTATGTCCGGGATATTTGGGTATCGGAGTTGGGTTTAAAACAGGTTTATTCGGATGTCTGTCATACTTGCTAATTTTACAGGTCGTGCAACGTTTTAGTAAATTTTTAATTTTGGAAGACATACGTGGGAAGTAGAAATTTTCCAGTAATTGAAGGCGATTCTCTTCTGCATTGCGATGAGCTCTATGGTGTATTGTTAAAATCTTTTCTTCCTGTTCTACATCACTTGTGAGATCTTCAACCAGTTTTTGTGTAAACCTGATTCTATAATCACGAAAATGAGGAGGATATATTTCCTGTATTTTGCCCATAGTTTCTTCACTTGTTAGGAGTCCGTTGATTGTATCGGGGTTGAGATATCGTTTGAGGATGTTGATAAGGCTTGTAGTAGAATATTCTGTCTTTATTATAGTGTGTCTTGTGTATTTGTCAAATGGATGGCTGATTTGGTAACTGTCTTCTTGGCCAATTTTAAGGATTATCTGATTTCGGAAGGCATTAACAGGAGTTTCTACAGTCGGTATGAGATTATGGGAGGAGCTATCGTCACTATGTTGAGTTATGGTCAGAGAATTTATTTCGTTGTGTTGTGGGGGTCTTGATAAAGAGTCAGCAACAACATTTTCTTTGCCTGGCTTGTACTTCAGTTCGTAATTGTATTCCTCAAGAATTGCCTTCCATCGTTTCATTTTGCTATTTGTGTTTTTATTACTTAAAGCGTACGTTAGTGGTTGATGATCTGTATAGATAATGACTTTTCGGGATCCGTATAGGTAGCTTCTCAAAGAATTTAGGGCCCAGATTATTGCCAGCATTTCTTTTTCATTTGCGGCATAGTATTCTTTCGTTTTATCAAGGGTACTAGAGAGGAATGTTATCGGTCTATTGTTTTGTGAGAGTACGGCTCCGACTGCATATGTAGATGCGTCGGTAGTGAGTTCGAAAGGTTTATTAAAATCAGGATGGGCCAAAACTACTTCGTTTGAAATAAGTGAATTTTTAAGTTTGTTGAAGGCTCTTAGGGCATTTTCGTCAAAGTAAATCGGCTTGTTTTTGGAGAGATGTTTGGACACATGTCCGTCTTCCCCTCTTAAGAGGGATGTCAGGGGTTTTGCGATTTTCGCGTAATCGCGAATAAAGCGGCGGTAGTATCCTGACATTCCGAGGAAAGAGCGCAGGTCTTTTAGTGTTTTGGGAATAGGAAAATCGGCTATTGCTTTAACTTTTTTGGGATTGGTTTTTATCCCGTCCTTTCCAATGATATACCCTAAGAATTCTATTTCCTCGTGCAAGAACTCGCACTTATCCAATTGGATTTTTAAATTGGCTGCCTCTAGGATTTGAAAAATTCTTTCGAGATTCCTGAAATGATCTTCGTCATTTTTGCCGAATATAATGATGTCGTCTATATAAATATAGCAACTTTTACCTATTTCGTCTCGAAGAATGTCGTCCAAAGCTCGTTGGAAGATTGAGGGTGCATTCTTCAGACCAAATGGTAGCCGAGTGTATTCGAATTTTCCGTTGTTTATAGAGAAGGCTGTTTTTTCAATGTCAGATTCCTTGAGAGGAATCTGGTGAAAACCGCTTTTAAGGTCAATAATGGAGAATACTTCGTTTTTCCCTAGATTGGACAAGACTTCGTTAATCTCTGGTATGGGATAACGATCAGGAATAGTGATTGAATTAAGTTTTCGGTAGTCTACTACCATGCGGTATTTCTTTTCGCCTGAAGCGTCTTCTTTTTTTGGGACAATCCATACTGGAGAATTGTAGGGGGATCGTGATGGTCTTATAATCCCATCGGCGAGTAATTTCTTTACTTGTTCTTCAATTTCGTTTTTTAAGGCCATGGGATAAGCATATGACTTCGAGTATACGGGGCTGTTTGATGTTGTGCGAATTTCTCCTTTAACTTTTGTTGTAAAGGTCAATCGCTCATCAGGTTCAGTAAGAAGATTGGGGAATTTGTTAATGAGATTCATTAATTTGTTTGAGGCATTCGAGTTGAGGTGGGAGGTTCTAACGGTTACGTGATTTACGGTTTCCGAAAAGTGTTGTTTTAAGGGTATGCTTAAGTTCGGGTCAATTGTCATGTAGTTCTGTTTAGTATGAATGATGGCGTTTAATTCTTTTAGAGTATCGTTGCCAATGATACCGTCAAAAGAAATGAGGCTTGGTAGTATAAAAAACTTTAGGGGATGTGAAGATGGTCCGAAAAGTGGTATGTAGGCATGATGTGTAATTTTAACACAACCTGCTATAGATTTAGCGTAAAATTCCTTTTCATTACGATATGGGTACTTTATGTGCCGTGGCTGAATATAGTTCTTGTTAGAACCAGTATCAATTAGAAATTTTAATAGCTCTCCACTTCTTAGTTTAAGTTGAAAATAAGGAAGCGAAGAGCGTTTCAGCCTAAAAAATATATGTCGTCAAGGTGTTCAGTTTCTTCTAGATTTGGGTAATTTGTCTCGTTTGTATTGTCAGGAGCCGTCGTGGTATTATGGTCAGGCTGTGGATGGTCAGAAGGTTCGGAAGGAAAAGGTTGAGTATCGTCTAGTCCTAAATACTCTAAGAATCCTTCTTCATCTCTAAGTCCTGGGCTACCGAATACTTCGCTATGTATTTCAGGCATTATATTATGGCTTTGGGTAGTAAAATGAGTGCGCTGGATCTTGTTTGGCTGCGGTTGCATTGTCTGTTGCCTTTTCTGTCCAAATCCGTGCTCTATGTGTGGTCTGTTTATGTAATTTGCATGGCGTGACCGCAGAGTTTGGTCATCATCCATTGGTTCTGGCCTATTTGGTTTTGGAGGTAGCTGTTGAGGGTTTTGATAAAACACAGGTGGGCGTTGATTATAGAACTGAGGAAGTTGAGGCACCTGGGGGTTGTGCACTAGCTCCGGGAAAAATTGCCGTCTTGGAGCTGGCATGGGAGCTGGAGGACGTACGTGCGAAAATTGCCTCCTCGGTGGTACCGGTGGGGCATTCTGGGGATAAGATTTGTTTGTGCGAATGTGCGAACTGTTCGCATGTTGTGTGCGATAATCAATATTCTGTAGCTTTAGGCATAGATGTAAAGCTTGTGGGAGATCTGCAGGCTCTCTAATGCTGAGAAGTCTGGAAAGGTCACCTCTAAGTCCTCGAACAAAGGTATCTAAAGCTTTGTCTCTATATGCCTGTGTCATAATGTTGAGCGATTCTTGGCTCATATCCATTGATCCAAGTTTGTTTAGAATTAAGGACAAGTGATGGTAAACTGTTTGATAGAATTCTGATATTGTGTTTGTTCCCTGCACCAGCGTGGTCATCTGGTACTCGAGAGTTCCCAGGTCGCGCTTATCCGCGTAGTGAAGAGTCAAACACTTGGCTATTTTCTCCCAATTGAGGGGAGTGTTGTATGATTCTAGGGCAATATCGGCATGCCCTACAATCTTGTTCCGGATTACGGACAGGATACCATAGTATCTGGCTGTTCCTCTTAAGTGACCATATATCTTAAGTATACGATCCACGGATTTTTTCCAGGAACTGAATTCACCTGGATTCCCAGAAAAGTCTCTCAGGCTTTTCACTACATCTGGTATCTTGTCCATGTCGGCCAAGTTGGGGTCGGAATTGATATTAATTGGGACATCAACGTCGTTGTTGATATCTGAAGCGGGGTTCATCAGGGAATTGAACATTTGTCTCCCCTGCACTTGCAGAGTAGTAGCGACAATTTGTGCGATTATGCTTCTAATGTCCTCCCCGATAACTAAATTAGTAGGACCGGAAGTCTGACCAGCCTGCTGAGCTTGAGGCTGAGCAGGAGGCTGAGCAGGTGCGTTTGCTGCGGCATTTGAGGTACCGAGTTCTAGACGAGGGGGTCTGAGTAGATTATTTGGATTAGCCATTGCGAATCAGAAGATCACTGTTATAACTCTCTTAAAATATGGACCACCGGATACAAAAACAAATTATTTTCGAACGAGTTTGATTTTCACTTTTCACGAATAAAGATTTTGCCACTTTTCACTTCACTTATAGTATATATATATGAAATATGGTAATATTGTAATACAGTAAGAGCACTTAATGCAATATAATAATAATGCAAATTTGAATAGTATTTTGTTATATTATTAATGCTTGGATATTCTTTATGTTTGCAAATGAATGAATTTTAAAATGACCTTTTGTAAGATTAATCAATTTGAGAAAAAAGTTATTGAATCAAAAAAAAATTTTAATGAGCAACAGTGGAAGACTTACAGTATCGAAATAATTTTCTGCATACTCGTATGTAGTTTTCGCTGCTCTAATTTGTGGACCGCTTTTCTGCACCAGTAGGCTATCCTGCGATGTCCTTTTTGCCTCTCCTTGTTTATCGGTTGGGGCTACTAAGGGGCCTGACTTGGTAGAATGTGTTTGCTTCAGCACTTGGTTCTCGTCCTGGATTTTATTTAGTCAACTTGATTTTGTTTTATGCGCCTGGTTAACACACTTTTTTAAAAAAATACTTTGACTACTAAATGGACCATTGGCCAGCCTCTGCGCAATGTTCGACCTTACTATGGCTTAATTATCTAATGATTATTAGATAACCTGGTCTATCCCACAAACACACGAAAAGGGTCCCTGCTCGGGCGCCAGTTAATAATTTTGATACAAGGTTGTCTAAAAAAATATACTTTATTTAATTTGGTTCGATGTTACAAAGTGACTGAACTAGAATCTAATCTGTATTCCGAATTTATGCGATTTTGATGTGCAAGATTGCATTTTCCATAAATGTGGGAAAATGCATATTGTCGTCGTTCCCACATGATCACGTTGCTCATGTTGTTGTCGTTCCCATACGGTCACGTTGCTTCGAATTTCGTCTGGACATGAGGAATGCTGAGTTGGTGGATGGCAGGTGTTAAGTTGTACAGAAGTGGTCAAGTTAATTCAAAAGAGGCAGGGAAAGTATCGAAGATGACCCTCGTTCAGTTGGGCCAATCATGGCGGCTACCGAAGAAAATTATCGAAAACTTCTATTACAAGATGCACGTGTAAAAATCAAGATGTTGGCAGAAATAACTAAGCTATCCGTTGGTACTATACACACTATACTACAAAATTATCTCAACCTTACAAAAGTCAGTGCAAGATGGGTGCCGCGCATGCTCACTGCGCTTCAAAAGCAGGCGCGGGTTGACACTTGTAAGGAGTTTTTAGAGGTGTGTGGCGACAATCCAGCAAGTGTTTTCGAAAGGATAGTTACAGGTGATGAAACGTGAGCTCATCACTATGACCCCGAGAGTAAACAGGAGTCTATGCAGTGGCATAAAAAGGGATTAGACCCTCCGAAGAAGTTCAAAGTCCCTCCATCGGCTGGCGAAATCATGGCCACAGTTTTCTGGGATTCTAGAGGAATACTATTGATCGAGTGCATAAAAAAAAGGTGAAACTATCAACGCAGAATAATACTCGACCACTTTATGGCGTTTGAGAGAAGCAATAAAAGAAAAAAGAAGAGGAAAGTTGACAAAGAAGGTGCTGCTTCTTCACGACATCGCACCGGTTCACACTGCGCGGCTCTACAAGGCTGTTGTACGAGAGTGCGGGTTTGAGGAAATTAACCATTCACCCTACAGCACAGACCTGGCCTCAAGTGACTACTTTTTATTCCCAAATTTAAAAAAAGACCTCCGGGGAAAGCGATTTGCTGTCTATAATGAGGTCAAGTCCACTGTAAATGAGCATTTTTCAGGCCAAGAAGGAATAGAAAAACTTGTCTCCCAATCAAACAAATGTATTGATATCATGGGAGACTATATTGAAAAATAAATTGTTTTCAAGATTTTATCTTTTTTCTAACATACACATACCGAGAATACATTGAACGCCCCTCGTACGAGTATATATACAATATATATATATATATAAATATATATATATATATATATATATAAATATATATATATATATATATATATATATATATATATATATATATATATATATATATATATATCAGCAAAAAGATTAAGGAAGACCATCTCAGATGCTGCGATTAAGCTGAAATTTTCAAATTACATATATGTATTAAGGGAGTAGCTACATGACTTGTTAGAACTAAGATATATTTAACCTTTCGGCGGCGTCGGGTATTTTAGTGAATCTTCAGGTACCCCTATATATTTCTATACAGAGTAAATTTTTGTTAGAAGTGAGTACTGGAAATGAAATCTTATTATGTTTTATGCTTGTTCGCGAAAAAAATTAGAACTTATGAGCCCTAGGTAGGCACTGAGTGCCTTCAAGTAGGCAAGGATTTTTTGTTCAAATTTAGATTTGTCTTAGCTTTTGACAAAAACGTTGGATCATCATTGGATGGAGTGCTCTAACAAGCCAGTGAAGGGTATCAAATGGGCCCGTATTGGCAGTTTGAAATGTAATTAGTTCAGAGACTCTTTACAAGTAAAATTGGCAAGTTTTTCAACCGAGTTAGTCGGTTTTGAAGAGATTACATCCATAGAAAAGATTGCATTCATTTACATATACTCTTGTCCAAGTAAAATTTTCATTTATAAGTGGCGCAGTCTTTTAAAACAAGGATGGAACTCATTTGAAGATGGCCTAGGACCAAGACGGTCAATTGAAGTGACCTGACCACTCCGAGTGCAAGTTGCCCTGGAAGATGCTAGATTAAACAAGAATACAGCTCGCAGTAATGGTTGCAATGGTTGCAAATGGTTGCAACAAGCGTAGGCTCTTCATTCTCTGGTTTCCTGAGTCACAAAATGGTGAGTATGCGACGGGAATATTTGTGAACATTGAAAGGGTCTTTGACTGTGCACCTTTTGTAGAGCCATGTGAAGCTGCGGGATCGTATCAAAATCCCGAATCATAAAATCCCGAATTAACAAAATCCCGTGTGTTTCGAAAATCCCGTATTACAAAATCCCGAAATACAAAATCCTGTAATTAAAAATCCCGAAAGTCAAAATCCCGAAACTCAAAATCCCGAAACTCAAAATCTCGTGGAACGAAATCCCGTATGAAACCTATTCATATAATGAAATAACAAAAACGTAGTGATTTAAGTTTTTATTTATTAGTAAATTTCAACATAAAGACATATTGTATGCGATTCTTCTCAAATAATCGATTTTTCCAGTTTCAGATCTTTTTCTAATAATGTTTTTAATTTTGTTGTACATTGCCAAATTTTTCTTCTTCATGGATGCTGATTCTCCTCCACGAATTTTCCTTATCGTCGTTTTAGCTACAACAAGTTCCTTGGACAAATCAGAAATTAGTTGGTAGATGCCCGCATTTTTCCTGCCAACAACTGTTTTTAATCGTCGATGCCATGCTTCGACGCTATTCTGCGTTCGGGGAAAGTTACTGTCACCAACATCTTCTATCGACCAAAATTTTGGATCGTACTGTCGGCGTGCTCCCGAAACATAATTATTCTTAAACCAGTTTGATAATCTTTTGGCGTCTGGATCATCTAAACTATTATCCAATTCAGAATAATAGCTGGAGATCTCTTCTGGTACTACGAACGCCAATGATTTGATCATTCGGACTTGGATGTTAAATGCTTCTGAATTCCCGTATTTAGCAGCAAGTCCTTCACTTTGCACTTGGCGCCAAATAATTTGTCCAAAATGAAAAAGGCAGCCTTTGAATTACGCTTCTGGGAAGTAGTCTTTTGCAGCTGACGGAATCGCCTTCTCGAAATCTGAAATAATTCTTTCAGGTTTGAAAATTATTTCCAACTCACTTGCTATTCTGCACAGCTCGCTGAAAAATTGTGAGTGAGCTGCTTTGGACTTACAGCTCATAAGGCAAAAAATAAGAGGTACGACATCATTTTCAAATTTGCCGTGGATGGTGAATAATTGGCGCATGATGGTTGGAACTACATAAAACGTTCCATCCATTAGCCAGCAATTCGTTTCTGAAAGAAACTTTAGGCTTGTCTTTGTTCCCAATATAATATTTCTTTTGCCATCAAAATTGGTTTCGGATAAAACAAAAAGTTCTCCTTCAACAAATTTAATTGTTTCGGGAATTTTGATTTCATCCAATGATGCTGGCTCTTTAAAATCCGTAGAGCGTGCGCGCGAAATTTTAACTTTTTGTGCCGCCTTGCTTGGCAAGTACACGCGACTAGCATCTTCCGTGTCAACAATCGACGTTGTAATAATTTGCGATGGTGGCAAATTTGACGACGCTCCCAAACTTTTGACTATATTGTTAGCTTTGTTCACCTCTTTTTCGAACGCTAAGGGATCGTGTGAATGTGTTGACGGAGGTTTTAAAATCTCATGCTTACCTCCTGTCTCTCGCGTTGTAACGCGAGCTTTGCAATAAAGATCTTTTCGTTTCGCACACGCCCAGTTAAACGAAAGTTTATTTTTTCGATCCGAATGATAAACATAGCCGTCAGCAACTAGTTTGTCATTCCCTTTGTTAGATTTTGTAACAACTATGTTCATTTTGCGAAACGCGGTGGTTATTAATGATCACTATCACTGCAACTTTGCCACGATCACAGCTGAAATGAATTCTCTATTATGTTTTTTCCTGATTATGATTTAAATAAAATATGAAACCGCTCTCAAAAACAGCTTACCTCGCCTTCAATAATCGAACTGAAGCCTATCAATCATTTTTGAATACAAAAACAATACCAGATTATTATAATACCGTTCTGTATTTTAAATATCATTAAATACAAACATGATTTGAACAACTTGTCTTACCTTTCAAACGAGGAGCTGAATTAAAAATCCCGTAGTTTTGCATAATATAGAATCAGGCGCGGCGCGGCGCCGCGCCTGATTCTATATTATGCAAAACTACGGGATTTTCCAATCGGGATTTTGTATTACGGGATTTTGTAATACGAGATTTTGTAATACAGGATTTTGTCTTACGGGATTTTATGTTGCTGGATTTTGTAATGCGGGATTTCGTAATCGGGATTTTGTAAACGGGATTTTGTAATACGAGATTTTGTACCCAACCCGAAGTTGCGGAAGCTCCTCGCGTGGATGACTTCTTAGTTAAGTGAATAAACGCCAAGCTGACGCAGAAATTGTTGCTAGTGATGACAAATTGATGCCCTCAAGAGGGTGGCTCCTGTAGACTATGGTTGTGAACTTCCTGCTTAGCGAACTGCAAGAAGAGCGGCTGCACGCGCAGATTTATGTTGAAGACGTGGCCACACCAGCAGTCAGTAAAGATCTGAATGTGGTATGTAAAAATACACAACGCGCATTGGATCCAATTGACAGCTGGTGTTCGAGGCACGGCCTAATAGTGAATGCTGGTTAGACGATACTTGTTTTGTTCACTAGAAAAAGAAAACTGGAAGGGCTAGTGCTTCATCATGTGAATGATGTAGCTCTTCAACTCCCAGATGAAGTAAAATACCTATGAGTAATCTTGGACAAAAACTTATCTGGAAGAATCATGTGGTAGTGAAGCTTAGATAATCGTGCTTTAAATGCTTTTGGGCAGTGCAAGAGAGCTGTGGTAGGGTCTAAAGCCTACTCAACAAACATAAAGCCCATGATCATGTACGCATCCGTGCTGTGGTGGACTATTGTGAAGCTGTTGTATGCTCGCAAAAATTTAGCCACACTTCAAACGATTGTGCACCTGGGTATCTGTGGTGCGAAAAGTACTACTCCGGGCGTGGCACTTGATGAACTTCTCTATCTGTCTCATCTCGACATTCAAATTCAGAGTTTGGCGATGAACTCTGCTCATAGCCTAGCTCAGCTAGACCGATGGGTAGGATATGACGATGTGGGCACTGCTCTAGTTACGTAAGATCTCCCCAATTCCCACTATTCCTTCGCGCGGTCGAATGCCCTTCCTCGACTTCGATAATTATCTGAAAGAACTTTTAAAACGATGAAAAAGTAAAGGATGCGGTTTCGGTTTATTTTTTGTAACAAAAATGTACCACTCGAGTATCTTGAAAAATAAAAATAAATTTACATGTTTATTTGGACTTCTCACCCCCCATTCCGCAAACTTATTAACCCACCCTCGTATTAATCAAATCATTAGACATACATATATACTAAAATGTTTGATACCTCCAAGAGTACGCTTTACTATGTCAGAAAGTGGAGAAAGGCTAAACATTTGAATGCATGAGAATGAGGCACCTATAAGAAGACATTCAATCAAGACACATCATTCAAGAATAAGCGTACATAATTGGAGAATAAATAAAGTAAATTCTTATTTCTAGATTTCACTCCATGCCGTGTTTAAATAAGTTACGCATAGCTTCAAACAAGAGAGCGTATGAGTAATACGCGTATAATAATGAATACAGTTAGTTTAATTTTCATCTTGTTTACTTTAAGGTTAAGACAATTTTACCGAATTTTTATTTCAGTGAGGCAGATTTAATGTAAGAGTTGTACATTTTGTATCAGTGTATTCCCTTATTACTTCAAAATCATAGTTGAAAAGTATTAATGTAAGATTGATTTTGATTAAGTCTACTGTTTTTCCACTCAGTTTTCTTTTATATATTGTCAACGAATGCCTCTCATTTGGTGTTATTCTGAACTATTGGATATCATCCTATATTGTGCCCACTTACAGAAAAAAGGTGGCAGATCTAATGTTCGGAATTGCCGTCCCATTTGCATTCCTTCGGAAATACCAAAACAAAATTTAAAGCTTTATTACAGTTGACATTGCTCGTATATTAAGACATTTTACCATTCCAAACTAACACGGATTTTGCAAAAGAAGATCAACAGTAACACATCTACTCACTCAATTTGTATAGATTTAAGTAAAGCGTTTGACAAAATTAACTGATATAAAAAAAATTAACCAATATTTTTTAAATTCAGCGATTTATGGCGCATTGCATTAGTGGTTTAATGATTACGTTCTTGCAATCGGGAATACCACTAGGTCCTCATTTAGGTCTTATTCTATCCTTGCTATTCATCAATGATGCTGCTGATATTTTTATAGACGTTCAGTTTTTATCATTTGCAGGTGATGGAAAAACCTTCAAAAACATATTTTTAGTGACGTTTTTCCGCATATTAATGCAGAAATAGATCTAGTTTTTTTTAGTATGAATAGAATCTATTAAAGAATCACACAGTCAGTTTGGTTATCACTGTTAATTAGTATAATTATACTATGATATATTGCACTATCATACTGTCAATTACTATGCATGTCATATCATGTTGTAAGATATAGATATTGGCAATTGATTGGGTGGTACATAGCATATTTCATATGATCCAATTTTTTCCAACACATTTTGTTACAAGAGTGCAATTCTCTAACTTCGTTTTCCGTTCATTACAGCAAATCTTAGTACAGTTTACATAACTCAACACTGTAAAATTCGCTTTTTTATGGAAGATTCAAAACTGTTGATGGATTTAATAATGGAAGATTCAAAACTGTAAACACTCAAATTAGAACCGAACAAAATCCTGATACTGAATCTTTTGCTGTGAAATTTCGAAAAGAACGATCTTTTAATCAATTTCTACACTGAACGAAAAGAATTCGAAATTTTAACTAATTGCAAATAGATGACTTTGATTTGGTAGAAAAGTCTAAAAGTATGATTTATTCTTCAAAACACTTTAATTAATAAGGAAATCTAGATTAGTTGATATTACTAATCTTCTTTAGTTAAAAAAGGATCAACTGTTTGTAGAGTTTCTTACTATTGAAATAGAAAATTTTGCCAATATAATTTGCATGAATGTCTGCATTATAGAAAGTTTAGTTATTTTTATTGTAAAAATGTCTAAAGACAGTAAAAGAAATGATTAATATTATACGGAGATAATTAACGATTCATGATTTGCGGAAACAACAAATTGTATTAGTAGGCTGAAAATCAACCATTTTCTTTAGTAAATTATGACTATTTCTTTATATGAAATACCAAATGATTTTTTTCAGTGTAATCTTAATGCGATATTTTCCTTGATAGATACCTAATTTTTACACAAACATAATACTTTCTAACGACTTTCAATGCATTTTCGAAACGTGAAAGCATTCGTCAATTAAATGAATAAGCAAAAATTCGAACAAGACTCCCTCTCTAGGTGCAAATACGATTATCATGTTCAAAATCCATCCCCTAGGTCACTTTTCCAAAGCAAAACACAAGAAAAAAGTAGACCTTTCAAACCTACTACGGGGTGGCATTAATTGCTTTCTTTTCAAACGAAACGCCATGAAATTAATGCTCATTTGTGTGCCAACCATGTAAATAATACCCTCCTACACGTTTAATGCATTTTCCCGATGAACATTTTTACCCTGCTCTAGGATATTGTTCAAATGAATGAAAAACAGTAGAACACTAGACGTAGACTCAATTCCAACCAAAGAAACTTTCAGGCCAAGGGTGGCTAAAATACGTCCTAGAAACGCAGCTCTGACCAACATCATGATTTTACCGTATCAGCAATTTACCAATGGCACTTGAAACGAACTGTCGAAATTAATATTATTTACACCTTGCTGAATAGTTGCGTGCCGCTTGGAGGACGTCTATATGGGTATGCGGTCGGTATCGAAGAAAAAACGTGCTGCAAATGGGAAATGAAATAAGGGATCACGTTCAGATCAAATGATTTGTTCATTTCCTCTGCGAGGACGAACATGGGGGTCGAGTTCGGTTTTTGGAGGGTGTAAAGAATAGAAAAGGAAACGAATCTACCTATCGGATACGCTCGTGTATTAAATTTTGCCGAAAAGTATTTAAGCAGCCCTCGGCTTAGAGTACAATGTCCTTTTCGAAGAAAGTTCTTATTCAAAGCAAGCTAGACGTGTTGTTTCCGTGTTCCTACACACTCTTGCTAGAGCTGAGCTAAAGTTCTTTTTACGTTCTCGTCCCCCTGTGAAAGGTGGAGGAACTTCATACCGCAGTTGAAATGATTAATTGCTATTTTGGATTTCGAGATAAGAAAACTCAACTCCAAGAAATTGCGAAATGTGTCCGAAAGAAACATGAAATTACCTTGTTGAATGCTAGTCAATACCCAAAACATATTTATAGAGGGAGGATAAATTGTTGGCGTTGGCCTGCCCGGTTGGTTTGCCAGTAGGGTTGCTAGTTAGGGTGCAAAAAAAGCGATTACTTTCAAAATTTGTATGGAGAAAGTGCAGTGTCAGACCGGGTGATTTGGACGGACAGACGCATTTGAGAATTATAGCTCGGGGTTCTTAGCAAAACTAATAGTTGCCTACCTGAAGTCGTATCGATACTTATACATATTTAGGTTAAATAAACAACAGTGTCGTGACAAAGGTTGTGTTAATTTTTGTGTAGGTGGCAAGGAATTTGATTAATTATATTTGTCAAATAGTAGGTGGTCAAGTTTAGTGATTATTTCGTCATTGTCTATGGATTACAGATGAATTAGTTTTGATGTTGTGAGTTTTGAGAGTATAATTTTAGCAGGCATGAAATTATTATTTGGGATGCGTTTTTGAGAATTAACTGAACTATCTTTTATTTATTTTATTTATCTGCTATGGTGCCACTCGCTGGCAATTAACTTCTAGCTGAAGAGTGAATATAGCAACTAATCACCAAATATACTATGTTTACTGAGCATAAGTTCACCGTACAGGTTTTCTCTGTTGATCAGAAAAAGAAACGCGCATTTTGTGTTTTCAGTGATAAAGAGCTCTAGTTCCTCTTTGAAAAAAGACGCTCAATCGTCTCTTGTCCTTGATCACAATGAAACCGTATCGCAAAATCAATCAACCAAACGAACTGATACCAAAACGTCAATTCATTGATAATCTCTCGTTCCGTCCCTCTTTGTGTGATATTTTCAAAAAAGCTAATACAAGTCAGATACTATCAAAGTGACTTTGTCTTCATCTCCGGAACGAGGAAACAGAAAAGCAATTCTTATAAGCCCTAAACGGAACAGTCATACTAGCCCCTTAAGCATATCTGACTCGTAAAAAATTGAAACAATTCGCATGCTCTCCTTGTACTATTGCATCAGTTGTCTAGTGCGAATTGCAGCCTTCAAAAGGGGGCTTAACTACAACGACTATGCACGGAAACAACAGGACTTGAACAAATTGATTAAAGGCATGAACGATCGCAAAAATGATGAAATAGGTCCGTCCAACAAGCGAGCCATCCAACCATAACTATCATAGTCTTCTCCTTGTAGTCTTAGTCCAGCCAATACAGAAGAACATGATTGAAACTACAAAAATTGTTCACGAGCACAGATAATAGGATTAACATTTTGCAAAAACGAACAGAAAAAAGTACAACAAACCGACTTGAGAGATAAAAGATAATCGCGAAAAAGATACAATTGTAAGATTGCACAAATTTCTCGTTTCTCGTTTGTTTTGTGTGCTCTCGTCGTTGTGTCATTGTGTTGAGCGAAGCATTTCCAAAAACTGGCACGTTCACATCACATTCGCTCCTCGCACCGGACGGACAGACAGATCCGGGAGCGAATGACTGAGGGTTGCGCTGCGAACATTGAAATTCACTTTGTTATTTCCCGGTTATAGGGAATGATATGAATGAATGAACCCCCGAACTAGTTAGGATCGAGTGAACCTGACTGTGAGCAAGGAAGGAAACTACTAGGATTCAGAATGAGAATCGCATAGACGTACGGAGCATGTTACAAATGTAACGCAGGAAGGGTACGCTATTCGCTGTGCGATTCGCTTTGTACAAAAAATTGCTAATTGGACGTTGGCCGGAAGAAAGGAAGGGAAATTTCATTTATCATGAACTGGACGACACAGTAATGGTGGATGATGGGTTTTGTGTATGCATGCGATAAGGTAGACAGGAAAGGAAGAGAAGAAAAGCGAGTTTTCCTGATTTCAATTATTATATGTGTCGCATGGAGTTATGTTGGAGTTTAAGCAATTCATGTAATGTGCCTGCAGGGCTGGCAGTTATGTTGACGAGATGAGTTTGTTAGATATCTGTATGTGCAGGAAGTTTCATCATTCTGGCTGAGAAAAAAAACAATAATGTCTCTGAAGAAATGAATAAAAATAAATGTAAGTTAATGTTAGTATTCGAGCTGACATTTCCTTGCTAAACATTAACAAAATAATGAGAAATTTACTGGCTGGCAATACTGCGGTCCTTAGCATAACACTATCTGAAATTTTTTTTATTTTTGAGTTAAGACCGGAATCGAAAACTCCATGATCTATTACAACCTATCTTATGTGGAAGTCTGTTAAAATAAAAAAAAATTAAAAATCCGCCAATCAGCAAAATACGTAGCATTACTTAGCATAGACCTTCTATCTACCGCCGAGAGAAGGCTTATGCTAAGTAATGTGTAGATAGAAGGTTTATGCAAAGTATTGCTATCATTTTTTCGTTGCATGTTACTACAAAAACCTTCTATCTGCTTAAAGTCTATCGACCACAATTATTTTCATCGTGAAAGCTTTTCTTTCAGATGTACCGCAAGTAAACGTATTTGTATCCGTGTTTAAACTTTCATCCCGTTTGAAGATGCCTGCAGCATGTAGGAAAACCCAAATCATTGATTATCTTGAAAAGTTAAATCTAGGCAATGTTAAGAAAACAACATGCGCGGATGTAAAAAAACTATTCGCCTTTTTCGGTCAGCTGCTATACACTGACTGGCATCGAAAGCATCTCGGACAGGTGCTTTCAACCAATCACAGATGAAATGGCTTTGTAAAGTAATAATGTTGAATGCCATATTTGATTGACCGATGCAGGGTGACCAAAATTTAAACAATAACCTGTTTGCAAGATTAAACGCAAGATTCATTATCGGAATGATGATATGGGGAACCGATCCGCAGGCTGTTCTTTAAGTAATGAGAATGAAACAGAGGAGGGATTTATAAAATTAAATGCTTATTATCCTTTTAATGTTTGATTCTTCAAAGCAGGTTGCGTAAAATTTCAGCTAATTCGAATGAGTAATTTAGTTATTATATATTTTATTTTATTTATTTATATATTCACCAAGCAAGGTGTACATGTACAGAAGAATGAATAAAATAGTATATGAATAAAATTACGAAACAAAATAAAAAACAAAACTATATATTAATACAAGACTAATAAATAACGCATAAATAAATTAGTTACAAATAGATAGTAAATAAAGTAATAAATAGATGACAAATAACTAAATGAATAACAAATGGCAAATAACTAAGTAAATTTAAATTTAAATTAAATATACAATACATGTATTTGTATTAGTATGGTGGGGGAAAGGGGGAGACTATGAAGAGAGAGCCTTCATAATATTTTTTTTTAAAGTTGATTTAGATATCGTACACTCAGAAAAATATGTTTCCGAAAATCAAAGCAAATATTTACTTGTTTGCGAGATGTGAAATCTTCCACAAATCAAATAAACTTTTATTTGATATCAGTAATTTGTATAAATATAATTGAAAAATTTCTTACATTTAACGGAATACAATTTTTACTTTACCTTATTTCAAGTAAGTAATTTTCCTCAAATCTTGTAAATTATGTCTATGAATTTAGTAAATTATATCTACACCGCGAATATTTTTTCCTATGTTTCAACAACAACCACGTTTCAATATTCGACGGAAAAATTGATAGTTTTGATGACTTCTATCAACATTTCCTCTACACAAATAAAGGATCGATAGCTTAGCTCGCTAACGTGTCAATCCAAAACAGCGATCTACCGCTCGTGGGTTCGAATTCCGCCGGGTTCATGGTTGACTTTGTTCGTCTTCAGTTGTCCTAACTCTATTGATTAAGTGTTACATTATAGCTTAAAGTGGCGACTGGGCATAAATAATACTAGCGCTTCATAAAATAAGAAAAAAAAAGGAAAAAATGGAAAAAAACATTTGTTCACTCCCTTAAAGCAAGCTACTCTTATGGTATGAAGGGAGGGAGAGTTTTTGCGTGCCAACAACATGCGATGCTTTCAAAGCGGTACCCCATCTAAGTAGTAACAGCGCCCAGCACTGCTTAACTTCGGTGATCGTACGTGAACCGATTTATGCCAGATGCCAGATGAGCTTAAAACTATATCAAATTTTACTCAGAGCAAGTGCAATATCAGTGCTTGAAATGAATAAATTCCTTTCTTTCGATTGAGTAAATATTTCTTTGAAACTATACCACGTTTTACTCAGGGCAAGTTCAATATTTGTTCTTTGAAATGAAGAAATTTCTTTCTTTGGATTGAGTAAATATTTCTTTGGCGCAGAATCATTACCAATTTTCTTTGATAATGTGTTCATTTTTCTTCAAAAAATGAAAGTATTTTTCTCAGCGTAGAAGAAAAGTTCTCGCTAATGCTATTGAATAGCCTACAGCACCTATTTATTGGCTCGTTTGCTGCAGATGTTGTGTTGTGTTGGTATTCAATAAGCAATCGTCGGGATCTAGTGTCTCTCAACAACTGATTCAGCCCAAACTTTTCTTTCAAGTAAACGACATTAACCACGTCTCTGATGATATCAAAGTTGAAGCAGACAGATAACATTAATCTTCTCGACGCAAGGGGTAACAAGCTAATACATTTAAGGCGATATTCGTATGGTGGTAGATTACTGAAATCATAAAGGTTGAAAAGATCTCTCAGAGCGAACAGTAAAAACTGCTTCTGTGGCTGTGAATTTCGAAAGCCGGGTTCCAGATAGTGCACGCATATTCAAGAAGAGGACGCACGAGTGAAATATATAAGGATTTATTAACCCAGAGATTCTTAAACTCTTTGGCTCGTCGCTTAATGAAACCAAGTTGTTTACTTGCTTGGAAAAGCACTCTAACGTAATGTAGATTGAAGCGGGGCTTTTCATCCCGGGTGACACCGAGATCTAATATGTTGTCAAACCTGCTGTGTCCCGTGCTGTTGAGGCGGTACGTACATATAATGAACGCGTGCAGTTTTGCGAGAGAAGCTAATTGCGCGGCATTTGGCAATGTTAAGAGGGAGCTTGTTTGCGGAGCACCAATGGTCCAGAGAGTTCAGTTTAGACTGAAAAAAGGTCGCGTTAGATTGTGACCTGATGACATGGTAGATTTTTAGGTCGTCCGCATATAGTAAATGAGGAATATCAGATAAAACTTCCGATATGTCAGATATAAAAATATTAAAAAGACGAGGGCCAAGATGATTTCCTTGAGGTACACTGGATTTAACGTCATTTTTCTTACAAATTAGACCTTGGAACTTCACGAATTGCAAGCGGTCGTGGAGGTAGGAGCCAAGCCACTTAAGTAAAGATCCTGCAATTTCAAATTGTTTCAGCTTGAGGATCAAAGTGGAGTGATTAACTCGGTCAAATGCTTTGCTAAAGTCTGTATGGACTGCGTCAATTTGATCACCTTTCTCCATTTTGTACAAAACATCAGAAACAAGCACCATAAGCACCATAAGATTAGTTGTAGTAGAACGACCTTTCCTAAATCTATGCTGCTGCTCGTTCAGTCGAGCGCCGACCAGAGGAGAAATTTTGCAGTAGATGATTTTTTCAAATAGTTTGGGAATAGCAGATGGAATGGCGATGCCTCTATAATTTTAAACAAAACGTCTATCGCCTTTTTTATAAATTGGTGTAATATAAGAAGATTTCCAATACGAAGGAAATAGCCCAGAGAAGAGAGAATTATTGAATATAGTTTGAGATCAGTTGTTTTAAAAACAGGAGGGAGGAGGTCAGGTCCAGGGCCCTTGTTACTGTCAAGCTCCATAATGGCAGTACATATTTTATTCCTCGATATGGTCATATCCTCAGCAAAAATTGTTTGAGTCGCACCCGGGAATCGATACATTGTTGGGATGCTAACTGGACCAAAAACTTCTTGAAAATGGTCAGCAAAACAGTTGCAAATCTCCTGAGGAGAAGAAGACAACATCGAATTTTCAGTGGACATTGAAGAGCGGTAGCCGCTTGTTTTCCGCTTCATATTAACAAAATCAAAAAAATGTTTGGGGCGCGGATTATATTTTCCCCAGTAGTTTTAGTATATCTGTCATACGGTCCGTGAGATTTAGTAAGAATTCATGAACAATTAAATCGAATTCTTCTTTAATAAAATGGATAATGTCAACTTGATTCTTCATTAGTCTGTAAAGTTTGTTTCTGTGATTTCTCAGACGTCTAAGAGTCTTGTCAAGCCAAGGTTCAGAGAGTTTATCTTTTTTCCTTATCTTAGGTACAAACTTATCGACCGCATCAAATACTATTCTATAAAACATGGCTACATCATCATCAAGGGAATGGCACATAAACACATTTGTCCAATCTACATTGTCAAGGAAATTGTGAATGCTATCATAATCAGCATTATGGAAATCATATACAATCGTATTATTGTATGTACTTAACATGTTCCAATCTGTAGTGGTGAAGATTATTAGAAAAGAGATTCTCTGCGTCATTAGCTGGACGAACCACTACATCGTCATAAACATTTGTAAAGATTAAGTCTAACCAATTGCCATTTTGGTTGGGAGTCGGAACAACTTGCTGCAAATCATGGCCATACAACGTACTCACAAGGTTAAAATCAGAAGACTCAAGTAAGTTTACTGGTATTAAACCATCATCAGACTTATCAGAAACAAAACGCGAATTCGAGCGATTAAAATCACCCAAGAATATAACTTTATCCTCAGCACTACGAGAAGCCATAAAAGAAGATGTTTGCTCGCATATATAATTGTACACTGATTCGTCAGATCTCGGTGGGACGTAAAATAAACCAATATAAACCGAGGTATTGTCAATTGAAACGCAGATAAATATATGCTGGAACAATTTGTGCGAGGCAGAGTTTACAAGTTCACTTGATTTCTTCTTTGATATGAGGCAAGATTTGGTGTCAAGAAAGAGTTTATTTATTACTAATGTTCGAAGAACAATAGTATTAAACTCGTTTCGCCGAAAATTCATATTTCTTTATTTATATATATATATATATCAGCAAATCGGTTAATAGAAGTAATCTTTGGAGTGGCCGATCCGATTGAGCTGAAATTTTAACGTAATGTAGATTGAAGCGGGGCTTTTCATCCCGGGTGACACCGAGATCTAATATGTTGTCAAACCTGCTGTGTCCCGTGCTGTTGAGGCGGTACGTACATATAATGAACGCGTGCAGTTTTGCGAGAGAAGCTAATTGCGCGGCATTTGGCAATGTTAAGAGGGAGCTTGTTTGCGGAGCACCAATGGTCCAGAGAGTTCAGTTTAGACTGAAAAAAGGTCGCGTTAGATTGTGACCTGATGACATGGTAGATTTTTAGGTCGTCCGCATATAGTAAATGAGGAATATCAGATAAAACTTCCGATATGTCAGATATAAAAATATTAAAAAGACGAGGGCCAAGATGATTTCCTTGAGGTACACTGGATTTAACGTCATTTTTCTTACAAATTAGACCTTGGAACTTCACGAATTGCAAGCGGTCGTGGAGGTAGGAGCCAAGCCACTTAAGTAAAGATCCTGCAATTTCAAATTGTTTCAGCTTGAGGATCAAAGTGGAGTGATTAACTCGGTCAAATGCTTTGCTAAAGTCTGTATGGACTGCGTCAATTTGATCACCTTTCTCCATTTTGTACAAAACATCAGAAACAAGCACCATAAGCACCATAAGATTAGTTGTAGTAGAACGACCTTTCCTAAATCTATGCTGCTGCTCGTTCAGTCGAGCGCCGACCAGAGGAGAAATTTTGCAGTAGATGATTTTTTCAAATAGTTTGGGAATAGCAGATGGAATGGCGATGCCTCTATAATTTTAAACAAAACGTCTATCGCCTTTTTTATAAATTGGTGTAATATAAGAAGATTTCCAATACGAAGGAAATAGCCCAGAGAAGAGAGAATTATTGAATATAGTTTGAGATCAGTTGTTTTAAAAACAGGAGGGAGGAGGTCAGGTCCAGGGCCCTTGTTACTGTCAAGCTCCATAATGGCAGTACATATTTTATTCCTCGATATGGTCATATCCTCAGCAAAAATTGTTTGAGTCGCACCCGGGAATCGATACATTGTTGGGATGCTAACTGGACCAAAAACTTCTTGAAAATGGTCAGCAAAACAGTTGCAAATCTCCTGAGGAGAAGAAGACAACATCGAATTTTCAGTGGACATTGAAGAGCGGTAGCCGCTTGTTTTCCGCTTCATATTAACAAAATCAAAAAAATGTTTGGGGCGCGGATTATATTTTCCCCAGTAGTTTTAGTATATCTGTCATACGGTCCGTGAGATTTAGTAAGAATTCATGAACAATTAAATCGAATTCTTCTTTAATAAAATGGATAATGTCAACTTGATTCTTCATTAGTCTGTAAAGTTTGTTTCTGTGATTTCTCAGACGTCTAAGAGTCTTGTCAAGCCAAGGTTCAGAGAGTTTATCTTTTTTCCTTATCTTAGGTACAAACTTATCGACCGCATCAAATACTATTCTATAAAACATGGCTACATCATCATCAAGGGAATGGCACATAAACACATTTGTCCAATCTACATTGTCAAGGAAATTGTGAATGCTATCATAATCAGCATTATGGAAATCATATACAATCGTATTATTGTATGTACTTAACATGTTCCAATCTGTAGTGGTGAAGATTATTAGAAAAGAGATTCTCTGCGTCATTAGCTGGACGAACCACTACATCGTCATAAACATTTGTAAAGATTAAGTCTAACCAATTGCCATTTTGGTTGGGAGTCGGAACAACTTGCTGCAAATCATGGCCATACAACGTACTCACAAGGTTAAAATCAGAAGACTCAAGTAAGTTTACTGGTATTAAACCATCATCAGACTTATCAGAAACAAAACGCGAATTCGAGCGATTAAAATCACCCAAGAATATAACTTTATCCTCAGCACTACGAGAAGCCATAAAAGAAGATGTTTGCTCGCATATATAATTGTACACTGATTCGTCAGATCTCGGTGGGACGTAAAATAAACCAATATAAACCGAGGTATTGTCAATTGAAACGCAGATAAATATATGCTGGAACAATTTGTGCGAGGCAGAGTTTACAAGTTCACTTGATTTCTTCTTTGATATGAGGCAAGATTTGGTGTCAAGAAAGAGTTTATTTATTACTAATGTTCGAAGAACAATAGTATTAAACTCGTTTCGCCGAAAATTCATATTTCTTTATTTATATATATATATATATCAGCAAATCGGTTAATAGAAGTAATCTTTGGAGTGGCCGATCCGATTGAGCTGAAATTTTCGGATGTCGTAGATGTATATAGTAGGTAGGTCCATGACTTATTCGAATTCAGTTATCTTTAACATTTTGGCGGCGGCGGCCATTTTAGTGAATTTTCAGGTACTCCTATATTTCCAAGCAGTGTAAAATTTTTGTAACAAAAAGTATTGAAAATAAAAACTTATTATGTTTTAGGTTTGCCCACGACAAAGAATTGGAAATTTTGAGCCGTGTGTGGGTGCTGAGTGCCTAAAAGTGGGCAAGGAATTTTTCTCAAATTTTGATTTGTCATAACTTCTGACAGAAACATTCGATCATCGTGAAATTGATAGAGCGTATTGATGTAGGTTAGAACTTAGCACACATGCACAACATTACAACATTTTAGCACAACATTTTAAAGACAGTGTGGGTAACCCTGTAGCTATGGCAGGCGCTTAAAAAAAAATCCTTCAAATCATCGACCTTCCTGAAAAATTTTTGCTTTTTGCCAAAAAACTCAAATCATTGATAAATCTAAATCTTTGTCCATCACGTCAGATTAAAATTTTCCAAATTCCGATTCGCACAAGAACGGCAACCCATCACCAAACTACCTCTATTTTCAGCACTCGAAAGTTCTGTTCACGAGAACTGACGACCGGGTTATCCGATCATAGTGAAATTTACAGAACATATTAATATTAGTTAGGACCAGGTCTGATAGAAGTGATTTTGAAATGCGGGCAACCCTGTGCCAGTGGTACCATCTTGAAAAATCACTGAGAAAAAAAACCGGTTTTTGGCCTATAGCTTCCGATTCAGCCATCAGATTTTGACAAAATTCATACAATACTTGGATCTTACTTTATGTATCATTTGGTGAAAATTTGGCTGAAGAATTAGAATAGAGTTGCCAGCTATGGTGATTTTTGTCTCCTAAATCTTGCAAATTTGCTCAGCAAAATAAAGCTTTTTTCCCTATAACTTGGAACGTGTAGAAATCAGAACGAACTTCACGCAGTAAATGAACCTTAATATGAACCAAATGTCGTAGAAATTTCGTACGAAAATCATGAAAGGGCTGCCAGCTATGACCATTTTGCAATTTTGTTTAATTTCTTTACTGAGCGATTATGTCATTAGATTTGCAAATGGAAATGATCCTGCAATGAAAATTAACAACAAATATTAACGCTTTAAAAACTTGAAAAGTTTTGAGGGTGGTAACCCTAAAATTCTTTTCACCCGTATAACGTCCAGCGCAGTGATTCAATTGAAACGAAATTTACTGTTTGGGTTTAACTCAAAGTGAAGCAGATTTGGTATGTGTTTTGCTTTGCTGCTTACACAGGGTAACCAGCATTAGCCATTTCCGTAAATATTGCACCAACAGATGCTTCAAATTACGTTCTCATATGCAAAGAATTTGCAATAAAAATAAGAAACCAATTTCGAAATTTTCCGAGTTTTGAATATTTTTCGGATGGCAGCCTCAAACAACGTTTAACCGCTGAAAATTTCGATAAAATCCTGCGATGAGAACGAAATTCAGATGATAAGTTGATTTGAGTATGAGTTTGTTATGGTAAACTTATTGCTGCTTCGTTCGGACTGCCGAACGGACGCTTCGTTCGGACTACTTCGTTCGGGTTGCCAGCACTGAACATTTTCGTAATTTATGTTATAGTTGAGTTTTGTTGCTTTGGATAAGGAATGGTTGATATGATTCTACAAAACAGTGTTTTACGTCTTTCCACACTTTTTTGTCACTCAAAGAAAATTTCTTCGAAAATTAGTTTTCTAGCGGTTCAGGTGCGCTAGAGTTTTTTTTTCCTTCATACCACCGCCATTGTGATAAACAATTCTGGAGCTTTTGATTGAGGATATCTTGTTAGGAGCGACACCCGATACGGTTGTAGGTTTTACGTAAAGAATTAGAATTAGCAGAATTCGTAGCAAGAGCAGTGTCAATAGTTGATGTTCTACTGGATGAATTTGAATTACGAGTTACGATTGAGTCGGAACATACATTACGGGGATGAGAAGTCTGAGATAGAGAAGAGGTTTGAGTTAGATATGCTATAGCATGAGTCTCAAAGCTGGGGAAGTCTCTAGTCAGAAGATTTGAAGGAGCTATCTGGTTAGTAGATACAGATGAAGTAAAATCAATAGTCACAATTGAGTTCTTATTTCTACTTTTGATGTTGCTGCCAGCATCGATGGTCCTCCAACGACGAAATATGATGCCATTCCATTTAAAGCTCATAACGCTTCCATTCGCGTGAGTGAAAAGCCAGGCATACTTTTCAGGAATTAAAACTTTATAGCACCTGCTTGCATGTTTATTACGTTGAGGTAATATCTCAACGCTAAAATCACTGATGGAAAGTTTTTCCTTAAAGATCCTGTTAAGCCAAGATTTATCGGTGGAATCTGGTACACCTTTTACAAAAAACGGGGTCTTCTTATCGGTCGAAACTTTGAGGGGGGTTGAAAATCGTCATGATTTAATTTGATCAAGTCAAGTAGGCTAGTCAGAGAACTTTTCGAAAATGGAGTAAATTGGAATTCGTGTTGTTATCAAAAATTTCAATATCAACTTTAATAAAAAATGAGCTGTAGTGGACTTTAAGAGCTACTTCGGCATGGTCTGCCATAAGAAGCAGATTGGTCGCGCCCAATAAGCACTGCGGAAAACATCGAGTGACAGTGTGTAAGGCTGCTCACGGTGCAAGAATTTCAATAAGCTGTGTTACCAAAATTTTGTAAAAATTTTTGCATATTACAAAGTTTTCGGCGCGATGGGTACCGCATTTGCTAACGATCGATCAAAAAACCATTCACATGAACGTTTCGCAGGAATGCTTCGACATATTTAAGCACAGTTCAATAGAGTTTTTCGACGATACATCAAAGCTGATAAAATTTAGAATCACCACTGCACGCCAGAGGTGAAAAAACAGTCGAAACAATGGGTGAAAGTGGACGGATGAGATCCAACGAAGGCAAAAAAAGGGTCCGTTGGCTGGAAAAATGATGGCAACCGTTTTTTTTTGGGATTCGCACGGTGGGGTGCTCATTGACTCTTCATAGAAATAAAAAACAATCAAGGGAGCACTTCTGGATACAATGAATGAAGCAATCAAGACAAACTGGCTTTGCTTGGCAATCTTTAAACCATATGGTAACCTTCTATACAAACAACAGAGAGCCATATATCAATCACACTGGAGCTCTTTAATTGGCAACATGTAGTTGAAGCAAAAATAAGTATGACAGCTAATTATTTTCAAATACGTGGAAAATCCCGAAATCAAGTTTTCAAAGATAGCCAAGAACTAGAGATGGGAAATAACGATAAACAAAAGTAACACGTTCCAGCGTTACATTTTCCGACGAGCAAAGACGATCAACTTTTTCACGAACTGAAAGATGTCCTTCAGCTTTTGCTCTACCACGTGCCAGAGATCCACCCACCAGGTCCCACCGAAGCAGCGCAGTCTGGTTTTCCCCAGTGCCAGCAGTGACACAGGAGATGCTGGATTGTTTCTGAGACCTCCGGCTCTTGATATATCCCGCAGGTGTAGCTGCTTAGGAGTCCCATTTTTATAACATGTGCTGCTACAAGGCAATTGCCAGTAATGATGCCAACCAGCCGTTTGCAGTCAGTTAGAGTTAACTCGAGGAGGTATTTAGTCGGTGCGAGATTGTATGACCCCAACATGATTTTGGTTACCCTGCAGGTCTCAGCTGCCACCCATCTGCACGTCACACCTTGCATCATTTTGGAGTCAATTGAGTATTTAATTATATGGATAAGAGTTGGGATGTCTATTGATCCTGACAGGGGAAGGCTATCCCATGCTTGACTAACGCATTTGTCCTCTCATTTCCATAGACGTCTTTGTGACTGGGAACCCAGAAGATTCTGACTCTTCTGGGTCAGTCAAGTATACACTCCGATCTGTATATGTGAGATACTAGTGCTTTTGCCGCCGCTTGACTGTCCGGAAAGATATTTATGTCCTCACTTGTAGTATCTTTGGCATGCTGCAGCACCCACTCCTGCAGCTGTTTTAGAGCCATCAGTGTAGATGCCAAGAGCTGATGCGAGCATTTGCTGATTCCGTTCCTGACCATTTCCGACAATCGGGCGATATCTCCGCTCAAAGCACAGATTGGGAACCAAGTAGCCAGTGCTTCCTGCGTATTCTCGCTGAATACGGCTGTGGCCGAAAAATCTTGAATCAAAGTAACCTGATTCTCTAAGCTTGACAGCAGGTTTTGAGGCAGTGCCTCTAACCAAGATATATAGCGGAGGGAGATGAAGCAGGATGTTTAGAGCAGATGAAGGAGTCAAGGCTAAGGTGCTTGTAGTGCAGAAAGCCGCCAGCCGTTGAACTCTGTTCGCCATGCTAGCAAGTGGTTTTATTCACTGCTGGCCACCAGACCAAGCATCTGTAATCAAGAAGCGACCTAGCTATCGCCAAGTAGATCCAGTGCGTTAGAGCAGGGCATAGACACCACGTTTTACCCAGCACTCTCTTGCTGGCGTTAATCGTCTTGCTTACCCGTTTAAATCTTTCCTCTAAATTTTTCCTCTAACTGCTGTCCAGACTAAGACCCAAGTACTTAGTTTGTAACTTAAGACTTAACCTGGTGCCGCAAAACATGATTGGGTCTAAATGAGGAGTTTTGTACTTCCTAGTAAAGAGTACGAAAACCGTTTTATGGGCTTGATGCCAAGGCCCACGGTATTCGCCCACTCCTCAACCAGCTTGATAGCGTACTCGATGAGCTAGCAAAGTGTATGTGGAAACCTATCCGAGACTAAAATAGCAATGTCGTCAGCATAGGCCACAACGGTGAGTCCGCTGCTTTCCAGCCTTTCCAGAATTGAGTTTGTAACAAAATTCCACAAAAGAGAGCATAGAACTCCTCCCTGTTGAGCATCTCTATGGACCTCTCTTATGATTTGCACCACCGACCACTCCGCTGATATGAGCCTTTGCTTAAGCATGTTACTTATCCAGCTAAAAATAGCGGAGGAATGTTATATGCGTTTAGGCTCTCCATAATGGCTGTTGTGTGCACATTATTGAAGGCGCCGTCAATATCTAAAAAGGCTCCCACAGCGTATTCACAGCGATTTCGACTGATTTTTCTCTCATATACGCATTCTGGGCTCTCAATAAAGTTTGAGTTCCAAGTCTTTGTTTGATTTACAGGTCTATTAATCTTTCGAAAACTGTGAGGAGGAAGGAAGTCAGGCTAATTGGCCTGTATTCCTTCGGATATGCATGGTTGATTTTAGCACCTTTGGTATAAATACAAACTCGGCGGTCCTCCAGGCTGCAGGTACGTGACTTAGCACTAGACAACCTTTGTAAATTTGCGTTAGCCAGGAAACGGCAAGCATACCTGTCTTTTGAAGCATGATCGGCAGAATTCCATCCGGCCCTGCGGACTTGAAGGGCTTGTAGGTATCAATTGCCCAGAGTAGCCTCTGCGTGGTGGCGAAAAACGTAGGACTGAAAAAAAGCGCTCTTATTTTACAGTTTTTCATGTCGACGCGAAATTTTGAACCTCGAAACAATGACATCCAGTATCGATGTCGTTATTTTATATCGCGACTGAATAAAGGGTACTTTTCGCGTTATTTATAGCACTAGGCTTAAGTCAAAATGAGATATTCGAAGTGTTTTTGGCAAAAGCATGCACGGGAGCATGTAAGCAATCGTTTTGAGCCTGTGCTATCATCGCTCTACGTTCTGACAATTCAACAGTACATTTACACTATTTGCAACATGTGGTCACATCAGTCAAGTATGCACTGTGTGCTGGTGTCTGATGAGAATCAGTGCGTACTTTCGAAACCACTTTGTCAAATAAAAATTTTCTATGTAAATAAAAAAAAATTGTTTTCAATTTTAATCATCCCGCAAAAACAATTTCAATGTCAAATCTATTTACCGTATGGATATACCAAAACTATCAGATATGAATTTTAAAGTAACACTTATAAAAAGCAGTTCAGCGCCATGCAAACGTACTTTCTTGCTTACAAAAGCAAGAGCCATAATATTGGCACTCAAACACGTAGATTGTGAGGCAAAAAGCATCTAAAACAACTCAGCTTTTGTCCGATTCTGTATAGCATGGGCACAATTTGAGAAACATTATCAAGATATTATCAACAAATGATTAAATAACTTAGATATTGGCAAACATATTAAGCGTTTAATTCCATTTTCTCCTTTTCATATTGCTTTACAAGGTGTAGAGTCAATAAATGAAATTTATCCAGTTTAAATCAACGTCCCCATCGTTACATGAATACTTCATCATCTGTCAAAGTGATTTAAGTCAATCCATCAAACCAGTTATTCTAAAAACCTCTCACTTTGACCTTTTGGAAACTTCAATTCGAATCCACATCTGTTCATCAGGCTTAAGACGTAAAGGTAATTAATGGTCTGTTGACTGGCAACTGTAGAATTAAATGCGTTGAGATTGCTACCGCAGCGAACTGGGGCTTTCACCTTATTTTTCATATAGTGTTTGTATTATTTGTTATTTTGACTATTTTCTGAAATTTTTTGTAGAAATATCATCAACGCAAACTATAGGAGTATTTTTTTTACTCATAAAATTATCAACATACTGCAATAGACTGTACTGTAAGCAGCTCTAAAGGCATTTTTTTAAATAACCATGCTTAGTGAGTGCTTGTTATATTTCGCCACTATCGAGAGTAGAAAAAATTATTCAAGTGACATAAAACCTCTACCAAAAACATATCTTCCACATTCACCAAGAACCACAAAACATGGGTTCCGTGTCATCGACAAACAAACCCTGAAATAAACTACATTTCCCGGAAAAATAAATAGAAAAGCATTAAGCGTAAGCGACACCATTTTTCCGTTTCTAATAGTCCTAGATTGTTCCTTGCCATTTCCAGGACTTAGCACTCACGCCATACTTGAGAACAGACCCATATATTAGAGCGTTGCAAGTAACTGTAGTTGAATTTAGCTCTAACTTATGTAGACTTAAATATTTACCAAGCGACATGTTACAGTGAAGCTTGAAAATTATTCACTTTTGCAAGGAGGTAAAAACAATCTATTTGTAGCTATGCAGGAAAGTGAGTTTTATAGAAAATGTTGAACAAGCTGCTAAAATGTTGGCCAGATATCTGAAAGATGAAAAACCTTATAGGACAATGGCAAAAGTTTTACTAGTCAACACGAATGTCCGAAAAATCTTAACTTGCCAGAAAGTCTACTTATAACTGTAAATGTAGTATGCTTGACGTAAACACTTCAGGTACCCTAGCTCTAGATTCTACTATCGTCAATATACTCGTACGCTTCTGAAAACCCCATTGCTTCTACCTCCTTCATATATTTGAAAACAATACTAAGAGCCCTAGCTGCTGCACATCTCCACTGACGTGGTTCTTCTACAGAAGCCAAATTGATGGCAATCATCGTGGGCTAAGCTTTTCGTATAGTGTCAGAGCAAGATATCTCGTCTCACTATTGCTCTATCATCATCGCCTGGCACCATTCTACAGTAATCGAATTTGAATCTGAATTCGAGTTAGTGGCGTTTTCGATAGGCTTCTAAACATTACCGCTCCTAATGCGATGACATTTGATTTGCACTATCCTCCTTCCTACAATCATTGTTGTGCGAAGCGAAGAAAACACAGGAAGGACCAATTGTACTTGCGAATCACTCGTTCCCTGAGCATCCACTGAAATTGTCTAGATGGGACGCAGCAGGCCTTGCCAAAAACAATGTCTATTCTCTTGTGGGACGACGACGCGACAACAGGAAAAGTGATTCCTATGCTGATGTTCAAGTGGCTCAGGTGTACTGGGCCGGACCTACTCCCTCTCGGCCACAGTTATCTAAAATAGTGATGCGGAAAACTGCTATTTACCTGGTCTGGTCGGCAGGCCGAGACAGAGCGAGATACCTTCGGATATATACATACATTTGCAGTAAATTGCTAAAAGCATTCTTGGCATTATGGTTATGTTAGGCCATTATTAACCATTTTTGCCACATGATTGCGTACGGAACGAATGAGCCTAGGGAGGAAATAATGTTATGGCAGACGCTGAAGGCTCGACGGTTTTAGGAATGATAGAATGCAATGAATGTGTAAGTTTTCGTGTACTACGAGTACGGTCAGATAGATATCAGGCGAATGATAGAGCTGAGGTAACGAGAAAAGATTGTGGGCTATTAAGATCCTATAGTGTTGTGGTGTGTAGATCTTTAGGAGAGGAAAGTATGATAATGGAGGATTTGATTTTGGTATTAATTAAAGTGGTTTGCATTTGTTGGGTGATTTAGTGCAGATGCAAGATATACTATATGCTTGATGGACTGGAATGAAATAAAATTTTCCTCTTCTGAAAATAATACGAAAGCTTAAAGTTTGGAAATGATAATTGATAGCAGTTTGGATAAGTTTTCTTTTTCTTATTTGAAAAGCATTGACGAAAAAATGTATGTTTTTTTTAAAGACTAAAGTGTGTATTGAAATAATGCAGGCATCTAGCCTGTACACAATTAAGATAGTCGGGCCCATTAAACTTAGAAATGCATGCAAGTTTTATATCGATAAAATTACTTTGTGTGCAGTTATGCATGAAAACATTATGATATAACGATTCAAGTGAGTCAGGGTACCGGTCCGAACAAGTGTTTTTGAACACCCAGTAACTCCGTAGGTTTTGAAATCCGGACCATCCTGTAGAAGGATTTTTTACTCAAAATATGTCAAAGAACGCCTCCTTAAAATAGTGTTCATTTAGTACCAAACACCCTGTATATATATATATATATATATATATATATATATATATATATATATATATATATATATATATATATATATATATATATATATAATCGAAAAAATTCAGTGACTATTTCTCGGGGACGGGATATCCGATTGAGCTGAAGGATATATTGGTGTATATGCAGAATAGGCCCAAGTCTCACTAAATGTCAATTATCTATAACCCTTTGGCGCCGGCGGCCATTTTAGTGATACTTTTAATCTACCTAATATTCCGTGCACAAAAAAATTTTTGCAAAACTTACGGCAACATCATGAATTTCGAACGTGTTTTCAATGTGAATCGGATGGTTTATTGGAATTTTTTAACCCCAAGTGTGCGGTGCCTAAAATAAGAACGGGAAAATTTAAAAATTTTTGAATTGCGATAACTTTTGACAGAGCCATTCAATCATTATGAAACTTTCAGAACATATTGGTATTATTTAGTTGTAAATTTGTGTAGAGTGTAGAGTATTTGTGTAGAGCATGTTGGCAACCTTTTAGCTAGAGCAAGTGCTGAAAGTGAAAAAATGTCATTTCTTCGAAAAAATCCAATCATATATAAATCTAATGCTACACAGCCAAAGTAAAAACTTTGAAATTTTACAACGGGCACGCCTATTAACCCTCTCCCAATTAACCTATATTTTTAGCATCAAAAACTTCTGTTCACGGAAACTCACGATCCAATAATCAGAATTAATTGAATTTTACAGAATGTATTGATCTTAAATAGGACCAGGGCTGATAGAAGTGATTTTGACATGAGGGCAATTTTGTGCAATAGTGGTGCCATTTTGAAAATTCACTAAGAAAAATAACTGCTTTTGGTCCTATAAATTCTGATTTAGTCATTCGATTTTGACGAAATTCACACAGTAGCTGAACCTTACTTTAACCCACGTTTGGTAGAAATTTGGTTGAAAAGTTCGGTTGAAGCTGCCAGGTATGGTAATTTTGGTGTCTTAAATTTGAACAATTCCTGAAGAAAATAAAGCTCTTTGCCCTATAGCTTCCAGTACAGTAATTGCCTGATAACGAAATTTAAATGGCAAATTAAATTTATTGTAGGCAACATTCAGTAGAAATTTAATTTCAAAATAATGATAGGGTTGCTAGCTTTGGTCGTTTTTGTCTTTTTTGGCATACTTTTAGTAAGTGATTTTTGCAAAGAATTTTCAAATCGCAATGATCTTATAGTGACAATAAACACTAAATATTAAGATCTAGAAAATTTGAAAGCTGTTGCGAATGATAACCCTAAATTTTTTTGCATCCCTATAACTTCCAATGCAGTCATTGGGTCAATACGAAATTCGCACAGCAGGTTGACTTTAACATAAGGCAAATGCGACATATTTTTTGCTACGGTGCTAGCAAAGGGCTGGCAGCACAAGGCCTTTTTATTATTTTCGTTCCAATAAATGCTTGCATTAAGTATTTTCATCGAAATTATTTGCAATGAAAATAAGTAAACAATGTTTAAATTTTCTGAGATCTGCACATTTTTCGGATGACAACCCCAAACACCTTTCTATCGCTGTGAGTTTCGATGAATTCACCGAAATTAAAATAAGCTTAGATTCTATTATTACTTAGAGTGTATTAGTTTTAAGTAGGAAAAGTAAGTAGTGGTAGAATACTTGCTCAAAATCTGTTCTTCGAACATTAGTGTTTCTAATGGTTCTGATGCGCTAGGGTTTTTTTATATTGTGCGTTGTTTCAGTCAAAATTTATCTGTAAAAGCAGAATTGAATATTCTCAATAATTAAATATCACGTTAAGACATGTCAGCCCCATCAAATTGCTCTTTTGTACAAATGGCTGCTTTGAATCCCTGCCTAGCAGGACTTGAATACTACCTAAAACTTTCCAACCTACATGAAAGTAAGATTACCTTTCCACCCCAAACCTTCTGCTTGTTCTATATCAATCGATTCAATTCACTCGCTCATACCCACCATTACTTTAATTCAATCGATTTTACGCAATTGATATCTATAAAATTCCAATAAATTCTCCGTAATTTACAACGTTAATATTCACACTTTAAGGTATGTATTATCTAAATGATATTGATATAGTGGTGGTTTTGTGGCTTTCGTGCGTGTATGGAAGCACGCCACCCTTCTAAGCATACGAACTTGTTACAGAAGTTTCAAATAAATATCCTGTCTTCGTTATTGCCCTTATTCGAAAAATTAAATTGCTCGAAACCACACATTCGCTCAATATGAATACCGTTCAACCATCTATCCATCCTGCCAGTTGTTCGTCTTTCCATTCAGTCAGTTGGTATTTCGATGCGAACATACGTTGTTGTACCAGTATCCGGGGGACTAGCTACTCAACTGATATTGATTGTTCCACGAGAGTGAGCATTTGGGTAGTCCCGCATTTTAAAAATTTTCAAATTTGCTATTTGTCTTTTTTGAACTTCTGTACATGGCAGTTTTAAGATCGATTGAAATGATATATGTACGGATATTTGTGATGAAGTGGGAGAATGGCTTAGAAGGATTTGTTGATGACTTTTTTTGATGGTTATTGGTTTAAAGGATTTTTGTCGGAAGCAATTATTTATTACGGAATCCAAAAGAATGGCAAATCAATAAAGGGTAAGAGCTTTAGATGGCCACTATGGTTGAAAAGAGTTTGGAAACAAATTGCAACTACAAAACATAAGTATCTAAGGCAACACAAAGTCACTGATACTTTTCATAATAATGTGATCTGTAGCCGTTAAAAGTTCTGGTATGTGGAATTCAGCTGATTGATACAGTTCGTTATTCACGTTTTTTCATAGCTCTGTTGAGTTTTGGTTAGGTCAATCGCATTGAAAATAACAACGAAGTCCTGCCTCAGTGATCTCACTATTTGAACATGAATTGAAATCATTTGCAAATACCTTCTGAATTAGCGTTACACGTCAATTTTGCAGTTTCAAAAAGTTCCAAAAAATTATCAAATTCACATTTTGAACAGGTTCAGAATTCATTCGATAAA